>CM061062.1:223098975-224298975 GCA_030762895.1 Sophora flavescens
CTTATCAGAATTTCTCTGCTCAGGTAAGTGTTTTTACATAGAAAAAATAATATTTGAATAAATTTAAATAAGTAATTTATTCAACCCAAAAAGTAGATTTTAGCTTATTTTGAAAAGTCAGTTTTTTTTTACTTATCGAAAAATCTTATTTCAACTCATACATGAAGTTATTTTACATATTTTATAGATGTTAAAAACGATTTTCTAAGTTTGTATTCAAATACTAAATAACTTGATTTAAAAGGAGTTGATGACAGAAAAACTTTTCACATAAGTCATTCTTATATGAGCACTTAAATAAGTTGTGTATTCAATATCTTTGATTAGTTAAAGTATATTGAGATTTCAACCTAAGTAATTTAACTAAGGGTCATGCTAACGAGTACTCTTCGGATACTCTTTAAGGAACCTAGAAAAGCAATTTTTATTGGAAAACAAATTATTTCACTTTTTCAAACATTAAATACATCAATTTTTCATGAAAACTTCATTTTCTTGGTTTCTTAAAAAATGTTCTAAGGACACTCATTAATATTCTCCTTTAACTAATTAATTATTAATATATTCTTACTTTTTCACTTTACAGACAAGCTCTTTTTAAACGAGGTTTTTTTTTCTTTCTATTTCTACAAGGTAAAATGAGATAGCATTTAGACAACACACTTATATTTTAAGGGTCGTATCCTTACAGAATGCAAAAAAAAAAGGAAATGTTTCATTGAAAACTAAGTGTTTCAGTTATCTAAATATTAAATACATAAGTTCTCATCAAAAAAAAATTACACAAGTACCCCATGTAAAATTTATTTTTTTAATTCCTTAACATTATCCATATTTTAATACGTATATTTATTTTATTTTAACATGCATAACATCTTTATATTTACACACATTCATATAATTTTTTTTTATGACAACACATTCATATAAATTTACTCTTGTCGCATATGTTGTCAATAATTGTTGGCCATCACCCCCCCCCCCCCCCCCCCCCCCAAAAAAAGTAATGTATGTGTTCCTGTCGAGATCCGACTTGCTGGAATCTTGCCGTAGAACGTCAAACCAAGAGCGAATAATGGGGGTTGTTTAGATTATGGCTTGACAGAATATTGTATTCCGGTCCTACATATCCCAATGGGAATCAAAGTCAGACGTAGTTATAGGTTCAGCCCTTGGCCATACGGTGATCTCAATCCCTTAATCTTGTATCCGATGAATACCAGCAAGCAAAGACTCTTCAATTGTCTCTTGGTCGAGCTAGTTTCTCTAATACGCTTAAGGGAGAGTCACCGGGTTAGTGAAAAGTTAGTATCTCTCTTGGGTTCTCATCTTTTTATAATAGGATCCTCCAATATTTAAGAGATCTGGATTTATCTCCTTTTATCTCTTAAATCTTCTTTGAGATGTGATTTCCTTAATTTAAGGGATATTATCTCTTCTAACCGGATAAGGTTGTTTGAGATAATATCAGGATTAATAAAGATAATATCGATATTTTATCCTTCCAGCCTTGGTTAGACCAGGTATCCAAGCTCGGTGACCGGGTTTTACTCCTCGGCCAGTACACAAGCCCCCCAAGCTTCGAACTCAACGAAGCGTAGAAGTTTTCATGACAAGAGCCGAGCTTGGCAAGGTAAGTGACTGAGCTTCACACTTCGGTCTATATACATCTTTTACTTCAGTGAACACCTCGGGTGACCGAGTTTCACGTTTCAAGTTGTCGAGCTTTACATTTCGACCAATTCTTGAGTTCAGCGGGCTCGGTGGGCGAGTCTAGTAATCATTTCCCTTTGATTGTTTGGGTTTGGTGATCTAGCTTTATTTCTCGTCCAATATTTTAGTTTGGTAGGCTCGGTGGCCGAGTTTAACATCTCGACCAGTATATAAGCTCCCCAAGCTTTGAGCTCAGAAGAGCGCAAAAGCTTTATGAAAGAAGCCAAGCTTGTCCTTAGTGTCGATAAAGTACAGGATTTGCATAGATCCTCTTACTTCGACTAATAAAGCTTGGTGGCCGATTTTCACATCTCGGACAGTACTCGAGTTTAGTGGTTGAGGTTCACATCTCGGCCAGTAACATGTTCTGAACAGAAGATACTTCAATCTTACCTTTGTTAAGACAAGTTTAGAAGCTGGTAGCTGAGATTCAACTTATCAATGATTCAGGCTTGAACCGATCTTTTGGAAAGTCAAGCTCAAACTCGGTCATTAGGAATTTACCTCAGGCTTGTATTTCAGCTGAAATATTTGATGCTTTCAAGATGCTTATCTTGAGAGTTTGAACTTAACTCACCTTTTTCCGAATGTAGCTCGGTCTTTGAAGCTTTTGAGAGCTCTTAATATTTTCTTCGAGTAGCTCTTAACCCTTTCATCTGGTGGATTTTGAAATACCCACTAACTTGACACTTGACCTAGAATGTCATTATTTTTACCGATCTTGAAGGTGCATCTCAGAATAAACTTTCCTAATATATTTTCCAATTTGTATGAGAAAATAGTTTTCATACAAGTTCTTCATAATAACAATCAAGCTGTAGGCTAAGAGATATCATTTATCTGTGATTTCCGAGAATATCCTTCCTTTATCCCCATAAGCCCCCCAAGCTCCGAGCTTGAAATAAGCGAAAGAGCTTAAATGTCAACCCACATATCTTAACACGCTTTTTGGTGCCGAGGACTTTGGATTATGATTCGGGAGCATTGCTTGGAAATTTGTTTTTTTGTAGAACCAAGTCTTTCTTGGGTTGTCGACTTACTTGGCTGAGCACTGCTCGGATTTTCGTCCGAAGCCAAGTCTTACTTGGGATTCCAGCTTATTGGGTCGAATACTACCAGGATTTCCTTCAAATCTTGGGTCTCTAATCACTACAAAAAAACAACTGTTTAGTGACCGGCATATTCGGTCGCTAAACTTTGTAAATCGGTCGTTATTTAATTTAGCGACCGAATTAGCGACCAATTAATGGTGGTGGCTGAATTCACGGTCGCTAAGTTTTTAGCGACCGAAATATTAATTCGGTCGCTAAATAGCGACCGTAATTTCGGTCGCTAAATGGCGACCGTAATCTTGGTCGCTAAATAATAAAAAACGGTTGCTATAAGGTTGGTCGCATTGTTTCGGTAACCATTATTAGCGACCGATTATCGGTTGCTCGTTCGGTCGCCAGTTTTGGTTACTGTTAACCTCTATTAGCGACGGATTTTCAGTCGCTATACGACATCTGTTAATGTTAAATAAAGTTTAGCGACCAAATTATTGGTTTCTAATTCGGTCGCTAAACTGGTTATTATTATTTTTTTAAAATTTAATTTTTAAAATAAACATTTTTTTTTCCTTTAAACGTTAGCAAAATTACTAATAAAACACACCAAATTACTAATGAAATATACAATCATAAGAAATAATAAATATATATAAAAAAAATCATACAAAGTGTCGTACAAGAATCGTTTAAAGTCAAAAATATGGAGAGAAAAAAATCAGTCATGACGAGGGGGAGGTGGAGGAATCCATTCATCCTCAGTGTTCGTACCACCGACGTCTGCTATCTGACCTTCCTCTTCAGTAGCAGCATCAGTAGCTGGCGGCGGAACTGGAGGAGCGGCAGCGGGCGGCACAACCGTCATAGCATCACCCTGAGTAACTGGAGTGTGGATCCTCATATTCTCCAACACCAGCCGCAGTGTCTGGCCCTGCTCCATGGTCGTCTGCATCATTTCTTTGTTGTGCTCGAGTCAATCAGGCAACTGGTTCGCCATCTGCTGCTCTCTCTCGCTCTTTTCCCGAAGCTCCGCGTTCAGCTGCGTGATGGTGTCCTGCATTTGGTTGAACTGCTCCCGAGGAACGGTATCGGCGTAGGAAGGAGCAGGTGTGCCGGATGATGAAGCGATAAACTCGCCTCCCAGGTGTCCGAGGTCATACACGTGCCCCTTCTTGTTCCTGCCCCCGACGACCTCCAAATAAATGGCATTATCATCGACGGAGATAGGAGAGCTGAGCCCATCACCAGTCAAAGCCTCATCTTGTGACAGTGAGGCACGTGATATGACATCGTCCTTCTTCTCGTTGAAGCCCACCTACAAAGTATAGTTGAAGAGATTTAGTTAAAATTATATCCAATATTAACAAATAATTTATAATAAATTACAAGTAAACACTAAATTGTTATTTTGCTTACAACATAGTTACGGACATTGTCGTTGACCCATGTCCCCGACTTCAACTTCTTCGTCCTCTCCACCAACTCCATAGCAGTGGGGGCCCGCTGTTTCTGTGCTTTCTGCACAGAAAAATATAATCTTAAATTCATAAGAATAATTAAAAATGAAAACTAATTAATTAAAAAGTATATTAAGTCAAAAGTTTAATGTATTACCAGCTCGCCGTAGTGGGCGGCGGCTGATTTAGACCCGCCGGTCCAAGCACATGCGCCAGCCCAGTACTGGTCCAGCTGCCTCCTGATCTCAGGATCCACCCACTTCCCCTTATTCGTACCCTGCCTCAGCTTGTTCGTCAGATTCTTCATGACCAGTGAGCCTTTATGCTCAAAAATTTTCCTAACGAGAGCCTCTAAAGCTACGTACCACCTATACTCTTTCTGCAACTTACAGTTGTTAGGAAATTCGTGTGTATATATATATATAATGTAAATTTAATTTAAATAACTTAATAAATTGTTACCTTAAACTCTTTAAACAACTGATCCCTATAGCCCCCTGGGATGGCCTTCCATGTAGGCCATGGACCATCAAACTTGCGTCGCGGGATCTTCGATATCGAATCAGAAGGGCCCTTCGCAGGCAGAAAGATGCAGCAAAATTAGAGCATTAATAAATGTTATAAATAAATTAAAAAAACAAGTAAATAGAAATTTACGATACTCTATATATATTAAAAAATTAAATTAGCTTACTCGTTATCCCCCCTGGGGACAAGAAGAATCCTCCTGTCGGATGGACCACGACTCTCCTGTCCCGATGATGATGATGGTCCTGTCGTAGGTGTGGATGATGAGGGAGCAGCCTGTGTCCCGACCACATGAGGCTGGGTAGGGGGTGCAACTCCATCACCCTGAGGTGTCCCGTCCACCGAGGTACTGGTAGGGTGGTCTCGATCAGAAAGTTGTGGGTCGGCCGACGAAGGGACTCTCGCAGCACGACCTCCACGACGACCCCTACCTCTAGAGGAATCTGCCATCTGTGAAAAAAATGAAAAGATGATTACACAACAGTGTAAATAATACAAAAATAAATTACCTAAGTAGAATGACATTTACACAATGAATTATGACATAAATAAATTACCTAAGTAGAATCTCCGTCACTAAATTCACCCTCACTCTCATCAGTATCACTTGAACGGAATGTACCTTCGCTAGATGCGTCCAACTCGGATTGATCCATTAACTCTCTTTCAACTTCTTCCCCATTTCCGGAAATGTCCGCCAGAGAATTAACAATAATGTCCGGTGTAATTTGCAACGGTACGTGGGGTCTTGAAAACTCATCATCTTGGTACGGAGCATCTTTTTCAGGATGGTTGATTACATTATCAGTAATTATACTACGAGCCTTTATCTTAATAACACCCAACCAGCCTTGATGTCCTTCGGGATATGGCGAGTAATAAACATGATCTGCCTGTTGTGAAAAAATGAATGGGTCGTACGCCTTATTATACCTTCGAGACAGCCTAACTTGAACAATACCATATTTGTTATCGATTTTTGTCCCTACGTCAAGAGTAGGATCAAACCAATCACACTTGAAGATAACTAACTTCATCACGCGGAAACTGGTATAATCGAGTTCAAGGATGTCAGTTAGAACCCCATAGAAATCATCCTCTACATTGCCATCAGTGGCTCGCACACAAACACCATAGTTACACGTTTGTATTCCTTCATTCCATGTTTTTGTGTTAAATTTATATCCATTTACAATATAAGTATTCCATGATGTAACCCATCTGTTAGGCCCCCATGCCAAATTTGTCAACAATGGATTTTGAACATTGTTTTCTGGATCTAGTACCTAACAAATCAAATATTATATTATTCTTATACATGCTATATATTTAAGGAGATAAAATGTATTGCAACAAATGAAGATGCTTAACCTACATATTTACTGAACCACGTAGCAAAGTGAGAAGTAATTTCTCGATCAACCTGATCGTTTGAAATGTCAGGTTGGAGATCCCTTAGAAAATTGTCGTACATCCTACATATGGGAGATTAACAGCAGGACGATTAATAATCATAAATGTCAATTGAACTTATAAAAGACATTGTAGAAACTTACTCTAAATATGGTGCCACCTCTTCACAATTTTGAAGGATATACAGATGAGCAGCATTAATGTCACGCTGCTCCAAGAAATCTCCTTTTGATTTGCCACTAAATCTGCCCGGATATTTGAATATTGATATAGGAGGACTAGTTGAACTTCCTTCGCCCGAATCAACGTTTCTAGGCATCCTTGTCCTTCTCGTGTTAACTTCGTCCGGATAGAAATAAGAGGCAAAAGTGGAAGTCCCCTCTACTAAGTATGCTTCACAAATGGAACCCTCCACTCGTTCCTTGTTCTTGACTTTGTGTTTAAGGGAGTGCAGGAACCTATTAAAGAGGGATACATAAAAATAATTACTAGTTTTAGGGAAAGCTAAACTACGCTCTCGTGTTCGTGAATTTCATATGTATTAAGTAAAATAGTTGATGTTGTTTACCTCTCAAATGGATACATCTAGTGGTATTGGACTGGGCCGCCAAATCTTGCTTCGTAAGGTAGATGAACTGGCAGGTGTTCCATGGAATCAAAGAAACTCGGCGGGAAGATTTGCTCCAGCTTAAGGGAGTGCAGGAACCTATTAAAGAGGGATACATAAAAATAATTACTAGTTTTAGGGAAAGCTAAACTACGCTCTCGTGTTTGTGAATTTCATATGTATTAAGTAAAATAGTTGATGTTGTTTACCTCTCAAATGGATACATCCAGTGGTATTGGACTGGGCCGCCAAATCTTGCTTCGTAAGGTAGATGAACTGGCAGGTGTTCCATGGAATCAAAGAAACTCGGCGGGAAGATTTGCTCCAGCTTACATAACAAAACGGGTATCTTGACTTCCATATCCTTTAATTGATTCACATTTAGTGTTGTCGATGTAAGCTCCCTGAAAAAGTGGCTAAGCTCAACCAGTGGGTTCCAAATTTGCTTCGGTAATGCGTCGAACGCAATTTGAAGCAACCGTTGCATGAACACGTGGCAATCATGACTCTTCATTCCATGTAACTTTGCTTCCTTAATGTCAACACATCTACCCATATTGGAAGCATACCCATATGGTAACTTTAATTCTTTAACCCACTTACAGACGGCCAATTTCTGTGTTTTGCTTAGTGTATAACTTGCCTTCCGATTACAAATTTCAGCCATATCCAATCGGGCTTTATTTGTATCCTTTGTCCTCCCCTTGATGTCCATCACAGTGTCAAACACATTCAA
This sequence comes from Sophora flavescens, assembly GCA_030762895.1. Taxonomy (NCBI): domain Eukaryota; kingdom Viridiplantae; phylum Streptophyta; class Magnoliopsida; order Fabales; family Fabaceae; genus Sophora; species Sophora flavescens. Next base: position 223,106,476 of record CM061062.1, read on the forward strand.
AAACACATTCCTCTCAGTATGCATGACATCAATGTTGTGACAGAGTAACTGCGTCCTCCAATACGGCAACCTCCAAAATATACTTTGTTTTGTCCAATTATGGTTGACGCCATAATCAGGAATATGTTCTCCTTGGGATTCATGGACAAGCGGTAAGTACTGTACTCTGCGCCATACATTAGGACCAGTCAAACGTGGTGGAGGCGGTGTTGTCTCCGCACAACGCTTCTTGAATGCATTCTTGTTCCGCCTATAAGGATGATCTTCTGGAAGGAATTGACGATGACAATCAAAATATGAGATCTTTAGACTGTTTTTAAGCATGAATGCCTTCGATCGCTCCATACATATTGGGCATCCAAGCTTCCCCGTGGTCATCCAACCCGACATCATCCCATAAGCGGGAAAGTCGTTGATCGTCCACATCAAAGCTGCTTTCATGATGAAATTCTGCCTCAAAGATACGTCATATGTCAACACACCATCATTCCACAGCATCGTTAACTCATCTATCAGCGGCTGCAAGTACATATCAATCTTACCTTTTGGATTTGACGGACCCGGAATTATGACTGTTAGGAACATAAACTCCCGCTTCATGCACATCCCCGGGGGAAGATTGTACGGAGTCAGGATAACCGGCCAACAAGAGTATGCTTTTCCAGACTGCCCAAAAGGATTAAATTCATCAGTAGATAACCCCAATCGGACATTGCGAGGGTCCTGCGATATGAACCCTATCAAAATGCTTCCAAGCTTCTCCATCAGATGGATGACACAAGACATCTTGCTCCCTCTCATGCTCATTATGCCACCTCATGTGAGTTGTAGTGGCCATCGAAGAGTACAATCTTGTAAGTCTTGGCACGAGCGGAAAGTACCACATCTTTTTTAGCGACCTCTTATTCTCAATGCCCATCCTAGTGGTTGTCTTATACCGATCCGCACCACAAAATCGACAACATGTTATGCTTTCCGCCGAATCATCCTTATAGTACAACATACATTCATTCGGGCAACAATCAATTTTCAAACACCCCAGACCCAAATTTTCCACAGACTTCTTAGCATGATAAAAACTAGTAGGCATTCGATTGTCTTTTGGCAACGCCTTGGACACTGACCTGGTGAGGCGATTAAAACAGCCTTCTTGCATATTGTAGTCAGATTTGATACTCAACCATTCCATGCACATCGACAACTCCGTGTACTCCCGACATCCTTCCCACAATGGAGATCGTGCAAAGACTCAAAGCATATCATAGAATCTTTGAGCTTCGGGATTCGGATTCTCCTCTATGTATTGGGAACCCATTCCACCATCTTCTCCCCCATCTTCTTCTAGTACAACACCAACCGATGGTCCAGCATGATCCATTATCATCTGCTCGTATGGATTCAATTCTTCCCTCCGGTCACCACTTCCATAGTACGAACCTTTAAACACAATCGGGTTTAAGTCAGGCAACGTCTCACCATGGTTACTCCACCAATAGTAATCAGGCATGAAGCCCTTCTCATAAAGATCGGCTACAACTCCATCCACGCTTTTGAAAGATTGACACTTGCATCTTTTGCAAGGACACCTCAATTGATCACCGCCCAGCCGTATAAATCTCTCCTGGCTAACAACAAACTCTATAAACTCACCCACTCCAACTCTATACTCTTCCCTAAGACGTTTATTCCGATCCAACCTACGATACATCCATTTCCGATTCTCCAGAATATCCATTGCTGACAATTAAATAGCCTGACCAATCCTACAATAACACTTATATATTACGGTGCATTCCAATAACTCCATCAATCTCGTTCTTATGACAAGGTAAGAACCTATACCATTCGAGAAGAAACCTTTACCACACTCGGCTAATAATAGTTATTCCCATATTCAAATACCTTATACTTGACAAAATTTTGGCAGCATTTCCCATCGGTCTCCAAGTACACGACTGACGGTAAGAATCACCGCGATCAAGTATGCACCAGGAGAACAAAAGGAAATGCATCAGACCGAGATTTCAACAAGTATGTATATAAGGCATTTGAACATGGAAATGACTATTGTACGAGTGTGAAAAAGTTTTTTCCCAAACTGTCCCACTTAGACAATTCAAGATTCAATACAATGAGCATGCATACCTTGATAAGTTACGCATGCTCATTAATATTGAATCTCAAATAGGAAACTAAGACTTTCGTAAATTAATTATTAACTCTAACAGAAAATAAAACCATTAACCTATAAATATTGCAACATTGTTGAGCTTATATAAATTGCAGCGTAAATCAATACAAACTTAGATTAAATATTGTAGCAAACATCCTAATGAGCTCCGTTCTCCACTAACAAGTAGCAGTTAATTATCAAACACATGCATAATTTCTAAATTATCAGCACACAACCAGCATCCCGCCTTTCGGACAGGATCACATCCTATTAAGCTCCGCTCTCCACTAACAAACAACACATATTGACAAACACATGCATAAACATTAAATTATCAGCATACAATCAAACAAGATCACATCCTATTGAGCTCAGCTCTCCACTACCAAACAACAAGATAATTCACATAATACATTAGAAGCACCACACATATCAGTACCTATTAGACAAAGCAAAACTTTAAAAGAGAGTATTGAGAGAACTTACCTATTCGACAAAGCAAAACCAAGTAAGGATAAGGAGGAGCCGCGGACAACGAAGATCAGACAAGGACCTGTAATGCATAAATAAAAATAATCGTGTCAGAGCTGAAATGACAACATTTGATAATATTACTTTAACCTTATACTAATTTGATATATATTTTTATAAACCAAATTTCATATTGAGATTTTCACTTAAAAGAGTTATAATTTACTTTTGGATCCATGCAGAGTTGGGAAGTTATCATGGTACTGCAACTGCTTATTAAAAAAAATAGTGAAACACAAAAATGGTTTGGTTGATCTCATTCGTTGATGACACAAAGACAGTGAAACACCAAAACGGTTTTGTGGTGTTGTTGTGCAGGAATTAAGGATCAAAATGCTCAAGATTGACCATGATGGAGCTTGCATGAAGATGGGGCTTGAAAAGTGAAGAAAAATGAGACAAACAGAGCCCATCACGGCCTAGCCGTGATAGGCATCTCGGTCATGATCGAGCGGGGCTGAAAAAGAAAGAAGAACGAAAAGGTCAGAATCTGTCAGGGCCAGGCCGTGATGGCCATGACAGCCGTGATGGCCAAGACGTCCAGGCCGTGATGACCATCACGGCCGTGACAGACCAGCCAGTGAAGAATTTCCAAGATAGAATCCGTCACGGCCTAGCTGTGATGGCCATCACGGCCGTGACAGACCAACCAGTGAAGAATTTTGGCCATGTCGTACTTGCTGACTATTTAGCCATCATTATGGTAGTAACTCACTCACTCACTCACTTCCCTTCTCCTTTTTCAAATTTCTTTCTATTTATTTTCATGTCTGGCAGTATTTGGAGGATAAGTATCCTCAGCGTCCTTTGCTGCCTCATGATGATATTCTTAAAAGAGCTATCAATTTCCAGGCACAGTAGTAACAACAGTACACCCACCTCTATTATTCTGTATATATCTAATCATCTTATGCACTCCACAGGCTGCTAATATTATTTTCTCAATAATACAACCTCTTCAAAACTTAACTTTGCTGGTATCTATCTTAACATTATTCTTCCTATATTTCCCACCCATTTCTGGATCCATGCGTTCTCTCATTTTGTTTTTCTATCTATAGAACTACATTGGGGAAAAAGTTGGCCCCGATGGAAAACTTCCTTGGGTCCAAACTGTAATTAGGAAAGGCTTCACAGGTGAGGTTTCACTGTTTCACTAACCTACTTACCCAAAGTTTCCTAGTTAAGGGGTCATGCATTTGTGCAAACTTAAAATAATTTTCTTTCATATACTAGCTTATTTCTCATAATACCACATAATTCATAGAAATAAGTTTTACTCTCTCAATCTTATTTCGGTAGATTGTCTAAATGACCTGGAAAGGGTACGACCCCCATTCTATGCTATGTGTCCCTATGGTGTTTTCTCCAATATTGAAAGTTTTTTCACTCTAAATGGAACACATAGAATTTGGCTATCATATTCACTGTATGAACTTGAAAACAACGGTTGACACCGAACAGAGCAACTGAGATTCTGCTAATTCAACACTCCATCATTTGATAATGATAAGTATTTGGACTTAAAAACAAACATATGAAATGGCACAAAAAAAAAAAAAGAGGAACCTATGATCATAACCAGTTTCTATCCAATGTTCCCTATGTTGGTAGTTCATGAACTAATTAGCAAGCTGTATTGCTGATAGTTGATATGGATCACCATCAGAACCTCATCTCTTCTGAGATGAGTGTTTCATTAACTTTTGAGAATTAACTGCTCATAAAAACACAGGGTAAACTTAGCAAAACTGATTTGAACCAAAGATAATGAAGCAGGCCTTTTGATTGGTCAAAGTTATCTGTTAAGTTGACCATTCTGCTCCTGACTATCTTGTAACAAGCTAGCATGTCGTGTTAATGGTTGAAGAAAGTATCCACTGTGTTATTTTCCCCTCTCCGCTCCCCCTTGTAACGTTATATTCTGTATATGTCCTTCCTTACCATATAATTTTTTGGATGTTTTTGGCTTAATAAATGCTATTTACAATTATACGTGTTTCAGCACTTGAAAAGTTATTGAAAGACCACACAGGAAGATACGCAACTGGAGATGAAGTTTTCCTGGTACGTTGCTAATAATTGAATTCATTTTAAAATTAATCAAGAAACAAATAACTCATTTTCCAGGGTCTAGTAGCACAAAATTATCTCTGTCTGACCATAAGATATAATGTAATAGATGTATCTGTGCTATGATAGTTAGTTATGGCAGTTAGGCAGTTAGCAACAGCTGTCAAAATAACTCAAGAGCTGTTAGAAGCTCAAAGCTATAAATACATAGCCTTCTCTGTAATTCATAACAACTGATAAAAATAATAGAGTACAATTGATTCTCTCTCTTTATCTATCTTTCTTCTTCTACTCTAGTTTTCTCTTCTTCTACCCGAGTTTCTGTTTCGATTAGAAATTGTCTTTAGTGTGAACAAAGTCTGCCAGTTTATTAGAACTCCAAACTGAGCAGATTTGGCACGGAGTCAGTGGCAGAGCCCAACCTTTACAGAACAAACACCATCCTCCATTTTCTTTATATTCCCATTCCCTTCCATGACTACACCACCTTCTACATTAATTCCCTTACCCTAGCTACCAAATATTCATTATGTTAGAGAAATAGAGAATGAGAGAAGAGGGAGAGAAGACAAGGTAGCTTACCCTTGGTGGTGGTGGTGTCACCGGAGCTGCGGACAGTGGTGGCTCAAGGGAGGCGGCTCAGGTGCGCTACAGGGACAGAGACAGAGAGACATCAGAGAGAGAGAGAGAGAGAGAGAGAGAGAGAGAGAGAGGGAAGGTGGAATCACTCACCGGATCGAGGTGTCCTGGCGGTGACCGGAGCACAGTCGTCGCGTGGTGGCAGGGAGGAGCAGCTCGTCCAAGAGAGAAAGAAGAAAAGAGAATAAATGAGAGAAATGGGGAAGAAAGGGGAAGGGCTCGCGATTTAGGGATTTTAGTTTTAGCGATTGAATTATTTGGTCGCTAAATGGGTTAATTTGAAATTTGAATTCATAAATTCAGCAACTGATTTAAAATTCGGTCGCTAACACGCTCTATTTTTAATTTCTTACGCGCCGTTTAGCGACCGATTTAATTTCGGTCGCAAATATAAATAAAATTTAACCATTGCATTTAACTCGGTCGCCATTTTGGTCGCTAAAAAGTCATAAATTTTTTACTTTTATTTTCCTTTCTTTTTCGACCGAAATAGAGACCGATATCTCTGCTACGCTCTATTTCGGTCGCTATTTCGGTCGCAATATCAACTCTAGTCAGTGTTTTATTTAGATCCTATAATCGTCGCCAATTCGGTCGCAAACAACAACCAACAAATTCAGTCACTATTTTCGATCGCTAAATGAGCTTTTTTTTGTAGTGAATATGCATGATCTATTGTGGACATTACCTTGGTGCGAAGGTGTTTTGCTCGGTCTAGGATTTTTAGTGCAAGGGAGGAAGCATTGCTCGACCTCGACTTTTTTCAGTGCGTAGTGCGAGGGAGCATAGCTCGACCTCGGCTTTTTGGTGTGAGGGAGTAATGCTTCGCCTCGGCTTTTTGGGCTTCTGCCCTTTGTTCTTGGCTAGACAATTTTTGCTCGGGCCCTTTAGTAGATTCTCAAGTTATTAAGTCAGCATATGCTCGGCTTTTACTAGAATAGGGCCCTGACGCGAGCATGAAAGCCGCGGCCGCTTATGCTCTCTGAGTCTCCTCCACTACCCGTGTTTCGAGCCACGAGCTTTCTAATATTGAAAAGCATGAAGGCGGAAGCTGCCCGAACTTTGCGCACTGGGGATGGGCTTGAAAAAGCCGTGGCAAAGTGTGAAGAGCAAGCTCGGCTAATTGGGCAATTGAAAACCCGAAATGTCGAGCTTGAGAAGACCAACTCCTCTCCTCAATCCGAGCTCTCTAAAATGAAAGGATTGACTTTCAGAGGGCTGCCAAGGCTTTAAAGCTTTTCCTTGACAATCTTCAGCAGTTTCTTGCTACTAAGAAAAAGGCTAATTGCAAGCTTCAGTTCGAGTTGAAGGAAGCTAAAGCCCGGATTATAAGGGAACGCGTTTCTGGGTTCTCGCGTGCTATAAAAAAAATCCAGCGCTTTCTTCCTGATTCTGATCTTTCGACAGCCGGTGTGGACAAGGATTTTAATAAAGATGGCATGATGGTTCCTTTGTCCGAGCTCGATGATGAGGAAGAGGAGATTAATAATGAAGAGCAGGTTGGGGGAGAGGAGGAGAACAGATGAACTGAAGTGGTCGTGCTCGAGCCATCCTCGGTTGCTCTTTCGCAAGCTGAAGACACTATTAGTTCCAACCTTGATGGGGTCTTCGCTTATGGGAATGCCCATGAGTAACTCAGCAAATTTTTAAGATATTTTGTACTCTTAGCTATGCCCTATGTACTTTTGCTTTATGAATGATAAAGACTTCATACTTGTGGTATTTAACCCAGCATTTGGATTTACTCGGTTAACTTTCCTAAGTTTTTACTCGCCTTTTGTGCTTGGTGTTTTAGTTTGGCCTTGTGAGCTTTTTGAGCTCGGCCCTATCGTAGCTAACTATTTCATGTTTTTCTTGCTTACCTTTTTAAGTTTGGCCTTTCGATTTTAGCTTGGCCGGCCACTTCGATCAGACATTTCGACTTTAGCTCGATCGATTTTAGCGCGGTCAACCTCATTAGGTTCTTTGTTTACCTTTTTAGGCCCGACGTTTTGACTTTAGCTCGGTTGATTTTAGCGCGGTCAACCTCTTTAGGACTTTCTCCTTTTTAGGTTCGGCATTTCGGTTTCAGCTCTGTCAACCTCTTTAGGTATTAGTTTCGCCTTTTTAGGCCCAGCATTTCGACTTTGAGCTCGATCGATTTTCATCTTAGTCAACCTTTTTAGGCGTTTGCCTTTTTAGGTTCGGCGTTTCGACCACAACAAGGTCGATTTTAGCTCGGTCACCTTTTAAGGCTTTTGCCTCTTTAGGTTCGGCGTTTCGACAACAGCTCGGTCGATGTTAGCTCGGTCGCCTTTTTAGGCTATTGCCTCTTTAGGTTCGGCATTTCGACAACAGCTCGGTCGATTTTAGCTCGGTCACCTTTTTAGGCTATTGCCTCTTGAGGTTCGACGTTTCAACAACAGCTCGGTCGATTTTAGCTCGGTCACCTTTTTAGGCTATTGCCTCTTTAGGTTTGGCGTTTCGACAACAGCTCGGTCGATTTTAGCTCTATCACCTTTTTAGGCTTTTGCCTCTTTAGGTTCGGCGTTTCGACAACAGCTCGGTCGATTTTAGCTCGGTCACCTTTTTAGGCTATAATATTGCCTCTTTAGGTTCGGCGTTTCGACAACAGCTCGATCGATTTTAGCTCGGTCACCTTTTTAGGCTATTGCCTCTTTAGGTTCGGCGTTTCGACAACAGCTCGATTGATTTTAGCTCAGTCACTTTTTTAGGCTATTTGTCTTTTTGTGAGTTAGTATGGTGTTTGAGTGCTCGAGCTGATGGAACTTTATTTTCCAAAGAAGATGTTCTCCCCACACTGTTCCATTTAAATGGAGCTTGAGCTCGATCTCTATGATTTTTATAGAGGGAGTCTAACTCGGCCTCTATGGTTTTAATTTGAGGAGCTTCGACTCGTCTTCCTCTTAGTCAAATTTTGAGAGGGAGTTTTGGCTCGACCTTTCAGGAGTCGGAGCTGAACTGTGAGTTTTTAAGGGAGCAAAGCTCGATCTCTATGATTTTTATAGAGGGAGTCTAACTCGGCCTCTTTGGTTTTAATTTGAGGAGCTTCGACTCGTCTTCCTCTTAGTCAAATTTTGAGAGGAAGTTTTGGCTCGACCTTTCGGGAGATGGAGCTGAACTATGAGTTTTTAAGGGAGCAAAGCTTGATCTCTATGATTTTTATAGAGGGAGTCTAACTCGGTCTCTATGGTTTTAATTTGAGGAGCTTCGACTCGTCTTCCTCTTAGTCAAATTTTGAGAGGGAGTTTTGGCTCAACCTTTCGGGAGTCGGAGCTGAACTGTGAGTTTTTAAGGAAGCAAAGCTCGACCTGTGAGTTTTGAGGAAGCCGAAGCTCGCCCTTGTGGAAAGGGAAGCACGAAGCTTCGACCTGTTATTTTCAAGGGAGCCGGAGCTCAACCACTTTGTAGTAACAAATTTTGTGACTCTGAGAGTGGTATCATCCGAACATCACTTTGCTCAAATATATAAATAATATGATATGATGCTACATAACACAACATTAAAGGCGTGGAGCAAAACATATCAAATCATATTAGATTTAAACTAGATTTAAAGAACAATATCACCTGAGCATTCCGCGGCCTCTGATTTAGGCATTCCCTCAAGCTACTATGGTCGAGCTCTCCTAGACCGAGCTGTGCTGGCCGAGCTCTCTAAGACATCTTCTTCAGCTCTCCGAGGCCGAGCTATGGTGGCCGAGCTCTCTAAGATATCTTCTTCACTCTGAGGCCGAGCTGTGGTGGCCGAGCTCTCTAAGCCATCTTCTTCCCTCTGAGACCGAGCTGTGGTGGCCGAGCCCTATAAGACATCTTCTTCAGCTCTCCAAGGCCGAGCTGTGGTGGCCAAGCTCTCTAAGACATCTTCTGCTCTCCGAGGTCGAGCTGTGGTGGCCGAGTTCTATAAGATATCCTCATCAGCTCTCCAAGGTGGCCGAGCTCTCTAAGACATCTTCAGCTCTCCGAGGTCGAGCTGTGGTGGCCGAGCTCTCTAAGACATCAGCTCTCCAAGGCCGAGCTGTGCTGGCCGAGCTCTCTAAGATATCTTTTTCACTCTGAGGCCGAGCTGTGGTGGCCGAGCTCTCTAAGATATCTTCTTCACTCTGAGGTCGAGCTGTGGTGGCCGAGCTCTCTAAGGTACCATCTTCTCCACCACTTGGATTGATTTCATCGTGAATTCAAACAGGGAATTTTGTCAGGCACTTGGAAGCGACCTTAAGAACTTGAATTGACCCTGACTCAGTTAGAGATTTTGTGTTGGTTGGAGGGACACCAACACCCGCTGCACCACAATGCTCATAGCTACTGTATGTCTGGGCATTTCATCGAGCATTGGGTGTGCTCGATATATAAATCCAGATGAATGAGGATGGACCATTGAACCTTTCCAAATTTGCAGATCTATGTTGCGAGCTCGAGATCGTCGTAGATCCGTCTTCCTGAAGCTGAGATTTGGCTCGCGATTTGGTTCATAAGCAGCAGCGGTACTGCTTGGTTTGCTTTCTAGAGCTCGATGAAGAAACGAACCCCAACTCAGATCATGAAAATGAAGGTTGAGATGTAGTCTGAAAGAATATCGTCACGACCCAACCCTCTTAGCGGCGTATGGTGATGGCTGTGTGCAAGACAACGATGGCGGTCCTCCTGGCGCCGATCTGGAGCGCGATCTGGTCTCATAAGCAACGGCGGCGGCGGGCTTGTCTCGCAGCGAATCTGTGGGCAAAGATGAAAGAGCGTTTGTCGAGTTGATTCGAACAACAGCAGGGAGTGGGAGGCAGGTGCTGTGCGGTGGTCCGAGCTGGCGCATGGAGCGCGACTGCCGGTGACTGGACCGTCGTGATGGTCGCCAGGGTTCGAGCAGTTTCATTCGGCTTCTCTTTTCGAGTTATATGGAGAGATTAGAGGGTATGGTCCAACCCGTATGGTGACTGGCGGTGGTTGAATGGTGGTCGGGGCAAAGTTTTACCTGGCCCCACGGTGGGCGCCAAATGTTCCTGCCGAGATCCGACTTGCTGGAATCTCGCCGTAGAAAGTCAAACCAAGAGCGAACAATGGAGGTTGTTTAGATTATGGCTTGACTGAATATTGTATTCCGATCCTACATATCCCAATGGGAATCAAAGCCAGACGTAGTTCTAGGTTCAACCTTTGGCCATACGGTGATCTCAATCCCTTAATATTGTATCCAATGAATACCAGCGAGCAAGGACTCTTCAATAGTCTCTTGGTCGAGCTAGTTTCTCTAATACGCTTAAGGGAGAGTCACCGGGTTAGTGAAAAATGAGTCTCTCTCTTGGGTTCTCCTCTTTTTATAATAGGACCCCCCAATCTTTAAGAGATCTGGATTTATCTCCTTTTATCTCTTAAATCTTCTTTGAGATGTGATTTCCTTAATTTAAGGGATATTATATCTTTTAACCGGATAAGGTTATTTGAGATAATATTAGGATTATTTAAGAATAATATCAATATCTTATCTCTTAATTTAAGGGATATTATCTCTTTTAACCGGATAAGGTTGTTTGAGATAATATCAGGATTAATAAAGATAATATCGATATTTTATCCTTTCCGCCTTGGTTGGATCGGGTATCTAAGTTTGGTGACTGGATTTTACTCCTCGACCAGTACAGTATGCAATAGGGTTAAATTTATAATAAAATTTGGAGTAGTGAGAATATTATTGTTGGGTTGAGATAATATATGGAGGTATAAGATTTTATTTTTCTCTCTCTCAAATGAATACCTGACAGCTTGGTTTAGCCCACCAATAGAATGTATTGTTTGGGGATGACTAAGTTTTAAGGTTATTCGTCCACGTATGTTGTATGAGGTCTTTATCAGCATCCTGAAGAAGCCACAACTGTACAAAGTTACTAGCAATGAGCATCACATGCCTCTGTCCCCAGTTGACTCTACCCATTCATTAAGTTTATTCTTAGAACAATTCTAAGTGCAACCAATTGCTGCACAAAGATTGCGAGTGATATCACTCCGTTTTCTCGAATGATATTATGATAGGCTGATAGCAATAGAGTATCCGGTGTGTGGAGAGGGTAAATTTTTATTTTATTTTATAATAATAGGACGAGGATATAAGTTTAAATTTTAGAAAAATAATTCTTGTGGAAAGACCGGATGACTATTATACGTATATATATATTTGAAGGAATCTCATATATTCAAATAGGCTAAACCTGTAAAAATATTCCGTGCTCATAAGAAATAAATACAAATAATCAAATATAACATATATACCAGAATATATGTCGAGGCCACTTTGTCGGTAAATACCAGAATCTATGTTTAAATATTTTTATGAGTTACTTTTTCTACATTTTTTTGAACACGAGACTAATGTTTATTAGAAATATTAATGGAGGTTGTCCTCTTTATAATTGCCTTCTCCCAGCGCAAGCTCAAATTTCTGACATTGTTATAAAGCCCCTTAACTGAAGAAGACCATTTATTTCACCCGTTCGGAGTTCGAGAGTTTAATATGCACATAATTGTGTTCTTGTTTCATAAACAATGCCGAATGGTTTACCAAATAATAATAATAATAATAATTAATTAATGATTTAATAGCGCACATTGCTTATGCACTAGACAGTTTTCAGTATTCATGGTCAAGGCATTTGTGTTTGTACTAAGAAAAGGTGTAATTAGTTGAAAAATGAAATCTATTACCGTAATACTCCCTCCATTTCTTATCTTTGGTGTTTTTTTTTTTAATATCAAAAGCTTAGATGAGTTGGGTCTTGAGGGCTCACCAGGATCAGGACATGCCTCACGGCTCAAATAACGCTTATAGAGGTACTTACAGATTATCCACCAACGAGGTCCTCACATCAGCAGTGGGATTCGAATTCACGACATTATGGGTTATGAGTCGTATCCTTATCAACTGGACCAACGTTCGGTAATAGTTCCCCACCGCCTTCAGGATATATGTTTCTCCACCTCCTCCGGTTTAATCTAGTCCCTTAATTACCACAACCACCACTTCCTCCTCCGATATAATCCTCCACCACAATCATGGTCCGATGCGATTATGGCAAAGATGTTGTGGCTGCATCACGTAATGCGATCCATAATTTAAAACCCTGATTATGATGAGGAGCTGCTCTTGTCCATAAAAACTCCACTATATATCTTTTCTCTCCTTTTTTTCATGCTGCAGCTCGTTATAAACAAAACCTGGTTTCGATTTTCATTCCCAACAATTAAGAACACAGTCCTTTGTTTTAATGCTTGATTACGTCCGAATCTCACTGGGTTTTGTTTCTGGGTAAAAAATGGTTGAAGAAAATGCTAGATATCACTAGTTTCTAGAGCTCATTTAGTACGATAATAGTCGAACCTATTATCTGACAAGTTGATCCGCTTGGGCAAGAAGTCCATTTGGTCATATAAGTAACTTGACTTAAATAAGAGGTAAAGTAAAAGTTACATTCATATCCTATATTCAGGGTTTTAAATAAAGGTCCACAACCACAATTGAGGCTGCAATGTTTTGATTTTGGAGGTCTACAAAATCAAAACTGAACATAATTTCAGCCGCATCAACTGTATTTTCCTGCAATTATCTACAATTATGTTGTATCAACCGTATTTTCCCGCAATTATCCACAATTACCATACGTGAACATAATTTCGACCGCATCAACCGTATTTTCCCGTAATTATCCATAATTATTGTACGAGAACATAATTTCGGCCGTATCAACCGTATTTTCCCACAATTGTCCACAATTACCATAAACACAACGCAATCGCGACCGCTTCCACAATTTAAACCTTGTTCATAACTAAATAGTGTCTATTGTAGCATGAATTTGTAAGAATTAATGTCTCATGTGTGTGACAAATATTAGTGGTGGTTTAATATTTGAATGAAATGACATATTGTTTAATATTTGAATGAATGGTTATGACTCTTGGAAATGAGTCTTTTCATAAAAGAATATATTGCTTGATGGAAGCAATTATAAAAGGAAGGAAATGAAACATTTCCCTATCTCTGCCTAGAAAGAAAGTCTCCTAATTTCCATCAAAGTTAGAGGCATCAAGAGGAAGGAAAGGGATAGAAAAGTTTCTACTGTTGATTGAAGTTCAAGTAAAGAAGTATTAACATTTAAGCATGGAGAAATGTTAGTGTTTCTATTCATCCTATTAGTGAAGACTATGAATTCTTAAGATCCTTATTAATTGCTCATGTATGATAGACTTTACATGTGGTATCAGAGCATGTGTTAGGGAATTTATAGTTTTCCATTGATGATGTTTAAATTCCCCAATTTTATGAACCCTAATTTTAAATATTGGGAATTTATAAATTATGATTTTTTATTCCGCTGTACTGTGATTGTTAAAAGTATGTATGTTTCAATTATGATTCTCCCTGTATGTTCTCAATATATGATTGGATCATTTAAAAACATTTATTGGAAGTTCCTGTACGTGATTGATTGGAACTTCAATGAATGAATTTTTTTTTATAAAAAAATGCCCTTTTTAAATTTGGAATTGGGATGAACGTTCTTTATATGTCCTTTTATGAGAATTGCCTGTATCCAAAGGCTTTTACGTGATTGTTCACATCTCCCTTTACGTGTTTTCGGAGTCGTGAATTAGGAAATAATAAATGACTTTCTTATAATTTCCATTCCATTATCGATACATCCTGGACGTGATTGTTAAGTTTTGAAATGCCTTTCAATTATCAATCTTGGATGCTTGTACGTGATTTCCTTTCAAATGTCAAATTTGAATAAAACTCCATGAACTTGTTTCAAAATGGGAATTAAGGAAAGGCATTTGAATGTTTATGAAGTATGTATATTTTGGGATTAAATGTACGATGGATTTGTTAATCACCAAAGTGGTCAAATCTGAAAGTTTATTTAATTCCAAATGAATGATGATTTATTTCAATTACCCATAGAATGTGATGCTATAAATGACATGATGATTGTTAGTTTATGGGTAACTTGAAGTTCATTGCTATACGGCATTTATGGATCACCCAAAGGTTGATTAGTTGTTCTTATAATTAATGGACATGATTGTTGGTGATGTGAATGTGCTATTAGTTTTATTTATATGTCCAAAGATAGTAAATATTTCTAGTTAGTGCATATTTCATTGCCTAATAATGTTGGTTGTATGAGCATCATTATGTTTGTTGTGCATTGATGTATCACCCAAAGGAGAACATTAATGTGCATTGAATGTTTAATGTTTATTGTCAGAATTTGATTGTATGTTATTTTATGATTCAAAGCATTAATGTGAAGCATGTGTTAATTGCAGTATATGTTCCTACGTCTTTACATTCGCATGCTACGTCTGTTCCAACATTTAATGGGCTGAACTTCTCTGAATGGAGTGAACAAATCCAATTTCACCTTGGTGTAATGGATCTTGATTTGGCTCTTCAAGTTGAGAAGCATGTTGCTATTACTGATGCTAGTAGCAATGAAGAGAATGCTCATTTTAAGGCTTGGGAAAAGTCAAACAGACTAAGTTTGATGTTTATGCGAATGAGCATAGCAAGTAACATTAAGTCTGCTCTTCCTAAAACTGAAAGTATAAAAGAATTTATGAAGAATGTGGAAGAGCGCTCCCAAACTGCTGACAAGTCTCTTGCTGGGACATTAATGAGTACCTTAACCACCATGAAGTTTGATGGTTCTCGTACTATGCATGAGCATGTTATTGAAATGATAAATATTGCAGCAAGACTTAAGTCATTGGGAATAGAAGTGGATGAGTATTTTCTTGTGCAGTTCATTTTGAACTCAGTACCGTCTGATTATGGTCCGTTCCAAATGAACTACAACACCATGAAAGATAAATGGAATATGCATGAATTGCACAGTATGTTAGTTCAAGAGGAAACGAGACTTAAGAATCAAGGAAGTCACTCAATCCATTATGTAAACCATCAAGGAGCTGGTAAGAATGCTGATAAGAAACATGGAAAGGGGAAAGGACCACTAAAGATAAATGAGTCCTCCGTTAAGATCCGGAAGAAAGGAAAGAATGACAAATGTCATTTCTGTGGGAAATCTGGACATTTCCAGAAGGATTGCCCCAAACGTAAGGCTTGGTTTGAAAAGAAAGGGATTTCTTACGATCCAAACCATAAGCCCAAATGAGAAGTTTGTATTCATGGGGAATAGAGTGAAAGTTCCAGTGGAAGCTATCGGGACTTATCGTTTGATCCTTGACACTGGACATTATTTATAGTTATTTGAAACTTTGTATGTACCTAATATTTCTAGGAATTTAGTTTCTTTGTCTAAACTTGATGTTGCTGGATACTCTTTTAAGTTTGGTAATGGATATTTCAGTTTGTATAAGCATACATTTATGATTGGATCTGGTATACTTATTGATGGTTCATATAGATTGAATCTTGATAATCTATATGCTGAAACACTTATGACCTTGCATCATAATGTTGGCACTAAACGTGGTTTAGTGAATGAACGTTCTGCTTATTTGTGGCGTAAGCGCTTGGGTCACATTTCCAAGGAAATAATGGTAAGACTTATAAAGAATGAAGTCCTTCCAGATTTGGATTTTACTGACCTTAATATTTGTGTGGATTGTATTAAAGGAAAGCAAACAAAACACACAAAGAAAGGCGCCACAAGAAGCACTCAGCTTCTTGAGATAGTTCACACTGATATATGTGGACATTTTGATGTTAATTCTTTCGGTAAGGAAAAATACTTTATCACCTTTATTGATGATTTTTCACGTTATGGATATGTCTATTTACTGCATGAGAAGTCTCAAGCGGTGAATGCCTTAGAAACTTATGTAAATGAAGTTGAAAGGCAATTGGACAGAAAGGTGAAAATCATAAGGTCTGATAGAGGTGGTGAGTATTACGAAAGGTATGATGAAAATGGACAACACCCTGGTTCGTTTGCTAAATTCCTAGAAAAGCGTGGCATATGTGCTCAGTACACAATGCCAGGTACACCACAACAAAATGGTGTATCGGAAATGCGTAACCGAGCCTTAATGGATATGGTTAGGAGTATGTTAAGTAATGCATCTTTACCTTTATCATTGTGGATGTATGCCTTAAAAACTGCCATGTATTTGTTGAACAGGGTTCCTAGTAAGGTAGTTCCAAAGACACCTTTTGAACTGTGGACTGGAAGGAAACCTAGTTTAAGGCACCTGCATGTTTGGGGTTGCCAGGTAGAAATAAGGATTTATAATCCACATGAAAATAAACTAGATGCAAGAACAATCAGTGGATATTTCATTGGTTATCCAGAAAAGTCTAAGGGGTTTAGATTTTATTGTCCTACCCATAGTACAAGAATTGTTGAAACTGAGAATGCTAGGTTCATTGAGAGTGGTGAAACCAGTGGGAGTGAAGCATCACGAAATGTGGAGATTAATGAAGTAAGAATACAAGTTCCTTTGACTTGTGTTCCTACTGCTCAAGTTGTTGTTCCTCAAATTGTTGAACCGTATAATAATCAAGAACAACAACAAATTAATGTTCCCGAGGTTGACAATGAACCTATAATAGAACAATCACAAGAAATAGCATTAAGAAGATCCCAAAGAGAAAGAAGATCTGCTATACTAAATGATTATGTGGTATATCTACAAGAGTCAGAAAATGACTTAGGAATTGATGATGATCCAGTTTCGTTTTCACAAGCCATGAATGGTGATAATGCTGATAAATGGTTAGATGCCATGAAAGATGAGCTTAAATCCATGGAACAGAATGATGTTTGGGACCTCGTAGAATTTCCTGATGGTTGCAAGAGAGTTGGGTGTAAATGGGTCTTTAAGACTAAGCGTGACTCTCATGGCAACCTTGAACGTTACAAGGTCAGACTTGTTGCTAAAGGTTTTACTCAGAAAGATGGCATTGATTACAAAGAAACGTTTTCACCAGCTTCCAAGAAAGATTCTTTCAGAATTATCATGGCATTGGTAGCTCATTATGATTTAGAGTTGCATCCAATGGATGTGAAAACTGCCTTTCTAAATGGGAACTTAGAGGAAGATGTTTATATGAATCAACCAATGGGATTCATAGAGAAAGGAAAGGAACACATGGTATGTAAACTTAAGAGATCAATATACGGACTTAAACAAGCTTCCCGACAATGGTATCTTAAGTTCAATGATACTATTGTTTCTTTTGGATTTAAGGAAAACATTGTTGACCGGTGTATATATCCGAAGATCAGTGGGAGTAAGTTTATATTTTTGATTATGTATGTTGATGATATCTTGCTTGTAACTAATGATCTTGGTCTGTTAAGTGAGACCAAGAACTTCTCTCTAACAATTTTGAAATGAAGGATATGGGTGAGGCAAGCTATGTGATCGGAATAGAAATATTCCGGAATAGATCACTTGGATTGTTGGGTTTGTCTCAAAAAGCATATATTAATAAAGTTTTAGAGAGATTTAGGATGGACAAGTGCTCAACATCTCCTGTTCCAATTCAGAAAGGAGACAAGTTTAGTCTCATGCAATGTCCAAAGAATGATTTGGAACGAAAACAGATGGAAAATATTCCTTATGCATCTGTTGTTGGGAGTTTGATGTATGCTCAGACATGCACTAGACCAGATATAAGTTTTGCAGTTGGAATGCTGGGTAGATACTAGAGTAATCCAGGAATGGACCACTGGAAAGCTGCAAAGAAAGTTCTAAGATACTTGCAAGGAACGAAGGACTACATGCTTACTTATAGGAGATCTAATCACCTTGAGGTGGTTGGATATTCAGATTCAGACTTTGCTGGATGTGTGGATACAAGAAAGTCCACTTTTTGTTACGTATATCTTTTAGCCGGATGAGCAATATCATGGAAGAGTGCAAAGCAGTCGGTCATTGCTGCATCCACTATGGCGGCTGAATTTGTGGCATGCTTTGAGGCCACTATTCAGGCTAATTGGCTGCGGAACTTTATTTCAGGACTTGGAATAGTCGACAGTATTGTCAGGCCGCTGAAAATTTATTGTGATAATTCTGCAGCTGTCTTCTTTTCGAAAAACAATAAGTACTCTAAGGGTGCTAAGCATATGGAAATAAAGTACTTTGCCGTTAAAGAAGAAGTTCATAAACAAAGAGTATCAATTGATCATATTAGCATTGAACTTATGATTGCCGACCCTTTAACAAAAGGTTACCGCCCAAAGCATTTACTGGTCAATAATGGGCATTATGCCTGTTGGTGAATATTAAATTATGTTTTTAATTCATTAATGATGTATGTGTGACACTCTAAGCTTATTAATGTATAAGTTTTTGAAATTTTTGTTTTCAAACTTATGTGTACACAATTATGAATGATGATGTTGAAGAAAACATGAATGGTCTTTAAAATGACATTATTGTTAGGCATATTATGTATTTCCCATGAAAGTGTCATATTAGGAAGAAGACTAATATAGTAGTGCATGGAAGGAACTATGTCAAAGTAGGGATATATGACCGCCATGACTCTTATTATTTCTTGTTCTTAAATATGACTTACGATGAAACAATTGTCCTTATTTATGCCCATTATGATTGAGAATTTATTGGACCACATGAGGTTGTACTTTGTCACATGAGCCAAGTGGGAGAATGTAAGAATTAATGTCTCGTGTGTGACAAATATTAGTGGTGGTCTAATATTTGAATGAAAGGACATATTGTTTAATATTTGAATGAATGGTTATGACTCTTGGGAATGAGTCTTTTCATAAAAGAATATATTGCTTGATGGAAGCAATTATAAAAGGAAGGAAATGAAACATTTCTCTTATCTCTGCCTAGAAAGAAAGTCTCCTAATTTCCATCAAAGTTAGAGACATCAAGTGGAAGGAAATGGATAGAAGAGTTTCCATTGTTGATTGAAGTTCAAGTAAAGAAGTATTAACATTTAAGCATGGAGAAATGTTAGTGTTTCTATTCATCCTATTAGTGAAGACTATGAATTCTTAAGATCCTTATTAATGGCTCATGTACGATAGAGTTTACAGAATTAGCCCAATAACTTCTTCACACGCACCTTCATCTTATTCTTCGCCTTTCTTCTCTCTCTTCATTGGGGCCCTGATTTATTCTCTGTGTTATCTGTATCACATTATTTTTATACATCAATCATTTATTCATTTCTCTAGTGGTAATAGATACTTGACTTTTGAAACCAGGTTCTTTCCTTCTGAAATGCTGCTGATATAGTGCACATACTTTCTTTTTGAAGCCAGAATATTTTCTTTTTAAAGCACTGTTGATAGCGCACACTTGCTTTCCTTTTGAAACGTTATTGGTAAATTATGCATACATTCTT
Organism: Sophora flavescens; assembly: GCA_030762895.1. NCBI lineage: Eukaryota > Viridiplantae > Streptophyta > Magnoliopsida > Fabales > Fabaceae > Sophora > Sophora flavescens. The sequence goes on from CM061062.1 coordinate 223,126,230, forward strand.
TCCTTTTGAAACACTTTGATAATTCTTACATTCTTTCCCTTTGAAGCCAGATTCTTTATTATTATTAATTTTTTTTGTGTAGCTTTTGATAATAGATATTCTATCCTTTTGAAGTGTACATACATTAGATAAGCCAGATTCTTTTCATTCCCAAGAGTGCTTTGTGTTATCGATGTGAGACATGAGCAACTATAGTTGAAAAATATATTCTTGTATAAAAAATAAAATGAGAAGTGCATCCAAATCCTAAATTTTTATCCATTTACAAATATTCGTCATCAACTATGAAATCTCTTCTAATATAAATCATTTATCTGGTACACACTTCCATCTACACAACCGCCCACACAGGAACGGATTAAAAATTTTGGTTTGTGGGAGGAAAAAAATAGTCTACAAGTATTTTTACAAAAGAAAAATTATAAATATGTATAAGCGATAAAAAAATATGATATAAAATACATAAAATATATATAATGTTGTTTGGTTTCAATGTGAAACCTAGCTGGGAAATAATAAACAATTCACTGAATAAAAGAAAGAAGATTACAAACCTAATTTCCACTCTACCAAATCTCCAATTACATCCAATGTCTCTCACACAAAATACATAACATTTTGACCAAAAAACACAAACAATAATGCTAAATGGACACATTTTGGTGGACATCATACGGTACATCAGATGAACAGTCTTGCATGTGATCTTGACTATAGCTACACTGTATGTCAAAGATCAGAAGCACATTTTTTTTTTAAATTTAAATTTTTTTTGTAAATAATTTTTTTGATTAAGTATGTGTCAATATCTGGTGAACGGGGTACAAATATCTGGTGAATTCACCACATATTTAAAGGCATTCACCAGATAATTGAACTACGTTCACCAGATAATCTAAGGCATCCACAACCCAATTTTAGTATAGGCATTCACCACATATTCGAAGGCATTCACCAGATAAGTGAACTACGTTCACCAGATAATCTAAGGCATCCAAAACTTGGTTTTAGTATGGGCATTCACCAGATATTCGAAGGCACTCACCAGATAATTGAACTACGTTGGTTTTAGTATGGGCATTCACCACATATTCGAAGGCATTCACCAAATAATTGAACTACGTTCACCAGATAATCTAAGGCATCCAAAACTTGGTTTTAGTATGGGCATTCACCATATATTTGAAGGCATTCACCAGATAATTGAACTACGTTCACCAGATAATCTAAGGCATCCAAAACTTAGTTTTAGTATGGGCATTCACCACATATTTGAAGGCATTCACCAGATATTTGTACCCCGTTCACCAGATATTAACACATACTTAATCAAAAAATTTATTTACAAAAAAAATTTAAATTAAAAAAAAAAAAGTGCTACAGTGCCGCATAGTGCAGCTACAGGGCCGCACTGTGCGCCACTGTTCATACGGTATACCGTATGTTGTCCCATTTTCTGTGTCAGTTTAGCATAACTGAAACACAAAATACCTACCTAAGCTTTTATAAATTACAATTACCCTGTATGCATTTTTATATTTTGAAAATATTGTATGATTTTTTTCATTTTCAATGCTATAAAAAAAATATCTCTGTATATAATTACCAAATAATAATTCTATCATTTGTCTTTTATATAATTGCACATTTCATTCTTCACCAAATGGTGATTATTTGTCAAATGGTAACAACATCTATATTTTTTTTTATTAGGATAAAGAAATTATTAAATATATTATTCTGTAAAAAAATTGCTCAATGGGGGCAATTGCCCCCATTCAACTACAAATAGATCCGTCCCTGCGCCCACACAGACAAGATGGCTAGAAAATCCACCCATGTCACTACCGTACAGAGTAGAGCAAGGTAGAACGATGTAGAAGAAAAATGTAGCATATCTTTGGATACACAGTGATTTTCTCTGAAAATGTTTTTCCTTAAAATTACGATAAGTAGCTTTTACTTTTACGATTAAAAAAGTAATTTTGTTGATTTTCATCCTATTTCCAAACACATGTAGAGATTTAGGGTCAAATATTCGCCCCGCTTTCTCCACACGTTTCATCTAAATAAGTGTCATACTTGAGTTAGTAAATATGGCTCTTTACAACGTAAGAGTATCTTTTATCATTGTTGTTAGTTTTATACAAAATGTAAAGCACGAATTTATTTATTTCTTCAAAGACATTAACAAGAACAAAAGATTGCTTTTCTCCCTACCTAACATCAAAGTGTATCCAATTCTGTTCCCTACTTTCCCCATATGCGTATACCCACAAGAACCCTATACCACTACTAATCCTAGGTTCTACTATAGCTGTGATAACAGGGTCATACATAATCATGAAACTCATACATTCCAATTGGTTTTGGTAACCAATTGGAATCTGAAATCAAGTATTGCATATTATTGTTATTATTCATTTGCTACATGTGATTAAGTTAACATATATGAGTAGGGTACTGGGGTTGTTTATCTTTAATATATTAGCATATTCACATGGGTAATTCCTATAATATTATAGTCAAATCTTATAGATGGCAAGCCAACAATGTTGAGCAGCTTATTGATAAATGATAATGGAACACTGGGTGAAAACTGAAAAATGTTACATATATAGACATTTTCGCTGACCATCATGTTATTAAAGGAAATAGTAGCAAGGGATTATTTTCTTCTATGGTATGGAAACTGATATTATATATTGGTTAAACATCAAAACTTGACAAAATATAACAAACAAATAAAGAAGCTCAATAGATTAAAAGGATGGGAGTTGCAAAGTTACCCCAACAAGTATGATATTCAAAATAAGTTGTCTAGCAACTCCCTGGAGTCAGCTTAGTTGATTAAACTGAGAAACATGATATGTGAGTATGCTTATTCAAACCCTCGTAATGCGCTTTATTCCTTTATCATTCCCTTTTCCCCCCTTTCCCCCTCCCCTTATAGGATTTGATGACTCCTCTAAAATGAGTGGAACTCTAAAGTGAAAAAGTAAGGAACTATCCACCTTTTGATCATTTAGTGAGTTGAGATCTCTACATACTTTATCAAATCAATGGTAGGTAACTATTTACTTTCTTACTTTTAAGTTTCACTCACTTTAGAGGAACCAAATTCCTCCTTGTAAGGCCTCCTATAATGTCCCCTTGGACAAAAACAAAACAAGTTGTCTAGCATTTATTAAATAACAGTTCAAAATAAACTTTTAAAATTCTATTAAATATAACAAGTAGTCAACGAAAGCAACTTCACTAAACTCTTCTCACAAATTTTGCTTGAAATAATAAAACTATCAATGTGACTCCGTCCGGAAGAGTTTGTATGGCAAAAGTAGAAGAATGAGTTTTTGAGTTTACATTAATTGTGATCACAGTTAATAAAAATTGAATAATTTAAGGAACCACAAACAAAATATAATGTGTGCAACAAAACTTACATGGTGGACTAATCACGAATGTACTTCAAATTAGCACGACACAAATTTAACATAACAAAAGTACAAAACAATGTACTGTTTATAAATTAATTTGAACTTGATATAATTTGTACTTAGTTGACACTTTGCAAAATTAAGCCATAGATACTCATTACATTTAGTGAATTACTATAAGAACCCTTAAAAAACGTGTGAAATATTTCCAAAACTACTGACAAGGCACATCATGGGTTTAAGTCAAATGAAGCCTACATTTCATCAGAAACTTGAAATTTTCACCCCTCCTCCTTTGTCCGGGCTGGGGACCGGCTGTGTTATATTAATCTCTATATAAGACACAGGCGGAGTTAATTGCCAAAACCACATGAGCGTCTTCATAAGCATTAACCATTGAGGAAAGAGAGAAGCAACAACCAACCATTTGAAGTTGAGGGCCGCACCTAGTTTTAGGGTATTGTAATTGTAATTGCAAAACAATGAATCAACACACATCCTTCTACTTTTGCTACAAACCGCCACTAGATTATTCAGTTCTGAAGTTAGAGTGATGTTTTCATGATCCAACAGGACCATGCTCTTGATCTCAAGATGGACAGTTTTCAAACTAGACCGGATTAATGGCCATATATGCTTTGATCTTGTCTTATTTTAATTTTGGCTAAATTAATGTTTTGGTGCCTTATCTTTATTTTAGATTTCAATTTGGTTCATCATTTATTTTTTGTCCCGTTTCGGTCCTCTCTTACAAACGTTAGTTTAGTTTTACACCGCCGGCGTTAGGTTTCAGCTGCCAGATGCCGAAAACCACCGTCGCTCGCCGGAATATGGGTTTAGAGAGAGAAAAAACCCATTTTCCCTTTCTCTCTCTTCTTCCTTCTCTTTCTCCCTTCCTTCTTCCTCCTTCTTCTGAATAATCCCAACAAGCTTCCATCTACTGTTAATTGGTTTTTCGGTTGTGCCTCTAAATTGTCTTTGTTTATGTTCTATATATCATACATCGTTCTACCTTTTTTTCTTACCCATTTATCTTTTCGAACAAACTGCTTCTGGTTCACCTTTTAGGCCATTTTCTAGTAGAAATTGTAAGACTCGCTTACATTTTTGCTCCTCTCCTTGTTGACGTAATTCTTTAGTAATGGGAGGAAGAAGGAGGAATAAGGAAGGGAAGAAAAGAAGGAAGAAGAGAAAGGAAAAATTGGGTTTTTCTTTCTCTACACCCAGATTCCGGCAAGATTCCAGCGAATGACGGTGGTTTCCGACAACCAACGGCGGAAACCTAACATGTTAGTACAAAACTAACGAAAAGAACCAAAATAGGCTAACGTTTGTAAGATAAGAGACCAAAACGGAACAAAAAATAAATAAGGAACCAAAATGAAACATAAAATAAAGATAAAAAACCGAAACACTAATGTAAGTCACATGTCAATGCTAATGTCAATATATATATATATATATATGAACAAAACAAAGACACAAAGATAAAAGAAATCGTGGGATTACATGTGAATTTGTTAAAAAGAAAATGTTGATATATATATATATAATTGTGCAAAAGAATGTTGCTTTTTGGGTTCCTAATTTTAGACAATGTTCTAGGCTTTGTCTAGGGTGAGAGACCCCAACAAGTCTCTCACCATGAGAGACTATTAAGCACCATTAGATCCCCACGATCCCCTTGATTAGACCCTGCATCATCTACACTAGATTATTTCTCCCAAACTACTCCACAACCCCTCTCACCTACCCTCATCTCACCCCACCCCACCCGAACCCACCGCCCCCCACCACGCATTGTTACAGATCTCCGCCTCGGCAATCCCCAACATGGCCCCAACCACCTCCGCCAGCTATTGCCTCAGAAACCTCAGCTCGTTCCCGACGAGTCAGCAACTCCAGTGCCTCCTGCGTGATGGCCTCCTGCCCTGAATTCAACGCCTTCGTCAATGCATCATCACCGGTAACAAACCAAATGTTGGGCTCGACGACGGTGGCGACGTCACAAGTCTCTTGTGACTGCCACTGGGGCCGCCTCATCCAAATCATCCTCTCCGACCAGAGCCACGCAACCAGCCTTGAAGCATATCCTTCGGCACGCCCAGTAGAAGTTTCCGCTCCACCACACTCATCGGCGAGTCAGATCCGAGACGGCCCTGTAGCACCTCCACTCCACTATGAAAACCAGATCTGGCACTGCTGAAGGCCACGCACGCGAGCAGCGCCACCACTAAAGGACACTCCACCGTACCGTACCCAGCTCCGCTGCTCCTTTACGGGTTCATCAGTATGGCGGCGACGACGCTGCATAGTGTCGAAGGAGAGTGATAGAGAGAACCAAATGCAAAGCAAAAAAAAAAATCTGGTACAGATGGTGTATAATAAGATCATGTGAAACTCCTAATCTAACGATCATTCCACCCACTGTTCTATTCTATTCACAAACTAACCTTTTTAAACAAACTCCTCAAAACAATGTTGTTAATTTATCAACTCATTTCTACACACTTTTTTTCAACTAATTTCTATACTTCTCTTTAATAGGGTTTTAAGAAGCTTGTGTGGTATTGTTTGCTAAATTGCATTACTTTCCTAAAGCTAAAGAAAACATGAGAATAATGTTACTTAATCTAGCCGATACAGACTCCACACAAACATTTTAACGGAAAATAGTTGTTGGAATGACACTGTTTTAAACAAGTAAAGGTTGGGGGGAGGGTGGTGGTGACGTGATAAATTAGATAAATTAGTACAGGACTGAATTAGTAATGAGTTTGTTGTAGAAAGTTTGTGACCATATCAATTAGCGAGGTAAATAAAACGTGAATAAGGAGACGATTCAACAAAATAAAGCGAAGGCCACTGCTCCTAATCCCCTTTTAACATTTGGTGCATCCCATATTGTAATGGTATTTGGTGATGAATTCACTTTTCTAAATACCTTTGGCTGCTGCTCACTTTATATCTTGAGGGGTTTTAGAACAAAGGAATCACTAGAGAACAAATAAAAATGAACTCACCAGCAATGACTATAACGAGGGACGGAAAAGAGAAACATACCAGTAGGCACAATCCAATTCACCAAACTAATATGGTTTTTCCTACTTGAGCTACTCCTGCAACCATAGGAATTAAAGGAGGGAAGCAAAATAAATAGAGGAGAAAAGGTACCAATAACAACAAATTATACGCACTTGCAAGATATATCACTTATCACATTTCTCACGACTAATTTAGTAGCCATAAACATTGATTGAGAACCGGGAACGAAAATGTAATAGATTAATGATACTCACATCTTGACACACTAACATATTGTAATCCACTTCTTAAATTAAAAATAGAGTATAGAGCTTGTAAACTTCAACTGGTCGCTAATCATAATTTCTTATTTTTAGAGTAAATTTGTCATGCTAATATGAGAATATACTGCATTGCACGACCGAGCAAATCAGTCTTACCATAGTATGATTTTTAAAATGCAATTACAAATCTTCCATTGAAATGTTGACAATTTCCTATTTTGGGCTGTCTAAAATCCTAATTGAACTTCCCCCTTTTCCTGTTTATAAACGGGAGAAGCGTTACCAAGCATAAGTAACAAAGCATTGCTAGTATATGCTTAATATAGGCAATAATCTTGCTACGGCAACGAAAACAAAGGGTTTGTAAATTCATCATGCAGTCAACAAATTCCAGCACATAATATTAAATATCTAACTGTACAACTCTAAAATGGTTGATATCCATGTCTAACAATTTCACAATCCACTTGTAAAAAGGAATTTCAATACCCACTATTGTTGGCCTGTAGATACATCAATTTGTTGCCATTTATTCAGCCGCAGCTACTAACACAATTCCATCGAATCTTATTTATAGAACGAGTGTGACGAAGAGGAGGAATGGGGGGAGGGGGGATCGAGCCTTGACCTGTTGTGATTTTCAGTTGCATGCACTAATGTTACCAAAGCTTTTTACTCATAAAAGAATTAGGCATTTTTTGTACCAAATCATTCCTTCACTATATCATATAAACAAGGAAACGATTTATTTACAGCTTCTAAGAGGAGAAACTCAACTGCCACAAAAAATCAACAAGAGTGCACACGAGTTAGCTATTACATCACCGAACTGGCAGGTAACCCAAAGTGGACATCAATCACCAATAATATTCAGTTCAGCCTATGATCAATGGTGGTGATCCATAACCTGAAAAGACCATAATACTTGAATCAATACCCAGAACTCATGCAATAGATGGCGTGTCTTTGTTTTATTTCCATAATAATTAATGCTGAATCGGAAGGTTTTAGGTAGGGAAGGAGGAAAAGAAAGAAGCAAACTAAGAAGTAGTGATAATGTGATTACAAAAGACAACCCTAACAATCCTATTTATACTAAAAGTAGAATCCTAGTCTTGATCAAATAGAGAATCAAATCATCAAATCATAAAATATAAATAAGAAATAAATCTTAAGAGATCATCTAGGATAATCTAAGATATGAAAAGATATTATCAGATATTTCTCTTATTTTCTAACACTCCCCCTCAAGCTAAAGCTTACTAAACTTTAGGCTTGTTACACGAAAGCGATGCATTTCCCCTCAAAATTTAAAATAAAACATAAACTGAGCTCCATGAAAATAATGGTTGGAAGACAACTCAAGGATGTTGGAAAGGCCAGAGAATTGCTGGAAAGATAACTTCGCGAGATAGCTGGAATGATCATCAGCCTGACAAAATTTCTTGGCAAGCAATCTAACAAAGCAAGTTCCGAACTCCTCAAAAACTGCATTTGGAAGTTTCAACAACAATATCGGAGACCCAAATTATTTAAAATTGAAATTAAGGTGGACAACTACTTCCGGAACTGAGACGAGGTCAGTGCAACTGGGACAAGGGGCAAAGGTTAGTGCATCTGGGAGAAAGACGAGCCAGTGCATCTAGGAAAAAAAAGAGCCAGAGCATCTGGGACAATGAGTTGGGCTAGTGAGTCATAGCCAACATAAGTCCATCATCAAGGGAAATAGAAGTCACCACTAATCTGATTCATCCGTGGGAAAGGAGTAACCACAAGAATGATCATCGGTGGGAAGAGAAGCCACTGGTATGATCCATTAGTGGATAAGATTTGCATGACAAATAATGAAGAAGCAAACAATAGAGCAGAGCCAAAGATGTGAGCTTTCGAACACAGCAAAACATAACCTAAGAGAGTCAAACAAATCGAGGTGGTTGTTGAAAAATGGTCCATAGATGGAGGCGAGAACATATCCAAAAAGAGCAGAGGCCAGCGAGTTCGACGTTGGAAACGACTGCCAGAAAGGTTGTCGAACGCGCCGTCACGCGCCCAATAAAGTAGCGCACATGCGACTACACGAAGAAAGGACGAGCCTCACGTGACGCCGCGTCGGGAGGCGAACGGCGGTGCAGTCTAGACGGTGGGATAGGTCGGCGGCCAGCGAGTCTAGTGATGGGGTCGGCGGCCGGAAACGACAGCGGCGGACAGCAGCTAATGGGACAGAAATAAGGATCGGAAAGACGAAGGACGTGCCAGAAAAGAACACAACGGAGAGAAAAATTGGCATGATATTTTTTTTATATGGCTGAGAAGATGATAAGATGATTAGAGTTCCTTCATACTTAGCGGAACTCCGCAGCGAAATAGTGACGAGACAGGTCACGTAGGATGATACCGCTCTGATACCATATTGAATTGAAAGGTTTTAGGTAGAGAAGGAGGAAAAGAGAGAAACAAACTAAGAAATAACTGGTTAACTAAAAGCAAACCAATACTTAAAGCAAACCAATACTCAACGAAACCAAGCATCTCACTTCTAGACATGCTTGCAACATGGATCATATGCATGGCTGGCATTAAAACTGCATACACATAGTATACATGATATCTGAAACAGGTGTTAAACCATACACAACAATTACCCCTCACCTCCCCTCCCCCCGGAAAATAAAAACAGAAGAGCTGCATACCATCACAATGGTGCAATTATGGCCATGCGACAAGCAAGCCCCACCACCACTGAAAAAAATATGTTGGAAGGACAAATCCCAAGTCTCTGGGATTTAAATCCATCACATATGGTGATTGATTTTCTACTAATAAGCTGTAAATATTGTATATTGGCAGTTAGGGTTAGCTGTGCTGTATCTTAGGGATTTTGAATTATTCTCTCTTAACTATATATTGTAACCTACTCTATTTGAGAAATCAAGACATACAACCTTGTTCTCCAAACTTGTTCATAATACAACGCATGCTTATTTAGACTTTCTAATTTATGCAAAGGAAACTTTTATTCATTGGTAGTTCGAACTAAATTAGTTCGTACAAATATTAAACATTGTTAGCATGGATAGAAACAGCACTTGGACATTTCAAACAGAAATGTCCAACCTGAAGACATCTTGATGTAGTTGGGCAAATCCTAGGAATGGGATAACTAAAAACACAAGGCAAGTTGTGAATATTATGGTGTAAACCACAGATGTCAAGCAAACACCAAAGAAAACAAGACAACACATGTACCAATATAATCGTAACCAGAAACATATCAAGTCTTTAGACAGAGGAAACAGAATCTATAGTTCTATACAACTCTTCCCCTTTATTTTTCTTTGACCGTCACCTATCTTAATCTAGAGGTAGCGACATCCAGTCCATATCAAGTAAGACTTAATTAAAAAAGTAACCCCCATGAACACCAGATTACTTTATGAAGGTGTTACTTTATGAAGGTGGAAACGTACAAGGTGTGATCACAAACAAGCACTCTTGCAAGTCATCCAATTTGATGTCAGGTGAAATATATAGCTAACAGAGTCCAATTTGGGTGCATAATCCTGCAAAGAAGACAGCATCAAGATTACATCAATACAAAGCATACTATATATGTTCCAATGAAAAAAGAATAATCCTATCTGATTAATTGCATCCACCAAAGTGATCAAACAACCACATGCAAGATGTTGTAGAACCTGAGTAACAGAAATAACAGCAGTAATAAGAAATGACAGATAGTAACTGTTATAGGTGGTTTACAAGTGAGTTGCATGAAGGGGTTACCAATTGGATGGGAAAGGAGAGGGGAGTGAGGGAGAGTTCCAGGACTCTAAATATTGTTCATATCAATAAACACCATATTCGTTATCAAATATGATCCAGTTCTACCAACTGATATCAGAGCTCTCAAGTTCTTGAGAGCTGTTCATCATTCGATCACGAAAGGAAACATGTTTAGAATTTGGAATTGTTGGAGAGAAGAATGGCAAGCTTTGAGGAGAAAGCGAAAGGAAGGCAACAAGCTGAAAGAGACACAGGGATTCGAGAAGTTTGACTGAAGAAGATTGAGGATTTTATTGAGAATTTTCTGCAAACCAGACATGGAATTTTGTTGGGAGGAGGTACGACATTTAGTTCGATGGAAGAAAAAATGAGATTCATTTCCAAGGGTCTAATTAGTTGAAACCATATTCACAGGTTTAAGAGTTGAATGCACATCATTGAGCAAAACTTCAGAACAAGAAAGTTATAAAATGTGATCACATTAAGGAACAGGAGGACAGAAACTTCAGGAATGGAACAATTAACTATACGCAAAAAAGGGGGAGATCATTATCATTATTCAACAAGCCATAAATCGGAGAGAAAAATACAATTTGCACCAGAGAATGATAAGTATTATATGCAATTAGGATCAACTAAACAAACACATGGATACAGCAAGCCTGCAGACACACATAATGAACTGAAAAGCTGTTGGATGCCATGGCTAAACACTAATGTTCAAGAGACAAGAGTGCATACCTACGGTAAAAAACTTGTCCACTCTAAAATTTAACAGGCAGCCACTGGAAAGGACAACCTACAAAAACATTGAACAAGCTAGAGTGAAGCTGTAATCCTGTAACACAACAGAAGTCACCAGCAGTAGTAAGTGCATACCGGGATTAGAGACTCAATCACTGCCTAATTCAATGATCCACGACACCTGCACAGTAAGTACATAAATGTTATGATGTGTGTATACCTCTACCATTAGCAAGGAGAACAAAATAGAAGTTGCAAAAGAATATTAATCCAATTTTAAAGACTGTCAAATAGACTAATAAATATTTTAGGGTTAATAAACAACAATCAAATCGTATCCCCCTAGGCAGGGTATATTAATGCCATTGTATTCCATAAAAAACCAAATCTTCATAAAATCTATGAAGATCAAGGTCTTTTTAATGGTTCCTATAGTTAGTTTTGGCCTTCCACTACCATTTTTAATCAAATTATTTTTCATTTGATCCATTTTTCTCACTATAGTCTCTGTTGGTGTCCTATTCAGAAGACCAAACCACCTTGGGCAAGCTTTTTTCATCTTCTTGTCATAGGTGCTACACCAACTTTCTTCAAATACATTTGTTTCCGCTTTGAGTTTGACATGGAACTTGTGATCACAAATTACAACTAAAGCATTTCTTCATTTCATCCACCCATCTCCAATGTTTATTAAATCCCCTTGATTTCCACATTACTTTGTAATATAGTTCGAAGATACCCAAAACCATGCAACTTGTGGTATGATCTAGTCCCCCACCCCCAATTTTCACCTACAAAACATTGTTACCTGTTGTCTTGCTGTACTCCACCTTACTAAAATTTCTATATAATCTTAACTACAAGGATTATATCATATGCAAAAAGCATGCATCGAGGCACTAACAGTCTGTCTAACACATGGATGTGATGTGCCCAATAAGTATGTCCAATGCTAAAGTAATAACTGAGAGCTATTGACTCAGACTAGGGGTGTTCGCGGATTGGATTGGATCGGTTTTGAGCTAAAAAACCATCCGATACAATGATGAAAACAACGTACGGTTTGGACTGGATCGGTTTGCTTCCTTAAAAAAATCTGATCTGATCCAATCCAATCCAATCAAATGCGGTTTGGATTGGATTGGATAATTCGATTTTTGTCATACTTAATTTTTTTTCTTATGTCAATTGTCCTTTTTACTTATTTAATAGTAGACAAAAGATAATCTTTATTTAAGTGAGCTAATTTATCGTGCCCGATACTTATTTTAACAACTTTTTATATTAGAACAATAGAACCTTTATGAAAAACATCAACTATTTGTTCATTATTAACCATTATTTGATTTGATGACGAGTGAGGAAAATTCTTGACAAAATTTTAATTTGGGAGTTTGAGAGAAAATAATTATTGATATTTTTTAACACATTCTTTTATGTTAGATATTCTTTTATGTTAATTCTCTATATTTACTTACTTATCCTATTTTTTTCTTTGAATTGGCTACAAATAAATTTTAGCTCATTAATTTTTAAATTTACTTAATTGATTTCCTATTTTTCATGTTTACTCAATCAAGTATGTATATGTTATGCACCAAAACTTTAAGCAAAATGTAACTTCAAGACATTAATATTTATTATAAATAGTATCATGCGTCATTCCAACAAAAATATTAAAGAGAATGAGGGGCATAAAAGTATGAAAAACAATGTTCAAGTATAAGTAATAATATAATTTAAAAAATAATAGTATATGTAAATAAAAGAATGGTTTGGATTGGATTGGATTGGATTTCACTAGGGGATCCAATATCCGACCCAATCCAATGAAAAAAAAACGGTTTTTTCGGTTTTCGGTTTGTTCGGTTTTCGGTTTTTCGGCTCAGTTTTTGCAGTTTGAATCTGTTTGGATCGGTTGATGAACACCCCTAACTCAAACAACCATAGATGCAAACCTATATTTTACAAGCAAACCTTTTAATATCCCTCCATGCTTTAGCACTCTAGTCATTGTCTCATCATTATTTATAAAACCAAAATAAAACAAAATGACAAATCTAACTAAATATAGCCCATTTTCTCTCTCCACTTCCCTTACTTTTATCCACTCTTATCTCCACAACTTATTTTTTTTACTACAAACACACGTGTTCGCAGGCATATTTTTCCACTTGTAGTATAGTATAATAGAAGTTGAATACCTAACAATAGTATAAAGAGCATGGATGTACTTCTATTTGGGATGAATACCGTGCATTTTTTTATGGACTTAATAGACATTCTCTAGGGTAAATGTTTTTAATGCCTTACAATAAGCTCTGAAATGATTCAGGGAAAAGGTTTAAATCTGTCAAATCTATCAAAACTTGTGTGCAATACCATTAAAGGAAAGACTATTTATACAGCAAGGAAGTAATTTGAATAAAAGTAAGACCAAACAAAAAACATAAAAGGTGGTTCTAAGAACATGCAAGTAGTCACATGGTTGCACAACCCACGGAAAGTGAATAGTACTTCTTAGTTATATCAATGCAATTCAATTAACTCGCAATGATACCAAGAAAGCCATAGGCCTAATTATATGATAAGAAATTGAAGTCTCATAATCTTACTTTCTGGAACCACAGTTGCAGGTTATCTTTTTCTCTTCCAAGGGGAACTTATAATTGTATGTAATTTCTTCACCAGCAGCTATATGCCGCTTTGCATATATGAAAATCTTCTTTTGACCCTCCACAGATATAAGCTTTGTATAGCAGTTGGGCTGCCAAAAATTCATTTCAAGTTAGGAAGCTCGTGAAATCAAGATTAGAACTAATACATACATGCACCCAAATTTCTTTAACTGAGTGGATATAAGAAACATACATTTTGAAATATAATAATACTAAACAAGTACCTCACAGGAATGGTTAATAAATCTTGCAATCCCACCTCTCTTTGTAGCATCAACCTACAAACACTCAGACAGGAAAAGTAAATATATCATTTCAACAGCTATCACTAAATTTGAATTCCGCAACATATGTTCATTTAAAGAATCTTAAATAAGAGCCGTGAAAATCTATAACTTAGCTCCATTTGGATAAGCTTTTGATGATTAGATCTTTATTAGCTTATCTAGAGCCTCAAGAAATAACCAATTATAAGACAAGAAATTCATAGGTGCTCCTGGAGCAATACAAATATCTTTTTATGTACCTTTCAATGAGAAACACTTCAGTTACAACATTAAGAATGTTATTGAAGTGGAAGACAATAATGGACCACGAAGCTGATGTGGTACACACTCAACAGTAATGACCAAGAGATTTTTCTTGCTCTTGGATCACCCAAGAACATCTCTTATATGACAATATACCATGTGTTTGAATTACCTTATAAAAGGAGCTTATGCAAGCCAAGTAAGCCATACATGCTAAACTGGGAACTTTAGTTCTCTAAGTCAAGGGGTGATAATGTTTAAATCAATGTTTTTAAAATCGGACCGGTCATTGAACCGGTGAAGGCCCCGGTTTAAGGTTCAATGGTCCAATCGCGGTTGAACCGATAATAATTAAATAATATTTGTTAAACTTTAATATAATATATTAGGTAATATTAACATAAATTTTAAATTCTCATTTTTTTAACAATATAAAATATTTTTTATATTTTATGTTAGCAAATTAAATTTATAAAAATAATTCTTGTATTTGTTCCATAAGTGTAAAAAAATATACAAATTTCAAGAGCCTATCAAACAAGCTTACTTATATGCTTTTATTCAACTACCATAAAAAATAAAAAACAAAAACTCGAGTTGGGTCTATCAACCCAAGCCCATTTATTTTGTACAAAATACAAAGCAAAGAAACCCTACTTCTATTTTTATCTGATTCGTTTTGCTCGTCTCTTATCTCTCAACGAGAACTTGTCTTTGCACGTTCATGGTTCATCACGATCTCCTCCTCTCTCAGCTTTTTTTCGCACTACCATCTTTGTAGCTCGACCGGTTAGACGGTTTTCCATCCGGTTTTTTTTACAGAGCAGTTATAGGGGTTGCCTGGATCGGAAGGCTGGACGGTTCCCGGTCGAATCGGTCGATCCGGTTTTAACAACCATGGTTTAAATGCATTCTCTGATGATCAGAATATGAAAGCCAGAAAACCTATTTAACTAACCATCTGGCCCATTTGCCGAAATGCTGGCTTCAACCCTAGTTTCACAAAGTGTCAATCATCTTCTAGGTCTGATGATAGGGACTGGGGTATTATAGGGCGCCGAAGCCCCACATAAAGTAGTATGGGATGCTCGGTGGAGTCGCCCCCCCAATGGCTAGCTTTTAAGGGAGGGTTCCCCAAGTGCTTGGGTGCTTATCATTTGGTATCAGAGGTGGTTGTTGGTATCTCAAAAAGGACAACTTACGGAGGGCTGACCGGAAAGGACGAGAGAAGCGGCGTAGAATGCAACCGCCGCGACAACAGCTCTCAAGGGCAGTGCTATGACAGGGACTAGGGTATTATAGGGTGCCTAAGTCCCACATCAAGTGGTATGGATGATTGGTGGAGTACTTAAGTGGCTTGATTCTCCCCTCTTAACTAAGGGTGGGTTCCCCAAATGCTTGGGTGTTTATCATCTGACGTCAAAGATTATTAGTTACAAGCCAATACATCTATCTTCTAATGTCTAATCATACTAGATGCATGATCAGGTGAATCCTCAAACATTTAAGACGCAAAATTCTCAAAACTTGACACAGACAATTTACCTCTCCATGACATCGCCTTAGTCCTTAAACTTCATTGTTTCAATTGCAACAAACTAGAAGTAACAATATCATTTAATACCAAGATAGGGAGAACAAAACATCTTATTCATCAGACACAGTGACTCCACGATTGTATACTATAACTTACCCTAGAGAAGCAAAATAAATGAAACTTACAAAGTGTAAAATATAAAAGTTACAGCAGTAACAAGTACTAACCACATAACCATCATCAAGTCTAAAAAGGTAACTGCCTCCAATTCCCATCTTTTCATATTGACGTTCACGTATATCAGATATCTGTTAGAGGAAAACATCATATTATTTAATTGCTCCAATGAAAAAGCAATTGCATAAAAAATGATATTGACTAAATCGGTACATAAGCAATGAGGAAGAATCTCTTCAGACATAGTGTACAACTTAACGATTTTTTATGGCCATCAATAGCTTTCTAAAGTCTTCATTATGCAGGAAAGATGCCACTGTATGGAAAGATTGTGAAAAGATCTTGCACCCAGAATATATGTGTCAATTTGTAATGAGATATACAAAAAGTAATACATCTTCCTTAATTATAAATTATTTATAAAAAATTGGGAAACATAATAAAGAGAAACCTGCCTAATTTGAGTGAGTGAATGCATTTGTTATATATGAGATCTAATTCAGAATTAACTTTGTAAAAACAGACTGGCATGATATATTCAACCATGTCGTAAAAGCAATAGCCTTGACTGACATATGCATCTTAGCAACATTAGTTATTTTTTATACCCGAGGACGAATTAGTTCTCCAATATATTCAATCACAAAATCCTCTGCCTCTATTGGCTCCAAGGCGACAATACCCCAGTCATGTATCTTGCTCCTTTGAAAACGTAAACGCTTTTTCCTAGCCTGAAAAATGCAAAATAAATAATTGAAATTTGATGTATCCAGATGCTATAGATAAGAAAATCCAAAAACCTGTTAATTCTTCAATCACCTTCAATTGAGGCACTTTAAGAAGATCCGCACCTTCTGCGGCAGCAAGAAGATTACGCAATTTCACCCTATTTGTTCTTGCAGAAAGACCCTTACCATTTGACAAGTGAGATAAATTATTATCAGAATCCGTGCACTTGTTTTGTAAAGACAGAAGACCCCTGACACATGCTCTATGAGCAGGGCTGGCTTTTTGAGACCATTTATGCCACTCCCACCCATCAATAGAAGTCCTAGCACATCCATCAGATCTAGGACACAGATCCAATGGCTTGGATTTAGCAGAATTCTTCCTGGCCACAGTAACCTGTTTGCTAGCACCCTGCTTTGCACCATTCGAAATTTTCAAAGCCTTTGCAGGGTGTAAGGATGGCATACCATCGATTTCAATTAGATGCTTCCTTTTTGATTTTGATCCAGTATTTTTCGCTGCAAACAGGAACAGGCAATCCATAAATTAAATATAAATATAGCCTAAAAACAAACTATAGACATCTACAACAGTAGGGAAATTTCACTAACGAACAAGATAAACATACAAGAATCTAGTAAGATACTGCTATAAACCTACCCTTTATTATCTCTCTGGATCGATGACCAGTGGTCTTCCCTTGAACGGTGCCTTCACAGTCATCGCTTCTAACCACCTTCCTCATGCCAACACAATTATCTGTTGATGCTGATAAGCTCTTTTCATTAGATTTTACGATATCTATAACATCATCTGAATAAGGAAAAAGGTCCATGTTATTCGTAAAAAAAGGAAAAATGGCCCAACACTTAAATATGTTGTTGGTCCCTAAAAATGACACTTTTTTTGGTTTCAGACCCTCTTTATTATTTTCTTTTTTCCATGGTTTTGGTCCAAGTTTTCAAAAAAAATTGGTTTTAGCCCTTGTCGTTAGGGACCCTTTGTTAAGTGATTACGAGTCAAGCAGAAGTACAACTCACAGGTGCCATGTGTCAGTGGCTCCATTGCTACGTAAGCACTTAATGAAGGCCGCTAATAGCTGGAACTAAAATCAAAATTTTTGAAAAACTTGGACCAAAACCAAAAAGAAATTAAAGAGGGACCAAAACCAAAAAGTGCCGTATTTTCAGGGACCAAAAACATATTTAAGCTTTATAATTATAAACCAGTGTCAACAAGTTAACAAAGAAAGTTATATATACTTTGAACATTACACGAAATCTCCAATACTTTCCGACTAGTTTTTTTCTTCAAGGATGATTGAATACTGTGCAAGCTGCTATTGACATTGACAGGAGAAGACCTGCCCTGAGCAAATATATCCTTCTTTCCTTTAATCATCTTTGTCTTTCCACGTTTAATAGTGGTTATTTTAACTTCTGCAGTTTCACCCAAATCACCAGAAGCATGTTTCCTAAATTCAGTCAAAGGCTGCTTCCCCGGACCAGAATCATCTACTGCTTCAGACCGAGAGGAACACAAATCTTTCCGTGACAGTTTCTTGCGGTAATATGTATGCTTCCCAATCACCGAAGGAACTCCAGAAGATATTTTTGCTCCTTCCTTCATTTGTCCCTGTCCAGAAGTAAAATCATTCAAACATTCCTGGCTTGCATTGAATGCTTTCCCTTTCTAAAGAATTGCAAAGAACAAATATATAAATAAATTAACTGATATACAACAATGGGATGAAATAAACCAAAAAACAAAAGACAGTCAGCAGGGACGAATCCAGGCCTAGATGACCGGGGGGGTGGAATAATGTTGATCCAATAAATATATATGCATCAAATTTCATGCAAAATATTCCTAAGTATATTTTGATTGAATCTACAGTAAACATTTTAACATACACTAAAATTTTCAGCAGTTTGTGAGAACCACAACTTGAAAGAGAATTGGCAGTAGAATGACATGTATGTATGTATATATATATATATATATATATATCATTTTTTTTGGTAAACTATATTTCATTTATTTTATAATTAAAAAACCAGGGAGGGCCAGCACCCTCCCCACCCATAACGTAAATCCATCCCTGACAGTCAGTCAGAGAAAACAAGTTGAAATGCAGTATTTAAGTTCTAATTATTGAATGAAGGGAATTCATACCTCGTGACGATCAGACTGAAAATTTTTCTTCACGGTATAAGATATAAAAGCTTGATTGAATGCAGAATCAAGAAACAATGACTTCCACTCATCTAGAATTTCTTCATGCAACTTCTGTCGGCACAGTGCAGTTGCAACATATTCTGTTATCTTAGGATTACATTCAATTAACCTTGAAGGTCGAAATTTAGAATTGTAGTGTGGCAAACTTGTTTGAAAGTTCTCTTCAAATCCAGGTGGTAGGTCACCAATCTCCTCTTCATCAACCTCATCACCTACAGATCCACACAACTGTTTAAATGCATTTGCAAATACATCAGACATAAGGTTTCCAGATGAAGACTCGCAAAATGAATCTCTTGCTTTTGTAGGAGCAATAGACTTGTCATCAGGAATTTCCTTCACAGATGTTTCACCAGTAATTATTTCTGAAAAACCACAGTCACTAACAGCAACCTGAAACAATTAAAGGATTCTTCAAAATAATAGTGTCTAGACAGATAACAGGATATGAACATTTCTAATCAAATTACCTCACTGAATTTTTTTTCTGGGGAATGAATTAATTTTTTCACTTCCTTTTCAACAAAACTTCGAATGTATTCATCTAAAGACACCATTGAAGAGAAGTGAAGCTCATTCTCCACACTGTCAAGAATGCATGTCAAATCTTTAAAGTTCTGAATAGTGCATGAAACTCTTTGACCTTCTAGAGAGTGTCCACCTTTGAGGTCACTAGAAGATAAAGATGACTGAGCATGATAATCTATTTCCATTGCCATCACTCCAAACTGATCGCAGCCATCAGCATTGTCTTCAGAGGAACCTGGCCTGAGAAGCAACTGAAGAACAATTGTATGTCTTTTAATTAAAGAAAGGAACAATTGTATGATTATTATAGGTACAAATTAAAACAAAACATCAAGTAAGCAAGGTACTCACAGCTTCTGATTTAATTGTTTTAACATAATCTCTATATCCATTAACAAATGGTTGAGGCTCAGGATGAGACCAAAGCTTCCTCTTCCTCCAGGAAAATATGTACTCAGCAAGAGTATCAAAAAATACTGCATTCCACATGACTTGCATGCAATAATCAAAAAGTACTTTACGAACAACAGCATATGACCACCAAAAATTTTCAATGCTTCCAACTGACTTGATGATTGTTGAAGATGGTCTGGAAATTTCATGACAAGCCTGATCATCCAAAATACGGGAAGATGCAGGCTCACTTGGAACGGCAGTGTCTTTACTTATCACCAAAGCAACCTTGGACTGTTAAAGCAAAAAATACAACTTATTAAGCTGTACATAATTTCAAAAATACTGTTTGCAAAGAATAAAACATTACCATTTTGCTATCCAACATGCAAGCCTCAGAAGCCTGTTTAGCTCTTTCAAGCTTATGCTTCTTGCGTTTCTTTTCAGTAACAAATTCTGCAATGATATCACCAATAATCCCATCTAGCACAACTCTGCGGGCAGCTTTCATGACACCCAAGTGCAATTGGGAAGAGATGTCCTCAGATATTTCACAAATTAAGTTTACAGTCCCACCAACCCCATTGCTTTTGGAACTGGATCTACAGATGGTTCTAGACATATCTCCTTTCAATGCATTTACAGCAGATAGTAGCACAAAGGGGCCACACTTATTGTCAGAATGAGAGATCTGTAAATAAACATAAACCAGTCAAAAAGTATAGTCAGAATAACATTAGACAAAACAATGATGAGCCCAGGCAGTAATGTTCCAACAACTTCGTTTATATTTTATTTTATCTAATGAAAAAAATGACAGAACTAATGCCCACAGAACAAAGCTAAAACTCACACCACCGTAAGAAGAAAGGACGAGAACAAGAGATTCTATTCAAGCATCCATGAAAACTGACCAATACATTTAGACACCTCCAGAACCCTTGCGCATTAAAAGGAAAATTAGCCCGAGTCCAGTTAAAAGCAGAAATTACAGGGACTGAAAGTTTAAATTGAAGTTCCATAAACAAACTTGCGAAAAATATTTGAGAAGCAAGATGTAATTTAGGAAAAGGCAACTGATCATAGAAACATAGATGAGGGGAAAAAATGAAGCACAATAAAATTATAAAAGAAAATAATCATGTTGCCAGTTCTGTGAAGTTTCAAGATTTAAGAACTGGAGGGTTAGGAATTTAGATTACCAATGGGTGTCATTACCAACCACATTTTTTTCGACTACTAGACTCTACTGGGTCCTAGGAGAGACCCGACCCCAGGGGGCCAGGCAAGAGGAAGAGAGAGGGGAAGTTCCATGTACCCCCCACCCCCACTAAGAATTTGCAAGCATGAACCAACCAAGTGAGCTAGGCTAACAAGACCATTTGTTCACGTTTAAAAAAACAAAAAAACAAAAAAACAAAAAAACAAAAAAATGTTTTAATTCACAGGTAATCACTAAAAAACCTCGAGAAGCCAAGAATCGCAATTTAAGTCCCCCATAGTAATTGCAAATCTCTGTCTTCTTTGAACCCATGAAATTTTGGCCATTTGACAACCCAAGCACCTAATATCTAGCTAGAGATAGACATGAAGTCCAGTCCAAGCTTTTGCAGCTCAGGAAAACCAATATCCTATCAGATGTTTTATTCACAATTTTATCCTCAAATATGCTGGCTTCACTTGATTCTTTAAAAATATTCAAAATTTCAATTAAATTCAGGTTTTGATAGAACCGTATGAAACTTAATAGAAAGTGCTGATTTGGGAATAATCAAGCAGATGAAGAAATAGAATAATGATTGTTGATTATGTCAACAATTTGTGACATCAACAATTCAACATATTTCAGCATGAGACAGCAATTCCCATAAAGTTTCAAACAGCTTTCATCTGCAAGTGAACCTAAACAATTTTGAACGACCCAATTGAAAAGTGAGCCAAATTTCAGGAACCAAAATTGTACTTTATCCTGAAAAGAATAAATTACATGGTATCACTCTATTTGCCAGCTTTTAGAAAACTAACTAGCCATATTTCACTGAACCCACTCATCATGTCGTGCAACAGATCGGCAGCATACATATTTCACTGAATCAGTATTTGCAGCTTACCATGGACGAATCTTGAAGATATCCATGACGGTGGAAAGAAATCAATTCCGAAATAGAATGTGGCCCATGTTTCACACCCTTTTCATCCTCATAAAGCCAACAGCATTCTTCACCTAACTGGAATAAGAAATAAAACACAACCATCAAAAATACAAAAATGGTATGTCAAACTGATTTATATATGACAAAATATTGACTGGATATTGCACTACCATCTCAGAAGATATTATTAAACTGTTGAACGCCTCTGGGTTTGAATTTAGGCTGTTGGATTCATTAATGCAGTAATTGACATGTGACTGTGAATCAAAGTTAACATTCAGGGGAGCAGCATGCCCAAAAGATCTATCTTGCCCATATACTGCCATATCCTTACAAGAAGAGGAGGAGCAATTTGAAGGCATCCCCATGCCTGAGATGCCCAGACTCAGATATGCAAACCCAGTGGAAACATGGTCAGGAAACTGCTTGAAATAATTCAATGGTACAGGGTTCATTAATGTACCATTAACCAAAGGATACACAAGAAGCTCATGTGGCAAGAAACCGGTAGTTAGGCCCTCATATAACTGCTCCTTAATATAGGGACCACACATCTTACCAAGTTCATTCACGTACATCCATCCACTCTCAAAAGCAGGTTGTTGCAAATAGCCACAAAAACTCTGGTCCACATGTGAAATATTCCCCGTGGCAGAACACAGAGGCATATCACCACTATTAACATTTGATGGGAATTTCATCTCCATTCCAGCATCTGGATCAACTTTATCATCAGTCTTGCAGCAAGAGGGAATATCACAAGCACTCCTGCACAAGGGGAAGCATTCAAGCCTATAAGAGGATTTAATATCAAAAGGGGGGGCAAGCAAATTTTGTTCACAGGTTAATATCCCAAGTTTAAACCTGGATGTGCCAGTTTTCTTATCATATGTGTATGTAGTATCATTCACATTTGATTTAGCTTCATCCAATGAGGATAGATTATACTCCTTAAGCAAAGGATACTTGAAAAGAAACAGAAGTAACTCCAAAAACCTAAGAGTTGTCTGATCTCTCCATATATTTTTTCCATAGACTACCTTAAAGAAATCATGCACAAAAACCAAAGAGAGGCCATAAGCACAATCTAATTTCATAATAGATCTAAGAATTTCTAAAAATTCCACAGTTTTGCACCAAACAAATTCAGAAAATAACATTTTTAACATATTGCCAAAAAACTTTGACTTCCTTGCTCCTTCCAGAACCCCCCTAACTGATCAAAAGAAGTTGCTCTGAACGTTAAGGGAACACCCTAGAATCACCGAAAACATCAACCCCATAAAAAAACCATTAGGGTTCTACGCCAAAAAGATTACAGAAAATTGGGAGTTACAGAAAGTGTTGAAAACCAAAGTGCAATAAAAGCTTTTCATGGGGATTGAAAATAAGAAAGACAATTTAGGCAAGAGAAGGCCTCAACTCCCCATCCAATCAAATAATTTTCCAAAAATCTACCCTGAGAACCACTAACCACATTCAGAGGAAGCATAAGCCTAGAAGAACCACTCCATGAGTAAGGGACTGAGAAGGACTTGAGTGTGTTGCAGCAGTAGCAATCGTGATTATATAAATGATCTTTTCTAACATGGGATATATGTTTGATTCTGAAACATGTTAATCACAATTCACAAGTCACTAATGACATGGAAGCATCCTGTGTTAGAAAAATCCATTTACCATGCTGTCCAAGGATGACAAATAGATAGCAGTTAACTGACTGTGATAATCAGAGGAACTAACAGGAACAATCAGAATAAAAGATACTCGCTAAATTGAACATTAATGTAAACCTGAGAGTGATGCAGCACACTCAATTTAACAAGTCATGATAACAGATATGATCAGCATGTCCCTCTAGACAAAGATGTCTACATCACTACATGATAGAAAGACCTAGTGAGCATCTCATGAAATGCCCAAAAATGAAGACCTTTCTATATTTTGCAGCAAGTACAAGGAAATATCACTGCAAATTCCTGCATCTGCATGTAAATCTATATCTTTATGTTCATGATCTGACACTCTCAGCCTCTTTCTAGATGAAAAGGGACCATCTTCATGCAGAAAGGCAGTTGAGAAGACCGTGAACCTTCCAAATAGAAGAGTACCCTCCAATAACTGGGACAACAGAAAAAGTGCAAGCAAATTAAACATACACAAAGTAGTGTGGCCATTCGAAATTGGTGCATGCTAAAAGGAACAACACCAGTTTAAACAGTAAGCAGAAAAACCTTGTGTTACGGCTATCAGCTTAAAATGAAAAAGAACTATAAATTTAATATTTGATATTTGATGAGAGTTGATAAGCAAAATTGCCTAAGCTTGGTTTCCAGCATATTATGGCGTACATTCAGTATAAGAGTTTATTATATAACTGGTGATTAAAAATAGGAAGTAGTTATACAGAACCATCCAGCCAGAGGATGCAGAGAAAATATCAAATAAATTACATGAATCTTCAATAGAAAAGTGCTTGAAAGTTAAATAAAAATGATCATCTACCTTATGCAAAATAAGTCTAGAATTTCTTGCTTATCAAAAAAAAAAGTCTAGAATTTCTAATCGTCCATAGAAAGCCTGACTGAAAATTGAAAATCAAATTGGTTATGACAAGTGTTCAGTTACGTTGATGACGCAGATGAGGCAATGGATCTAAAATACTTCCTGTGAATTGCTGCAGAATAGATGCACTTTATTACCAACACAATAATCAGTGTCGGTATTAGTTATGATTTATAGCTAATGAATAATGAATAATGATCAATGAAACATAAGTTTGCAATCAGCCTACTTGATGGAATAATGGAATTGAGAGAAGCAGTTAAATACACAAATATACTCTTGGAATATTGAGTACAAAACCTACTGCAGTAATTAAATGTTGTATTACTTAAATTTCATAACAAATGGCTTTCTTGATAGACAAAAGAAAGAAGATTGTACAAATGTCCCCAGATATCAGAGAAACACATCAACAATGGTCCATTACATGCAAATGTCCTTGTGCCAACCAAAACAGACAAATGGACACAACTCATCATATTAACTAATGCAGAATGAGAAACAAATAAGTGTTAAAGGCCATGATTTTGAAGCAAAATCATGGATCGAAAGACAAGATAAATAGTCATTCTTAGGGAGCTTGAACTACAATTGGCCTCATTTGATAGAAAGAAGACAACTTCGGTAAGGTATATCCTTCATAAACATGATATCAACACCTTAAGAATAAAAGAATTAGAGCTTCAGGTCAAATAAAAGGGATACATGAAACTGGGATAACACGGTTAGGTTGCACTTTGCAAAACATGTGGAGTATTGGCCTATATTTAACAAACAAGGACTGAGCTTTAAGGTGTTATCGTTTTTTTTTTTTTTGACATGAAGGTGTTATCGTTAATAATTGTGAAATTAGTATATCAATAGCGTTGCTATTTCCTTCCTTTTTTTCCATGGCTCTTTTGGAATGTATTTATAATACGCAACTGACCCTTCAAATATTAACACCTATTCGCGAAACGCAGAAAACAAATATGCAAGATCAACCTGGAATATGATGAAATTACCAGGGTTGTCAAAATAGTGGACCCTACCTAGGATCAAACAGGGGATGTAGACATGTAAAACATAAGATGTTACCTATTATATAAAATATTTAAAAATATGTGAATATATAAAAATAACACAAATATGCATAATTACCTTAAACAACTAAATATTTAAATAAACTCTTAATTTAAAATGCAGAATATAGGTAACTCTTAAGTAGGTGTTACCCTTCTGATAAAATAGAGGGCACAAACTTAAACTAACAAGTCAAAACATTAAACACCACATTTTTAGTGGACCCAAAATACAATAAACTAGAAACAGAGCAAGCAACTAGATTCAGGGCAACAGCACCCAACAGTAGAAGTTGGAACTCACAGAAGTGACAGAACCCAAAACGGCAACAGACAGACGGAACACCTCCAGTCTAGATGGACTTAGCACCAGTAGCAACTCGCAAGGGCCAAGAACCAGATGCAGCCAAGGCTTAAAGGCAGCACCCAGGACCAGACACACCCATTAACGCATGAAGAATCTCCAGATGCACACAGATGGAGTACCAAGGAGAAATCCCAGCAACAAGGGTATAGCCGTTTTCACATTCCAACTTCTGGTCCCAGCACGATCCTATTAGAACACGTTTTCAGCTAGGATCGGGATTGTCAATTTGTCATGTGATTCTTCAACTCAACTCACGATCTTTGTAACCATGGAAATTACAATCTACCTATTCTCATCTAAATTTATTCAAAATTATTTTACTCAAAATTGCAAAATCTCCTATCTTCTGTAGCATTGCATCATCTGAAAAAGTTAAAGTTAATCCACTGTATTAAATTTTCTACTTGTGACTTTGTTGGCGCGGAAACAATAATATATGCCATTATGCAAATGGTTTGCTTTTCTTGTACCATATTTAATTATTATTTTTATATATATCTTGCATTCTCACTATTTTCCAAAACTTTCACCCACAAACCCTATAATTATTTGAAATCCCATAACCTCGAACACTCAAAACCAGTAACCATAATCCACATCTTCACCGCATGAAGCCATTGCTTAATATAACAGCAAGACTCCACTAAAACATGCATTGTTATTGTCACAAACAAAATAGCAAACAAGCAAAAAAATAAATAAAAATAAATTTTAAAAAAAACAGATAAATAAATAACGTTGACGATGGATGGATGCTTGTGATGATGGATGATGATGAAGAAAGAGTGTTTGAAGAATCGAGAGTGAAACAAACCTTGTTTCTAGGGTTTTGGTGAATTTGATTTGTTTGCACGGCCACGGAGAGAAGGGAAATTGGTGAGTATAAATATTGAGAGCGCAAAAGGCAGAATAGGTAACAGGAATTGGGGATCTTTCAAGGTTTTGCTCTTCGTTGATTGAGATCTTGTGTTTTTACCGATGTTTACAAAACCGGACCGGTTGGACAGCGGTTCGAGGTTCAATGGTCCAATCGAGGTTGAACCGTGATTGAACCGGTTATAATTAAATATTATTATTTTAATTTTTAATATAATATTTGTAACAATATTAAACAAAAAAACAACATAACAACTAAAATTATTAAGCACAATTTTTTTTATTTTGAAATTAAACTAAATAAATATAAAAATATATGTTAAAATCATATTCATAGGGAAAACCAACCCAAAATCTACAACTAGCCCACATATGTTAGAAAACAAAAGAATTGGGTTTTGGCTAGTATGACTCAAATCCTTTTATACTAATTTTTTATTTTTTTTTTAAGAAACCTGGATTCCACCTGTTCGCTGCGGTTCACTACCTAAGTTATGACCGGTTTTACCGGTTTTGAACCGGTTTTCCGATTTTTCCACCAATTCGATGCTAGGCCGGTTTTCCCTGTGAACCGGACCGGCCAAGGTCCCGATTCCCGGTCGGACCGGCCGGTCCGGTCCGGTTTTCAAAACCTTGGTTTTTACCACTGCGTTTTATATTTTTAATTTTCTTATTTCTTATTTGATTTTGACTTCAGCATATCATGACTCATGAGATGTGAAATATATTTTATTCTCCTATCATTTTTTTTAATAAATAAATTTATCATTGTTAGTTTTTAGTTATTAGAAAGAAATTTAGAAGATGGTTATAAAAAATTATACATTATTTTTTATCTGACTAAATACAAATTATGAATTATTCAAAAATTTAAAAATAAATATGCAAATAGAAAAAGGATAAAACTTAGTTTCAATTCTTTATGTCAAATTCATCATGTGTTCCTATTAGGGTCGGACATCGAAGGGTTCGGGCGGGTTCGGGCCCAGAATCCCCAATCCGGCCCAAATCGAGATGTATAATATTAGGCCCAATTCCATCCGTAGTTGAGCTCGATTTAGACGGGTTAGGGTTTGGCGGGATGGCGGGTCAGTCGGGTGGGTTAGCTCGGATTGGGTCATAAATGGGCCAGTCACATTTTTTAGCCTAATAATTTTATGAGACAAATTTTTTTATTTTTAATACAATTACATAAATGGGACTAGAGGCATATTTTTGCGAGCCTTTCAATTTTTTTTAACAAAGTGGGCCATTTTAGTTATAATTGTAACGGCTAGAGGCATATGTTTAAATTACTTGATAAATTCAGTTAAAATGATTTAGATTCTGTCCAGCTAACAAATTAGAGATCAATATTCATATCCATGCAATCATGCATAATATCAAGAGTTCGATTAGCATATAATTAACTTCAGTGTCAAGATTGAAAGATTTCCCTTGCCAAGTTTAGGATGAAATAAGTGACAGAAAACAGTAAATTAAAGAAATTGGCATTATAGATTTATAGTGTTTGTGGCTTTGTGGTTGTGTGTTGTTGTCTGTGTCTGCTAGTGGCTTAGTGCTACTATAATAAATATACAAACTGATGATTCAAATTTGCAACAAATGGAATTAATAGCATGAAGATCCTTTGCCAGCCTTGAAGCCCTCGAGCAAAACACTTGTGTGTGAGTAAAACATCTCTATGTGGTTGTCTGCTGCTGCACTATAATTGTACTCTTTTAAACTCTAATTCCTTCCACTCTCCACTGGCAAAAACACTGTAATAAAGTCAAAATTTAAATGTTAAGATACAAATGCATTCATATTCAATTTGAGCTAATAAATTACCTCTAAAAATTATCTAAGTCAGTAACAACCTTCTTTTTTTTTTAGAGCAAGGTTAACTTGGGACAAGATATGAAACAATAACCCCCTCTCATGCTTTCATGTTCTCAATAAGTTGTCATCCTATCAGCACACAGGAATGAAACAAGAGCCTGCATTTATGGGCCATGAGGGATCAAACACACATGTTACAACCATATTAAAGGGCACCTACGGATATGCAGCCCCAGAATACATTTCAACAAGTAATTGTTAAAACTGAGTGGGAGGGAATATTACTAAAAATATTATATACACCAATTTCTTTAGAGTAATACCCAAGACCAAAGACTGAACAAAACCATGTGGATTGGTCCAATCCTTACCTGAGTAGCAGACTAGCAGGAGGTTGTGGTGCATATAATATTGAAGTGCATAAGGAAATAGCCCATTTGGCATTGCAGTGCATAAGTTTGAAACTGTTGAAAGCCTGCAACTGCAACATTTCAAGGGCATGACAGTTAAACTATTGAGAATATAATAAAATCTTCCTTTGACAATTGAGTTCTCCTTTTCAATCCATGGTCAAAGTGAAAATCAATGATATTTTGCTTGTGCATTAAACTGTTTACCTTAGAAAAACTGGATCAATGATATTCATTTGGTAGGTATGTTGTTTCATCCTTAATATTCTGGACCAAAACCTATCACAATCATGACCAAAAAATAATGCTTAACCAAAATCTAAAACAAAACAATTTGAAACCAAAAGAGAAGTTAAAAAAAAAATACCTGACATGTAGAGGTTCTTGATAGCATAACACAAAGCCAAGTGCATTTTCGTCATTCTCCAAAAAAAAGCACAAAGCATCATTCTCCAAAAAAAAAACACAGCCTCACCACTAACCCAAAAAGTTGGAATGCCAAACATTTTGAGTCATGTCTCAAAATGACTCCCAAAAGCAAAAAGTGTAAGAACTGTAAAACATATTAAACAATATTGAATTAGTATAAAATAAAACAGATTAAACAATATGAATTAGACCAAAACAACAACAAATAAGCCACAAACCATGAGAAGTTTCTCAGTCACGGCCAGTAGGTTGTGATTGAGTTGATGGACCACATCCACTTGCAATTCTACCACTTGTTGCTGCTCCACCAGCCCTTCCAAAACTTGTTTGATATCTTTGAAATTCTATGAAACATTCAAAAAAAAATAGGGACTTAACTTGTACAGCAAAGACACCGGTACTAAAGAAGTTGAGTGGCAAACAAGAGTTAAATAGCTACCTGTTACAATATTCTCAGATATCTCAAACTCCTCATTGAGATTGAGATCTTTGAATTGGCAAAGGGAAGGTTTCAACCAGTTTTGTGAACAAATCAATGCCTCTGCCATAGTTGGGTTCAAGGAGCTTCGAAATGTGTCTAAAACCCTCCCACCTGTGCTGAATGCACTTTCTGAAGCCACTGTGGAGACTGGGGTGGCCAAGAGATCTTTGACTATGGTTGATAAGATAGGGTACCGGGTTGAGTTATGTTTCCACCAAATGAGAATTTTAAATTTGTCACCCTCATCTATGCAAGACTCACTTAAGTATCTCTCATGTTCATTCTTTTTGTCAATTGAATCTTTTTATCTCGAATGTTGCTTAAAAGCTTCAGCCCTTGCTGATTGTGATGGAGGTTCAGCAATAGAACTTGTTTCACCATGGGAAACCTCCTCTAATGGACCAGCAGATGATTGCCCAGATCTGTTCTGCTTTTCATAGGCCGACTTATACCAATTATACA
Organism: Sophora flavescens; assembly: GCA_030762895.1. Lineage (NCBI taxonomy): Eukaryota > Viridiplantae > Streptophyta > Magnoliopsida > Fabales > Fabaceae > Sophora > Sophora flavescens. The sequence goes on from CM061062.1 coordinate 223,156,937, forward strand.
TCTTAAACAGATTGTCTTTTAAAGTGGTGAACAGCTCATTTACAAAGATAGGTTGATCTTTGTACATATCTTTAATGTCCACTCCACATATCTCAATTTATACCGGGGATAAAAAATAACTCCAAAATACAAAAATTGATTTATGTTTTTCACATTGCCCCAATACTTGTCATATTTTTGCTTCATTTCCAAACCCATAGTGGCCAATATAGTATTCTCATTCTGGTTCATAGCGGACTTCTTAAGCTCACAAAGAATGGAGGCTAATTGATGAAAAGCAGTATGTAAGCTCACTTGCTGTGATGATGAAAAAACCCTAGTCGCCTCATAGAAAATCTTCAGAAAATTCACAAAGGCACGAACATTTTCCCAATCATAGGTGCTTGGGGGACCAGCAGTACCAAGGAAGTCAACATAGCTGGAATCTTCAAACTCAAGCTTCTCAAACGCTGCTTGAAATTTTTCTGCAGCATCTAACATCATGTATGTCGAGTTCCATCTAGTTGGAACATCAAGACATACATGCTTTTTACATGTAATTCTCGCAAATTCTATGCATTCCTTGAACTTGGCGGACCTTTGGGGTGAAGACCGAACAAATCTAACAGCATTTCGAATGTTGGATATGGAGCTGTGCATATCTTTCAGACCATCATTAACTACCAGATTTAGTATATGAGCACAACACCTAATGTGAAAGAATTCCCCATCCACCATTAACCCATTCATGTTTTTTATTCTCTTCTTCAAGTATGAGACAACCACATCATTGGATGATGCGTTGTCAACTGTGATCGTGGACACATTCCTTAATCCCCAATCCCTTAGAACCTCATCCACTTTCCTACCAATTGTCTCACCTTTGTGGTTGAGAACTAAAGAGAAGCTAATTATCCTCTTTTGATATTTCAAATCATTATCAATAAAGTGTGCAGTGAGAGTCATGTAGTTAAGATTCTGGACATATGTCCAGCAATCCGTTGTGAAGGCCACTCTAGTGCAATCTGATTTAAAATAGGACTTCAACCTTACTTTTTCCTCAACATACATTTGAAAACAGTATTTAGCAACCGTACGCCTTGATGGGATAATAAACTGGGGCTGCAACTGCCTACAAAGGTGCTTAAATCCCTCACCCTCTACCACCCTAAATGGTTGTTCATCTATGGTAACAAAAAGGGCCAATGCCCTTCTACGTGCTTCAATATTGAATCTCTGGCTTGCGGAGAGTAAGCTACTACCCTCTCCACTCTTAAAGGGTGGTTTGATTAAGGTCACTGATTATTGCATGAGGATACTTGGGACAGGCTTTCCAGTGATTTAAGAGGTTAGATGTGCCATGTTGCTTGGTGTCACACATGTATTTTTTGTTGCAGTATTTTGATGAGTGTGATTTCACCTCATATTTCCATGACATTTTGCATGCATTTTCATATAGTTTAGGCGTATTTTATTTGATTATTTGTTAGTTTTTACTTTGGAATGGGTAAGGTGGTTTTGTGGTGCTTGTGTGCAGGAATCGAAGATTAAATTGCTCAGGATCAGCTGTGTTGAAGCTGGCATGAAGATAGAGCTTGGAAGGCAAGAAAATGAGGCAAACAGAGCTGATCACGGTCTAGCCGTGATGGCCATCACGACCATGATCAAGTGGAGCTGAAAAGAAAGAATGGAAAAGTCAGAGCTGATCACGGTCGTGACATGTCAATTGAGCCAGACCCTCACAGGCAGAATTGATCACGGCCGTGACAGACCAATCAGTGAGGCAACCTCCAAGGCAGAATCTGTCACGGCCAGGCCGTGATGGCCATCACGGCCGTGACGCGCAATCTATGGATCTTTAGAAACTGATTTGATCTGGTTTTTGTATTGGCTTGGGATTCAAGTTACCCCAGATTATAAATAGCCCTCTAGGGCTCGAAACTGGGCACTTTTGGGACTGCTAACCTTAGGCAAAATTAGGATTCTTCTTCTTCTTCTCAATCTCTTCTCTCCTCTAGGATTTTCTCTTTATGTTATTTTTTTAATCAAGCTTGCTACAATCATGGCAATGCTTGAGTAGTAGTCTAGTTTCTAGGAATTGGGGCTATGCCCAAGACTTGTTTATGGTGATGAATTGATGTTTGATTTCTTGTTAATTTCAATTTTTGCTTCGATTTGATCCCTATTATTTTAATTACTCGTAAATTCGGTGGCCACTTATTTGCGTGTCGTAGATACACTAAGGACGAACTTAGCGGTGAACTTAGCTATCGGATCTATAGGAATCAAACTTAGGACTTAAATCATGAGAGTTAGAAGCGGTTCTTCGAGGGTTCACGAAATGTCACGAAACTTAAAGGGTTCGATTTAAATTCAATTACCACGAGAGTAGGGATTGATTTAATTGGGCACGGTTTTTGTAACCCGAGAGGGAGCATTAACTAATTTACGATAAATTCGCCTTCAATGCAAATTTTGGTAATTAACAAGGAGAGTAGTCAATTTAGTAACATAGGCAGTTTTGTGGTATCCCAATTCCTGGAAATCCCTTCTGAATTTGAAAAACCCCTATTTGAATTGCTTTCCTATTTTGTTTAACTGCAATTTTAAATTTGATTATTACTTGATTCCGATTTCAAAAACCAAATCTTATTCTAGTTCAGTGAAATCAATTTAACAACTAATTGTTATTTAAGATCACGGTCTCTGTGGTTCGATCTCTTTTTATTACTTGACGACGAAGCCGTTCACTTGCGGATTCGAGGCCTAGAGCCATCAAGTTTTCGGCATCGTTGCTGGGGACTGTGTTTTCTTGAATTTCAATTTAATTTTTAAATTGATTTTTCTGGATATTTTTTTATTTTTTTATTTATTTCCTTTTCTTTTTCTAGAGTATCTATCTCTCTGCCATAGGTATTTTTCTCTTTTATGCAAAGATCCATAAGTCTTGGAAACCTTATTGAAGTTGACCCCGAGATCGAACGGATCTTTCATAGACGTAGGAGACTACAAAGACAAAGACAAAGAGAGAGAGAGAGATCGATTCCCATTCCGCTCATGGCGAATCTATCAGATACTAAACCACTGAAGGACTACACAGCCCCAAATGCCAGGGGTTTGCGAACTGGGATTGCTAGGCCAGAAATTGAGGCGGAGAACTACACTATACCGCCTCAGTTAATTAGCATGATTAGGCAACATCAGTTTGGAGGATTACCCTCGGAGGACCCGACTGAACATGTGGAGACATTCTTGGAATTCACCGATGCAATAAGGATTCAAGGTGTCCCGATCGATGCTATACGCTTGAGGTTATTCCCCTCCTCTCTGACTGGAAAGGCGAAAGCTTGGTTGAAGCAAGTGCCGGCTAATACGTTGTCAACTTGGGACCAACTAGAGCAAGCATTCTTGGAGAAATTCTTCCCTCCATCTAAGACTGCTTACCTACGGACTCAGATCATCGGCTTCTTCCAAAAGGACGGAGAATGCTTATCCGAAGCTTGGGATCATTACAAGGGATTGCTAGAGTCTTGCCCACACCATGGACTCGAGAGGTGGTTGTTACTGCATACCTTCTACAACGGACTGCATTACTCATCAAAGGTGTCGCTTGACTCAGCAGCTGGTGGAGCCTTTATGAACAGACCTCTAACCGAAGCGTTCAATATCATTGAAAACATAGCCACCAACTATCACCAATGGGGTTCGGAAAGAGGTAATAACCCGAAAAAGCTTTCGGGGGGGGGGGGGGAGTTCGAAATGAATAGTACCGATCTAATTATGTCTAAATTCGACTCATTAAATAAACGCTTTGATAAGCTTGAAAAGGCTCATGTGAGTTCAATCGGTGCTACTAATGTTGTTTGTAAGATTTGTGGAATGCAGGGACATGACATAATGGATTGCCCACATGGTATCGCTCCTGAGTCCGGTGCTTCGGGGGAACAAGTGAACTCTTGTCACAATTTCTATGACACGAACCCGAAGCTACCAAATTCTGCTCCCCTAAATCTCTACAACAAGAGGAAGAATAATCCTTATCTTTCCTACGGGAACTACAACAACACGTTGAACCACGAATTTCCCGCATCGGGGTATCCTCAGGTACAAAAATCTAAACTCGAGTCTCTTATGGGAATTTTTGTTGCTACTCAAACTAAGCAGAATGAAGAATTTAGGCAACAAGGTAGGGCAGTTAATGAGGCAATAAAAGAATTAACATATAAGGTAGATAACTTAGCCATCCATAACAAGATGTTAGAAACTCAAATTGCCCAACAAGTGGGAAATTCAATGAGGCAACCGGGCAAGTTTCCTGGACAACCTGAGGTGAACCCAAATAATGAACAGTGTAAAGCTGTGAGTCTAAGGAGTGGAAAGAAACTTGAGAATCCCGAGGCTAAAGGGGAGAGTGATAACAAGAGTGTAGCTGAGGAGGAGGAACCTACTAAGACACAACCCTTAGGAGAGGAAGAGCCTAGTGAAAAAGTGTCTAAGTATGTACCTCCACCACCTTACCAACCTTCGATACCTTTTCCTCAAAGGTTGGCTAAGGCCAAGTTAGATAAGCAATTTGGAAAATTTCTAGAGGTCCTTAAGAAATTGTACATTAATGTACCCTTCATTGAGGCATTACAACAACCGACATATGCTAAATTTCTTAAGGATATCTTGTCAAATAAGAGAAAGCTAGAGGACTATGAAACAGTGGCTTTAACTGAGGAGTGCAGTGCTTTAATTCAAAATAAATTGCCTCCTAAGTTGAAAGATCCAGGTAGTTTCTCTATTCCTTGGTTAATTGGTAACACTAGCTTTGATAAAGCTCTTTGTGATTTGGGGGCTAGTGTTAGTCTTATGCCCCTCTCTGTTTGCAAGAAGTTGGAGATGGGTGAACTAAAACCCACAACAATCTCCCTTCAATTGGCGGATCGGTCCGTCAGATTCCCTGTAGGCATCTTGGAGGATGTTCCTATTAGAGTGGGTAAATTTTTTATTCCTGCGAATTTTGTGGTACTTGAAATGGAAGAGGATTCCCAAATCCTCATTATTCTTGGTAGGCCTTTCTTGGCTACCGCAGGAGCCATTATTGATGTTAAAAATGGGAAATTGACTTTAACTGTGGGTGGTGATAAAGTTGAATTTGATTTAGCTAAATCTATTAAACACCCTTCTTTTGAAGATTCTTGCTGTAGGGTTGACTTAATGCACCAAGTGGTGAAAGAAGAATCCCATCAAGCTTGTGTTGATGACCCATTAGAGATGTGTTTGATTGGTGGAGACTTAAATGCTCATGGAGGAGAAGTAAGGGATTATGCCCGCTTTCTGGAGGCTAGTCCAGAAATTTCTCCGAACAAAACAAAGAAAGAGAAACTTGAGTTGACACCAAAGAGTAAGGATCTGAAAGATGAAGAAGCCCCTAAGGTAGAACTAAAACCTCTTCCCTCCACATTGAGGTATGAATTTCTTGGACCTAACTCTTCCTATTCGGTAATTGTGAATGCTAGCTTGAATGAGTTGGAAATTGAGAAATTGCTTAGGGAGCTTAGAATGCATAGAAAAGTGATAGGATATACAATTGATGATATTAAAGGTATAAATCCTTCTTTTTATATGCATCGCATTTTAATGGAAGATGAGCATAAACCATCCATCGAGCATCAACGTAGGTTGAACCCTAATATAAAAGAAGTGGTTAAGAAAGAAGTGCTTAAGTTGTTAGATGAGGGGGTTATTTATCCAATCTCCGATAGTGAATGGGTTAGTCCGGTGCATGTGGTTCCTAAGAAAGGGGGGATGGTTATCATTAGGACAGTAACCGGTTGGAGAATGTGCATCGACTATAGGAAGCTAAATAAGGCAACAAGGAATGATCACTTCCCTCTTCCATTTATTGATCAAATGCTTGAAAGGTTAGCTAGACATTCATACTTTTGTTACTTGGATGGATATTCCGGTTTTCATCAAATTCCTACACATCCTAGTGATCAAGAAAAGACCACGTTTACTTGTCCCTATGGCACTTTTGCCTATAGAAGAATGCCTTTTGGTCTATGTAATGCACCGGCTACTTTTCAAAGATGCATGACTGCAATTTTTTCTGAATTTATTGAAAACATCATTGAGGTTTTTATGGATGATTTTTCTGTATATGGAACTACCTTTGATGATTGTTTAACAAATTTGTCTAAGAATTGGCAGCGATATGAAGAACCAATTTGGTATTGAATTGGGAGAAATGTCATTTTATGGTAAAAGTAGAGGTATTGAGGTGGATAGGGCCAAAACAGAGGTTATTGAAAATTTGCCCCCACCGGTAAATGTGAAAGGAGTTAGAAGTTTCTTGGGACACGTCGGGTTTTACCGGCGTTTCATCAAAGATTTTTCAAAAATTTCTAAACCCTTATCTAACCTATTAATGAAAGATGTTCCATTTGATTTGAATGAGGAATGTTTGAGTGCATTTTATAGATTGAAGGAAGCTTTGACCACCGCTCCCATTTTGCAAACACTAGATTGGAATGAGCCATTTGAAGTAATGTGTGATGCTAGTGACTACGCCGTGGGAGCGGTGTTGGGACAAAGGATAGACAAGAAGGTTCATGCAATATACTATGCAGGCAAAACTCTAGATGGAGCTCAAGCCAATTATGCTACAACTGAGAAAGAGTTTCTTGCGGTTGTCTTTACATTTGAGAAATTCATATCATACCTTGTGGGGTCTAAAGTCATAGTGTACACGGACCACTCCGCACTAAAGCACCTCGTGACTAAGAAGGAAGCAAAGCCAAGACTCCTCCGATGGATTCTCCTTCTGCAAGAATTTGACTTGGAGATTCGGGACCGGAAAGGGACGGAGAACTTGGTTGTGGACCACTTATCTAGACTTGAACCATTGGAACATGAGAAGCACAACTTGCCGATAGATGATTCTTTCCCCGATGAGCAACTGTTCGCCATCTTGGGAGAGAATGCTCCATGGTATGCGGACTTTGTGAATTATTTTGTATATGGAATTCTACCACCGGAGTTTAATTATCAACAAAAGAAGAAGTTCTTTTCCGATCTCAAGAACTACGTGTGCGATGAGCCTTACATTTTCCTCAAGTGTGCGGATAGCATTTACAGAAGGTGTATTTCGGAAGCCGAGGTTCCAAGTATCTTGAGTTGTTATCATTCCTCATCTTACGGGGGACATGTTAGTGCCTCGAAGACAGCAGCAAAGGTGCTTCAAGCTGGTTTCTATTGGCCTCATATTTTTAGAGATGCCCGAATGTTCGTGCTTGCTTATGATCCATGTCAAAGAACGAGGAACATCTCTAAGAAGCATGAAATGCCACTCAACACTATGCTAGAAGTCAAGATATTTGATGTTTGGGGAGCTGACTACATGGGACCCTTTCCTTCCTCTTGCAATAATAAGTTCATTCTTGTAGCCGTTGATTACGTCTCTAAATGGGTGGAAGCCATTCCTTCCCCAACAAGTGATGCAAAAACCGTAATCAAACTATTCAAGAAGGTGATTTTTCCAAGGTTTGGAATTCCAAGGTCAGTCATTAGTGATGGAGGATCGCACTTCATTGAAAAACAATTTGAGAAACTCCTACTCAAATATGGAGTCACTCATAGGGTTGCTACACCTTACCACCCTCAGACAAGTGGGCAAGTCGAGGTTTCCAATCGAGAGATAAAGAGCATTCTGGAAAAGACTGTTTCAGGTTCGAGAAAGGATTGGTCCTTAAAGCTTGATGATGCTCTTTGGGCTTACCGTACAGCTTACAAGACTCTTATCGGGATGACACCCTTTAGACTTATTTACGGTAAGCCATATCACTTACCAGTCGAGCTTGAGCATAAGGCTTTGTGGGCTATTAAGATGCTAAACTTTGATATAAAAGTCGCTGGGGAAAAGAGAATCCTTCAACTTCAGGAACTTGATGAGCTAAGATTGGATGCTTATGAGTCTGCACGATCTTACAAGGAGAGAACAAAAAAATGGCATGATAAGCATATCCTTCGTAGAGAATTCCATGAAGGAGAACTGGTGCTACTCTACAACTCGAGGTTGCGGTTATTCCCAGGAAAGCTCAAGTCTAGATGGTCCGGACCATTTAAAGTAATGAAAGTATTTCCGTATGGTGCCGTCGAGGTTTGGAACCAGGAACGTGGAACATTCAAGGTCAATGGACAGAGACTGAAACACTACCTTGGAGAACATCCACTTGAACAGGAGGTTGCGATTTCCCTCATCGATCCAACATCAAAGGATTGAAAGGACTATGGTCAAGCTTAAGACCGTAAATAAGCGCTTCTTGGGAGGCAACCCAATTTTTCTTTCCCTTCTTAGTTTGTTTTTGAATTTTGTTTTTGAATAATTGAGAAGATTTAGAGGAGAAAGATCATAAATTAACGGATTTTCCAAGTGTTTCCAGATCAGGAAGGCATGAAGAGTGACAAGGGCATGGAAAATGAAGTCAGAATCAATCACGCCCAGGCCGTGACATGGTTCACGGCCGTGATGAGTCAACAGCTGAAGTCAGACAGTATCACGGCCTAGCCGTGACTGACATCACGGGCATGACAAGAAGGCCCCAGAAGATCAGAATCCATCACGGCCTAGCCGTGATGAATGTCATGGCCGTGATGTGAAGACAAAGAAGGGTCAGAAAGGATCATGGCCAAGCCGTGATAGTGGTCACGGCCGTGATAAGCAGCTGAAGCAGGACAGATTCCATCACGGGCCAGCCGTGATACGCATTATGCCCGTGAAACAGGATTTACTTGACACAGAACGCGTCATGGCCGTCCCGTGATGTGGGTCACTGCCGTGACGTGTGTTAGATCAGTCTTTTAAAACGCATCACGGCCTCCCCTCTGTTCACAAACCCCTACTCTCTTCATCTTCTCCACTTTCTCTCCACCTCCATAGCCACCAAGCTCTCTCCCCTTCCTTCCAAATCCTCAATTTCCTTCACCTCACATTCTTAGACGCAAACCCCCTCAACCCAAACCCACCATCTTCTTCTTCATCCACTCATCTTCTTCTTCTTCCTCTCACAACCTCCACCATACCCATTCACCCAAAAAGATTAAAATCTCACCTCCCCCATTACACCCATACCCAACCAACCCTACTCCCTTGCTCCCTAGACCTCACCCAACAAAACCCACTGGTCAAATCCTTCAATTTTGGGCAAAATCAAAAAGTCCCAATTTTGAAACCCTAAAAATCCGAATTTTAGAAATAGTGAAGAAGGGGATTGTGGATTTTGGTGCTCTGAGATCATGGCAAGCAAACGTCAAAGGGCAACAGAAGCCTCACGCCCTCGCACCAGAGGAAGCAGGAACCCAGGTAACTACTCTGACTCCTCTAACTCTGAGACTGATGAACATGGGTATGGGATTGTTTTTAAGGATAATGCTCAACAAGATAGATTCAATGCTTTGAAAAATAGGAAGATAGTCCAAACGAAATATCTTGATGATGCATGTATAGACACCCTAGGCCTGACTGTTGACATCAATTGGATGTTAGAAAACATAGGCGGAGCGAGTTTGCTCGCACTAGATACCCTGCATTTGCTGGCCCTACTCTGGAGTTCTTAAGCTCTCTGAATGCAGAAATTCTCCAAGGGTTGCATTGCCAAGAGGGGCGGAATACATTCCGGCTCTTCAACCAGAACTTTGTACTAACCCTAGCCGAGTTTAATGAGATTTTTGGTTTACCAGTAGGGGGTGACAGAAGATACCCCTCAGGGTTTAGTGCACATAGTTTTTGGTCAATAATTGACTATGAAGGCAAGAGTTTTGACCCTCGGACATCCAAGTCCACAGCCTTTGCTAACCCAAGTATAAGATATATGCATAGGGTCATAGCCAACACCCTGTTTGGCCGTGGAGAGAGTGACGGATCCGTCCGCCAGGACGAGGTCTTTATACTATGGGTCATGCTCCACCCTGAGGGCAACGTGGACACAGGGTCATTTTTGGCTAGGCACCTCTTAAAGGTCGTCAAGAGTTCGAGTGGCACTATTGTCATTGGTGGCTTGATCACCACAATATGCCATCACTTTAACTTTGACCTGGATGGTTTTGAGGCCGCCCCAGGACAAACACGTATCTCCTTGCAGGCTTGTGAGGCCATGGGGATGATCATCCAGGAGGATGATATGTACTACCTGAAACACCCAAGGCGCAGGCACCCAATTCCTCTCCCTAACCCTGCACTTTTGGATGTAACAAATCCGGCAAATTGGAAAGTGCCGGTGGGAGAGGAGCCTCGGCCTATTAGGATACAAAGGCCGTTACACCCGCCACCGCAGGCTAGGCCGTCTGGGCACCCATCTACTTCCTCTGCAGGTACGTCGTCCGATGATCCCTATACGCGATTCGCATCCACCTTTGACACCATATTAGTGAACCAGGAGCGCATCATGGAAGAGCAGTGTGAGCAGAGAGCCACGATCCAGCAGCTCTATGACTGGCATCTGAGCTAGCACCCACCACCTCAGTGATTTATTTTTGTTTCTTTTTTATTTTATTTTATCCTCCCTACGACTTAATTATTTACATTGGGGACAATGTAAGTTTTTAAGCTTGGTGTAAGGGTATTATTTTTGTATTCTTGCATGTTGCATTCATTTAGGGTTAGTTTTGCATATATCACATGATTAGATTGCCCCTTGCTTCGGGTATGCCTCCAATTGTGAAAAACTTTGTGCCAATTGAATTGAGACAGTGAATTTTTGAACCCAATTTTTGTATTCTTGTGATAGGCTAAAAATGAAAAATACTTGAGATGATCTTTTGATAGTTAATAATTAGCATGTGGTTCCTTAGATTTGGGTTTCTCATTGATTTTAAACTACTAAATGTGAGATTTTGAGCCTAAAAGGGATACTCACTAAATCTACCCCATTCCTTGTGATCGAGTGTCTTATTCCTCTTGGATTGTGTCCTCTAGAACTTGACTTAAAATCGTTTTGAAACTTAAAAAATTTTGAAAACATATTTGAAAATGATTGAGGCACTAGGTATTTTTCTGGTCTTCTGAACTTTGACTGATTAAAAACTACCCCTTAGTTGCCCAATTTTGAGCCTAAAAGAATAAAATACTTTTCTCGGTACCTTGATCTATTTTAATGAACGATGCTTGGTATGACACCTTTTAAAGTATTGCAAAAGGGCAAAAAGGTAGTTTGAAGAATAAATTATGGGATAAAAAGTTAGAAAAAATATTTTTCTTAAGTTGAAAATCTCCCATTCTCCAAATAAATAATAAAAAAATGGAGAAGGGGATGAGAAAAAGAAAGTGAGAAATAAAAAGTAAAAAGGAAGAAAGAAAGAAAGGTGGAAAACTGAACTAAAGCCCAAAAATGAATTTTAGAAGGTGTCATGCTTTGCATTGTTTGATATTTTGTTTACCCTTCTTGAATTTTCCTTTTCTTGATTTCCCCACCTAACAATTAATCCCATGACCCCATTACAACCAAAATAAAAGACCTCTTGATTCTTATGTGTTTTCACTAATAAAGTAGAGATTTGGTTGATAGTCAAGCTTATGGTAGGGTACCTTCCTTGAGGAAATTGAGTGAATTGTCACATACCCTCAAACATATGAGTGAGGTGAAAAGAGTGCCCGAATTAGTGAGAGATGTGAATCTGGGGAACCTAAGCTTCTAATTGGACTTGAAATCGATTGTCTCTTGGTTTCTTATTGAATATGCCTGTTACTTAAATTCATTACTCGGGTTCTAGATTCACTGTCCATGTTTTGATTGATTATCTTTCCTGGCCTTAGTTATTACTTGAGGACAAGCAAAATCTTAAGCTTTGGGTAGTTTGATAAGTGTGATTCCACCTCATATTTCCACGACATTTTGCATGCATTTTCATATAGTTTAGGCATATTTTATTTGATTATTTGTTAGTTTTTACCTTGAAACGGGTAAGGTGGTTTTGTGGTGTTTGTGTGCAGGAATCGAAGATTAAATTGCTCAGGATCAGTTGTGTTGAAGCTTGAATGAAGATGGAGCTTGGAAGGCAAGAAAATGAGGCAAACAGAGCTAATCACGGCCTAGCCGTGATGGCCATCACGGCCATGATCAAGTGGAGCTGAAAAGAAAGAATAGAAAAGTCAGAGCCGATCACGATCAGGCCGTGATGTCCATCACTGCCGTGACATGTCAATTGAGCCAGACCCTCACAGGCAGAATTGATCACAGCCAGGCCGTGATGGTGGTCACGGTCGTGATAGACCAATCAGTGAGGCAACCTCTAAGGCAGAATCTGTCACGGCCAGGTCGTGATGGCCATTACGGCCGTGACGCGCAATCTATGGATCTTTAGAAACTGATTTGATCTGGTTTTTGTATTGGCTTGGGATTCAAGTTACCCCAGATTATAAATAGCCCTCTAGGGCTCGAAAATGGGCACTTTTGGGACTGCTAACCTTAGGCAAAATTAGGATTCTTCTTCTTCTTCTCAATCTCTTCTCTCTTCTAGGATTTTCTCTTTATGTTATTTTTTTAATCAAGCTTGCTACAATCAAGGCAATGCTTGAGTAGTAGTCTTGTTTCTAGGAATTGGGGCTATGCCCAATACTTGTTTATGGTGATGAATTGATGTTTGATTTCTTGTTAATTTCAATTTTTGCTTCGGTTTGATCCCTATTGTTTTAATTACTCGTAAATTCGGTGGCCACTTATTTGCGTGTCGTAGATACACTAAGGACGAACTTAGCGGTGAACTTAGGTATCAGATCTATAGGAATCAAACTTAGGACTTAAATCATGAGAGTTAGAAGCGGTCCTTCGAGGGTTCACGAATTGTCACAAACTTAAAGGGCTCGATTTAAATTCAATTACCACGAGAGTAGGGATTGATTTAATTGGTCACGATTTTTGTAACCCGAGAGGGAGCATTAACTAATTTAGGATAAATTCGCCTTCAAAGCAAATTTTGGTAATTAACAATGAGAGTAGTCAATTTAGTAACATAGGCAGTTTTGTGGTATCCCAATTCCTGGAAATCCCTTCTGAATTTGAAAACCCCCTATTTGAATTACTTTCCTATTTTTTTTAACTGCAATTTTAAATTTGATTATTACTTGATTCCGATTTCAAAAACCAAATCTTATTCTAGTTCAGTGAAATCAATTTAGCAATTAATTGTTATTTAAGATCACGGTCTCTGTGGTTCGATCTCTTTTTATTACTTGACGACGAAGTCGTTCACTTGCAGATTCGAGGCTTAGAGCCATCATATTTACATGAAGCAGTCGGATCCGTTGCTTCACTGTCAGGCAGTTTTATGAAGTGGTCCCAGGCAGCAGATGTTTTTCAAGTACCACTCGCATTTAGTTTCCTCTTCTTTGTATTTTTTGGAAGAGGATGATTGGTGTCAGGTTCAGCAGCTTCAGTTGCAGCTGCTGAATGTACAGTGGGCTAAACTCCACCACCACACCCTGCTGTTGGTGCAACATCTGTGGGATTCAAAGCCCCTTGAGTTCCAGTTGGTGTTAATGTATGAGGCAGGTTATGACTAAACTGCTCCATCTCTGAAACAATTATGAAGCAATAGTCAACAACTGTTGCCCACATTAAGTTTGTTAACTGTTAGCAGCAATGAAAACAATCTTTTAGAGTACTCATCATCACTGAATGAAGAGGCTTAATTAGCACTTACATTGGCTGCACAACACCTCAATATTTTAAAAATGGTTTTCAGTAAGTTAAAAATCAGTTTTCTTTAAGATTTTATGTTTATTAGTAAACTAAGTTTTAACTTTTAAGTTTTTAACAATTTTCTTTATTATTCTCTATTAGTTTTGAAGTTCAACACCTTCTTAAGTTTTAAAGTTTGCAGATTAAGCTAATCAAGTTACCTAACTTATATTGCATCTCGGTTTGCTTATAGGATGGGACGATGGGTAATGTATATAAGGTATCTACAGAAACACCACTAAAAATCCCTTAGGCAGAGCACCAAATAGGAGCAAAGTTATTAGAAAGACACATAAGAAAGAAAAATAGAAATAAACAAACACAGATTAGACACTTGATTGTTAAGTACTGAATACTGATGTCACATATGAAGGAAAAACAGAAACCCCTCATTCATGAATCAAAGACTCATAAAAAGAAAGACATAAATACACAAACAAAGATTAAACACTTCAATATTGCAAATGACAAAACCACAAAGACTTGAAAAATAGAAAAAAGGTATACTTGATGGCATTTTTTTTTTTTTTTTTACAGAAATGTGTTTAATTTGACTATAAAGTAAAAGCATGGAATCATGTATGAGTGTGTGTTACTGAGCATGAACCTTGAAGCTACAGCCTTTACTAAAAAGCAAGAGTCATGTTAACATATCCTAAGAGAAGACATATGTTAATCTACCATGAGAAAGGAGAATCGTGTGTGAGTGTGTGTTAGTGTGTTACTGAGCATAAAGCTCTAGTCTTTACTAAAAATATTTCTAATAATGATGATATCCCAAAAGATCATCTTTTACCCAAAAACAAGAACACAACAGTGAAGCACAAACATGCAAAAAGGAAGGATCTCGAAGATAAGCACACAAAAAGGAAGGAACTTGAGTCTAAGGCAACAAAAAATGAAGGATAGATCTTGAATCTACACAAACAATAAGTAAGGATCTTGAAGCTAAGAGCACAAAAATAGCAAAGATAGGGTATTTGTATACTTACTGAGCAAAGATCTTGGAAGTTGAACACCGAACAGAGACGTAACCCACCTAAGCAAAGAAAAAACAAGATATTATATGCTAAACATAACATAAGGCAGATTTATAATAAGTAAAAACAAAGAATAAAAACAAAACAAAATATTAAACATCAAACGAAAACACACCCGCTAGTTGCGATCGCTGACAATGGACACGGAGACGAAGGAAAACAAAGGTGAATATCAGAAGAAGAACGAGACCAGAAAGATGAGAGGTGACACCGCTATGGTTCCTGAACAAGACCGGTCACCAGAGAGATAAGAGGCGTTGCTAGGGTTCAAGAGGCGCCGCTAGGGTTCATGTCTTCGTGGGAGAAAAATATGAAATGGAAAGTGAGTGTCGATGTCGAGTAGTGAGTGAGCACCGCTAGGGTTAAACTTTACCTTCCCTATTATTTTGACATGCAAAACGACATTGCATAGTGAGTGAGAGGAAGTCTGAGAGGGGTATCTTAAAGTTAAAATGCATTTTCTAATGGTACCTCGGTCCGGGTCGGGTACCGACGATTTTCAAATTTCCAACCCGTACCCGACCGTATGAACCCATTTAAACCCAAAATTTTAACCCGTTCACCCGCCCACCCGAAGCAACCCACCCGAAAGCTGTTTTTCATGGTCGGGTTTGACGGATTCGGGTCGGGTCTCGGGTGGCTGTCCACCCCTAGTTTCTATGAAAGATATACCAAAAACTGATCAAGGGGTGTATGAAACTGCCTCCTTGCATACGTTTACTGAAAATAACGATTTTTTAGTGGAACAGGGGGACTAGACCTAAGTTTTGTCCATAGAAAAATATGTATATTTTTGTTTTCAAATTACAATTAACATGAAAAACTATTTACTACATGTTTGGAAAGTCATTCATATGGTGTCTGACGCACTTTTGACAAAAGCTATTCTGAGCAGTTTTTGTCCTCTCAACATGCTTCTATCAAATTTTAATGTGAATATGCTATTAATGGGTCGTGCTTCTATTATATTTTTTTCTTTTCGGAATTTTAAAAAAAAAAGGTACCATGACAAAATCAAGTGTTCACAATGACCATATGAGATTTAGGCACCCATAATTAACACATACTCTCAAGTATCAAATGATCTTCTCAACACAATGAGGACTCTCCATCGGGCCCTCATGAAATTGCATGTGTTTGCACTTTGGATTAATGTTGCATACTTGATATTCTCAACCTTGGTTAATAGCCTCTAATGCATTTTGTTCCTTATTTCGTCCATTCCCCTCTTTTTGTGTTTCTTTGATTGGTATTTGTAGAGAAAATTTTGACATCTCTGCTATGCTCTTACCTAGGGACCAGATGAATTGGAGTATTGCAGAGGTTAAAAATCCTCAGTCCCTTCAACATCCATTTGTGTATCATTTTCTTCTGATCTAGGCAAAAACTTTTTCCAAACTCAGAAAACTAACCAAAAATAGAATCTGATTGCTTGAGCCTTATGCACTACCACTGAGAGCTACAGCTATGGTCGAGGGAAAATGCTCTTTTCAAGACATTTTATTTTTTTTGTATTTTTTTTATTTGATTAACAAACAGGAAACATTTTTCTTTTTATTTTGTTTTAATTTTCTCCCTTTTTCCAATTGGGCTTGGACTATCGGCTTAAGAAACTGACAACCAAATAAGAAAATTGGGCCAAGAACATGAGCAAAGATGTCTTTATAATTTTTGCAATTTTATACTTTTTCTTTTCGAAATTTTAATAAAAAAGGTACCATGACAAAATTATATGTTCACAATGACCATATGAGATTTAGACACCCATAATTAACACGTACTATCAAGTCTCAAATGATCTTCTCAGCACAATGAGGACTCTCCATTGGGCCGTCATGAGATTAAATGTGCTTGCATTAATGTTGCATACTTGATATTCTCAACCTTGGTTAATAGCTTCTAATGCATTTTGTTCTTGATTTTCGTCCCTTCCCCCCTTTTTGTGTTTCTTTTATTGTTATTTGTAGAGAAAATCTTGACATCGCTGCTCTGCTCTTACCTTGGGACCAGATGAATTGGAGTATTGCAGAGGTTAAAAATCCTCTAGTCCCTTCAACATCCATTTGTGTATCATCTTCTTCTAATCTAGGCAAAAACTTTTTCCAAGCTTTGAAAACTAACAAAAAATGGAATTTGATTGCTTGAGCCTCGTGCACTACCACAGAGAACTACAAATACGGTTGAGGGAAATTGATTGAAATTGATAACAATTAGTTGTTTCGTCACCTATTGATTTTCATTCCTTTCTACACCAATTAATTGAAATTTTGATTTTCTGCTGTATTTATTAAAATAAGAAAAATGAAAAATAAATTAAAATCGATAACAATTGATTCATAACAAAATTTATTTATTTATTTTTGATAAAATTCATAACAAAAATATTAACTAATTAAATGAGAATTGAACGATATTAATTGTAACATCCTAAAATTTTAATATAATTATTTTAATAAAAAAATTAAGCTATTACGAGGTTTAATGTAAAAATCAATAGTATAAGAATTTATGAGAATTGTCTGGTAATTATAAAGAAATTAAAAAAATAAAATAAAATAACTAAAAGCAAAGTGGAGGGGCACGTTTGCATTATTTGGCTTTAGCCAAATTGATGTTGAACGTGAAGAAAGATTTCACCTGAATCTTTATAACAAAAGAATCGCGGGTGCCACGCATGTTTAGTGAGTGAGAGAGAATGAAAAGAAAAAGTAAGGGCTTCCATCATGTACATGTGCCAAACTCTTTTGGTAATATTTATAAGATTAAAGTAATCTTTTGCTTCTTATACGTGATATTAATTTTCAATTTTGTCCATATATGTAAAAAATTATCAATTTGGTCCCTATACGTGACACTGGTTTTAAATTTGGTCATCACCGCTAATTGGTCCCTATATAAGAGGACCAAATTGCAAATTATTGGCACATGTAGGGACCAATTCAACAAAAAAATTGAAATCGATCCCAACATGTGACAATTATTTTCAACTTGGTCCCTATATGTGATAATAATTTGCAATTTGGTCCCTCTTATATAGAGACCAATTAGCGGTAAAGACCAAATTGAAAACCAGTGTCACGTATAGGGACCAAATTGATAACTTTTTACGTATATGGACCAAATTGAAAATCAGTGTCACGTATAGGGACCAAAAGATTACTTTAACCTATTTATAAAAACCAAAAGGGATTTGATATTCCCACCTCCCACTTTGATATTATCACCTCTCATCTACAAAATATTTTTATGCTTTACCGATTTTACCCCTACCCACTTATTACCCACTACCGTTAATCACTAAATCACATTTCCCCAATTTCCTGTCCCTCTCGTTCCCACCTCATCCTTGCCTCCTTCTCACTTTTCCTCTTTCTTTTTTCTGCAACAGAGACAGCGAGAGAATGAGACAACAAGCTTCATTTGTCATCATTTAGCGAGAGAACGAGAATGTAAAATAGAACGAGAGAGACTTCGAACATGAAGACAACAAGCTTAAAACAAGTTAAAGAGGAGACGAAGAGCAGCGAGGCGATACGGAGATGACGAGGCTGCAAACTAGTTTAAAACGTTAAATAATTGTGACTAAAAAATTAAATTTAAAACGTTATATAAATTTAATACTTACTTTTCGTAAGTGTAAAAAAATTTGACACTTATGCAAACTAGTTTCCATAAGTGGAAGGTGAATCCGGATGGAAACTAATTTTCGTAAGTGTATAATTTCTTGACACTTACGGACAGAAATTAGATTCCGTAAGTGAAACCAAAAAGTTAAAATAAAATCATAGGTCAAACAAATAAAATAAATTGAAGAACATTACCTCCTTGTGTAAACATTCATCTTCACTGGATCGAGGATGCCAGAGATATACCAAAGAATCTTAAAGCGTGGAGTGTGGAGTGTTGCATAGTGAGAGTGGGAGGAGTATGAAGAATAACAAAGAATGAAGAAAAAAATAAGAGAATGGGATGGGTTGGATGAGTGACGTAAATAAAGGGTTAGGGTTTACAAGGGTATTTAGGGAATAAAAAAAAGTTAGAGTGATAAGAAAGATGGGAATAGTAATTTATGGGGTGGTAAAATCAAATCCCAAACCAAAGTATCATGATTGTGTGATTTTAGTCCCTCGAATTTTAATTGCAACAATCGGGTCCTACGAGATTTTAATCTAATTATTTGTCAATTTATATGGAACACCGTATTTTGATTATTGTAATTTTGTATTTTAATTTGATTAAGTCTTGTCATTTTAAAATGTATAGTTGTTTTTATAAAAAAAAATATGGCTATCTTATGTAAATATGTTGCATTAGATTCTAGTATATTAGTGATTAATTTTGGAGTTTATATACTAAGTTATAATTTTTCATAGCAATTAGTGTTTTAATTGATACCATTTGTCTCTAAATTCACGCTTATTATTTTTCAAATACTATAACAGTTAAATATATTTGAATTAAATTAAAATTTAATAAAATATTGAGATATCAAGAAATTGGATCTTTTCATATTCTTTGCTAATATGATAGAGGAAAAAAATGAATTGTAATAAAAATCATTCAGTATTTATATGTATAGTCCATTGACCAGCAAGCAACCATGTAAGCATGTAACAAAAGAGTGTGTTTGGATTGATAAAAATGGATGAAATTAATGAAGCAGAATGAAATAAAATAATAACATATTCCATTGTTTGAATTATTTAAAATGTTATAAAATAAAATGTATTTGATTTAATATGATATATCTATTTTTATTTCCTCCTTATCTGAGAAGGTATAAGATGGAATCAGATGAAACCAATATTTTATTCACTCCATATATTCAACTTATTTTCTCTCGAGTCTTTCTCTGAGAGCTAGTTTTTCTCACGGCCAGTTTGATGGTGGTTTGTGAGGATTCGAAGTTTGTTTTGGCTTCACTTTTACTTATTCTTTGAGTGATTTTTTTTCCTGAGTGTTTTCTTTTCTCTTTGAGGAATGGAGAGGGGGATGGTGGAGCTGTTTTTGGGTATTTTTTGCTTTTCCTATGACCTTCTTGGTCATACAGAGCAGTATTGTGAAAAGTTATTGACTATGGAGAATGATGATGGTGCTAGGGGGTGGGGACCAGACCTAAGGGCGGATATCAAGAAGCCAGGAAGCGGCGGCAATAACAACCCCTAGTTGAGGGACACTGGAGGAAGCAGCAGCGAAACAGAATCTCCTAACCTAGGAGATCAAGGCGGATTGGGTGGCACAAGATCAGGAGATGCGGTTAATATGAGAAATCAAAATTCAAATTATGCTGATGCTGATTTGGAGGTTGCAAATAAACCTGGTCAAAGAGTCAACACGATTGATGGAGATAAGGGTAAATCAATTTCAATTGCACCAGAATTAGCAATTAAGGATCACGTGGAGACAAATGCTTTAACTCCTGGTGCTCAAAGTAATCAATATGATTATATGTAATTAATGGATCTTGAACACGCAAGTAGAGATTTTGTAGATAAAGGCACAACGATGGTTTCACATGTTGCTTTAATGATTGATTCTCCAATTGTGGTGCCGATTAATTTGGAAAATCCCACGTTGTATGGTTCTGCTGATATGGTATCTGATATGCATATTAACTGTTTGAAGAGGAGGAGAGAGAATATTTGCAGTAGCGACCAAAGTGAGGTTGAGGCAGTGATTGGTGCTGATCATTTTTTATCGGTAGGCCCTGGGTCCCAGACCTACCGGGGCCAATAACGATTCTTAGTTGGAACTGTCGAGGCCTGGGTCACCTAAGTGCAGTTCCTACATTGAAGAACCTAATCCGGGCTTATAAACCGGAATGATTTCTGAATTTGGTGCTATTATTTCCTCTTGCAAGGAGTTACTTAGGTCTTTTTGTCAAAACTCTCATGTGGAGTTTACTAGGAGGCTAGCTAATATGACTGCTCATAACTTAGTTAGGGTGGCCATTATGCTAATCCTCATTTCTTTTCTGATATTCCTACATGTATTGACGTCTAGATTATTAATGAAATGAAGTAGTTTTTTCTTGTAAAAAAAAATTATTCACTCCATTCTGCTTCATTTTTTCATAAGATATTTAAAAAATAGTACTATAACTATAACATTCCTAGATTTCACCTGATTGCTTGTAGGCGTTTGTGTTAATTAAAATAATTCTCCTTGTAATAATTAAAATATTTATTTGAAATTATTGATACATTTATAAGAGTTACTCTAAATTCGTCCCACTGGACGTGCCAATTTGTTAACGTTGGTTTTTGGTTTCTGACCAAAATTCCTTCTTGACAAATAATTATAGATCAAACGAGTGTGGGACCTACGAGTTATGCGGTAATCTCGTCAAGAATAGTTATGAATTGTCTGTCAAGTATGAATTTGACAATTTTAATCAAATTAGGAATTACTGGCAAAGACTTAGTACTAAGACAAGTATATAAGTTTGAAAAAAATGGTGTACAGATTATTGTTAATAATGAAACTTGACAATGAAACTGCTTGTATTTAACAAGGTAAATTTGAAATTTACAAGAAGAAAGTAGTTGTGATGTAGAAAATGACTTCCTGATTAAACTAAGTTTACAATGAAAAAGAAACACAAGTTTTAAAAAGAAAGTTAAGTAAAGTAGGATTTAAGTGACACAACTTTCAAGAAGTAAATGAATTCAAAAGAAGAACATAAAATAAGTGCTGGAAATAAGCAATAGTAAACGAAGAACTTGAATAAAAGAGATGAAAATGGCATTGAATTTCGCCATACTATTGAAATAAGAAGGATGAAAGGAATACTTGAATGTAATCCGTCAATCTCCTGTGTGATCGAGATGTGTAGGATGTGTATCAAGTAACCGACCTCTATTACGTTGTGACTAATAGTATTTATAGGCAAATAAAATAACTACCTAGAAATAACTCCCTATCTAAATGTCTGCCACATGTCTTGGACAGTTCTCTTAAGTTTTATACTTAAACTGTTTTGTCAAGCAATTTCATTAACTGCTCAATGTCTTGAACCGCTCCGTGTTTGTTTGCTTATCTTCGACGGTTTCAACTGCTTGACAACTTGTATTGGTCCCTTTCATCGGAATGGGGACTTAGTCGAAGGAAGAGTCATCAAGAAAAATAGAAAAGTTTTCCTTTATCATTTTGTCAGGAATTTGATTGTCGAATCTTTTCCTCTGTCGAACTGTATTTTCTTGTCAACCAAATTTTTTCAATACTTAGAAAATTTTGGTTATCACTTCGATCCCTTGGTCAGCCCATCGAAAAACTCAAAATTTCACCCTTAACAAATGCCCCCC
This sequence comes from Sophora flavescens, assembly GCA_030762895.1. Taxonomy (NCBI): domain Eukaryota; kingdom Viridiplantae; phylum Streptophyta; class Magnoliopsida; order Fabales; family Fabaceae; genus Sophora; species Sophora flavescens. Next base: position 223,178,981 of record CM061062.1, read on the forward strand.
AAGTTCTGCTTTTCGACGGCCTTGTCCAAAAGAATAGCAGAATTTGAATTTGAATTTCAAATCCTCAAAACAGATTTTCAATTTTGGGTTTAACTTCAATAATCAAATCTTATCGACTTAATCATATCCCTATTTGATAGGGATAATCATAACGTTGTAGCTGTCTTGGAAGTTGAGCCACCAACCCCAACTTTCTTTAAATTTCTATCACATCACCACTCAGTCTTCTTCTCCATCCACTCGCTTCTTTTCTTAGCGAAATTTTCTCTTTCATAAAGTTGCTTCATTCTTCATTATTTTGCTTAGTACTCATGGCGACTTCTCCCAAAACCTCTGCTTCAATGATGGGCTCCGGCAAGTGTACCGGATCGAAGCAAGTAATAATAAAAACGGTAAGTAAATTACCGAGTATCGAACTTAGGGATTGGGAAACCATGTACAACACAAATTAAACAACTATTTTAGACTGAGAAATAGGTATGAAAAGATTTTAAGAAAATAAAAGAAACATTAAAATCAAATCAAATATTTTTGGGATTTTAAATATGAAAAAGAGATTTCCAGGGATTGGGTTACCAATAAGGCTGCTCATGCTACTAAATTGACTACCCCTCTTGTTAATTATCAAAATTGCTTTGAAGGTGAATTTATCCTAATTAAGTTAATGTTCCCTCTCGAGATACAAGAACCGTGCCCAATTAAACCAACCCCTACTCTCGTGGTAATTGTATTTAAATTGAATCCATTAAGATTCGTGAAAATTCAATGGTACCCTCGAATGACCACTTCTAACTCTCGTGATTTAAGTCCTAAGTTCGATCCCTATGATCCAATACCTAAGTTCACCGCTAGGTTCGTCCTTAGAGTATCTATGACATACAAAAAAGTGTGCACCAGATTCACAAGTAATTCATGCAATAGGAATCAAATCGAAAGCAAATTGAAATTAACAAGAAGTAAAACGTCAATTCATAACATAAAACAAATATTGGGCATAGCCCCAATTCCTAGAAATAAAAACAACTACTCAAGCATTGTCATGTTCATAGCAAGCTTGATTAACAAAAGCATAAAAAGAAAACCTAAGAGAGGAGAAGAAATTGAGAAGAAGAGAAATCCTAGTTTTTGCCTAAGGTAGCAGCCCAAGTGATCCTATTTTCGAGCCTAATTGCTCTATTTATAGAGTAGGGTAACTTGAATCCCAAACAATTACAAAATCAGATCAAATCGAGTTTTAAAAATTCCAGATATTGCACGTCACTGCCGTGATGCCTGTCACGGCCAGGCCGTGACAGATTCTGTCTTGGAAAACTTGGCTCTGATGGCCTGTCACGGCCGTGATGGCCATCACGGCTTGGACGTGACAGGTTCTGACTCTTGTGTACTTTTCTTTTCAGTCTTGTTCGATCATGGTCGTGACGGCTGTCACGGCTAGGCCGTGATGGCCTCTGTTTGGCTCAGATTTCTTGTTTTTCAAGCTCCATCTTTCTGCAAGCTCCATCATGGTTGATCTTGAACATTTTAATCTTCATATTTAATCACCAAATCAATATTTCCAAATCAATTGCCAAATCTTATCATATCCTTTGTTGTTGTGATAGGCAATTATTATCCAAATCCAATTTGATTTGGATCCAATCTTTTATCTCAATGCCAATTGAATTATCTTTTAATCATAATAATCCAAATCCAAATTGACTTGGATTCAAATCCATCATGAGGGCCCTTGCAATTTACTTGCCAATCTTCAATTTAATTGATATCCTTCTTCTTTGGCCTTTCCTAAAAATAAAAATAAGAAAAATCTTGAGAAAATCATCTAAAATCTAATTAAATCAATTAAATGCACACATTGACTCTAAAATAACAAAAATAGGAAAATAAAGTCTAATTTGGGCTAAATCAAGTATTCAACTCAACTTAATTGACTAAATCCACTCTAAAATAATACATAAAACATGATAAGCCAGCAGATTATCATTCAACACCTGAATCGTCGGTGGCTGCTCCTAGGATGGTGGTTCAGGACGCACTTTTGGATAAATCAGAGCTCTGGTAAAATTCTAAGGTAATTTATCGTGTTTACGACTCTTCCATTTCTCTGAACCCACCTGCTGTGTTCTTGGGTCCTCTTATTGCCCAGAACGAAATTCCTGATAATTTACGGGATTCCTTTCCTTGCAATAACCCTAATGAAGCTTTCTTAGCTTTTTTTCCTTCACTTCCTATTCACGCATTTAAAAAGGGCGATACAATTTTTAGGATGCCCCCTACTACCAAATTTGATGCCTACATTAGTTGGCTTGACCGTGTCCAAGCCCAGAAACGTGAGGTATGGAAAGAAGCTGGAATCTTTGAATTTATTCAACTTTCTCGTCATCTTAAATTGGTAGACTTTTCTTTAATTGGGGCATCGACTTTCTTTTGGAATAAAACTACCAACAATTTCCATTTCCCATATGGAATGATGGGTCCAACTCTTTTCGACATGTCATCCATTACATGACTTCGTCCGGATGCCCCTTCCATGCATACTCGTGTCGAGGTTAAGAGACAAATTGATGTCTACGTCTCGAGATGTTCTTTTCTAAATATGTCACAGATTTCAAAGGTGAAGAAAACGAACCGGTGACAAACACTGAGCATGTAGCCTTTTTATTCCTTTGGCTATGTGCTTATGTCTTTTGTAGTAAATCTGCCTCTTTGATTGCAGCTTATGTTCCTCTTGCCAACCTTCTTGCTACTGGCAAGAGGACAGCCCTAAGCCAGTGTGTTCTGGGCAAGGTTTTCAAAACCGGACCGGACCGGCCGGTCCGACCGGAACCCGGGCATCAGAGTGGTTCGGTCAGCCCCCATAACCGGACTTGTATAGAACCGGTAGAAGAACCGGTGAACCAGTTCAAAATCGGCAAAACCGGTCAAAATCGGTCGAAGATCGGTCTGAACCAGTTCTCTGAAAATGGCGTCATTATGTTCGTGTTCCTCACTTCCAGTACAGAGTTTCAACCATGTGCTTGGCTTCTTCATCCTCCAGCGCATGTTCACCTTCTCTGATTTGAGACGAGTTGAGTTGCAGAGATGGGAGAGCGAACACCAAACAGAAAGAAGAAAGAAGGATAAGATGGGAGGGGCTCGCACTGCATACAGAAAGAAGCGCACAGACAGAAAGAAAGAAGAATGAGATGGGAGGGGGAGGGGCTGCGCACACAAACAGAAAGAAAGAAGAAGAATGAGATGGGAGGGGAGGGGCTGCGCACACAGATAGAAAGAAAGAAGAATGAGCTGTGAGGGGACTAGGGTTGTAATGTTGTATTGTTGTACACTGTACTGGACTTTTGTTTTATGTGGTCCAAGTCCAAGGCCATTTGTGCGGACTTTTGTTTTACGTGGTCCAAGTCCAAGGCCATTTGTGCTTTTCAAATTATAATTGGCCTATAGCTTTTGTTTTTTATTCTTTTATTAAAGTTGGACCAAAAAAAAAAAAATTTAAATGAGTTAATTTTTTATACTTTTCAAATTATAATTGGCCTATGTTAATTAATTATTATATTAAATATATTATATATAATTAAAAATATATATTTAATTATAACCGGTTCAACCACGGTTCAACCTCGGTTGGACCATTGAACCTCGAACCGCTGCCTTCACCGGTTCGATGGCCGGTCCGGTTTTGTAAACCTTGGTTCTGGGCCAATCTTTACGATAGCATGGGTATGTTGGTTGACACTGTCAGATTAAAAAAGAAGACGAACATAGGAGGTCCTCTTTGGCTTCTCCAATTGTGGCTTCACGTCGTCTTAGAGCGTCACCTTTCTTACAAGGCCCCTGCAGAATTGCCAATAGACACTTATGGTTCCTATCTTTGCTATGTTTCTACTGAATCTTTGTCAAAAGATGAAATCGCAATTTCAAATTTTATTTCAAAAATTTTCATTCTCTTTCATCAACCTCTTCAAAAATCAATTTCACCCCTTTTGTTGACCGAAAATATGGTCCGGAGTGGTTTACTAAGCTGAGTACTACTGTGTCCAAATCCATCGAATCAATTTAGGCCAATTTTCTCTATCAAAGAGTCATTTTTGTCGATGGTCCGGGTTTTAAAACCCATCGAATCTATCTTCATTTACGTAATACCACGGCTTGTCAGCTTGGTTTCTGTCAATATATCCCTGCTCCTTATTCATTAGACTCAGATTAGCACTTCATTGATTCCAAAGTTCCAATATACGAAGATATCGTGGCCATTAGTGACAGAGATAAAGCTCGCAGGGCCTCTTTACAACTTATCCCATTTTCTACTTTTCATGGAGTAACTCAAAGTTTTCTTGACTGGTGGGATGATTATTACTCCAATTATCATCCAAGTCTGAAAATCTGCTTGAGTCGCATTATAGATGCTGCTAGTAATGGTGATGATTCTTCTATGCAGGAACAAGACCTAGCATCAAAAGCTCAAGGTGAATTTCGGAAAGAAATTCAAGTCTTTGAGAAATTTTACAAAATCAAGTGGAATCCTATAAGACCACATGACATGGTTCGTCATGTTAACAGTGTTTTAGCTAACGCCAAAAGGATGCACAATAACAAGGAATCCGAAAGACTTGCCAAATATTGGAAAATTCCAAATATGACCAAAGAATATTTTGACAGTTTAAAAGCTCCTTTTCCTGATCTTGTGCCCATTCCTTGTGCTCCTTTTGGTATAGCTGATTCACACCCAGGGAAGCCGACGAAGGGAGGTAACTTCATTTTTTTTAGAGAGCATAAGTGCTTACGTTGATCCTTTTGAAAAACCAAATCCAGTTACCTTTGCTCGTCGTTTTCTTCAACCGAATGATGACTTTTTATACCTTTTACGCATGTTAACTTACAATCCAGGTACTTGTTTGGCAATTACGTGTAAAGGTTTCTTCTCTTGTCCACTGACGATCCACTTATTTATGTTTTCTTTGACAGTTATCCCTCTTGACAAACCTCTTCCTGGCAAATCTAAAGCTGTTATATCAGCAGGAGAGATGTTTGAAGTTGATTCAGATGAAGAGGATGATTTGATCCCTGCGAAGACCAAGCCTGCCAAGAAAGGATCAAAAGTTCCCGTGTCTAAGACAATAAAAGGAACAAGAAAGAGAAAAGAAAAAACTCTAATCTCTGATTTACTTTCCAAGAAATCAAGATCTGTCAAGAGTTTTTCTATCTCAAAGAGATTCTCGATCTTGCCAAGACCTTATCCAAACCAAAAGACACCATTGCTGGTTCATCCAACAATTCCCCTTCTGATTAGTCCAAGGTACAGCTTCGATCCTTATGACTGGTTTGTCGGATTAAAATAGATTCACCCGTAATCTCTAAATTTCCTTTCCATTTTGACAGAAAAAGAAAACGGCCAATCCTACTGCAGAAGCACAAGAAGCAGGAGTGGATGTTGATTTGGTGTCTTCGGACTCCCATATGGTATATTTTCCTTATCCTATCATTATATATATTATATTTGTGTCTCACCCTTTCTCTTTTATCAGGAAGAAACTTCCCGGGGTGAGGACTCAATGACCATCCGGGAAATTGTCGGCTGAACTGTTGAACCAACAATTCCTTCTGATCTAGAGGTATAAGACAATTTATTTGTCCTCTCCCTTTATTTAATTATTCTAGCTCTGGTTCATTGATTTTCTTACCTTTACAGGTTGAAAAAGATTTAGAGCAATTCGCTCCTGAGGGTGATGTTCTGACAACAAACTCTTCAGATCCTAAATTCACTCAGGAACTGCCCTCCACTTCTCGACAATCCGAACCGACTCTTCAAATACTAACTTCTACAGCTAGCGAGCCAGCTGACGCTGTCATGATCGAGATTCCAGATGAAGATATTGATATGGAGGCCTTACTGGCTGAAACAATTCATGTCGTCCTTCCTCCGCCTCCAATTAGGCCTCCAACTATTAAGTCTCCCGAATCCAAAACAGCTCTTCATTTTAATACTTGGATCAACATGCTGGCTGAAGTTAGTCGGAAAGAATCAACTTTCTCTGCCAACTCTTCAACAACTCAACCTGACTCCAGCGATTCTCGAGTTATTAATCTTATGCATGATCTGAGAACTCTTCTTGACAACTCCTTCAGTACTCTCTGTTCTGATGTTAATGTTCGACAAGGACTGTCAAGCCTGATTAAATAAATCACTCATCTTCATTCTAACCTTCCTTTGCCTATCCGCACTCACTTCCTCTCAATCCACAAATTTTGGGAGCGGTCATCTGGAAAATTAGAGAAGATATCTTCCGTTATTCCTTCCTATGAAGAGGAGGAAAAATTAAGGACGATCTTCTAGCCAAGTTCCAGGATCTAGAGGTCTCCAAACAAAAAGAGCTTGATCTTATCTCGACAGGAGCTCAGACTAAAAACTTTCTCCTGGACTACCGAAAAAAGTTATTGGCAGAGATTGAATTGACAGACCGACAGTGTGCCAAGTTTGATAAGGCTCTGGAGAAAAGCAGTGACAAAGTCAAAGTCATCGATGACGAATCTGTCCAACTTGGCCAAAGAGCTGAAACCGTAGTTGGTAGACTTCGTGCTTTACAGCCCGAATATGATGTTACCGTTGCCAGCAAGGTTGATCTTACTTTTGCCTGGGATCAATTGTCTTCAGACAAAATTTGATCAGTTGTAATTCTCTTTTTTTCTATCGAATTTTGTAACTTCGATACTTATTTTGTCATTCTTTTAATGAAAATGACTCATGGTATACTTTCACATTTATTTAATTTCAACTGTTGGTTCCAATAAATTTTGTAACTTACCCACATCAATTTACCATTAATCTTGGTAAGTTTCAAAACATTGGTAAACCTGATACATTTAATTTCTTGTCTCTCCAGACCACTTATAAATAACAAGGTTTTCTCCTCACAACATATATGCCATTAAATATTTGTGCATTTACACCAAATATGTTTCCATCAACGATCTTATTTTTCTTACTACTTCCATGGGAGCCTGACCTTACAACCTTCGACTCTCGGATTCAAGGTCTTTGACTTGATGGTCGTTTTGTTAGTAAAGATCAGTAACCAACATAATGTGCATGGTAGAGATCAGCAACCGACGTAACTACTAGAGCTGACTACCGCTGCCTACCTTTGGTTAGAGCAAACCTGAAACAGAATGGGTGCACTTGTTTCCAGTTCCATCATCTTCTTCTCGGAAGGTGGTTACCTCTCTTGGTGTTGTTTTTTGCTACACCATAAGCAACAACCACCTTCTGGGTTAAATGATGGTGAGATCTGCTCGTACCAGATTTTCTTTACACTTTGCGCACCCTCGATATATGAAGCAAACGAAACCTCATCCAATGGGAATGAAGCCTCAACAAATTAGGTTGCGCTGCTGCATTGTCGAAGAGTGAAGGATAAAAGTCTGCCAATATTATCAGAGTTTCTAAGTCTTAGTTATTTTAGGAATAAGTTCGCTCTGATTGATTATTTGTACTCTTGACAAACAATGAAAAATTTTGACTGACAATCTGTACTTTTGGCAATGTATGGTTGTTTTGCCAAGTCAGTGAATAAATATTCTTATTTCCTTTTTTACTTGTTGTCAATCTTTACTTCCAGCATTGTCGGTTGATATTTCTTTAAATACTTGCCATTAATTGAACTAATTCTTAGGCCCGTATTGACATCGACAAGTGCATACGCATTCCCGGAAGACGCTTTAGAAATCTTAAATGGTCCTTCCCATTTTGGTGACCATTTACCGAACTCTCGGCAACTTTTATCCACAGGCAAAATGACTTTCCATACTAAGTCATTTACTTTGAATAATTTAAACTTCACTCGATTATTGTAGAATTTTGCAATTCTTTCTTTCTGTGGAATCAAGTTCTCCAATGCAATCAACCTTTCATCGCTTAATTCGTCTAATTCATCCAACGCTGCATCCCAATATTGGTCGACAGGTAAATCATCTTGTCTTTGAATATGAATTGACTGAAGATTGATTTCGACAGGCAATACAGGATCATGACCGTATACTAACCTGTATGGCGAGGTTCCTATCGATTGTCTGGGTGAGTTCCTATATGCCCACGGTATTTGGTCAAGAGTGTTATGTCAGTTCCTAGGTTGTCGACCTACATGCTTTTTAATAAGACCAACGATAATTTTATTTATGGTCTCAACTTGGCCATTAGCTTGTGCATAGTACGGAGTAGATGTGAGCATCTTTATATACCTAGAATTGGCATATTCTATGATTTTCCTCCCGGTAAAAACTGATCCCTGATCAGTTGTCAAGGTTTGTGGTATTCCAAACCGACAAACAATGTGATTTTCAATAAAATCAATCACATCTTGTTGGGTGACTGCTTTGAGGCAAACTGCTTCCACCCACTTGGTGAAATAATCGACTCCAACTAGAATGAATTGATGTCCTTTTGATGAAGACGGGTGTATTTGGCCAATTAAATCCAAAGCCCATCCTCTGAAGGGCCACGGTTTGACTATAGAGTGCAATTCACTAGCCGGGACATTCTGTATGTGATCACGTTTCTGACATTGCTCACAAGACTTGGCGAACAAAATAAAGTCCTAACCATTGTTGGCCAATAATACAAACTCTGTCGAAGCACCCATTTCATTTTCCCCCTGCTTGGTGGGCCCCGCATATGCCTTCATGTACCTCTGACAAAGCCAAATAAGCATCTTGCTCACTTAGGCACTTATGTAAGGTTCCATCGCCATACCTTTTATATAATAGTCCACCTTGCATAGTATAATTCACTGCTCTATGTTTTATTCTTCTATATGCATTTTGACTTGGATTTTCCAAATACTCTATTATTGGCATCCTCCAATCATTGGGCAGAATTATGTCATTGACCAATACATCTCTTTCTTCTAATGGATATAATAATTCCCTTATTTCCATTAGATCCAACAAAGTCCCTTGAGATATCTTGTATCCTGAAGCTATTTGAGCTAACTCATTAGCCTCTTGATTTAACTCCCTGGGGATATATTTGACAATTATGTCATCGAATTTCCTCATCAATTTATTCGCTATAATGCAATATTTTGTCAGATTATAACTGACACATTTGTATTCTTGAGTAAGTTGCTTAATAACTAACTGAGAATCCCCAAAGATATGCACATTTCATGCCTTCATCTCTACTAGTATCTCTAATCCAACAATTAAAGCTTCATACTCGGCTTCATTGTTAGAACATGGATACTTAAGTTCAAACATTAACTTGGTGGGGGTTCCTTGTGGTGTCACAATTAAGACACCTCCTCCACTACCGCCTTGATGCCTTGACCCATCAAAGTAGAGTTTCCAAGGCTATAAACTAACAAAGTTTACTTTTGGCACATCCAATCCTGGATGTTCTACCAAAAAGTCGGCAATTACCTGACCTTTGACATCTTTGGCTGGCACGTATTGTAAAGAATATTCTGACAAAGCAATGGTCTATTTGCCAATACGCCCATTAAGGACTGGCTTTGACAACATATACTTTATTACATCAGTCTTAGAAATTACTGATACATTACAAGGCATCATATAATATTTGAGTTTGGTACATGAAAAATACAATGCTAGACATAATTTCTCTATAGCACTATATCTTTTTTAAGCATCGTTGAGAACTCTGCTTAGATAATACACGGGTCTTTCGATATTGTCATAGTCATCTTGGGCCAATAGAAATCCTATAGTATCTTCGAATACTGATATGTACAACTTCAACGGTTGACGAGGCACAGCAGGCATCATGACCGGTGGATTGACTAAATATTGCTTGATCTGGTCAAAAGCTTCTTGATGACAAGATTCCCATACGAAACTTTGTTCCGCTTTCAACTTGACCAATGGTGCAAATACTCTCGTTCTTCCCGACAAATTTGATATAAACCTCCGCAGAAAGTTAACCTTTCCTAGGAAGGACTGTAATTCCTTCTTATTTGTCGGTGTTGTGGCTTCCATAACTGCTTTGGCTTTATTTTTGTCCACTTCGATTCCTTTTTTATGAACTAAGAAGCCCAAGAATTTGGCAGCCGATACTCCGAAACTGCATTTCTCTGGGTTCATTTTGAGGTTGTGTCTTCTCATCCTCTCAAACCCTTGCTTCAGGTGCTCTAGGTGATCGTCTTTAGTTTTTGACTTGACAACCACATCGTCAGTATATACTTCTATAAATTTCCCAATCACATCATGGAAAATAGTATTCATTGCTCGCTGGTAGGTGGCAACTGTATTCTTCAAACTGAAAGGCATGACAATCCATTCATATGTCCCTATTGCTCCTGGACATTTGAAGGCAGTCTTCGACACATCTTCTTTGGCTATAAAGATTTGATTATAACCTGCATGGCCATCCATACAGCTTAAAATTTCATTTCCTAACGCTGGGTCGATAAGCATGTCGACTATTGGCATCAGATATTCATCTTTAGGGGTAGCAGTATTTAGATTTCTAAAATCTATGCATACCCTCATTTTACCATTCTTTTTAATAAACAGGAACTACATTAGAAAGCCATTCGACATACCTGGTTATTCGAATGAACTTTGCTTTAAGCAGTCTCTCTACTTCCTCTTTGATTTTATGGACCACCTCGGGGGCAAATCTTCTGTTCGCCTGTTTGACAGGTTTGCAATCCTCCTTAAGTGGTAACCGGTGTTCGACAAGATCCCTGCTTAAACCAGGCATTTCATCATAGTCCCATGTGAAACAATCTTTATACTCAGAATTAATCTGACAAGTTTTTGTTTGTAATCCTCTGGCAGAAAAGCACTCACAAAGATATGCCTTTTCTTTCCTTCCGTCCCCAAGTCTATTTTTTCCAGGGGATCTTCCACTTCCACATTTTGCTTAACTTCGGCTCCCTTTTCAAATTCCAAAGGGTTGTCGTCAATGATACAATCTGCTATCATACTTTCTGACAATATTCTTAGTTGTATTTCAAGACTCATTGCCAGAATTTGACCTAGTTTTGTCGGCCTCATCCTTTACCTTGACACCGAATTGGCTGAGAAGGCTTGCTTCCAATGCATCCTTGTCAATGACCCATTCGTTGGCAGTTATAGGTCTGACGTTTGGTGAATATACCTTGAAATCAACATGTGATTGCTGAGCATAGCAAGCACTGTCATCTGCCTCTATGATTTCTACCTGATCTTGCGCATTCCATAAGATTACTTTTTGATACACTGTTGATGGAACTGCTCCTACAGCGTGAATCCAATCCCTGCCAAGTAATATGTTGTAGCCTGACTTGGCTGGAATTATTACAAACAATGTCATCCTTTCGACGGTGCCCGCCTGTATATTTAACAAAATGATGCCATCCGACGGAGAAGTTTTGCCACTGAAATCAGTGACAACCATATCTGTCGGAATTAAATCCGACTGATCCTTCCCTAGCTTTTTGAACATTGCTCTTAGCATTAGGTTCACAGCAGCTCTCCCGTCAATTAAAACCCCGTTGGTAGGTCTCCCATCTATTACGGCCTTTACATGTAAAGGCCTCAAATGGTTTCTCTACTCATTGGTGGGCATCTCTAACTGAGCTACATCGTCGAATACGGTAACCAAGTTCTCTTGAACACACATCCAGAAGTCACCTGGGTCTCTGCCATTGTTGACGATATCATCATTGTCGTCAGAGAAATCGACTTCAAGATATCTCTCATATTCTGCAGGAATGAATGAAATCAATCCTATCTTCATCTCCATCCCTGGTTCCAGTATGACTTCATTCTCTGGATCCTCATCCAAAAATGCACCTCCAACCATTCTGCCATGATCTCTTTTTAAATCATTCTCATCATCTGATCCTGACCTATTTGACAGAGGTCGAGCTATTCCTGCGCCCACGCTTATCCAAAGGCCTCGATGATATCGATCGATCTTCATTCCGGCTATCCATGTCCATGTCTTTGCTGATGTTTATGTCATCATTTGGATCATTCAGTGCTTCGATGACAAAGCATCGAATGACAATTCTTCTTTGGTTAAATCACACTCGTGGCTCGAACGTTGTCAATTGTTGTTTTCCCATTCTCGTCTCAAACTCTTTCTCGAGTCCTGCAGCCTTTTCCATCTTTGCCCCGACGGGCCATTTACCAATGGATCTTACTGGTGGTAATGCCCGCCCTAAAGCCTTCTTTTTTCTATGAAAACCTTTGATGTAGGCTTATTCTGCCCTGGCTTGATTAATGGCCCCCATCACATCAACTTCCATGGGATGGGTCACTATCATGCTTTTCATTTTGGCATCTCCAATCTTGTCGGCTTTGTTGTCGCCCATCGCTACCGCACAACCGTAATCCTCGTGAAGGAATTTCCTTTATGGTGATGCCATCTTGCTTGGTGAGCTTCCTCTTTTGTGCCTGCCGAAGCCTTTGTAGCCTCCTCTTTTGACTCTTAGACATAGCTGGCTGACTTGACGGTCCTGACAAACCAGGTCCTGTCGTTTGAGTGTTTTGAAATAGTTGCCCCCTTCGGTAATCCTCTTTCCAGAAGGATGGATTATGATTATTAAACTTATTATTCCCGACCCATTTCTGCCTTCGTGATTCGGGGTAGCAGGCCATAGCTGAATTTCTTACCCATCGATCCTCTATTACGTTGGACGGGGATTTCCTGGTCCTGACAGCACTGAACCCTCCATCGACAGCCCTCACATTTCCCTCACGGCTCTCCGACTAGCTCCTCAAGCCAACCTCCAGTGTTGTTTTGTCTAGGTCTTGTCTCGATACGTATGTTACCGATGACTACCTCGCCTTTGTTGACAGTATGTATATCACTTCTGTGCACACTATATCACCGTCACGAGACTCAGTTCTATATTGTGAGTGATATGATGGCGTTTTCTGTGCCCTAGCCGTCTTGGCAACAACATCGTCATAAAATCCTTCACATTTTGGGTAAACTTTGATAATACCACCATATTTCTTGCATGTCATGAATTCGACGAGTGGTTCCCCTGTCTTCGGATAGATATCAAATGAATCCGTCAGGTCCATCTGGTTATTCCGTCCAGCTCTTATATTGACCATGCCTATCCCCATAGGGACTTGGCGGTCATTTTTATTAACTTCAGGACCGAACGGTTCTGTGTCAATTTTCATGTCTGGTTTCTTGTCTGAAAACTTTAATCTTCCCTCTGTCAAACCTTTCTGAATGATGTCCCCGAAATGCATACAGTCGTTAGTTACATGACCAAAAGTATTATGAAACTTACAATATTTCCGATCTTTTATTTCATGGGCTTTCAATAGCCTATGATCCTCTGACAATTTTAACTGCTTATCTTTGAGCAGTATGTCAAATATTTGGTCGGCTTTGGTCTCGTCAAATGTATACACTTTCTTATTGACGAAAGGAATCCTTTCCCTAGCCCTTGCAGGCCTCAAGGCTTGACATGTATAAGGGGGACCGGTTTTCAATTCAACATAATCTACCTCATATTCTTCAGAATTATTGCCCTCTTCGTCGGAATCACGACATCCGACAAAATTAATCTTTTCTCTTTTAAGGAATTTCCACTGCTTGAAAACCTTTTCGGCCTTCAGTTGTTCAATTTGTCAGACCTTGTCACCCAACTGGGCAAAATCAATTAGGTGTTGGTTGACCTGTTTCTTCCTAATATAGTAATCTAATCCCCCGACAACGATCTTTACTATCTCTGCCTCAGGGATAGGGGTGAAGCAACGACTCCTTATTTGACGAAATCGGGCAATGTAATCCTCGACAGACTCGTTATTCATTCTTTTAATACCGAATAAGTCTGTCAACCCAATTTTTAAATCACCCCTAAAGAATTGATCATGAAAGCTCCTCTCTAATTGATTCCAGGAATGTATAGAATTAGGTCTTAGAGTTGAAAACCAAGAAAAAGCATTCTTAGTTAATGAACTAGGAAAGAACTTCATTTTTAGCCCCTCCTCTAAAGCCAAATCTCCTAATTCGATTGCATATCGGGCAATGTGCTCGACGGTTGATTCTCCACTTTCCCCTGAGAATTTTGACAATTTGGGTATTTTGTATCCTCGAGGCATTTCTGCTTTGGACCCAACAGGAAATGCCGATGCAAAAAATGGTTGATTGGCATAACCTATTTCAAAACCAAACCTATTCAATGATTGTTCGACAACTTGGTTAACATTATGATTTAGAACATTTTGATGAAGCGCTCCAAGAGCACCCTAGTTCATGACAAAGTCTTCGTCTTCCTCTGGTTGTAGAATGTGTACATTTCCACGTTTCAGAGGTACTAGACGATGGGGCTGTGGCCGCTTGTCGTCTTGTTCGGATCCGTCAAGTTGGATAACTTGTGGTCGTTCAACCTGTGGTTGGTTATTCTGACCCTGGTTAACATTCCTATTGGCATTTTGGTTATCGTCTGGGGCTAACACACCCAAGGCTCTATTTAACCTATGTATCTCATTTACCAATGTCATGCATGCATTATTCGTGTTTTCCATTAATGGCGTATCATTGTACCCATCTGCTGAGCAAATGTATTCACCATGTCAAAGTTACTAGAGTCAATTTGTTGTCGAACATTGGCTAATGAAGCCTCCGATGCACTCCAACAATATTTTGCGGGCATTGTCTAAGTGGGGATACTTGTGGCCTCACTACTGGGCGCTCCTGTCGAGTATGGGTCATCACCACTGACCCTGTTATCTCATTCGCTTGACTGGGGATTTGCCCCCCCAGTCGACGGTCCTACCTGTCCAGATGTATGAGCGGCCATCGTTACTCCATTTGGATATGGTATGTATGCAAATGGGGTATTTGGGTTGACGGTGGTCGAACCGTAAGGCATTCCATACAAAGGTTGTGGCAGAGATTGCATAGTCCCTCTTGGGTTTGAATTCACACCACTCTGTGGAGACAATCCGGTAGTTGGCGGATTTATTTGTTGTAAGACTGGGGAAGTTGGTGACGGGAGTGTTCCTTGGCCAACTTCGTCAAATCTATTGACAACTTGAGCGTAGGAAACACCTCTTCCCGCCACTAAACTGTTAGTGCTATTATTTTCTGCATTAGTAGCATTAGCCATGGTTGCAGGAATATTGTCAACTGGTGCAACAGTGGTTAGAGGGTTAGCATCCACCGTTGACACAGCGGCGTTAATGCTGACTACGCCGGCATTACTCGCACTACTCATATTCAGAGTTTTGGGAATTAGATGACGTTTGAATCACTCTCCCACTCCGTAGACGCATAGAATAAATTTGTATGTCAAAGTTCGTGACACTATACGAGTTACTCTAAACTCGTCCCATTGGACGTGCCAATTTGTTAACGTTGGTTTTTGGTTTCTGACCAAAATTCCTTCTTGACAAATAATTAGAGATCAAACAAGTGTGGGACCTACGAGTTATGCGGTAATCTCGTCAAGAATAGTTATGAACTGTATGCCAAGTATGAATTTGACAATTTAAATCAAATTAGGAATTACTGGCAATGACTTAGTACTAAGACAAGTACATAAGTTTGAAAAAAATGGTGTACATATTATTGTCAATAATGAAACTTGATAATGAAACTGCTTGTATTTAACAAGGTAAATTTGAAATTTACAAGAAGAAAGTAGTTGTGATGTAGAAAATGACTTCCTGATTAAACTAAGTTTACAATGAAAAAGAAACACAAGTTTTAAAAAGAAAGTTAAGTAAATTAGGATTTAAGTGACACAACTTTCAAGAAGTAGATGAATTCAAAAGAAGAACATAAAATAAGTGCTGGAAATAAGCAATAGTAAACGAAGAACTTGAATAAAAGAGATGAA
The DNA here is from genome assembly GCA_030762895.1 of Sophora flavescens. NCBI lineage: Eukaryota > Viridiplantae > Streptophyta > Magnoliopsida > Fabales > Fabaceae > Sophora > Sophora flavescens. The sequence continues at coordinate 223,194,787 of CM061062.1, forward strand.
AATGGCATCAAATTTCGCCATAGTATTGAAATAAGAAGGATGGAAGGAATACTTGAATGTAATCCATCAATCTGTTGTGTGATCGAGATGTGTATCAAGTAACCGACCTCTATTACGTTGTGATTACTAGTATTTATAGGCAAATAAAATAACTACCTAGAAATAACTCCATATCTAAATGACTGCACATGTCTTGGGCAATTCTCTTAAGTTTTATACTTAAACTGTTTTGTCAAGCAATTCCATTAGCTGCTCAATGTCTTGAACCGCTCCGTGTCAGTTTGCTTATCTTCGACGGTTTGAACTGCTTGACAACTTGTATTGGTCCCTTTCGTCGGATTGGGGACTTAGTCGAAGGAAGAGTCATCAAGAAAAGTAGAAAAGTCTTCCTTTATCACTTTGTCAGGAATTTGATTGTCGAATCTTTTCCTCTGTCGAACTGTATTTTCTTGTCAACCAAATATTTTCAATACTTAGAAAATTTTGGTTATCACTTCGATCCCTTCGTCAGTCCGTCGAAAAACTCAAAACTTCACCCTTAACACTTACTAAAAAAGACTGCATGATGGCATGACATGATTGGCCAAATGGGCAAGCGAAAATGTGATGGCAATAAGAAAGAAATTTGATATGAGAAATGATACCAGAGATTGATTTGTGATGGCAATGAGAGTGGTGATGATATGAAAAGATATAATAAGAACTGTCGTGAGATTGATACATAATATCCCAATGGGTGGATAGTGTTATGTAAACGATATGAATATGATGATATGAGATTTAGGCACCCATAACTTTCTCTATTAGTTTTACACATTTTAATCTTTATTCATTTTATTTAACTAAAAACATAAAATACGAAAATTAAAAAAAAAAAGGCCAATATTGTTGGAGATGATGATGATGATGAGCGGGAGGCCATCAATTTTGAAGATTTAAACTTTCTCTAAGAGGCTTAAATGCAAATGTTGATGCAAAAACATAGGATTTTAAATATATCGTTGTTACTGTTGGACTTTCATTGTGATTTATGAAGTTTGTTTTTATTGGACTTTTCATTGTTTCTATTGTTAGATTTTTTTCATTATTTATATTGTTGGACATTTTCATTGTTTCAATTGCTGATTTCTTGACTAAGTTAGGTGCTAATCAAGAAGAGGCCTGAAAGATTTTTTCTTCCCCACCGCAGGGTCTTGGCAGCTGATATGGCCGGCAGATGATTTTTAAGATTGTAATTTTTATTTCTTTTTTCTTTGTGTTTTCCCTTCCTTTACCAAAAAAAAAATTATCGGACTTTCTCATTTTTTTATGTTCTTGTGAGATTGTAACTGTTGGTTTAAGAGATACAAACAAATTGGAGTAAATTCGTTTGGTTGAATTAACATTTTTTTTGGAAGAATAGTTAGTATGTCTGAAGTTACAGAGATGTTTTTTAAAAAAATACTTGTCAATGTCACAATGTGTACCAATGTGTTAGCCCAGAAACAAGGATTTAAGTGCCGATGTCAATATACATAACATAGCTTGAGAATGTACTGATAACTTTTTTTTTTTAAAACACCATAACATCTTTGCAATTAGCATCTTTGTTTAAGACACTTAAGCATTTTTTTAATAAAAAATACTAGTCATAATTCGTTTAAGAAAAAACTCAACAAAAATGAAAGTGACTGAAAATACAAATAAAGAATACCGATATGGCCCAAAAAAGCCGACAACATGCATAAGGTTGGGCTTAAGCACCTATTTTACAATCCATATTGATTTCGGGCCTTTTTGGCCCGACCCTGCATTGGACTAGCTCACGACCGGCCAGGCAGCCCATTTTACCACCTCCTCATGAGATTGCATGTGTTTGCATTAATGTTGCATACTTGATATTCTCAACCTTGGTTAATTGAAAGTGTTTTGACTTTGAAACTTATGATGGTAATTATTGTTTTAGTGAATTATTGGTAATCTTGTATTGAAACATAGCCTTATGATTCACATCTATGGCGGTCGTCCTTAATTCCTTGAATATGGAGTGATAATTCATTGGATTCTTAGTAGCAAGTGTTTAACAACAAAATAGAATTAATAAAAATTCCATTGGATCTATTTTTGCATTTGGCATTCATATTCAACACTACATCCAGAATATGGGTTTTTATACATAGAAAATAATTTATATTTATTATCATTAAATAACAATACAAGGCCATGGAACTAGGTATAGGTATATCCTTATTTGATTGTTTTCTTATTCCGATAGTCCAAGCCCAATTGGAAAAAGGAAAAAAATTAAAACAAAATAAAAATAAAAATGTTTCCTGGTTGTTAATCAAATAAAAAATACAAAAATAATAAAATGTCTTGAAAAGAGCATTTTCCCTCAACCGTAGTTGTAGCTCTCACTGGTAGTGCACAAGGCTCAAGCAATCAGATTCCATTTCTGGTTAGTTTTCAGAGCTTAGCTTGGAAAAAGTTTTTGCCTAGATCTGAAGAAGATGATACATAAATGGATGTTTAAGGGACTAGAGGATTTTTAACCTCTGCAATACTCCAATTCATCTGGTCCCAAGGTAAGAGCATAGCAGAGATGTCAAAATTTTCTCAACAAATACCAATCAAAGATAGCCAGAAAAAGGGGGGGAAGGGACGAAAATCAGGAGCAAAATGCATTAGAAGCTATTAACCGAGGTTCAGAATATAAAGTATGCAACATTAATGCAAAGTGCAAACACATGCAATCTGATGAGGGTCCAATGGAGACTCCTGATTATGCTGAGAAGATCATTTGAGACTTATGAGTTAGGGGTGTAATCGGGTCGGGTTGGTTCGGATTTGAGGGGTTTAATCATCCGAACCGATCAAATTTGATCGGTTCGGATCGGTTCGGATTTCGCAAATTTGCATCTACGGATCCGAACCGAACCGAACCGAACCGATCACAATCGGGTTGGTTCGGTTCGAATCATCGGGTTACCCTTTTTTCTTTTTTTTTTTAAATTTACACTTAAATATTAATAAAAAATTAGAAAAATAAAATAATATATATATATTTAATTATTAATTATATTAAATTTATATAAAATAATATATTAATATTATATAAAATAATTTAAAAATAAATATTTTAAAGGGTTCGGGTCGGTTCGGATCGGATCGGATCGGATCAGAATTTTCGGATCCGAGACCCGAACCGATCTGGTTCGGATCGGCGTTTTGAAATCCGATCCGATCCGATGATCCGAACCAATCCACCAAAACCGGTTCGGATCGGTTCGGATCCGCCGGGTTCGCGGATCGGATCGGATCCGCTTACACCCCTATTATGAGTACATGTTAATCATGGGTGCCTAAATCTCATATCATTATTGTGAACACCTAATTTTATCCGGGTATCTTTTTTTATTAAAATTTCGAAAAAGAAAAAATATAAATTTGAAAAAAAAATAAAAACATCTTTGTTCATGTTCTTGGCCCAATTTTCTTATTTGATTGCCAGTTTCTTAAGGCCATTGTCCAAGCCCAATTGGAAAAAGATAAAAAAAAATTTAAAAAAAAGAAAAAAGAAAAAAGTTTCCAGGTTGTTAATCAAATAAAAAAATAAAAAATAATAAAATGTCTTGAAAAGAGCATTTTCCCTCAACCCTAAGTAGCTGTAGCTCTCGGTGTTAGTGCACAAGGCTCGAGCAATCGGATTCCGTTTTTGGTTAGTTTTTAGAGTTTGAAAATTTTTAAACTAATGTCCTTTTATCCCCATTTAAAATGTATATTATATATATAATAATAATAATAATAATAATAATAAAAAACGTTTACAAAAGAAAAAATTTACGTCGAATTGATTTGCTTCCAACTATTGAATGTATATTTGAAATTCTCGACCATCAGACAAACTCTTTTTATGATGAACATTTTTTAAGGTGATTGATGTCTTAACTTTAGTTATTTAAATATCTAATTGTTTGATTCTTTACTATATAATTTTTAAATATTTATCATACTACTTTTATAATTTAAATAAGATAACTTAATTAAATTTATTTATAATTGTATTATATTATATTGTAGAACAACTTTTAAACTGTGATTGTATGCGATTTTAGAATAAACATGGAGAAGTTTATTCTCAATATAAAAAGATTAGGAATAGAAATTATTCTAAAATTACATACAATATATATTAAATTTGTAAGCTATTTTAATTAAATTATTTAATCAATAATTAATTATAGATTTGTTTGAAAGATTTTTAAACTATGATTGATTTCCCAATCTTTTTATATTTTTTTCAAAGCTTATTGGATTATCAGTATGTTTGGTTTGTCAAAATCGTTAATGTATAATGGATAGATAGCTTGTAACGGATGAAAGGGTAGCCTTGTTTAATAATCATTTTTAAAATTAGTGTATATATTATTTTTTTTTGGTTACAAAAGGAAGCTTAGCCCACAGCAAAAAGCACAATTATCTAGAATTAACAAGGCGGGGTATGGAATCCCTAGACAAATCATTGAGAATTAGAAGGGAAAGCTAAGGATGAAGTCTAGCAACATCTTCAAAACCATACTCCTTGGGATAAACTCCAGTTTTCTAGCCAATCGGCACACCGGTTTCGTTCTCTAAACGTGTGATTAAAAACAACCTTCCATTGCAGGGATGTTAAGTTTTTAATTTTGACAATTTAAGGTGTATTAACAGCATTTGAGGAAGTCTTCCGAATAGCTTGAATGGAAACAAGGGAGTCACTTTCAACTATGATCTTTCTAAAGCCTTCTTGCCAAGCTCTAAAGCATACCAATGTATATACCCCTAAGCTCTGTTGCGTGAGCTGAGCAGTAGCCTATATGATAAGTGAAGCCTAGGATCCAATGACCATTTTCATTCCTGAAGATGCCTCCACACCCAGCATCACCTGATAGGCATCCAAATTTAATTTGATCCAGCCCTGGGGAGGGAAGTTCCCTGAAATGTTCCTGATAGGCATGCTTATGGACTTGTTCTCGAAGGCTAAAGGGGAAATGGCATTTGAGATCTGATTGACATAGGAGAGGATGATCTCCAGTGGTTTCGGAGGTAAGCTGAAACCTTCTTCGAATAGGGACCTGTTGCGCCATTTCCATAGCATCCAGCATGTAACCATGAAGATGCTCTTCCAGTCCTTGCCATCCGAAAAGCTCAGGTCATTCGACAAGCAGAGGTTGAACCAGTCCTCGTGATCGTGAGTTAAAAAATCCACGATGAGGCTAGGTTTGACTAGCTTGAGCCAAATGGAACTCGCAATTGGAAAATCCTCAAAATGTGGGTTACGGTTTCAGGGATTCCACTGCATCTGCTGCAATCTGCACAAGACCCAGTCCATCTGCTTCTTTTTAAAGTTGTCATAAGCTTGTTATGAGTGGAAATCCACATGAACACTGTTATTCTATAAGGACCTTTCCAGCACCAAATGTGCTTCCAAGGTGTTTGAGGGTTGACCTGAGAGAGAAGTTGATTGGAAATGATCTGATAGGCGCTCTTTGCTGAAAACATACCATCCAAAGCAAGGCCCCAAGCAAATCGATCCGGACCATCTAGAGGAGCAGGGGGAACAACAGCTCTGATCCTGTTATCCTTTTCTTCTGACAGGAGGTTGCTGATCTTGTCCGTGTCCCAGTAGCCATCTTCTTTCACGAATTCAATAACTTTAGAGTGATTGTTGAAGGCTTCAATAGGGTTAATTGCTGAAGTCGATAGGACCATATTTCCATCGATCCAAGCATGATTCCAGAACTCCGTTGAGTTGCCATTCCCCAAGATATGAAGTGTATTTTCAGTTACATGAGGCCAGAGTCTAACAATTGCTTTCCAGATGCGGGAATCTGTAGGGCTAGCTTTGACTTGAAGGTTGTCTATTCCAGCTCGATCGTATTTGCCTCTAATGACTTTGACCCAAAGTGCGTCCTTGTTGGTAAGAGCCTCCCAACCTATCTTTAAAAGAAAAGCATCATTCATATTGGATAAATTTTTAAAGTCCATACCTCCGGAATGTTTAGGTTTGCAAAGCACCTCCCAACTGACTAAGTGAGGTTTTCTGCCATTTGGGTTGCTACCCCAAATAAAGTCCCTTTGACTTCTTTCAATGTTAAGAAGGATAGATTTAGGGATCTTTTCATGTTGCATATGATAAGAGGCCATCGATCCCAAAACCGAGTTAGCTAAGGTAATCCTACCTACGAGGGAGAGACGTTTTTTCCAACCCCCTAATTTAGAGTTTATTTTGTCAGTGAGAAAACGATATCTATTAGGACTAGTTCTGCCATAAAAAATGTGAGCACCTAAATATCTACCCAAATTTTCAGCAATAGAAAAACCCCCACAAATTAGAAATCGAATTAGGCTCAGTGCAGGATACATTTTTAGAGAAAACTATGGAAGTTTTTTTAAGGTTAATTTGTTGTCCAGAAGCAAAACAGAATCTGTTGAGACAATCTAAAGTAACTTGCATTTGCTCCGTGGATGCCTCAGCAAAGAGAAGCAAATCATCCGCAAATATAAGATGAGAGATTTAGGGCATCTATTTCCAGCTTTCATAGGTTTTTAAACATTATTTTAAACAACTTCAGTGATAATATGTGATAAGACATCTATACAGATAACGAAAATATAGGGAGATAGGGGATCTCCTTGACGAATACCCCTAGAGGGAGTAAAATCATCCAACTTAGAACCATTCCAAAGAACATTCTGAGAAGCAGAGGTAATACAAGTCATAATCAAGTCAATGAAGTTAGAATCCATACCTAGAGCATTAAGACAGTGGGATATAAAGTTCCAATTAATTCTATCATAGGCTTTAGCAAGGTCTATTTTAATTTCCATGAATTTTTTGTTGCCTTCCATTTTTCCCTTGGTATGAAGCATTTCCTTATCTATAATGATGTTATGTTGAATATTTCTTCCAGGGATGAAACTCCCTTGAAATGGGGAAATAGATGAGTCTAAGATAGGTTTAATTCTATTAACAATGATTTTAGTAATGCATTTATAAATAACATTGCACAAGGGTGTTATTTATACCTTTGGTGATGTCATGATGAGACCAAGCTGACTTAACAAAAAGAGTGACCGAATCACCTACCTTAGACCAGTTGTTGTGGAAAAAAATAGCAGAAAACCCATCCTCCCCCGGGGCCTTGAAAGCACCTATGTCATGCATAGCTTTTTTGATTTCCTCTCCAGTAACCATTCGTGCCATATTAGTACTAGTTTCTTGAGGTATAAGAGGAAAGGAAAGGTCTGGGAGTATAACATTTCTATCCTGATCATCTTCAGTAAAAAGATTATGAAAGTGAAACTCTGCTAGATTGATGAGATCCTGTTGGTTCATGATCCAATCTCCCTCGTCATTTCTTAAAGCCAAGATTTTGTTCTTTCTTCTTCCTATGACGGTTTTTGTGTGATAGTAGCGGGTGTTTCAATCTCCATCTCTAATCCAAGTAGCTCGAGATTTCTGGAACCCAATGATTTCTTCTTGGCCTAAGATCTCTTGTAGCTCTTGTTGGAGTGATTTTTCTAACTCTTCCAGGAAAGGATTTCTCCCATAACTGTGAGCCTTTTGGATTCCATTCAGCCTGGCCAATATTCTTTTCTTTTTATAGTGTATGTTGCCAAAGACATTGTAGTTCCATTCAAGAAGGTAAGTAGCAAGATGCTGCAGGTTATCTAACAAAGGATAGGAGTTGTTCCATTGATCCGAGACCATGCTATTGAAGTTGGAATGGCTAAGCCAAGCAACCTCAAATATGAAAGGTTTCGGACCTATGATTTGGGGTGTGACATTCAATCGAATAAGGATGGGATGGTGATCCGAATGTACTCTAGGGAGGATAAAAGTTGAGGCCTCTTCAAATCGGGTTCTCTAGGAAGCATTACATAGGGCTCTGTCGAGGCGTTTAAAGATCCTATCAAGACCTTCCCATTTAGGTCCTCTCCAAGTGAATTTGGAACCTGAAAAACCAAGATCTAGGATAAGGAAATCATTAGTCCAATTTGAGAAGGATTCACATTGATTTAAGTCCACTTGACCTCCACCCTTTTTTTGGAGTTGTTGGCAATTTCATTAGAATCACCCACTACCAACTAGTCTTAGGTCATCCCTTCTGCGGGGACTAGCATAAAGCACAGTTAAATTCCACGATCTCTCATTTTGGGCTTCAATCTCAACATGAAGGAATTGCTCATCCTCTGAAATTTTCCTAATACTGATTCTATCATCGTTCCAAAGAAGCCAAATGCCTCCAGCTAAGGGTGTAACGGGTCGATTTGGTTCGGTTTTTAGTGGGAAAAAATCCAAACCAATAAACATGGTTTGGTTCGGTTTTAACATTTTTTTCTACCAAACCCGAACCAAACCAAACCATTCAAGAACGGTTTGGTTCGTTTTGGTTCTGTTGGAATCTGAAGATTATTAAATTTCAAAATATATATAAATATTAAATATATTAAATATATAAATTATTAAAATATATATATATATATATATATATAAATTAAATATAATGAATATTAAACTATTAAAATATAGATAAATATTAATATATAATAAATATTACATATTTAAAAATATATAAAAATATTAAATATAGTAATTAGTTCGGTTCGGTTCGGTTCCAGAATCCTCGAAACCGAGAACCGAACCAATCACCATCGAGTTTGGTTTGGTTTGGTTTGATTCGATTCAGACCCGAACACCAAAAAATCCGAACCAATTTAATTGGTTTGGTTTGGATCTTCTGATTCGTCGGGTCATTGGTTCGGATCTTACACCCCTAACACCAGCATAACCCCTAGCTTCCACGACAATTGAGAATTTGAATCCTAAGTTCCTAATAATTCTTTGAGCTTTATCTCCACTGCACCTGGTTCCTGCAACGTGACAATATCAGGATTGTTAGAACGAATATAATCCTTAAAGGCTCGGACAAATCTTTTCCTCGAGGCCCCTCTGACATTCCAGTTAAAAATAATCATTATAAAACTAAAAGGAAAAAGGACAGGGGGCCCTAAAAAGAAAATTTGACAGAGCTCAAGGATGCATAACATCCATTTCGCTATCCTCAATATCTTCTGGGATATTGGATTGAACCAGAGGATCATCCTCATACATAACATCCATTCTATGCTCCTGCAATTTAGGATCGGTGGACATGGGTTCTATTTGATCAGAACCATTCCATTGAGTCTCCAGCACAAAATCCGATTTAACATTAGAATTCCCCGAATTATCAATATCCATGGTGTGAGAAGAATCATTAACAGAATTTGAAATTAAATTTGTAGGGAAACAAATAAAGGATAGATATGAGCCTCATGAGTCTTGGCTTGAGACAATACAAAAAATCAACTGTTTAGCGACCGTCATATTCGGTCGCTGAACTTTCTAATTCGGTCGCTATTAAATTTAGCGACCGAATTAGCGACCGATTAATGGTGGTGGCTGATAACCTGGTCGCTAAGATTTTAGAGACCAAAATATTAATTCGGTCGCTAAATGGCGACCATAACTTTGGTCGCTAAATAATAAAAAACGGTCGCTACACGGTTTGTCGCATTGTTCGGGTAACCATTTTTAGCGACCGATAATCGGTTGCCAATTCGGTCACTAATGTTGGTTACTGTTAACATATATTAGCGACCGATTTTACTAATTTTTTTTCAAATTTAATTTTTAAAACAATAAATTTTCTTTGTTTTGCTTTAAAGTTTAGCAAAATTACTAATAAAACACACCAAATTACTAATGAAATATACAATCATAAGAAACAATGAATATATATATATATATAAAATAATCCAAAGTGTCATACAAGAATCGTTTAAAGTCAAAAAAAATGAAAAAAAAAAATCAATCATGATGAGGGGGAGGTGGAGGAACCCAATCATCCTCAGTGTTAAATCACGACGCGTACGCTATCCGATCGTCCTCTGCAGATCACATCGCAGGTGGCGGCGAATCGGAGGGAGCAGAGCGGCGGTAACACAACCGTCAAAACATCACCCTAAGCAACTGGAGTCTGGATCCTCATCTGCTCCAACACCTGTAACACCCTAGTTTTTACACCTAAGATTAATTATTTTATTTTGATGTTTAAGTTTATTTTGTTATGTGGTTTAGTTTGAGTAATTAAATTACTCCAAATTATTTTATTTGGTGCGTTAGCACTGACTTATTTCAGTGAATGCACGCTTACTAGACAATAAGTTACATTATTGTCACTACTATTACCAGTACAGAATAATATTTTAAATAATATGATTAAGATAAAAGCATTTTCCTATATTTATTCTATTTAATTTTAGAGTTGAAAATAAACTGGTTTGACCTTAATCAGAGATTAAATTTTGGATCGAGTATTTTCTTGGTTGATCAGTTCAATTATTAATCTTTACTCTAACTTGAATTTCGAAATCATATATTTATCAATCTTTATTTTTAGATTCCAAAAAGTAAAAACATGTTTATTTTAGGCCTAATATTTATCACTCCTTTTGTATCTATTACTAAATCATTGGTTTAAAACTCAACTTTCTCATTTCTCTCTCTCTCTCTCTCTCTCTCTCTCTCGACGCCCTCTCCCTCATTTTCTCTTTTCTTCTCTGCTTCTTCTTCTTTCTCTTTTCTTCTTCCTTCTCCCCAACTTCATCTTCATCAACCACCTTCCTTCCTTCTTCTCAGTCGCGCGACCATCCGCTGAGGCCGTCGTTCGGCCACCGCACGGCGAGAGCAGATGACCCGCGACTCGCCACCGCCCTCTTGGCCCGCACAGCTGCGGTTGCGCCGTCCTCCGCCACGGTAAGGTGGTTTGACTTCCATTCTTGGTGGCTTCTCACCTCTCTTTGTTAGTTTAAGTTCCTTCCTTCATCTCCTAGACTTATCTTCAAGTTTTGAGTACATGGGTGTTACAGGAACACTGCCACCGCTGCTGGACGTCGTGTCGTCGCCGTCCGCCGCCGCGAGGAGCACCATAGCACCACCTTCAAGTTTATCTTCTTCCTTGTGTGAGTCAAAACCCTCTCTTGTGTCTCAGATTCAAAACCCCCAAATCTGATTTTGAAACCCTAACCCTAACCCTTTGATTTCAGATTTTAATCTTGAAATTTAAGGTTGTTTTATGAAATTGGGACTGTGAATTTGTGTTTCCCTAAACCAAATTCATTATTCTTAAGTTAAAATGAGTTTTCCCCAAATTTTATTTAGGAGCCCTAAACCCCAATTTGATTTTATTTGAATTTGACTCTGTTTTTGTGAAATTAATTATGATTTAGTGCAATTAGGACTCTTAATGGATGATTCCCAAGTTCTCTTTCATGATCCTATAATCAAAACAAAGTTTCCTTAAAGGGTATTGTGAAGCGTGAGCTTCAAACATGATTTTCTTTGAAAATAACCTTGTTTGGTAATAAGATTAAGTGTTTAGATCAAGTTAGAATGTGTGTTTGATCATGTGTAATTGATTTCTTAATTTCTGGTTGTTGCGCGTTGTTGGATTCCCTCTCTGAGACGTTTGACACGGCTATGCTTGCTTGATGGAGTAGATATGAGCTAACGTGAGCATTAGGACGAGGATCCTTTACTTGTCTTCAAAGGTAAGGGGGGACTTGCCTGATGGATTTTTCTCAATAACCATTTGCTTGTAGTGTAGTCTGTATAAGTCATGTGGTTGTAGTTATCTGTTTATGTGGTTTATGTTGTGTTGTTACCTGAATATCGGCGTTTGATATGTTTTTAAATTATTTGATTATCTGTAGTTGGATATTATATTGCTATGATGCATGATCTGCCTGGTGATATATTTCTGATAACTGTGGTTAAATGTTGCTTGTGAGTGTTGTTTGAGAAGCCTGACAGTGGTCAGTGCACAACCGACTAATCAGATAAAAGCTTTAACAAGCTGTGTAAATTATATTCAATGTTTTATGGGAAACGTTGGAATATAATAGTGGTGGAAAGTATTATTTTGGAAAAAATAATGAGTTTTGAGAAATATTACTATTTTTGATGATTTATTAGTGTAAAAGTAATTTATGAGTCACAATGAGAGCGAAACCGTGAAAATGTTTCTGTACTGCTAATTTTTATGTAAGAAAGTTTGCAATATTATACAAAGTTATTTTATGAAATTAATTGTTGAAAAGAAGTTAATGATGATTTTAGAAAATTGTTTAAGTGGAAAAAGCTAAGTTTTGGCTTAAAAAGCTTTAAAAGTGATAATTTGATGGTAGATTTGGAAAAGGGTAGAAGGCAAGAGTTTTGAAACGGCAGTACATATTTTAAGAAAGTTAAAACCTCAAGTGACTCACCTTTGTGAAAACTAAGTTTTATTATTTAAGGATTTTATTAATGAATTTCCAATTTGGAAAAGAATTTCTGAAAATCAAAAGTTAATTCAACAGTGTTGAAAGTAGTGTGGAACTTAGTAACCGAGACGTCGGTGTAATAAGGTTTTGTGTTGTGATGGACTCAGTTATTTGGACTTTGAGGGCCTGTACCGTATACGTGAGGTATACCGTGTTGAAACATTGAAGATGTTTTTTTTTAGTGCCACGAACCTAAGACTGGTGCACCGGTCGAGAGGTGTCGTGATTGAGCACTCGGACAGTGAGGTCCTGTGTTGTGATGAAAGTTTTAAAGATGTTTTAAAACTATGTGAGTCGTAAGCCATTTTGAGCTTCGACAAAGAAAGATTGAACACAAAGAAAAGAACAAAACAAAAGTGTTTTACATGCATTTGGCAGACGTGCCTGCGGTTTGTGGCATAATGCATCAATTACCAGTGGCGAAAGGTAATTACGATGTGCATTTATCTCATTTGCCTAGTGAGGACATGGAGCCCCCATCTTACTTGTTGTTGGTGCCCTGAGTGTGGACATTAGCAATGTGTTTGGCCTTGTGTGCCTGGCCTTGTGTGCCTGTGTGGATGGGAAGAGGTTGCGCACCTGTTGGCAGAGTGCCAAGTTAGCCAGTGTGGCTATGGAGTCTGATCAACTCATTTTATGTTGGGATATCTCATGAGATTAGGACGAAAATTAGATGATGAATATGAAGTGTCATGCATAATTTTTAAACGATGATGTTTGGGGTGTTGAACCCATTGATAAACTATTAGCTTATAAATGCTTGTGTGGTAAATGTAAATGTATATGTGTTATGTGGTGTCGCGCATTTAGTTATTGTGTTAAAACCATATATTGGTGTCTCACCCTTACAGATATTTCAGGTTTCTTCTGGTTCGCTATTGTACATTGGGTACTTTAGTACCGATGGTGCAAAGGAGTCTTTCTAAGTCACTTAGAGACTTAGATCTAGTTGCTTGATGAGGTACTTGATTGTGGAATGATCACGTGAGTTTTCCTCAGGAATAACCTTTAGAATGACCAGCTTAGAGTTTGAGACTTAGATTATTTTGATAAGTATGTATGAGTATGGCTCAGAGAGCCTTTATTTTAATATGGAATGTTTATGGCTCGGAGAGCATATCTTTAAAATAAAAACCTAAGCTATTTCTTTTTGGACTTGTAAAGCTTATTGTTATAACTATTTTTCTTTAGCATATTACTGCTTGGTTGTATTTGGTGTAACTGGAATTCTGGAATGAAAATGTAATTATTTTAGCAGGTGTTCTTTTATCGGGGATGTCCGAATTACAGAGGAGACTCTGTCGAAATTTTCGTAAAAATACTAGCTTTTAGTTTAAATTAAATAGGCTTACCAGGCTATTATAGTAAGTCTGTGTGCCGATCAAGGCTTAGGTGTGGAGTCGTGACAAAATTTTTATACCCAATTCCAGACACTTATGTACTATATAAATTATTTTCCGAAAGCACCAGCCAATTATCTTTTAATTTTATTTCTGCACGTGTTTATAAGGTAATGCCCAAGGGGGGTGTTACAACACCAGCCGCAATGTCTGGCCTTGCTCGATGCTCGTTTGCATCAGCTGCTGGTGTGCCTGAGTCAACTGTGCAATTTGGTTCGCCATCTGCTGCTCTCTCTTGCTCTTCTCCCGGCCTCGCGTTGACCGCGTGATGGTGTCCTGCATTTGGTTGAACCTGCTCTCGAGGGGACGGTATCGGCGTAGGAAGGAGCAGCGTGTCTTGGATGATGAAGCGATAAACTCGCCTCCCAGGTGTCCGAGGCCATACACGTGCCCCTTCTTATTCCTGCCCCCGACGACCTCCAAATAAATGGCATTATCGTCGACAGAGATAGGAGAGTTGGGCCCATCACCAGTCAAGGCCTCATCTTGTGACTGTGAGGCACGTGATATGGCATCGTCCTTCTTCTCGTTGAAGTCCACCTACAAAGTATAGTTGAAGAGATTTAGTTAAAATTATAATCAATATTAACAAATCATTTATAATAAATTACAAGCAAACACTAAATTGTTTTTTTTGCTTACATCATAGTTATAGGCCTTATCGTTGACCCATGTCCCCGATTTCAACTTCTTCGTCCTCTCCACCAACTCCATAGCAGTGGGGGCCCTCTGTTTCTGTGCTTTTTGCACAAAAATATAATCTTAAATTCATAAGAATATTTAAAAATGAAAACTCATTAAATAGTATACTAAGTCAAAAGTTTAATGTATTATCAGCTCGTCGTAGTGGGCGGCGGCTGATTTAGACCCGCCGGTCCAAGCACATGCGCCACCATCAGAAGCTCGATTACGCCGAGCCGTGGCCTGGATCTCCTGGAACTTCTCTGTAGCCCAGTACTGGTCTAACTGCCTCCTGGTCTCAGGATCAACCCACTTCCCCTTATTCTTACCCTTCCGCAGCTTGTTCGTCAGATTCTTCATGACCAATGAGCCTTTAATAAATTGTTACCTTAAACTCTTTAAACAACTGATCCCTATGGCCCCCTGGGATGACCTTCCATGTAGGTCATGGACCATCAAACTTGTGTTGAAGGATCTTCGATATCAAATCAGAAGGGCCCTTCGCGGGCAGAAAGCTGCAGCAAAATTAGAACATTAATAAATGTTATAAATAATAAATGTTAAAACAACCTTCTTGCATATTGTAGTCGGATTTGATACTCAACCATTCCATGCACATCGACAACTCCGTTTACTCCCGACATCCTTCCCACATTGGAGATCGTGCAGCACTCAACATATCATAGAATCTTTGAGCTTCGGGATTCATATTCTCCTCTATGTATTGGGAACCCATTCCACCATCTTCTCTCCCATCTTCTTCTAGTACAACACCAACCGATGGTCCAGCATGATCCATTATCATCTGCTCGTATGGATTCAATTCTTCCTTCCGGTCACCACTTCCATAGTACTAACCTTCAAATACAATCGGGTTTAAATCAGGCAACGTCTCACCATGGTTACTCCACCAATAGTAATCAGGCATGAAGCCCTTCTCATAAAGATCGGCTACAACGCCATCCACACTTTTGAAAGATTGATACTTGCATCTTTTGCAAGGACGCCTCAAATGATCACCGCCCAGCCGTATAAATCTCTCCTGGCTAACAACAAACTCTATAAACTCACCCACTCCACCTCTATACTCTTCCCTAAGACGTTTATTCCGATGCAACCTACGATACATCCATTTCCGATTCTCCGGAATATCCATTGTTGGCAATTAAATAGCCTGACCAACCCTACAATAACACTTATATATTACGGTGCATTCCAATAACTCCATCAATCTTGTTCTTATGACAAGGTATGAACCTATCCCATTCGAGAAGAAACCTTTCCCACACTCGGCTAATAATAGTTATTCCCTTATTCAAATACCTTATACTTAACAAAATTTCGGCAGCATTTTGCATCAGTCTCCAAGTACATGACTCGAGCACGGTGATTTCAACAAGGAGAACAAAAGGAAATGCATCAGACAAAGATTTCAACAAGTATGTAAGGCATTTGAACATTGAAATGACTATTGTACGAGTGTGAAAAAGGTTTTTTCCCAAACCATTGACTTATAAGGATTGCAACATACTTCAACAAATATACATTGAAGCATAATTCAATACAAACTTAGATAAAATATAGTAGCAAACATCCTATTGAGCTCCGCTCTCCACTAACAAGTAACACATAATTGTCAAACACATGCATAACTTCTAAATTAGCAACACACAACAAGCATCCCGCCTTATTGACAGGATCACATCCTATTGAGCTCTGCTCTCCACTAACAAACAACACATAATTGCAAATACATGCATCAATATTAAATTATCAGCACACAATCAGCATCTTGCCTTTCAGGCAGGATATCTTCCTATTGAGCTCCGCTCTCCACTAACAAGTAACACATAATTGTCAAACACATGCATAACTTCTCTATTAGTTTTGCACATTTTAATCTATATTCATTTTATTTAACTAAAAACATAAAATACAAAAATTAAAAACATAAATTGAGCGATCGATTTTAAATCGGTCGCTAACACGCTCTATTTTAATTTTTTTACGTGCCGTTTAGCGACCGAATTAATATCGGTCGCAAATATAAATAAAATTTAGTCGTTGCATTTAACTCGGTCGCCAGTTCGGTCTCTAAAAAGTCAGCAAGTTTTGACTTTTACTTTCCTTTATTTAGCGATCGAAATAGCGACTGATAACTCTACTACGTGCTATTTCGGCCGCAATATCAACTATAACCAGTGTTTCATGTAGATCCTACAATCGGTCACCATTTCGGTCGCAAACAGCAACCAACAAATTCGGTCACTATTTTCGGTCGCTAAATAACCTTTTTTTTGTTGTAGTGAGATGGCACTGAATGGGAGATCTGGGATGGAGGTTTATCTATTGCTGCAGACTGGGAGATTGAATCATCAACTTGAGCTTTTCTATTTTCAGCCTTTTGCCTGCACATTTGACTTCCTATTAGGAAGTTTTTTTTCTTCTCACCCTCAATATTAGAGTGAATGCTATATTGATTTGAGGGGTGAGCTGGTGGTTGATCATTAGAGTGTGCAGATTCTTTATTCATAGCTTGATCACCAGGTTCTACTTCATTGGACTTGTTTTTATCAGGTTGAGTCTCTTTGGGGATTTACTCTTTGTTTTGAGGTTGATGGTTCACTCTTTGAGCTCTCCAAGGCTTTGTCACAATCATCCCGGGGCCAAATTTATCATCTTGGTTGGCCGCAACAACATTGTTCTGGATTGGGGGCAAGCTCTCTTTATATGAACCATTATTAACAGGAACTTGGGGAGCAGGCATGGGCCAAATCACGTAGATAAAGTTATCCTTCTGGTGACCATATCTTCCACGGTGAAAGAAAATAAGATGGATCCCCTCATACTCGATTTTCAATGGCATCCCTTCCCATCTATAGTAGGCTAACAGAGGATTATCAAGATTCACTTCAACACATAACCTGGCAAATTTTCCTCTAGATTGGAGGTTTGTGGTATGATCAATGCCCAATATCTTTCCAATTCTATTCCTAATTAGGTTCAAGAAATTCTCATTGTAACATTCCAAGGGCAGATCTGGCAACCTAACCCAAACAGCAATATGGTGGATGTTAGCAAGATGTGGATTGAAACCTGGGTGCCATTCTCTGACTGTGAGATAATGGTCAAACACCATCCAAGGACCCCCTGTAAGCACAAAATCGTAGTCTTCATCGGGGGAGAATTTCGCCAAGAAATAATCGTTTTCAAGATCAATTAGTTGAACTGAACCATGCTTAGCCCAGATTGCATCAAGCTTCTTTTTTAGATATCCATAGCCTCTTTTTTTTCCAAGAAGCTTGATTATGAGGTTTTTTTTCCATGGCTTGAAAATTCTTTTCTTTTCAGATTTGTCGGGGATGAAGTTAGGCCCTTTCTCCTCATCTTCCTCAATTATGTAATCGGGTCCAGCTTCCTGAGGATCGACATCTTCATCAGAGGAGGAGGCTTCATCCGACTTTTTGCTGTTTTCCTTTTCAGATATTTCGATTGAATCACCTACAAGGGAAACAAGATAAGACTTTTTTGTCTTTTCAGAAGGTGTAGGGACTTGGGGATTTCCTGCATCCACTCTTCTTCTCGTGGAAAATTGGAGCAGGTTCCTAAGAAGTTGTTGTTCTTTTCTTCAATCTTCCGGAATTTTACTCTACTCCTATGCAGCACGTTCTTCTTTGGAGGGGACTGGGGGAGGTGGACAGCAGAGGCAGCCCTGCCTTTGAGGTTCATGGCCGTGAGAAACTATTCAAGAAGAGGATTCTTGAATCCTGGAGAGAAGCATAGAAATGTTTCTTTCACATTATGTTTTTACTATGCATATATAGCATATAACGTTTTTTCCAGACGCTACTTGAAGTAGTGTTAGAACCAAAATGGTTTTGGATTAAATGATATCTTAAGTTTTGATGTTAACAGAAAGGTTAAAATTTGTATGACAAAGTATTGTCAAAGATCTAACTTGTTTATTCTAGATTGCAGGACTGTTTGAATGATATTAGACTGGGAAACTTAGAATAAGTCTCTTCGCTTTACTATGGAATCATATCGGATTCTATACTTGATCCTCTAGACGAGTCTTCTATCTTTGGTAAATTTTGAGTCTGTTAAGTTATTACTAGACGAGGTCTTAAATATTGGCTAAGGTAATATTATGTACATGAGTATCTAAGTCTAAGAAAAGTTAAGTAGACGAGCCAATAAAATAACCTTCAAAAAACACCAAGTCCAAAGACTTGATAATAGACGAGTAGTCTCACTAAATGTCACGTCAGTAGATGAGCTATTGAGTATAGCGAGTCCAAAGACTTGGAGCTAGACAAGAGTCTATAGACGCAGTATCAGTAGACGAGCCCGTCTTACTGATAAGTTAATTTTGCACGTCCAAAAACCTGCGCGTCTACTAGCTATTAAAAATGAACCCGTCTAAGGTTAAGCATATTTATTTCAAATGATTGTTTATTTAATTCAAGAGAATATATGTCTCTTTCCCTTGTTGCTTCTTTGTTAACTATTTGTTTCTTGAGAATAAAAACATAGTACCATCAAGAACATAAACCTTTACTTTGTCATCTACATTGCTGTAAAGTTCAAACCAAGTACAAAGAAGGAAAGTCATAAAGCAACCTTTGGTACAACAGGGAAGTGACAGCTCTACTTTGAGCATTCCTCAGATAAACAAGAGCACTTCTCCATGAAGCATATCAAGTTATCAGTCTCAACGGATCCTAGCATTTAATGTTATGTCTAAACGGATACAATTTGAAGACCGTTGAAGAAGTTCAAGACAACCAAGCACTCATTCTATAAATACTGGAAGAACCTCAGTAAAAAGAGATACAAGCTCTGATATCAAAGTGCAAAAACTCTGCTGAAATTGTTAAACAAAGTTTACTTGTAAACCTTACTGATCTTAAGCTTTCATATTCTCACACATAGTGAGTTATTAGATCAAATATGTTAATCTCTTTGTTAGAGTTAGAGCCTGAAGAGGCTTGGTAGAGAAAGAATACTTGTAGCCTGAAGAGGTGTTGAATACTTGTAATCTATTTTGGAGAATAGTGGAGAAAAACTTTCAGGTAGAAGAAGGGACTGGACCTAGCTCTTGGTTGGAAGAGAGTGAACTGAGATAAAACACTTGTGTGAATCTTCTAACCCTTATCCTTTATTATACTAACTGTGAGATTTTGGATCTGAGTTTGTTAACTCTTTAAAAAAGGCTTTCCTGTTTGTGTGTTTACTTTGTTGTTTTGCTTGTAAAAGATTTGAGAAAATGCTTTTTCGAAAGACTGTTAAGGAACACAATTCAACCCCTTATTGTGTTTCCTTGTGTCAACTTCAAGTAGCATTTGAGCTTATAGCGTATAGCTTAGAATTTTTCTTCCATTATTATCCATACTATCTTAATTAAATTCTTCACTTATTCTTAGCTAATAAAATAAAATAATAATCATTTAACATAATATATAAATAAGAATTAATATCACTATATAGATTTATATTTAAGATAAAAAATAGAAAATATATTTTTATCCATAAAAAATTATATAAAAAATATATCAATAAATAATTTTTTATTATTCCACTTTATTTATTAAAAATAACTAAATCTAAATTAATATTGAAATAAAAAAATTTAAAATTAAATTTTTTAGACAATAAATATTTTAAAATAAATTAAAATGTTAAAAATGATAATTATTTTAAAATAAATAATATATATATATATAATTTATATAAAAAATACAAACATATCATTTTATGTCATTTTACATTTATCGGATAGATTATCCGCTATCCGTTAGTTTTTACTAAACAGAGCCTAAGTGAGAATGTGATGTTTGTTTAAATGAAAGTGTCAGTAACATTTAATTTTGTCCAAGTATTTGGCAAGATACAAATGCAAATAGTTTTCCAATTATATTTGGTATACATGTTTGTTATATTATGGTGATGATATAAAATATAAAAAGTTTTGGAATATAATTTATTCTAAAAGTGCCTATGATGCCTATTTAAATTAGTAAGTTATTTTAATTAAATAATTTAATCAATAATTAATTATAGAATTGTTTTTATATTAAATTTCACATCAGTGTATTACAAAATTACCCCTTTATTTACCAAATTACCAAATTGCCCTTGAAACACTAGACTACCTTTATAAAGATCTGGCTTTCTTTCTCGGAATTTTAGGATTCCTTTCTTTCCCTATGTTTACTCTTGCGGTCCTTTTCATCGAAATTTCTGGATACTTTTATTTCCATTTGTTTACTCTGGCGACCCTCTTCCTCAGAAGGTTCGGATTCTTTAATTTCCCTCTATTTTCTATTTTGATCCACATCTCTATCTCTGTCATCCTTATTACTATGTATTTTATTATTCCTATTGGCTCTGTTTCTTTCTTTTTCCAATCTCGAGGAATCAGTATCGTCCCCATGTTTGCGATGACCATCTGACTTGGAATTCTTCTTACTACTACGACGACGACGTTGGTGATGTCTATCTCTCTCATCATCTTCAGTGGATTCACTATTGTGTTTTCTACACTGTGCTT
Source organism: Sophora flavescens (assembly GCA_030762895.1). Taxonomy (NCBI): domain Eukaryota; kingdom Viridiplantae; phylum Streptophyta; class Magnoliopsida; order Fabales; family Fabaceae; genus Sophora; species Sophora flavescens. The sequence goes on from CM061062.1 coordinate 223,215,808, forward strand.
TCTCACATAGTCTTCACTTGATTCATTATTGTGCTTTCTCGTCATGCCAAGTTAAGAACTAATCCTAATCAAATCCAGTTGAACAGAATCAAGTATATTCCAAAAAAGAAAATCAAAGAGAAACCAAAACATGGAGATTGACTTCAAACTTGTCGATAGATATCAAGTTAACAAAATCAAAACCGGAGTCACAAAAAATAAAAGAATAAAGTCACAGATTAAATTTAAAGCACACCAAAATTAGCATAAAAAAAATTTAATTTTCAAAACCCTATGGTTACGGTTTCTAGAATTATCTATTGTAAAAGTCACTCACGTTGCGAAGAGAAGGTGTAGTTCAACGAAGGTGTGGGGACGGAAAAAGGCACGACAACGATTCCTCAAAGCGTGAGGTTGGACGATGTCGGTCAAAGCGAGAGCTGATAGGAAAAAAAAAAGGATCGGGGTTTCAGAAGGTCTGCTTTTGGGTTCACAAGTGGAAGGGTTGGTTTGTTATAATAATAAATTATTATAAATTATAATTATAATGAGATAATCTTTATTATTATATAATCTTCATGGATTGGGAAAAAATAATCTTTATGGATAAAACAAATTTATAATTTATAATATATCTATACAATCTATAATCTATAGTATATACAATTCATACCCCAACATATAGCCTAATCTGGTTTGTATTATTTATAAATAGACGTTGACCCAAAAAAGTAAACTTTTTTGGGTTAGTTGCTTTATTGACCGATTTTTTTTTTTATCAACCAGAAACATTTAGACAATAAAGAAGTTGACCAAATATGAATATGTTAGTGAAAGATTAATTTTCGAGAAAATACCTTTTATTTTGAAAAGAAACCATTTTGAATTTAATTTGCTGACAAATCTACTTAAATGAATGTATACATACATAACAAGTGATTTGTACTTCATTTTTCAAGAGGGGTATACATTGTGTTTGATTTCAGGAGTTATTGATATTAGGTTTGATTTTTTTTTTTTAACACAAAGGCACTAGAGAAGGTACTTCAAGGAAATTGGGGAAATTAGAGTCTGTTTATTTTGTTTCTAGTTTTCTGTTTTCAGAAATAATTATAAAACTGTTATTTTGTTTTTATTCTATTTTCATTGTTTACGGTACAAGTTTCTAAAAACAGGAAACAAAATAAACATGTATTCTAGTATGCTTGGGATGTAAAATATGTTGAAATACGCAGCCAACCATTTGCCACCCTATAACTTTCTTGGACACTCATAGGCTTTATATATCATGAAGACTGGTTGCCTTGAGAATTCTAGAACAATCTAGAACACTCTTCCAAGGGAAGGTTATGGAAGTCAAGGCACCATGAGAGCTCAAAATCATTCTAGACCGTTGTTCGTATATCTAGGTTCTCAAGGAACCTCTAAAAGGTTCCATGTAAATATCTTATATAGTTTAGAGTGAGGAGATAGGAAAGTTCTGGAACCACATCCCCCACACATTTAGCATGATTTTTGTTTTTTTGTTTTTTTGACTGTCCATACATTTGGCATGATTACCACCAACTATTAAGGACGAAGAACTGTCCTCAAGCAAAGGATTTTTTTTTAAAAGAACCAAAAGGAAAAGAAAAGAAAAAGTAAAGAAAGAAACACAATTTACTATCTTCTTGAATATTTTCTAAGAATTCATGGGTCAAACAGCTCATATTAGCAAGCCTAGAGATATAGCAAAGTCGTGATCAACACATTTACAAATAAAAAAAATCTAAACACAGCATTGCGGTATAATATAACGAAATACCCACCTTGAAGGCTTTTAGAAGAGAGATGATGACTTTCTTTCCTAAGTTTAATAACCAAGCTTATAGTTTATTTGACAAACTTATTTGACTGAAATAAATGTGTTTGATAAAAAACTTATCTCATTAACTTATAGTTTTTCTTCATAAGCTAATTTATTTATCTTATGATTAGTAGTTTATAGTTTATTGACTTTCTCTCGTTTTTACCCTATTCATTTAATAAAATTATCACTTTACCGTGTCTATCATAAATATGTACTTTTATGTCATTTTATATTTATAAGTTAGTTCAACCGTTAATTTTACCAAATTAACATTTCAAATTCAATTAGCTAGCTTTTTAGCTATCGGCTATTTTTGCCAAACAAAGCCAATGTAGCATTGAACCACACTAATGACTTTGTATGACAAATCCAATAAACTAACTTATAGCTTATTTGACTAGCTTATAAGTTTGATTGACTGAAATAGAAGTGTTTAGTAAACAAGCTTATCACATTAGCTTATAGTTTTTTTTCTCTTATGGTACTTATTGACTTTTCTCTCGTTTTTACCCACATTCATTTAATGAAATTCTTACTTTATCATGTCTATCATAAATATGTCATTTTATGCTGTTTTACGTTTATAAGCTTGTTCAAATTCAAATTCAATCAGCCAAATATCTTTACAGTGTGTTTGGATGGGGGAATTGTTGAGGATGAAGTGATGTTTGAGGGTATTTAAAATACTTGAATTTAAATTATGTTGTTTGGAGGATAAATTGAAGGGATTTTTAAAATACAAGGATTTTATGAGGTAATTTTATAAAACTAAAAATCATGGAATTTAAAATCCCACCTAATGAGAGAGAATTCTATAATTCTCTATCAGCTTTCACTGGTTAGTGTCCCTCTCTCACGTTCTTCGTTCTTCTCTGCTTTCTCTCTGAGTTCATCTCTCCTCAACCAAGCTCCATCAATGGCAGAACCCTAACCACACTCGATCTCTTCTCTCTTCATTTTCGTCTCTCTCTCTCCTTGTTTCCGTCTCTCTCTTCATTTTCGTCTCTCTCATTCATCTTCTTTGTTCCTCTCTCACTCATCTCCGAACTCTGATACTCCTTCTGCTCAACATCGGTCTCGATCTATATAGAGAATGTTTGTTTTCATTTTCGTTTTCATTTTGTTTTTTCTTCCAGGTCTAATTTGAGTTAAATGGATTCATGGTTTTTGTTTTCCTTTGTAGATTTTAGAACCCAATTTCAGCTCCTTTGGATTCTGTGTGTTAAACCAGATAATTGCAGGAACATCCTATTCAAGTATCATCTTCTCATTGTTCATTGTTTCCAATTTTTTTTGGTTTATTGATTTTCAATTTAATTTTTGTAATTGATCTTAATATCTGAGTATATATTCATATGCAAATGGATAAGATATTTCTTATGTGCATTTGTTTGAATCTATAGTGCTGTGTTATTGGATAAGATTCAGTTCAATATTCCCTACACATTTTACACTGATAATTGGTTATATTACACTGCCTATAATCTCCCTGATAATTGATGGGTTTGTTGAGATAAATAATTGATTGACAAAAGAGATAGAATCTGCTTGATTTTCCTTTTATTAATTTTTATTTTTTTCACTTTTGGCCTATATATATACACAGATTGATATTTAGAACTTCATGTAACGCCTCACAATTTCATTGTTTTCTTTTATTGGTCTACACTGCAACAATATCATTTATATATCCACATTCCATTTTGATTGCTGGTTGTGGATATTGGAAACATGATCTCATGGTCTCTCATCTGCAGTCATAAGCATGTGTGTGATCAAACTCCTCCAGTGATGTTTAAGTTATTAATTTGCAATCTAATCAATATCATCATTAGTTTTTTTTGTTTGTTTTTGGGAATGGGGTTTATGTGTTGGTGGTGGGGGAGATAGTTGGGGACCTGGTATCTTATTCTAATCAATGTCTTTAGTGGGGATCTTCTCAAGCCTAAAACCACTGCTGATACAAACTATTGTTTATTGTGAATTTCTTTGTTAGAGAGCAAGTCAATGCAGGCTTTATTTGAATGTTTTCAATATCACTAATAATAAGTCCTTGTTTACGATTTCAGTGTTATGATTAGATAAAACTTTATTTCATAATGGCACAGACTTCTATTCTTATTCAGTATATACTGGTTACCCATGTTCTCACTTCTCATAATTAGGCTCTACTGACTTTTCAATGTATATGCCTTGTGTTTTACAACTAGATGCATACAAGCAAGGACATTTGAATACTAGTTTATTATATATTTGTTGTAAATTGACCTGAGGCCCTTGTATAACTTCTGAATATTGTCACTTCTGACATCATTTAAGTTCATTGGCTGGTTTTTTGTACTGCAGGAAGTGTAGTTTTTTGTTTGCGGTGTGTGACTTAAGCTTATGTTTTTCAGCTCTAAATATTAGCATATATTTCTGTTCTCTGATGTTATAACTTATTAGTGATATTGAAATTGGTTTATATGTTTGAATTGCAAGCTTGTTAAGACATTGATAAATAAACACCAATGTGCTTTTGGTTTTTTAATCATAGCCCTTTCATATGCTTATATGAAATAAGATTTGGTTTCCATTTGTTATTTGCATGAATTATGAATCTGTATATTTTGCTTACTTTTTTTTTTGGTAATTTGATTTCAATAAATGGATACTAGTGTAGTTGATGCTTCCATCACTTCAAGAAAACGTAAAAGAAATGAAGAAGAGTTGGCAGAGCTTGAGGAAACATTCATTGTTCTTAGTATCATTGCTATGCTTTTGGGTGTGATGACTTGGTATCATGAAAAATATTTTGTTAAGGAACCGGCTCGAAAATGGGAATTGGAAAGGCGCAGTTTCCTTAATCGCCTATATAGGAGAACATAAAATGATTGCATTGAACAACTAATGGTCAGTAAAGGGGCATTTTTTAAGCTTTGTAGAATTTTACAAGAGAAAGGGCAATTAGTAAGGACAAGAAATGTCCCTACAATTGAAGCTGTGGAAATGTTTTTGCATATCCTTGCACATAACCTAAAATATAGAGTAGTGCAATTTACTTATTGCAGATCCAAAGAAACAATAAGTAGGTAATTCAATAGTGTTCTACGAGCTGTCATGAAAGTGAACCAGGAATATTTGAAGTTCCATGACTATAATCTAGAGGGCTCGGAGGCAAATAAATGGGGATGGTTTGAGGTAAGCTTGTCATTTGTTTAAGTAATTAGAAGACTTAAGTAACTGTAACTTTTGTAATTTGGTATAATTTTGAAATGTTTTTAGAATTCAGTTGGAGCATTTGATGGGATACATATTCCAATAACAGTTGCTGCGGAAGATAGGCCTAGATATCGTAATAGAAAGGGTGATATCTTTACGAATGTATTAGGAGTTTGTGGTCCAGATTTAAGGTTCATTTATGCGTTACCTGGGTGGGAAGGGTCTGCAGGAGATTCTCGAGTATTGCGAGATGCTTTACATCGTCAAAACTGTCTTCGAATCCCAAATGGTAATATCATGAAAATGATGATACTTTTTTTATTTAGTGCATCAAATACAACTATATGAATTTTTATTTGTTTTGGGAAAACAATTGTAGGTAAATATTTTCTTGTGGATGCGGGATATACCAATGGCCCTGGATTTTTAGCACCTTATCGAGGGACTAGATATCATCTCAATGAGTGGATTGGAAACACCCCTCAAAATTACAATGAGTTGTTTAATCTTCGTCATTCAAGTGCAAGGAATGTAATTGAAAGATCGTTTGGTATATTGAAGAAAAGATGGAGTATATTAAGAACTCCTTCTTTTTTTGATATAAAAACACAAATAAGAATCATTAATGCACGTTTCATATTACATAATTTTATAATAGATGAAAAACGAAGTGACCCAATTTTAGAGGTTCAAGACTTGCAGCTTTTATCTGCTGTTGATGAAGAGTTAACCAACCAACAAAGGGAAAGAGTAACAAGTAATGTTGTAGATGAGGTCACAACTGTTCAAGTGACCGATGAATGGACAACATTTCGTGACACTTTAGCAATGAATATGTTTGTTGACTATCAAGCTAGAAGAAACATTGCTTAGGTAGAGTCCTTTTAGTAGGTTTTAGAGTTGTGTTTATAAATTGACTATACCTATATATGTATATGCGTATGTGTATGGAATTATGTATGTGTGGTTATTTTTGCTGAATCTAGAGAAATGGAGTCATCCAAAGTGAAGTGCAAGACGAAGGGAAAAAGAAAGATGGAAGAGGACACAAGAAGTTACATCACATGAAATCTAGAGATGGAACGTGCATTAGCTGGTGTACTTAGAGATCAAAGAAGTTTGGGCCACCAGAGTGATGGAGCTTGGAAAGCTGCGGCATACAACACTGCTGCTCAAGTGTTGTCCACATGTTTCCAAGTTCAACTTATGGGAGAGAATGTTAAGAATCGTATTAAAGTTTGGCGAGGATGGTATACAATTGTTAGCGACATCCTTAGTCAAAGTGGATTTGACTGGGATGCCTCAAAATACATGATTACAGTTGAAAATGAAAATGCATGGAATGAATATGTCAAGGTAGTCATTTTTTAATGTTAAGTTTTATTTGATTGAAATTATTATTTGTGTTATTGTTAACATGTTTCCTTTTGTTTTGAAGTCACATGAAGAAGCCAAGCGATTTCGATTTAAAAGCGTAGTCAATTGGGATGACATTGTAGATTTATGTACGAAAGGTAAAGCAAATGGAATTGGAGCAGAGCATGCACTGGATGCGGATGATGTCATGACTAAAGAAGCAAATGAAGTGGAAGAAGATTATAATATGAATATTGGCTTAGAGGAACCAACCTCTGCAATAAAGAAAAAGGGACAATTCACTCGTGTAAGTAAGAGTAAAGATAAAGAGTAGATAATTAACTCTATGAGAGAAGTGGCTGAATCGTTGAAAGAATTTGTACAAGTAAGTAAAAAAAAGATGGAGGGAAATGCTCAAGAAGTGGTACAAGAAGTGCTGAATGAATTGAGAATGATATTGGATCTTGATAATGCACTCTGATACAAAGCAATTGCATGGTTGACAGAAAATCCAAGCAAATTAGCGATTCTGAAAGCTCTTCCATTGGGTGAGAAGAAGGATTTTATCTCGGCTTTCATGTCTTGATGCCAAATTAGAGGTAATTTTAGTCATTTGTAATGTTGGCTTGGTTTTACTTTTTGTTGCACCGTGTTCTTTGTTTTGTTTTCTTTGACTTAATTCTCAACATAACAAACACATAATGAAGCCTAGTTATATATAGTTTAATACATTGAATAACATAGATTTCTTCTACTTTTTTGTTTATCTGCAATTCGGTTTTACTATTTTATGCCTAGCAGAATTTCTGCATTACTGGCATCAGGTGTTTTCTGCCTAGCAGATTTTTTGTTGCAGCAACATACTTGCCCAATCTGTATCAGTTTCATCTCTTTGGCAAGGTGGAGTGGTGCAGGTTTGATCAACTGGTGGAGTGGTTCATTTGTGACTTGCCGCTGGTTATGTTGGTGCTATAGTCAAAGGAATAGATTTGCTAACTTGTCATTGTATTGGTTATGCAGTTTAGGATAATAGTACACATTGGTTCTGTTTTAGTTTTGTTTACAGGATTTTGATTTTGGATAGTTTTCCTACTGTATAGTTCAATTTTTTGATATACCATTTACCACTTATTGGCTAATGTCTAAAGCATGAGTGTTACTAATATCTCCATGGTTTCCTTCTAATTCTTATTGCATCTTTCTGGCAGCAAAATCTCTTCCTTGATGGACTCCAATCACCCATGTTTCTTCAAAATTGCAACCATGCTTAGAAGAATGTTTTTGGCCTGTATTTTTGTGAGCACTTTCACTTGATGCAGTTATTGTGAACGCTCCCCTTTGATTTTTAATAGATATATAGCTTATATTTGTGAATAAGACAGTATAAAGTATATTACATTTAGTTCAAAGGATGAAAATTTTTAGTAGATATATGGTTTATATGTGTATATGACATTCTTTGTATGGAGGAAAATATCATTTATAGATACATGGTTTATATTTGGGTATACTAGCTTGTAAATAATACTATTTTTTGTTTAGTTATGAATTATGAAAGAGGGAAAATTGATTATTTTATTTAAATAAGATAATTCAAAGAAAATTAATTATTTTATTCGAATAATGAATTTTGTAAATGAAGGGAATTCAATTACTTTATCCAAACAAGAAATTAGACAAATGAAGGGAATTCAATTACTTTGGATTACTTTATACAAACAAGAAAATTTGCAAATGAAGGGAATTCAATTGAAACAATTGAATTTCCTAGAATTTCAAATTTTTTGATTTTTCAATTCCCTTATCCAAACGCACCCTTAGGGTAGCTTTAGCATTCTTTGATAAAATATTTGATACCATGAAAACAGAAAACGGATTTTGATGTAACATGAAGCGTGAAAGGAACTGAAAATAGAGATAATATTCATAAATAAATAAAAAAAATCTAAGCACACTATTGCTTCGATATAGTATAAGGGAATACCCACCGTGGAGGCCTCTGAGAAAGAGATACTGTGGTAGTATTGAACCACATTCAGCATCAAATCCAACAGTTACTACAACACTATCATCGGAAGGCTTGTCGAGCAAAACTGTGAGCAACTCTAGAGCAATGATAGCCACTTGCTGATTCACCAGATGTGCTATAAGCTTTGTTATAAGGTGCAAAAGAATCCTTTGTAGGAAAAGATATTGTCAACAACAATCGATGCAGCAAAGACATCCATAAATCCTGAAGATGCCATCTGGGACTTGATACATGAGCGACAAAAAAGGCATCTTCCCTAATCAACTTCTCTGAAAATAATTATGGAATCATAATTTTTATATTAGTAACATTAACCTTGTTCACAAGTCCATTAATGCTCTTTCTTAGAGCATCCCAAATTAATTGTTGATACTCAATGCTGCTACTTTTGGGAAATATGGTTAAGAGGGTTTGTAGGCTCCTGCCAATGATATCGTTCTCAAATATATATATATATATATATATATATATATATATATATATATATATATATAATATGAAAAAATGCAAACACAACATCTATACTAAGAGCCTTTGACTAAAGTTATCATGTTTTTCAAAAGATATATTTTTCTAAACCTGAAAAAATGGCAAAGTCTACCATTCCTTGCTACCCACCAAAACCTCGAAATTGAATGATTTTTTTTTTTTTGGAAGTTGATAGCATAAATCCATGTTCCCCTAAAATTCAGGACACAACTTGTATTACAACTGCCGATCAGTAGTTAATTGTATAACTATGTCTATATTATGTAATTATCTTTAAATTTATGATCCAAGGCTTCATAAACTTGAGATCTATATTACTTGGTTAATCAATTTGTTAGAATGGTCAACATGCTTAAAATGAATAGCTGATTTTATGCTAGTGAAATTAAAAATTTTCCTTGTATGGTCTGTTTTAATGTTTGCATTATTTCTCTGTGACACAGGTTCTGATAAAAAATTGTAACAAATGAAAGTTAATTACATGCATGGGTGGTGAGAATAATGACATGCTAATGGAAAGATATGAACTTTCACCAAGTGGTTATTTTATTTCCATTTAAACAGTGCTGAAAGAAATGTTCTATGGTTTTTAACTTTTGTACGTATAGCATTATACTTGGTATCATGTACCTGATTACCTGAATTTGTGTTAGTAAAAAACTATGTCAAGTTGTCTTCATGAAGTTTACTAATGTCTGCAGGTGAGCATTAATATTTTTTTTTTTGGTTCACGAAAGTTTAAATTGGAGAAAAAGTGAAAAACACGATGAATTATAGACTTGTAAAACATCGTTATGAAAACTGTCCTGGACCAGCCTGTCTAACTAGACGAACTAAGGAATGGTCCAGTTTTGTGAAAACTTGATGGACTCGCAACAGTATACAGTTTGGCTATGTGGTTTTTTTCTTTTTTAAATTGATAAAAGAATAATTAATTAAGAGAGAATAGAAAAATACAAATGCAAGATAATAACAATTTTAAAAACGACAACCCAAAAATACAAGGAGAAATAAAAATTGAAAACATTAAATATGTAACAAAGCATGTCAATCAGCACACCATAGAGAAGCTTGAAAAACTATTTTATCCCAAATGAACTCGAGACAACCTACCCCCGAAAAGATTTTGGCATTCCATTTCAACCGAATGCACATAAGAACTGCAAAGCAAGCAATTTGGCAAAACTTTTTAGCATTCTTTGCTAGAGCCAAACCCCCTAAAAATAATACTTAAAACTATTCGTTCACCATCATAACTTTATAATGGCTGTTGGGTGTTGCCCTTACTGTTTGCTTGTGTCAGCTTAACCGTGATTTAGGAGAGTAATCTATTTTTTATTTGGGTTTTGCTTGTGGTTTGTGGATTACTAATATATTAATATTTCAAATTTAATCTTTTAAAGCTTACATTACAAGCTTCAATCGGAAGATAGCATTTATGACGATTAGACAGGTTCAATAGAGGGACGGTGTATCTACTTTTTATTGATGATTTATTATATTTTTTCTTATTCATTATCTTCTTCCATTCATCTCAAATTCTAAAAGTTCTTTTCCTATATTCAGTCTTATTTCTCTTTCTTCGTTTCTACAATGTTCTTCTCCCCTCACTCCCTTCTGTGATAATGTCTCTCATTTTGTTACTATTTCTCTTTGAGACTGACTCTATTTGAGAGAGGGGTGTATCTTCTTCGGTTCGCAAGGTTGGTTTTTCTCTTCTTTATTGCCTCCATTTCTGTAATATTTGCTGGATTGGTTTTTCTCTTCTTTATTGTCTCCATTTTAAAAAAAAATATAACCTGTAGTTGTTTAGTGTTTGACAGCTTTCGTATTGTGATTTTTCTATCACTAGAATATTAGAATATGTTAATAAAAACAATATAGCTTGATATGATAGATAACAGAGCTTGCCAAAGCATTTCGCATTTTCGTCTATTGCATAGCTATAAAGGTGGGAATATCTTTGGGTGATCAAACCTACTAAAACATTAGTTTTCTGGCATACTTATTCTTGGTCATGGTTTGATCTCTTATAGGAAAATCAATATATAAAAAAAAACTAACAAAGGAAAACATAGGAAAAGCCAAATGCATGTTGTTGGATTAATTCCCCCTCTTGCCTTATTCGTGTTCCAAATCAAGTATGACACATTCAAACCAGAAAATAAGACTTGCATAGTAGTATTGATAAAACAAATCATGGTGCACACATGGACATGGTTGAATTGAACTTGAACATGCTTCAACGGTTATCATTTTCTTTTTTCGGATGTCAGTTCTCACTACAACAGAAATGACTTATAATAGCAGTTATTTAATAGCGTTTGTTACGCGGAACTGCTATTAAAAATTGTAGTGCCCTTTTAATAGCGTTTCCGAAAATAAGTGCTATTAAAGAGTGCACCTAAGATAGCGTTTATAAGGGGAACCACTATCTTTTCTAATTTGAAATAAATAAATAAATAAAATCAACTTTTAATAGCATTTGTTTTAGGAAATGCTATTAAAAGATAAACTTTAGATAGCGTTTAATGTTAGAAACGCTATCTTAGGTGAATTTTAGATAGCGTTTAAAGTATGAAACGCTATCTTAGGTGAATTTTAGAACTACCCGCGCGCGCGTATACCCTAATATTCTCAGTTTCTGTATAATGCTGACAGAGCACCATCTCCCTCACTGCTCGCATCTCCCTCACTGATCGCATCTCCCTCACTACCGCCGCCACAACCGCCATCTCCCTAATTTAGCTTTTTTTTTATTCCTAAAAATCCGATTTTTATAGTTTTAGGGTTACGCCGAATCTAAGGTCTTATCTTCTGCTCGTGTGTCTGCTTCAACCAGCAACGAAGATGAAGGGGCGCAAAGGCGAGCGTGTTAGGTTTTCTTCCAATTCCTAATTCCTCACCATAAACTCTCTCATTTCGATTTCTGTGCCATTTTCTGTTCAATCTTCACTATATTGGTTCTGTCCTAATGTTAATTTTTCTGGGCTATTAACACTTTTACTATTTCCCCCTCCAAAACCCCATCTTCAATGTTGATCCGAAAACAGCTTACTTTTTTCTAATACTGAGAGTTGACTCGTTTGTTTGTAATCAAAATTGGGTGTGTCCTGTTTTAATCATTTTGGTTCTGCTAATTTCTCATGTGATTACTTTTTGGGGGTATTGTTGTTTAAATTTGAATATGGTCACTGTTGCAGCCATTGTAATGATTTCATGTATGCTTTCAGTGAAAGATATTTGTTTTGGGTGAAGTACTTCACTGATCAATGACTACTTTTTCAGTTGTGAAAGTTGGAGTCCTTACTGTGAAAACTCATTTGCAGTACTTGTTTTTGCAACTTTTTAGGATTAATTCTTTTCACGTAATACACACTGTTATATATGATAGAAAGCAGCTTCTTGTTTTCAATATATTAAGGTTGTCGAAGTCCACTCTTTGGAAGATAGAAAACCCGTGAAAACAGTGGCAAGTGCAGAGAGTAAAACCAAATGTTGAATTGAGAAGAAAGTCTATATATTTTTTTTAATGCATATATTCTCTTTTTAATATCTGCCAAAGATCCAAAAAAATTGGATCAGCATCCAAGAAACCCAACGTGCAGTTTTGAAAGTGGTCAAATACCTTTTTTGTAGGATCACATCAAAACAAAACAAAATATGTATGACCAAATAAAATATAAAATTATTTTCACAAAAATTAATTTGACTAAATAATAAAAACCAACCAGGTTTATTTTACACTAATTGTGTGATAATTACACAACCAAAATAAAACATTAAACTTTTGAAATATCTCTAATTTCGAAGTATTGGTTCGGATGATCATTAGGAATGTATCATTCCATTGCGTGACTTGCTGTGTTTGGTAGTTGAATATGAATTTGAATATGAAATTTGTAATGTGATTATGATCATGTAAGTATGATAAAATGATGTTTGATGTTGCTGTACTAAATTGAGTGTTTGTTTAAATATATATTCAGTAAAATATCAGAGACTATATTATCTAAGTGGTATGGATGATTATCCGTATGTAAATACACTATGGTTCAATTATTTACAGTGGTACAATATTTTTGATCTGTGGGGGTTTAATTTGTATGTGTAAATTCACGTGATTGTGCATTTTAATGCATATGTGTAAAGAGGAATGACAATTCTTCTAGGCCGAAGGCAAAATTGGTCTAAGGAGATGTTATAATGATGCGGTCTTTTATCGGACTTGTCATGTGGTAAACGTGAAATAATGTATGATAGACTTTGGGGCTACCATATAATTTTGTGCATACAAAATTGTTTTTACCTTCTACAATTTTTGTAGGAGATGATCTATGATATTTTATATGGTGGATTTCCACTGTACACAGTGATGTTAACCGAGTTTCATATTCAGATGAGATTAAATCTACTCATGGTTATGTGTTCACTCTTTGTGGTGATTTAATTACTTGGAGATCAGTCAAATGAAATTTATTGTTAAATGTACAATGTGGTTAGAGTTATTACTCTAAAAATGGCTGATAATGAGTTTGAGTGGTTGGAAAACCTTTTAGCAAATATTTATGTGAGTTAAATTAAATCCTTATGTGTTTATATATTGTGATTGTCAAGTGGCAAAATGAATATATTCTGTAGACAGACGTATGTGTTACAATCCTGAAAGTAGCTACTGAATGATGAGGCCTAATTATTGGGAGGTCAAAAATTAACTTGACCGATTTTCTCACAAAAAGTAAAACTTTGTGAATGAAACATCAAGGGGAATGAGACTTAAGTCAATTGAAATTAATGAGTGATGGGAACCCAACCTTTGTGATTGGAGACCCCATGCATGAAGAAGGTTCAATGGGTAAGAACAAGTCACTTGTTAGTTCTGCTAGCGCACAAAACAAATTTTGTTTTGTTTTGTGTCCCTTTCCTGTGGTGTAATTGAGAAAGTGCTAGATACTGCATTATTGAGAGGATAAGCTTGTAAATCTTTTAATGATTTTCATATCCCTTATGGGTGGTGTATGATTTGCAGCATGCACTTGATGAAATCACCTATATGAGTGTCAAGTGGGGCCGCTTGCATGAGATCATGGCAAAATCTCTAGAGCACTCATGAATACCAGGCACGCGCATGACCTATTAGTGCAAAATGGCATAACAGCAAGAATTGTGAGGGTGTAGTGTGATTGATAGACCTCTAACACATATAAAGTGTTTTGGGTTCCCTAGCTTGCTACACCAATTCATTGTGTGTTAAGTTTTATCAATCTAGGTCTGGTTCCATAGCTTGCTATACAGATCCGATGCATTACATCCAAGATGTCAACCCAGGAAATTTTATCTCTTAAATGTTTTCTTTAACTTTTGAAATATGTGGGGGATTGTTGGATAATTAGAGATATTTCAAAAGTTTAATGTTTTATTTTGGTTGTGTAATTATCACACAATTAATGTAAAATAAATCTGGTTGGTTTTTATTATTTAGTCAAATTAATTTTTGTGAAAATAATTTTATATTTTATTTGGTCATACATATTTTGTTTTGTTTTGATGTGATCCTACAAAAAAGGTATTTGACTACTTTCAAAACTGCACGTTGGGTTTGTTGGATGCTGATCCAAATTTTTTGGATCTTTGGCAGATATTAAAAAGAGAATATATGCATTAAAAAAAATATATAGACTTTCTTCTCAATTCAACATTTGGTTTTACTCTCTGCACTTGCCACTGTTTTCACGGGTTTTCTATCTTCCAAAGAGTGGACTTCGACAACCTTAATATATTGAAAACAAAAAGCTGCTTTCTATCATATATAACAGTGTGTATTACGTGTACATTTTTAAAGCACATATTTCTTGTTCTAAAAATTCTCTCTCATCTATTATTTTGTTCCCGGGTTCTACATTGCCTGCCTCATCTATATTATATTCTTGTTGTTCTGTTACATCGGTTTATTTGCCGGGAGGGGCCTGTTGTATTGTTGAGCTTCTCCTCTTTCATTTTCTTGCATTTTGGTCCTGAGCCAATTTTCCCTCTCATTAGCTTCTGCTAATAATTGACAATATCTGGCAGCTTCGTTCCATCCTCGATCAGAGTAAAGTTCGGTTTGGGCCAAGGATTCTTGTAGAGATTCAACTCTCTCCTTTAGTATCTGTATTGTTTCGACATGAATCCCCATGTCCTACTCAAGCTCTTCTTTCTTCTTCAGAATTCTGACTAGCGTGTTTTCTTGACATTCCACCTTTGCTTGCAACTCTTGAATCTCTGCTTCTTTTTTCCTTTCTTGCCCTTTTCATGCGACTTGAGGCTTCGTAGGAATAATCGTCACATCCATCTCTCAAATTCTCGATTTGTAAATTCAGTTTTGGCACCTGGCTTCGGAGTTTGACAATTGTTACTTCTGTAACTTGGTTCTTTTCATCCAAAACCCCCATTTGAGCTTTTGAACTTCAATTTTTTCAGCATTTGATCTTCTCTAAGAGGATTGTTTTCAGCACTGGGTGGGGGTTCCAGTTTTGAAGGACAACCCCTTCCTGCCTCTCTCCATGCTTCATATATTTTTTTTCGAGCTATGATCCGCCTTCCTAACTCATCACGCCCTTTTATGTGAATATTGTCCCATACTGACCTTATTGCCTAACTATTGATGCTTTCACATTCTTGATATAGGAAATATGCTCCGCCAAGCAGCTCTTTTGGGGGTTCATCTTATGTCCACCTGAGTTAGCACATTACTAGAGCGGGTGAATATGACACACATCCTCTGGGTCTCATCAATGGGACATTTGGGAAACTGAATATAACCGAATCTCCATTGTACCATGGGCACATCCATCTAAATGAACATGAGTCGACCTGATCAAACTCTTGTTTCCATTCATATAGCTTGCGTGACTTTAGTGGCATACGAATGAATCCTTTTAAAGGATCATCTGTTCTATCAATTTTGTTACCAACATACAAGTGGGTCATAATCCAAGCATATAACATTGGTGCACAACATCGCAACTTTCCTTATTGATTCTGATGACAAACTTGTAGTGAGAGAAAAGTTTCATCTAAGATAGCAGGGACTAAATTCAACCCATATTCCTCAACTCTGTAGAAGACGTCCATAGCTGATCGATCAATCATATCCGGAATAAAGGGAAAAAGCACCAGTCCGTAGATAAGGAGAGCCAACAACCTATTATAAGTAACCCATCGTTGTTGTTGAGCCAACTCCCTAAGGTAACCTTCCAAGAATCGCCTCTTCAAGCCCATAGTGTTTCCTTTTTCCACTTTATCCAATTGTTCCGGTTTAAGTTCCAACTGACTTGCTATCTTCCCATATGCCACATATTGTCCATAATACAAATAGACACGTGATTCCTTTTGGATAGGCAATCTCAGCATGTAAGCATACTCCTCTATGGTCGGAGTTATATCTAGGTCAGGCAATTCAAAACATCTCAAAGTTGAGTTCCAATACTGAGCAAATGCACTCAGAGCGGAGGCATCCACCGGAATACGTAATAGATCTAGTATCCTCTCGTACTTGTTGTTAAAGTTTGAACGTGACTTTTCTGAAATTTGTTGACTAATTTCCCTTAAGCTCTGAACATCATTGAGTGTCACATCGATCTTGATGCTCTTCTTGGAACTGCTTGCATTGCTAGTACTTTTTCCGATGCTAGGTCCTTCCATTCTTTGCTATAAGATTAATACTAAGGTCTTCCTGTCAAGAAACACAAATAAAGAAAAAATTAGAAATGAAACACACAAAAAATGCCCTACATGCTTCATGTTGCATGAGCCCCAGTAGGGTTGGGAACCCTATGTCGGGTACGCTGTCAATGCACTACCTTCGAACATGTCATTCGGGCTTGGAGCGACGATGTGTTTGAGGTCTATCAATCACACTACACCCTCATAATTCTTGTTGTTATGCCGTTTTGCACTAATAGGCCATGCGCGTGCCCGGTATTCATGAGTGCTCTAGAGATTTCGCCATGATCTCATGCAAGTGGCCCCACTTGACACTCATATAGGTGATTTCATCAAGTGCATGCTGCAAATCATACACCACCCATAAGGGATATGAAAATCATTAAAATTGTTTTAGAAGCTTATCCTCTCAATAATGCAGTATCTAGCACTTTCTCAATTACACCACAGGAAAGGGACACAAAACAAAACAAAATTAGTTTTGTGTGCTAGCAGAACTAACAAGTGACTTGTTCTTACCCATTGAACCTTCTTCATGGGGTCTCCAATCACAAAGGTTGGGTTCCCATCACTCATTAATTTCAATTGGCTTAAGTCTCATTCCACTCGATGTTTCATTCACAAAGTTTTGCTTTTTGTGAGAAAATCGGTCAAGTTAATTTTTGACCTCCCAATAATTAGGCCTCATCATTCAGTAGCTACTTTCAGGATTATAACACATACGTGTGTCTACAGAATATATTCATTTTGCCACTTGACAATCACAATATATAAACACATAAGGAGTTAATTTATCTCACATAAATATTTGCTAAAAGGTTTTCCAACCACTCAAACTCATTATCAGCCATTTTTAGAGTAATAACTCTAACCACATTGTACATTTAACAATAAATTTCATTTGACTGATCTCCAAGTAATTAAATCACCACAAAGAGTGAACACATAACTATGAGTAGATTTAATCTCATCTGAATATGAAACTCGGTTAACATCACTGTGTACAGTGGAAATCCACCATATAAAATATCATAGATCATCTCCTACAAAAATTGTAGAAGGTAAAAACAATTTTGTATGCACAAAATTATATGGTAGCCCCAAAGTCTATCATACATTATTTCACGTTTACCACATGACAAGTCCGATAAAAACCGCATCATTATAACATCTCCTTAGACCAATTTTGCCTTCGGCCTAGAAGAATTGTCATTCCTCTTTATACATATGCATTAAAATGCACAATCACGTGAATTTACACATACAAATTAAACCCCCACAGATCAAAAATATTGTACCACTGTAAATAATTGAACCATAGTGTATTAACATACGGATAATCATCCATACCACTTAGATAATATAGTCTCTGATATTTTACTGAATATATATTTAAACAAACACTCAATTTAGTACAGCAACATCAAACATCATTTTATCATACTTACATGATCATAATCACATTACAAATTTCATATTCGAATTCATATTCAACTACCAAACACAGCAAGTCACGCAATGGAATGATACATTCCTAATGATCATCCGAACCAATACTTCGAAATTAGAGATGTTTCAAAAGTTTAATGTTTTATTTTGGTCGTGTAATTATCACACAATTAGTGTAAAATAAACCTGGTTGGTTTTTATTATTTAGTCAAATTAATTTTTGTGAAAATAATTTTATATTTTATTTGGTCATACATATTTTGTTTTGTTTTGATGTGATCCTACAAAAAAGGTATTTGACCACTTTCAAAACTGCACGTTGGGTTTCTTGGATGCTGATCCAATTTTTTTGGATCTTTGACAGATATTAAAAAGAGAATATATGCATTAAAAAAAATATATAGACTTTCTTCTCAATTCAACATTTGGTTTTACTCTCTGCACTTGCCACTGTTTTCACGGGTTTTCTATCTTCCAAAGAGTGGACTTCGACAACCTTAATATATTGAAAACAAAAAGCTGCTTTCTATCATATATAACAGTGTGTATTACGTGAACATTTTTAAAGCACATATTTCTTGTTCTAAACATTCTCTCTCATCTATTATTTTGTTCCTGGGTTCTACATTGCCTGCCTCATCTATATTATATTCTTGTTGTTCTGTTACCTCGGTTTATTTGCCGGGAGAGGCCCGTTGTATCCTGGGGGTTTGCGCATCACGCGGATAAACCCTTGAGGGCAGTGTGATTCCACACGCCTCAGGCTATTGTGATTTGTTCGTGAGTTTCAGGTTGGTTGGTGTGTTCATGACTTGTTGCTATGCTCGTACTATATTGAAGACAAACTTTTTACAACATCGGATACAAAAACAAAAGGTAAAAGCTTCTTGCACTACTCACTAATTTGTGTTTACTTTATCTCATCTAGTGTTTTTTTTTGCTGGGAAATGAGAAGTTGAGTTTGATGGAGAGAAACATTTGGGATTATACTTTTTGTCTTATTTTTTTATAAGCCACAGCCACATGGGCCTTGTCAGGTCATTTGGTTTATGATAAGGTGATGCTATTTTTTTCAGATCCAAATCAAACCAGTACCCAAACACGTCTCTGATTCAAGTTGAGGGAGTAAACACCAAGGAGGAGGTAGCATGGTATGCTGGCAAGCGAATGGCATATATCTACAAGGCCAAGGTGAAGAAGAATGGAAGCCATTACCGCTGCATTTGGGGCAAGGTTACCAGGCCTCACGGTAACAGTGGCATTGTTCGTGCAAAGTTCAAGTCAAATACCTAGATCAATGGTAATAATTTGGTAGCATTAGTTTTATAATGTTACTTTTTTAACAGTATTGTGTGATGTTGAGTTTTCATGTTATGCAGGGAGCAAGGGTAAGAGTATTTATGTATCCAAGCAATATATGAGGTAAGACTGCCTTTATTGATGTTGTTTTTTAAGTGTATATTTCTCCTTTCCCTTTTTCGAATTCATCTTTCAAGTCAACATTGGAATTTTTGTAGATATGTATTTTTATGCATTTTAATGATTCCTTTGTCATGCATCATTGCTTGACTTGTCCACTGGCTTTTTCCTTTGACTAAGTTCATGTATGTTTCTTCTGCTACAGAGAAGATATTATATGGCAATCAATAATGGTAAATGTTACACACATCTGTGGTCTATAAAAATTTGGCTATTGTATGCTTACGGAATTAATTGAGCTTTTTGACTTATGAGAAGCAGTTTTTTGTTTGGAATTCCATTGGAAGATTATGATTTACTTTGGAAGATTTGTTTGTTATGATAACTTCCTCTATTCATAATCTGCGAGTAATTATTTATGAATTTTGAAAGCACGTCTCTACTTTTTAGTATTCGGATTTCATGATATTCATTAGTTATGCATAATTTATTTCTGGCTAAAACTTTTTTTTTTAAATAAAAGTATCCTTATGATCTGATGGTTGTTTGTATATGTTAAAATTTATTCATGTCCTTGCTGTAGTTAACTTAGCTGCATAGGTTTTATGCAGATGCAGTTTATCTTGTTCTAATTTCACATTGAATCTTGGTTGCAGTTTATATCTTGTGTTATATATGGCCATAATTTGGATTGTGCTTCAATTCTTTGTGTAAACCTTCTGTTTTTTATGAACATGCAGGATGGAGGTAAAGTTTAGAAATAAGTAAACTAAAAAAAAAGGGAATAGATAGCGTTTTTTTTAACAAACGCTATCTAAAGGCAGACTTTAGATGACGTTTGTTTTAGTAAACGCTATATAAAGACATGTCTTTAGATAGCGTTTGTTAAAACAAACGTTATCTAAAGTCTGCCTTTAGATAGCATTTGTTAAAACAAATGCTATCTAAAGTCACACATGACTGCAGAAAACACACACTAAAGATAGCGTTTTGTAAATACACAGAAACGCTATCTAAGGTCATCTTTTAATAGCATTTCTTAAATGTTATCTTTGCTAACTACTTTTAATAGCGGTGGCATAGATAGCGCTTAAAAATGCTATTAAAAGGCATCCGGAAATGCTATCTAAAGCCCTTTCTGTTGTAGTGTCTTCCTAGCGTCTAGCCCTTACATGCAATAGCATATCCACTTGATCCGATGCTTGCTCTTGAAATCAGGTATAATTTGTGTGCAAGACTTATTCCAATAAATAAAGGAGGATACTATTCTTTATACTATATTGTTTTCCTTTTCTTCAGATAATAATGTAATATCTTATCACTGTTTGCGGTGAATTTCAGCTCATACACGAGTTATTCTTATATGTATATGTATTTTCCCAATGGACTGAGTTCACCATTGGTAGGTGCAGTTCTCCTTCTTAGACAACACTACTATGTAGGAATGCTAAAATCTTTTGGTATTTGTGCATATCACAACTCGAGACACTATTGATGTTTTTCCCACTTCCAGCATATCGGAACCTGACATTGCAATGTTAGTGATGGCCAATGATCTTGAAGGGGCTTTGTTAGAGAGTTTGGAAGGTCTTGACCATTGTGAAGTTTCAGAACTAAAGCCTAAAAGTCATATATTTGCTATTTATGGTCTGAATGATTGTTCTTATGCTTGCTTGGGCTATTTTTTAACGAAAACTATTTAGGTTACATTTACACTGATTTAAGTTTATATTGTTTAGGAGATAATTTCTTTAACATTGCTAGCTATACGATTGAGGGATATGAATGCAGCATCTATTACAACAATAAACCATAAATGAATACCTAAATAACTTGATAAGAACAGCAAGTCCAAAGACTTGAAAATAAGCTCGTCCATCTTGCCACGTCAGCAGACGAGGGTTATTTACATTCAAGTATACATTCATAATGCGTAACTAAAATTCAGCAGACGCCCACAGTGCCACGTCACTAGACGGATTTTATCTTAAGGGCTTAACAAGTCCAAAGACTTGTGTGGACGAGCGCTTCTGTCACTTGTGTGGACAAGCGCTTCTGTCACTTTAGTGGACGAGCTACTACTATGTAGGAATGCTAAAATCTTTTGGTATTTGTGCAGATCACAGCTGGAGACACTATTAATGTTTTTCCCACTTCCAGCATATCGGAACCTGACATGGCAATGTTAGTAATCGCCAATGATTTTGAAGGGGCTTTGTTAGAGAGGTTGGAAGGTCTGGAACATTGTGAAGTTTCAGAACTAAAGCCTAACAGTCATATATTTGCTATTTATGGTCTGAATGATTGTTCTTATGCTTGCTTGAGCTATTTTTTAATGAAAACTATTTAGGTTACATTTACACTTATTTAAGTTTATATTGTTTAGGAGATAATTTCTTTAACATTGCTAGCTATATGATTGCGGATATGAATGCAGCATCTATTACAACAATAAACCATAAATGAATACCTAAATAACTTGATAAGAACAGCAAGTCCAAAGACTTGAAAATAAGCGTGTCCATCTCGCCACGTCAGCAGACGAGTGTTATTTACATTCAAGTATACATTCATAATGCCTAACTAAAATTCAGTAGACGTCCACAGTGCCACGTCACTGAACGGATTTTCTCTTAAAGGCTTAGCAAGTCCAAAGACTTGTGTGGACGAGCGCTTCTATCACTTGTGTGGACGAGCACTTCTGTCACTTGTGTGGACGAGCGCTTCGGTCACTTGTACGGACGAGCGCTTCTATCACTTGTGTGGACGAGCGCTTCTGTCACTTTAGTGGACGAGTGCTTCTACCAAACAAATCACAATTGATTAAGTTATTTACAACTAATCACTCGGTATTTCTTTTTCAGATCTGAAACCTAAAATTCTAATTTTGTCCGGTTACAAGACTGTAGTTGAACATGTTTGCTAATTGTATTTTAAAATTAACACTATTTTAAACAAACCATCTGTTATCAATATACTTTATAACTTTGTAATCAAATTTTTAATGCATCTCAAATTCAAAACTGAACTTTCTTACTTATAGGAACGCTGCAGATTCAAAAGCAATGGACGAGCGCTTCTGTCACTTGTGTGGATGAGCACTTCTACCACATCAGTGGACAAGCAGGTTATACAACTAATATACACAGCTTAACATTTTAATTCCACATTTATAACTTTCACGTTCTCAAAGGAGTACAAATCATATTTCTCAAAAGAAAAAGAAAAAGAAAAAAAAAAAAGAGTGGCAGGGGTGGGGTAAGTCTAAGCATCATTCTTCAGGTGTAAAAATTGTTTGAAAGATAACTTTGATGAAGAATTTCAATAACAGTTGTAGGAAAACCTGTTTGATTAGTTATTAAAATTTAAGTTGAGTTGTAATCTAAAAAAAATCATTGAATGTGGATATGTATTAAATAAACAATCATTTATGGGTATATTTCAAATAATTTATGTTGTAAGAGAAAAAAATACATATAAATGAATGTGTTAATATAAAACTATAGTGCTTAAACTATTGTGTTGATTTGATTGGATTTGAAATTCACCATGGAAATTTCTCAAGAAAGTCTTGATTTGCATGGTTCATGATAGAGGGTCATATTTAGCTTGAACATGTCTCAAGTACTCTAATTGTTTCTTTGTGATTTGCTCCATCATGAATGCATCTAAAGTGCTTTTAGACGACTCTGAAGAGTTTTGTTTCAAAAATGTCTTGAGTAAGGATATGTTTTAAAATCCAGCAAACATGTTCACTTTCTCACTTCAAGTTTTACTATATCAGTTGCCTCCCATTTTTCTACTTTGAAGCCTTTTACCTTTTCACATTCTTACTATTCTAAGAGCTATTTCACCTTCTCACATCATTCTACATCATTGAGTATAATACATATTTTAGTTGTGTGAATTTGAGAAAGGTAATCTAAAAAAAACATTGAATGTGGATATGTATTAAATAAACAATCATTTATGGGTACATCTAGGTGTTGGGACTTAAAGTTAGAAAGACGGGAAAAAGGAAATAAAATAAACATTTCACTATGTTGAGTACTTTTTATTCACCGAATTAAATTTGAATTAAATTTCTATAATTTGGGGTGTTTCATAATTAACACATATATGTTATTGAACTATTGAATTATTGTGACTTATTGTAAATTGGTGAAATTCGTTAGGTTTGAGTGAATTATATTAAGTAAACTAATATTTATCTCTAAAAAAAATTGAATCCTAATATTATTTATAAAAGAAATTTGTTGTTACTTAAAAAAATTGTACCCGTGCAAAAACTAATTTATGTGTTGAAGATAATGGTGAAGATAATTCGGGGTTAACTAATACAGCAATGACTGTTGGGTGTTGCCCTTACTGTTTGCTTGCCTGACAGCTTAACCGTGTTTTAGGAGAGAAATCTATTTTTTTATTCGGTCTTCTTTCTCTTTCTTCATTTCTACAATGTTCTTCTCCTCTCACTCCCTTCTGCAATAATGTCTCCCATTTTGTTGCTATTTCTCAACCCACCTCATCTTTCCGTCTTCTCCGTCAATTGTGCAGTGTATCTGGTCGATTCATGGAGCGTTGGTGTTAACCCTACTGAGCTATTTTGAGCGGTGGTTTTGATTGCTATATTGTTGTATATCTTTTCATATCTTTTCGTTAGATTACTGTTGTGTTTTCCCTAGATTAGCCATAGGAATCATCTATTTTATTTTATTCTATATATTTTATATTTATAGTTTAATCTATATTATATTTGTTGTTTATTTTTTAGGGTTATTGCTAGGGTTGTAACAATATTGCTTTTTCAAAGCTTGAGGTGTCGAATGCTACATCTGAGATCCACATACGTGTCTATTAAAGCTTCATTTCGGGTGTTTTACATGATACAGATATCCATGTTATCTATATGTTTTTTTTATTATATATATTCTATATTTTTTTTTATTATTAAAAAAAATTATAATTCTCACTCTTATTTGACGATTGTCCTCTGTTACAAAGGTTCATTCTTACTGGGTCATTATTGTATGTGTTTTTTTTTTCATTAAGAAGTGAAGATTTTGTTCGATCCCTTTTTGTTTTGTTCTTTGGTGGTTCGTATTTGGTTTTTGTGTTTCGTTTTGAGGTTCATAGTTGTTTTCTGTTTTGTGGATCTGATCTGAATTCACTCTTTTTAGGTTACTAGGTAGATTAGGTAGTTTAGGGTCTCGAAGTTAAGGTTGTAATGATGATTTTTATTTGTTCCTTTTGAACTGCTGATTTGATTAGCCTTTTGTAGAATTTTAATTTCATTGATATTTGGTGATATTTGTGTAGGTGTATCTATTGGTGCATCTTATCTGATTTAATCTGATTTCTGATTTGATTTAGCAGACATTACAACTTAAAATAGGTGTTCTTTGATTTTTCCCTCCCAATTTTATTTGTTATTTTTTGTTGTTCAGATTTCAAATTTGATTTTTCCCTCCCACATTTGTTTATAGATTCATGCTTCTTGCTGCCTAAAAATTGGATCCTCATTTTGTTGGTACATCACCTCAACTGATACTTATCTCCTTCCTTTTCTTTGTCTCAATTATCAATCATCCAATACTATCAATCTTTGTTCTTATGGCTTTGCATTATGATCGAATTGACTCCATTGTTTCCAACAGGGAAGCAATTCGGTTGGTTATTAGGGTTGTCCGCCTCTGGACTGTCCCTATTTTTAACAACCCTTCACAGATTAGCTCTATGGAGATGTTGTTGGCTGATGAGAATGTAGTCATCTATATTTCCTTCTTTGTTGTGTCTTTATAATTCTATTCTATATTCTATTATGTTCTATGGTAGATTTTACTTTTCTAATATGGAACCGATTGTCTATGTTTTATTTCATTTTATTTTTAAGAGTGGTAAGATCCAAGCCACTGTCAGGAAACCCCTATTAAACAAGTTCAACTCTTTACTTGAAGAGGGATGTTGTTACAAGATTGCTTATTTCAATGTTGTGGCAAATAGTGGTGGTTACAGGACGTCTTCACATGAATTTAAACTGATTTTTCTGTTCAAAACTATTGTACAGAAAGGGATTGCCCCTCTATTCCGAGATATGGACTTAGAAGTGTGCCTTTTATTAGGTTGTCAACTATGGTGACAATTATGAGTACCTGATTGGTAATTTCAATAACTGTTGTCAACCTTATCTTATCTTTTGTTTGTTTCTTATTAAGGATATTAAGGATTCCCTTTTTTGTTGTTTTAATACTCTTCAATATTTGCAAATGTGATGGGTCTTTTGACTTGTGTTTATCCTGAGAGACAATATACCAAGGATGAGAAGACAACTAACATGGTTGTAATTGAGCTGACTAACCCAAGGTCTTCTTACTTAGATAATATATTTGTTGGTAACTTGGTAAACAATGTTTGTTATGATTTATTTATGTGAATGTTATTGTGTTGATTTGTCTATCTATTTGTTACAGTGGCCCTTTGGAGTGTGCTTTGTTTGGGGATTATGTAGACTTGCTCAGGGATTCACTTGCTGGGGGTGAAAATGTACAGGTTATAGTGGTTCTCCAGCTTGCAAGGGTGAAGGTTTTTAGAGGCATGTATTGTTTCTATTGCTATTTTAGTTTGTAAGTTGTAGTTTGTTTTATTTTTTTTTCTCGGAAAAAAAAATTTATTATGTTGTGATACTTCCTTGACTCATTTCTTTTTGCTTTTTATTTTGTTTATTTAGGCAAGACTGTGATTCAGAATAGCATAAATGCTACCCGACTCTTACTTGATCCGGATATTGAAGAGGCAATTGCATTTAGGAATAGGTATGGATGCATTTATTTGTATTTATTTTTCTGTTCGTTGTTAATAACTTATATCTTATATATTTAATTAATGTTTTAATATATTAAGTTGCTTTCCTTTCCCTGAAGTATTGCTGAACACGGGGCTATAGATGTTGAGCCTCTGGCTGTGGTCCTTGACAGTTCAAGACAGGGACTTGAGGCTGATTTCATGAAAAATAATCCTAAGAAGACTTTCACAGTTGACAAGTATTAGTGAGGTTGTTGACGTTTTATTTGTATTTGTATTTTATTTATTTTATTTATTAATATGATATGATTGTAGTGATTAAATTGTATTTTTAAAACTTATTTGATGATTAATGGAATGTTGATGATATGATTATTGTTATCCTGTTATTTCAGGACGGTTTGTTTGTTGTTCTTGGGGAGATTGTTGACCTTGTCAATGATGGGTCTTGGTTCTATTTGGCCTGTATTAGATGTATCAGGTCTGTGACTTCTCAGGCTGGAGTTAATTATTGTGAGGCTTGTCGTATTCCTGTTCTCCATGTTTACTGTCGCGACTGTCCCGTCTGGGAGCCGCGAAAAGAAAGAATAAAAACAGAGGAGTCGCCACTAAAATTTTTTATTGGGAAAATCTTAGAAAACCCAATTATTTAAAGGTAAACTGGTCTAAAAAGAAAGAGAGAGATGAGTCCGAGAGTTGGTTACGAGTAGGGAATGTGTTAGCACCCCATATCTTCCATTTAAAAAATGGTACTTCAAGTTAATTGTGCAAAAAAATTAACGACTTTTAAATATTTATTTTACCCAAAAATATTTAAAGAAAGAATTATTTTTAATTTTTAATATTTTATTAATTTTTACATTTTTAAATTTATTGTTTATAAAAAGTAAATGAGGTTGAACATGACACATGAGTCCACAGGGCAACCTCAAATCTAAGAGACTGGACATGGCACCGTGTCCATAGAGCATCCCTAAAAATAGACAAGTTTAATTATTTTTTTATTTTTGATATTTTGTATTTTATTGATTTTTTTTTTTTTGCATTTTTTTTAAATTATTGTTTATAGAACCTAAATGAGGTTGAACATGGCACATGAGTCCACAAAGAAACCTCAAATCTAAGGGACCGAACATGGTACCGTGTCCATAGAGCATCCCTAAAAATAGACAAATTTAATTATTTTGATTAATTATTTTAACATAAAAAGAAACACAAAAAAAGGGGAAATTTTAATTTTGGCTTGACAAGATGATTTATCTTGCTCCCACGTATTCTCGGGTGCGATGGGAAACTCAAAGCCACGTAGTTCTTCTGAAAAAGGCTTGATTTGTTGGTTGGTTATATTTTTTTGAAAAAAGATTTTTATTATTTTTCTATAAAAGGTTTGATTTTTATAAAAAGGTTTGATTTTTTTAAAAAAGTTTTTTTTTTCATAAAAGAAGATTTTATTTTTTTATAAAAGGTTTTATTTTTTTAAAATTTTTTTTTTTATAAAAGAAGTTTTTTATTTTTTTATAAAAGGTTTGATTTTTTTAAAAAGATCTTTATTATTTTTGTATAAAAGGTCTGATTTTTATAAAAAGGTTTGATTTTTTGAAAAAAGATTTTTTATTTTTTATAAAAGGTTTGATTTTTATATCATAAACCCAAATCACAACCATACACATATCATAAACCCAAACACCTAGAGGCCCAAATCCAATATAAAGAAAAAAAAAACCTAAAAGGGAAATAAATAAAAATAAAACATAACAACAGAGAAGCTTCTGCTTTACTGCGTTACCAACCAGGCAAAGCAGGGAGGCTGACTGCAAGGGCACACTGGAGACTCGGGTGGACGGTCGGCTCACGCGGCGGCTACTTGGGGAGAGGTGCGGCGGCGTGTGTGTGATAGCGGCGACCTGGACAGAGCAGTGGTGGTGTTGTGGAGGTCTTCACGGCGGAGCGTGGCGGAGATGACGAGATCTGGTACAACGATGAGAAACGGAGCAGCGACGGTGGAGCTACGGAGCTACGCAGCGCGCGGTGTGGCGGTGGCGGTGGCGGAACTGGCAGCAACGCACAAGGGCAAGGAGGAACGTTTCGGCGCGAACCGGTGATGGCGGCAATGGTGGTATCACGAAGAACAGGGAGTAGAAGCTTTTTCTTTCCTTTTTTGTTCCTGACCGCTTGGATTTGGGGTTAGTTTTGATTTGGAATGGTGGCTTGGGTTGGTGGAGAAGGTGGAGATGGTGAGCAGCAATGGAGGAAAGATGGCGGAGGAGGAGAGTGAGGATTCTGTTATGGCTGAGACGACGGAGGGATTCACGACCAAGGTTCTGTCATGTTATTGCAGGTATTTGGATGTGGTTTCGATTAGGATGATGATGATGGTTTATGGATGGTTGAAGAAAATAGTCTATGGAGGAGGATAGGTTTTTCATGAGAAAGCTCTCATCTGATCCATTCCTTTGTTTTTACGCCCCCAGTAGCAGCAGTGTATATATATTGGGATCACTGTGAGATAATGCCAAAACTTGTTGTTACTCTGTTGAGAGGCAAGGACAGAGGATTTGTGCAGCTGGTGTGGTGCTCTCACTACTCTGCTGGGTTGGTACAAGGGGCAGAGGTGGTACACCACCATTTTAAGGAAAAAGCACAAGAAAACAAAAATGGGGAAATAAAATAAAGCCGATTCATACCTTAAAGAAATTTATTTTTATTTTATAAAACTGAAAGCATCTTTGGTTTTGTTTTTTTTTTTTTTTGATTTGGATCATTTGGATAATGGGCTTGCAACAACAAAATAAAATCGGGCTGCATCTAATTCTTTCAAAAACGTTTTTAGTTTTTTTCATTTTTATATTTTTATATTTTTTATTTTTGTTTTCAAAAATATTAATTAAGAGAAAAAATACCCGGACAAAATTAGGCGTTCACAGCTGCCCCTATTTACTTGTTTCTTACTAGATAGTAGGTGTAACCGTAGTTAACCTACTATCGGTATAAGAAATGAGTAAAGACATGAACTACAATTTTGGCCGGGATACGTAGGCAAGCACAAGGACCCGTGACTACAAAACGATTTCCTATAAAGAACCAGTGGGTTGGATTGCCCACTGTGGTCTACACATGAAAAGCTTGCAGGGTGGATTGCCTGCTAAGCTTAAAAACAATGATAAAGAGCTTATGAGATAGATTGCTCGTTTGAAGCCCGAACAGAAAGATAAAATAGCTTACGGGGTGGATTGCCCATCAAAAGCTCGAACCGAAACACAAAAGAGCTTACGGGGTGGATTACCCGTCAGAAACTCGAACAAAAAAATAAAAGTGAGCTCACGGGGTGGATTGCCCGTCAAAAGCTCGGACGGAAAGATAAAAAGCTTGGGTGGATTGCCCGTTAGAAGCTCGAACTGCAAGATAAAAGAGCTTACGGGGTGGATTGTCCCCTCAAAACCTCGAACTGAAAACATAAAAGAGTTTACGGGGTGGATTTCTTGTTAGAAGCTTGAACAGAAAGATAAAAAGAGTTTACGGGGTGGATTGCCCGTCAAAAGCTCGAACAGAAAGATAAAAGAGCTTACGGGGTGGATTACCCGTCAGAAGCTCGGAACAAAAAGATAAAGGAGCTTACGGGGTGGATTTCCCGTCAGAAGCTCGGAACAAAAAGATAAAAGAGCTTACGGGGTGGATTTCCCGTCGGAAGCTCGCTTATGAGGCCAGATAGACAAATGCAATGCATGAATGTTGATTTTACTCATTGATGGAATGACAATGTATAAGGTGGTTTTCATGATTGATGAAAACTCAAATAACTATCTTCCAATTCAACGCACAATGAACGCTGATGATGAAAACCCTTATTATACTTTTGTACGATGCAAGAGATACTTTTGAGGAGAAAATATTTCTTCTTTGCTGTTTCTTTTTCATTATTGGGTCCTTGACCCCTTAAAAGCGTCGATCACAGCCAATCTTGAGGATGAACTAAAACAAGGCCCATCTTTTCGGGGAGAGATATCTTGCACTTTTGTTTTCTGATGGTAAGATGATAATCATCCCAATGGTTGATTCTTGATATTCATTCCTTTCATCAGTGCCCTTCATCGGGGAACCATCGTGCCCCCCATGACCTTTTGAGGCTTTCTAAGGAATTCTAACTGCTTAAAAAAAAACCATTACTTGTTTTACATTTCAGTATATACTTATCAAGATGAATGCACACACACAAATGATAAAAGTTAAGAGAAAGGGACCAAGGTAGTGAAATAAAGGAAGTCAATGTCATTATATTTGGATTGAAAAAGGTGTACAAATCACATATTACAATGGAGTATGGAATTGAAAAACATTGCGGAGTAGAATCGCATCTCTTCAGGTGATGTCTATCTCAATGACTAATGTTAGTATCCCTCATACAATCTTTACTGCTCATTAATTGGCTTCAGAGATGTTGTTTGCCCCAGTCTTCATACATCCATACATCCAACCTACTGACTGCCCCAGTTCACTGCTTGACGATACTTCCATTGTGATTTATTTTTATTTACTTATTTTTGAACCCTAACTTTTGCCTAGCCGCCTTTTTAGGTTTTCAGCCTAGTGAGTTGCTCTAACTTTTGCCTAGACTGTCTTTTCAAATTTTCGGCCTAGCGAGCTTTTCTTTTTTCTTTTTTTCTTTTTTTCTTTTTTTTTTCATTTTTCACTTTTTCTTTTCTTTTCTTCTTCTTCTTGGGAAGTGCGTTCAAGAATAATACTTTTTGACTGCATCTGAGTTTACAGGGAGTGAAAGATCTTCCCCATCCATCCTGGTGAGAATTAAATCTCCTCCCGAGAAGGCCTTTTTCACAACGTAAGGTCCTTTGTAGTTCGGAGTCCACTTCCCTCGGTGATCCTTTTGGATTGGTAGAATCTTTTTAAGCACCAGGTCACCTTCCCGAAACTGTCGTGGGCGTACCTTCTTCTCATAAGCTCTCATCAACCTTCTCTGGTACAATTGACAATGACACAATGCCCCTAATCTCTTCTCTTCAATGAGGTTCAATTGGTCTAGTCGATCCTGGACCCACTCAGCATCTTCCAATTCTGATTCTCTCAGTACTCTTAATGAGGGGATCTCTACCTCAATCGGGAGCACTGCCTCCATCCCATAAACTAAAGAATATGGCGTTGCCCCTATCGAGGTGCGGATAGAGGTACGATAGCCATGTAAAGCAAAAGGTAACATCTCGTGCCAATCCTTATACGTCACCACCATATTTTGGACAATCTTCTTGATATTTTTATTAGCGGCCTCAACTGCTCCGTTCATCTTTGGGCGGTATGGGGAGGAATTGTGATGCTTTATCTTGAAGTTTTCGCACATCTCCTTCATCATCTTGTTGTTCAAGTTTGTCACATTATCAGTGATAATCTCACTCGGCAACCCATAACAACAAATTAATTCTCTTTTTACAAATTTGATCACGACATTCCTGGTCACGTTGGCATATGATGCAGCCTCAACCCACTTTGTGAAATAATCAATGGCAACAAGAATGAAGTGATGCCCATTTGAGGCTTTTGGTTCGATTGACCTGATCACATCCATTCCTCACATTGAGAACCTTCAGGGTGCTGACATGACATTCAAGGGAGCTGGCGGCACATGAACCTTATCAGCATATATTTGACACTTATGGCACCTCTTCGCATAATTAAAGCAATATGCTTCCATTGTCAACCAGTATTGACCGGCCCTCAAGATTTTCTTGGCCATTTCATGACCGCTTGTGTGTGTTCCAAAAGATCCTTCATGTACCTCCTCAATTATCCGTTTAGCTTCTTTTTCGTCAACGCACCTCAACAACACCATGTCATGATTTCTTTTGTAAAGAATACCTCCATCTAAATAGAAACCCATTGCAAGTCTTCTTAGAGTTCTTTTGTCATTTTCTGAAGTGCCCGGAGGGTATTCCCTTCTTTGGATGAAGCATTTGATATCATGGTACCACGGTTTTCGATCAGACTCTTCCTCTATTACTTGAAAATATGCAGGATGATCACGACTTTCCATTTTGACGAGTGGTAGGTCCCTCTCGTCACTTACTTTGAACATCAAGGACAAGGTAGACAACGCGTCAGCTAATTGGTTATCTTCTCGGGGAATATGATGAAATGTGACTTCATCAAACTGCTTAATCAAACCTTTGATGTAATCATGGTACGGGATTAACTTGGCATCTCGGGTTTCCCATTCCCCTCTTAGCTGGTGGATGACTAATGCAGAGTCCCCATATACCTCCAGTATCCTTGCCTTTGATTCTATCACTGCCAGGATCCCGAGCGCACAAGCTTCATATTCAGCTATATTGTTTGTACAATCAAAGCAAAGCCTTGCAGTGATAAGGAAATAATCATTTTCCGGTGAGATTAGTATTGCCCCAATTCCATGTCCCAATGCATTAGAAGCACCATCAAATAACAAAGTCCACTTTCTTTTTTCTGGTGATTGCTCGCGATCAAACAATGCCATTATATCTTCATCTGGGAAATCACATTGCATCGATCCATAATCTTCTACTGACTGATTGGCTAGATATTCTGCAAGAGCACTCCCTTTTATTGCTTTTTGGGTGACATAGACGATGTCCTATTCTGATAGCAGGACTTGCCAGCAAGTAATTCTTCAATTCAGAGCAGGCTTATCAAAGATATACTTGATTGGATCCATTTTGGACACCAACCAGGTAGTGTAACACAACATGTAATGCCTCAAACGGTGAGCCGCCCAAGCCAAAGCACAGCAAGTGCATTCTAGCAGTGAGTAGTTGGCTTCGCAACTGGTGAATTTCTTACTTAGATAATAGATGGCATGTTCCTTCCTTCCTGACTCATCGTGTTGCCCTAGTACGCAATCCATAGATTCATCTAGCACAGTCAAATACATGATGAGAGGTCTTCCCGGCACTGGGGGAACCAAGATTGGAGGCTCCTGTAGGTATTGTTTGATCTTCTCAAAGGCACTTTTACAATCTTCATTCCATGTTACAGCCTGATTTTTGTGCAGCAATTTAAAGATTGGTCCACATGTCGCGGTTAGTTGGGAGATAAACCGGGAAATGTAGTTCAATCTTCCTAAAAACCCACGAACTTCCTTCCCCGTTCGAGGTGCTGGCATATCGATGATTGCTCGAACCTTTTCGGGATCAACCTCTATTCCTCTTTGACTAACAATGAACCCCAGACGCTTGCCTGATTTCACTCCAAAAGTGCATTTGATTGGATTCAGTCGGAGCTTAAACTTTCTTAATCGCTCAAAAAGTTTCTGCAGATTATCTACATGGTCATCTTCGAATCTGGACTTGGCGATCATGTCATCTACATAAAATTCTATCTCCTTATGCATCATGTCATGGAATAAAGCCACCATAGCCCGCTGATATGTTGCCCCAGCATTTTTCAAGCAAAAGGGCATAACCTTGTAGCAAAAGGTTCCCCATAAAGTGACAAATGTAGTTTTCTCCATATCTTCAGGTGCCATCTTGATCTGATTATATCCCGAGAATCCATCCATGAAAGAGAATAATGCATGTTGAGCAGTATTATCTACAAGAACATCAATGTGAGGCATAGGAAAGTCATCTACATAAACTTCTATCTCCTTATGCATCATGTCATGGAATAAAGCCACCATAGCCCGCTGATATGTTGCCCCAGCATTTTTCAAGCCAAAGGGCATAACCTTGTAGCAAAAGGTTCCCCATAAAGTGACAAATGTAGTTTTCTCCATATCTTCAGGTGCCATCTTGATCTGTTTATATCTCGAGAATCCATCCATGAAAGAGAATAATGCATGTTGAGCAGTATTATCTACAAGAACATCAATGTGAGGCAAAGGAAAGTCATCTTTTGGGCTAGCTCTGTTCAGATCTCGATAGTCAACACACATTCGAACCTTTCCATCTTTCTTGGGAACAGGAACGATGTTAGCAACCCATTGAGGGTACTTTACAACTTCTAGGAAACCTGCATCCAGTTGTTTCTTGACCTCCTCCTTGATCTTTAGAGACATTTCTGCTTTCATCCTTCGTAGCTTCTGCTTTACGGGAGGACACTCCGACTTTAACGGCAATTTGTGTTCTGGTACACTGGGGTCTAACCCTGGCATGTCTTGGTACGACCATGCGAAAACATCTTTATAATCCATCAACAACCTGATCAACCTGCTTCACTCCTTTTCTTTCAGGGAAAGGCCAATCTTGACCTCTTTTTTATCATCTTTGGTTCCTAAATTGATTAGTTCACTCGGCTCTTCATGGGACCGAATTTCCCTGGCTTCTTGTTCTACCAACCTCAATAGTTTAGGAGGGACTTCCCCGTCATCATCAACAACCTCGTCAGTATGATCAATGTGATAGTCAAAATTGTACGTTGAGTTACTAACACTCTCATTTTCAAGAGGGTCACTTTTAGATCTGCATTTTGATAGTTATCAGGGAAAGATGAATGAATAAAGGTTAAAGATGTGAAACTGCATTTATTGATGAGGAACGATGAATAAAAGCGAAAGTAAAAAAGAGAGATAAGAACATAAAGATATTGAATGCATGCATCTATTGATAAGTCATACTGAAACGGAAACAAGTAAGCCCATTACAACAAAATTCCTAAAGCCTTGGGCAGAGCTAAAGGATAAGCATTACATAATTATATTGAAAAAAACTCTATGGTCCTGGGGAACTCGATGACCTCCCAATTGTTGAGCTCTGTATCAGGAGGGCATGGATAATCATCGGCGGGATAATCATCTTCAACAGCTGCTGCTTGGTCCAGGAATGCGAACCCCACACTTCGGAAGCTTTGTCGAATATCATAGATGAGAACCCTTTCAGCCTCATATTCACGATTTTCAGCCGAGCCAACCTCTTTCTTTTCTTCTCTTCTATAACCCTCATCTTGTCGACCTTAGTGGGTTTGTATCCCAACCCAAAATTGTCCTTGTTTTCAGTGAGCGTGAGGATGTCAGAGACACCTTGCTTGTTCTTCCCCAAACCGTTTCCAGGTCGATACCCTCCCTCGAGCATAACCTTGGCCATCATAATGGATGCTTTAGATGACTGAGGTTTCAAAAGTGCAGCACCATCCCCAACATAAGTAGCATTGGAAATCTCAAATGACTGGAAAGCGGTCTCGAGAGCTTCTTCGATAGCTTCAATGTAAAGGGTCGTTGATAGCTTACTCACTAACATATCTTCCTCTCCAGAAACAATTATCAACTTACTATCAACAATGAACTTCACTTTCTGGTGCAATGTGGAAGGTACAGCTCCAGAAGAATGGATCCATGGTCGTCCAAGGAGACAACTGTACGTTGGTGTAATGTCCATTACTTGGAAGAGTACCTCGAAGGTGCAAGGACCAACCTGAATGGGCAATTCAATTTCCCCCATGACTTCCCTCCGTGTACCATCAAAAGCCCTTACAATCATTGTACTTGGCTTCATATGAGTTCCCATCAAAAGGCAACTTTGCCAGTGTTGACTTTGGCATTACATTCAAAGAAAAGCCATTATCAATGAGGACCCTAGCCATGACATGATCTCGACACTTCACAGAAATGTGTAACGCCTTATTGTGCCCTATTCCTTCAGCTAGAATTTCATCATCAGTGAAAGTGACATAATTATCAGCAACGATGTTATCCACAATGTTATCGAGCTTGTCAACTGTGATGTCATGAGAGACATGAGCTTGATTCAACACCTTCATCAGTACTCTCCTGTGTGGCTCAGAGTTTATCAATATAGACAAAAGAGATATCCGAGCCGGAGTTTGATTTAACTGATCCACAACCCTGTATTCACTCTGCTTGATGAACTTCAAGAATTCGCCGACTTCTTCATCAGATACCTCCTTTTTATTCTCACGCCCGTTTGCTTCCTTGTCATCTAGAATTCCTTCCACATTCTCTTTCCCCTTGCGATACTTTCCTTCCTTTTCTGTTTCCTCCCTTCGCAATACCTCTGAAGTGTAAATGAGACCACTCCTAGTCATTCCACCAATTCCTGAAATTTTGGTAACCACAATAGTCCCGTCGGAAGGATTGGGTTGAACCTGCATCTCATATTTCCATGGCACCGCTTTGGTGTCCATGTAAGGGAAAGGACTTGGAACTCGGATGACGATTGGTGTTGGCCCACTTGGAACCGGCAAAGGTTTCTTCTCAGTATAGTATATCACCACTGGTTTCAGAGTGACTTGCTCAGGAACTAGTTGAGGATTAACCACAACAGTAAAAGGGGTTATCTTAATTGAGGTTGGGGAAATTGTAGATTCAGCAACCATATTAATGGCATACTCATTTGATTCACAACCAATTAAGATAATCTTCATATCCATTAACTCCTGCACAACTTTCCGAAACTCTGCACAGTCTTCAATCGAATGCCCAATATTTCCGTCGAAGTCACACCTTATCCCTTCATTGAGAGCCTTTTCCTCCATGATCGCGATTTGGATCAATCCGCATTTGCACATCTCTCTGAAAATGACTCTCATAGGAGTCCTAACATCGGCCACTTTACTCTTGAGAGTATGTTCCAAGAAGCTTTCAATGGCATTGACTCCCGAACCCCCATGATTTGGCATAGGACCCTATGCCACATTTGGAGCATCCTTCTGAAAGCTCGACCATTTGGCATTAATCAGGTCTTGCACCTTAAACTTCAAAGCTTTACAATTCTCGGTGGAATGACCTGTGGCCCCATCGTGATACTCACATTGAGTGTTTGGGTCATACCACTTTGGATAAGGAGGGTCTATTGGTCTTGTCGGGATAGGAGTTAGCACGGATTTGCTCACAAGTTGGCGGAATAGTTCAGTGTAGGTCATGGGTATCGGGTCAAAATGCACTGGCTTTCTTTCCGAGTTATACGGTGGTCTTGTTTGGTTGGTGTTTGGGTTTGGATTTAGGGGTTGAACAATTTGAGGCGGCATGGTAGGGTGTGTTTGAGGCTGAGAAGGGTATGGCGGTCGGTAAGGAGCCATCTGTTGAGGATTTGGAAATTGTGAGGTGGCAGCGATGTATGGCTAGTTGGCTTGGTGATATGGAGGTGGTTGGTAATATGGGGCGTATTGGGCTTGGAAGGTAAGTGTTTGGTTTGGTTTAAATTGGTTCGGTTTCTTTTGTTCAAAGGTTACTGTATGTGCTTCTTCCTCCTTCTTTTTCACAAACGGGGTTTTCTTTGGGCCATTCTCTAATGAAGTCTCGGTGATTTTGCCATTCCTCATTCCACTTTCGATTCTTTCACCGATAATGACCATGTCATAAAAGTTCAATGACATGCTTCCAATCATTCTATCATATAAAGGCGATTGGAGTGTATCAATGAACATTGCCACAACTTCCATTTCATTAGATGAATATTGCAATACAAACATGGGTCTTTGGTCAAATAGAAAAACAATACATCGAGAGTTTTCATATTTCTAAATCCATCTTCGGGGATCGTAAAATACTATGTCAAGAGCTTCATCTTCTTTTTCCTGAATCCCTTTGCAAGCTTCCCAAAATGCTTGAAGAACTTAATCACCTCTGGTGGTATCTGGAGGAAAGGGTTCTTGTAAACCTGAATTGATACTTCTTCAAATCGCTCCACCAACTGGGAAGTATGATATTGAATTCTACCAATCATGTCTTCATATTTTCTTCTCCATGCTTCCCTTTCATAGATTACATCCCTAACAACCAATCTCCATCCCTTTACCCATTCTGGTGACTTTGAGCTTCTCCTCTTTCATTTTCTTGCATTTTGGTCCTAAGCCAATTTTCCCTCTCATTAGCTTATGCTAATAATTGACGATATCTGGCAGCTTCGTTCCATCCTCGATCAAAGTAAAGTTCGGTTTGGGCCAAGGATTCTTGTAGAGATTCAACTCTCTCCTTTAGTATCTGTATTGTTTCGACATGAATCCCCATGTCCTACTCAAGCTCTTCTTTCTTATTCAGAATTATGACTAGCGTGTTTTCTTGACATTCCACCTTTGCTTGCAACTCTTGAATCTCTGCTTCTTTTTTCCTTTCTTGCCCTTTTCATGCGACTTGGGGCTTCGTAGGAATCGTCACATTCATCTCTCAAATTCTCGATTTGTAAATTCAGTTTTGGCACCTGGCTTCGGAGTTTGACAATAGTTACTTCTGTAACTTGGTTCTTTTCATCCAAAACCCCCATTTGAGCTTTTAGAACTTCAATTTTTTCAACATTTGATCTTCTCTAAGAGGATTGTTTTCAGCACTGGGTGGGGGTTCCGGTTTTGAAGGACAACCCCTTCCTGCCTCTCTCCATGCTTCATATCTTTTTTTTCGAGCTATGATCCGCCTTCCTAACTCATCACGCCCTTTTATGTGAATATTGTCCCATACTGACCTTATTGCCTAACTATTGATGCTTTCACATTCTTGATATAGGAAATATGCTCCGCCAAGCAGCTCTTTTGGGGGTTCATCTTATGTCCACCTGAGTTGGCCCATTACTAGAGCGGGTGAATATGACACACATCCTCTGGGTCTCATCAATGGGACATTCGGGAAACTTCCACAACTGAATATAACCGAATCTCCATTGTACCATGGGCACATCCATCTAAATGAACGTGAGTCGAACTGATCAAACTCTTGTTTCCATTCATATAGCTTGCGTGACTTTAGTGGCATACGAATGAATCCTTTTAAAGGATCATCTGTTCTATCAATTTTGTTACGAACATATAAGTGAGTCATAATCCAAACATATAACATTGGTGCACAACATCGCAACTTTCCTTATTGATTCTGATGACAAACTTGTAGTGAGAGAAAAGTTTCATCTAAGATAGCAGGGACTAAATTCACCCCATATTCCTCAACTCTGTAGAAGACGTCCATAGCTGATCGATCAATCATATCCGGAATAAAGGGAAAAGCACCAGTCCGTAGATAAGGAGAGCCAACAACCTATTATAAGTAACCCGTCGTTGTTGTTGAGCCAACTCCCTAAGGTAACCTTCCAAGAATCGCCTCTTCAAGCCCATAGTGTTTCCTTTTTCCACTTTATCCAATTGTTCCGGTTTAAGTACCAACTGACTTGCTATCTTCCCATCTGCCACATATTGTCCATAATACAAATAGACACGTGATTCCTTTTGGATAGGCAATCTCAGCATTTAAGCATACTCCTCTATGGTCGGAGTTATATCTAGGTCAGGCAATTCAAAACATCTCAAAGTTGAGTTCCAATACTGAGCAAATGCACTCAGAGCGGAGGCATCCACCAGAATACGTAATAGATCTAGTATCCTCTCGTACTTGTTGTTAAAGTTTGAACGTGCCTTTTCTGACATTTGTTGACTAATTTCCCTTAAGCTCTGAACATCATTGAGTGTCACATCGATCTTGATGCTCTTCTTGGAACTACTTGCATTGCTAGTACTCTTTCCGATGCTAGGTCCTTCCATTCTTTGCTATAAGATTAATACTAAGGTCTTCCTGTCAAGAAACACAAATAAAGAAAAAATTAGAAATGAAGCACACAAAAAATGGCTTACATGCTTCATGTTGCATGAGCCCCGGTAGGGTTGGGAACCCTATGTCGGGTACGCTGTCAATGCACTACCTTCACTATGACATGCCGCTTATTAGAAGTGCGATAATATTCGAATATGTCATTCGGGCTTGGAGCGGCGATGTGTCACTCCCTTTTTTTCTATTTTAGAAAACTTCATAGTAAATATGTATGTGCATAGCAATTTATGTTTATGATGCCAGGAAAAAATGGAGAGAGAGAAAGAGTATGCTCCCTTTGTCCTAAATTAGGTAAAACTTAGGGTTGGGAAAACCTGAGGTAATGACTCTAAACAGGTTGGCTACTAAGTTTGCTCTATCAGTGAAAATCAGGTAGGGTCTAGACTTCTAAAAGCCATGGTTCCCAGATTGCCCCTATCCCGAAAGATAAAGATCTGATTCATGAATCTAGTCACAAGTAGGGATAAACCCTCTCAATATGACCGTCCCATGATATCGGGTACAACCTGAGTGGTGAATCAACAAATATCATGGAGGTACAAGACCTCTTCAATGACAATGTCGAGACAGCGCCTAATCCTTGAGTTTTGAGCAAGCTCGGGTATAGAGCCAAAAGTGTGTGCAATATGTGATAGTGATGTGTGTGATGGGAGCACACAAACCTTCATAAAAACCTACTAAAATAAAACTACCCCAAACTTGCAAAAGGAGCAAACAACATAAACACAATAGTTCTCTACTTTAAGATTGCATGAATATACAAAAGCAGTTATGAAAACATAAGAAAAAGAAATAAAACAAAAAAAAGGGTAAAACAAATATTTTCAAAGCTGTAAAAAAAAAAACAAATTGCACAACCCACTATGATAGGCCTGACTTTCAAATGTCCCCAGTGGAGTCGCCAGCTGTCGCGACCGTCCCGTCCTGGAGCCGCGAAAATAAGGAATAAAAACAGAGGAGTCTCCACTAAAATATTTTATTTGGAAAATCTTAGAAAATCCAATTATTTAAAGGTGGTCTAAAAAGAAAGAGAGAGAGATGAGTATGGGAGTCGGTTACGAGTAGGAAAGGTGTTAGCACCCCACATCGCCCGTTTAAAAAACGGTACTTCAAGTTAATTGTGCAAAAAAATTAACGACTTTTAAATATTTATTTTACCCAAAAATATTTAAAAAAAGAATTATTTTTAATTTTTAATATTTTAAATTTTTTTTAATTTTTGCATTTTTAAATTTATTGTTTATAAAAACTAAATGAGGTTGAACATGGCAGATGAGTCCACATGACAACCTCAAATCTAAGGGACTGGACATGGCACCGTGTCCATAGAGCATCCCTAAAAATAGACAAGTTTAATTATTTTTTTATTTTTGATATTTTGTATTTTATTGATTTTTTTTTGCATTTTTTTTAAATTATTGTTTATAGAACCTAAATGAGATTGAACATGGCACATGAGTCCACAGAGCAACCTCAAATCTAAGGGACTGAACATGGCACCGTGTCCATAGAGCATCCCTAAAAATAGACAAGTTTAATTATTTTGATTAATTATTTTAACATAAAAAGAGACACAAAAAAAGGGAAAATTTAGTTTTGGTTTGACAAGATTTATCTTTCACCTACGTATTCCCGGGTGCGATGCGAAATTCAAAGGCACGTAGTTCTTCTGAAACTTGATTTGTTGGTTGGTTCTATTTTTTTGAAAAAAAGATTTTTATTATTTTTTATAAAAGGTTTGATTTTTATAAAAAGGTTTGATTTTTTTGGAAAAAAGATTTTTTTTATTTTTTTATAAAAGAAGATTTTTATTTTTTTATAAAAGGTTTGATTTTTTTTATAAATTTTTTTTTGATTTTTTTATAAAAGGTTTGATTTTTTTAATTTTTTATAAAAGAAGATTTTTATTTTTTTATAAAAGGTTTGATTTTTTTAAAAATATCTTTATTATTTTTTATAAAAGGTTTGATTTTTATAAAAAAGTTTTTATTTTTTGAAAAAAAGATTTTTTATTTTTTTATAAAAGGTTTGTTTTTATATCATAAACCCAAATCACAACCACACACATATCATAAACCCAAACACCTAGAGTCCCAAATCCAACATATAGAAAAAAAAACGGGAAATAAATAAAAATAAAACATAACAACAGATAAGCTTCTGCTTTACTGCGTTACCAACCAGGCAAAGCCGGGAGGCTGAGTGCAAGGGCACACTGGAGACTCGGGTGGATGGCCGGCTCGCGCAGCGGCTACTTGGGGAGAAGCGCGGCGGCGTGTGCGTGATGGCGGCGACCTGGACAGAGCAGTGGCGGTGTTGTGGTGGTCTTCGCGGTGGAGCGTGGCGGAGATGGCGAGATCTGGTACGGTGATGAGAAACGAAGCAGCGATGGTGGAGCTACGGAGCTAGGCAGCATGCGGTGTGGCCGTGACGGAACTGGCAGCAACACACAGGGGCAAGGAGGAACGTTTCGGCACGAACCAGTGATGGCGGCGACGGTGGCGTCACGAAGAACAGGGAGTAGAAGCTTTTTCTTTCCTTTTTTGTTCCTGACCGCTTGGATTTGGGGTTAGTTTTGATTTGGAATGGTGGCTTGGGTTGGTGGAGAAGGTGGAGATGGTGAGCAACAATGGAGGAAAGATGGCGGAGGAGGAGAGTGAGGATTCTGTTATGGCTGAGACGGCGGAGGGATTCAGGACCAAGGTTCTGTCATGTTATTGCAGGTATTTGGATGTGGTTTTGATTAGGATGATGATGATGGTTTATGGATGGTTGAAGAAAATAGTCTATGGAGGAGGATAGGTTTTTCATGAGAAAGCTCTCATCTGATCCTTTCCTTTGTTTTTACGCCCCCAGTAGCAGCAGTGTATATATATTGGGATCACTGTGAGATAATGCCAAAACTTGTTGTTGCTCTGTTGAGAGGCAAGGACTTAGGATTTGTGCAGCTGGTGTGGTGCTCCCACTACTCTGCTGGGTTGGTACAAGGGGCAGAGGTGGTACATCACCATTTTAAGGAAAAAGCACAAGAAAACAAAAATGGGGAAATAAAACAAAGTTGATTCGTACCTTAAAGAAATATATTTTTATTATTTATTTTTATTTTATAAAACAGAAAGCATCTTTGGTTTTGTTTTTATTTTTTTTATTTTTTTTATTTTGATTTTTTTGATTTGGATCATTTGGATAATGGGCTTGCAACAACAAAATAAAATTGGTCTGCATCTAATTCTATCAAAAACATTTTTAGTTTTTTTTTATTTTTGTATTTTTTATTTTTGTTTTCAAAAATATTAATTAAGAGAAAAAATACCCGGACAAAATTAGGCGTTCACATTTACCCAAGGTATAAATATTAATTTCATTTGTTTGATTCTAAAAATTTATCTATTATTGTCTTTCTTTTTCTTGCTTAGACTGGTCACACACCCTACTTAAATATAGGTATAAGGTGAAGGTGGAAGTTACTGATGCAAGTGGGACATGTGTTCTCATCCTGTTTGATCGTGATGTGAATATATTGATTCAAAGGAGTTGTGAGGATCTTCTTGGTCAGCATTTTGAGGTATTATACATATGTACAGTTTATTTTTTGGAATTATATACTATGCTATTGACATATTGACATATTCAATCATATATTCATTATCATTATTTATATTTTTTAACTATAATAGACTGTTGTTTGGTCTCTTTGTAATAATTCTTCTGTATATCATGTCTATCCATCCATGTATTCATTCTAATAAATTTTGTTAATTCAGGATGATTCTGGAATTGGTTACCCGCAGTTGCTTCACAGTCTTATTGGCAAGAGGATGTTGTTTAAGGTGGAGACAAAGCTTGAGCAGGCTTTTCAATTCCTTCGCACTTTCCCAGTTAGGAGGCTTTGTTATGATGAAACTATTATTTCGATGTTTGATCTTGTGGGTGCAGAAACAACACCTCTAAAGGTATGGTTTGATCCCCAATAAATAATGATTTGGTAGTAACATTATTTATGGTTTCCTTATTTATGGTTTCCTTATTTTCAAATCTTATTATTATTCAATTGTTAACATTTTCCATATGTTTTTAATTTCTTATATGAAGGCTGTATTCGTGCCTCCTTTTTCAAAGGTGGACGCTAAAATTGTGGATTTGAAGGATGATATTTCGGTAACCAATTTTTTTTTGTAATGTTCTTTGTCCGGACTATTTTTACATCTGTTACTGATTATATGTTTTTGTCTTTGTTACCTTAGCAATCAACTGCTGATATTATTGGCAAATGTGTTTCATTGGGAGATACTCGGGTTGATTTTGATAATCAGTGGACTTCTGCAAATAGGGTCACTCTCCTGCAAAGAGAAAATTAGTTGTTGAGTTTGCTGCAACTCGGAATGAATGCTCTGTTAGTGGCACTAACAACACTTCTATTGATGTGGAGAATTATGAGGTTCCACATTATGCCATGGTTTCTGTCAAACTTGAGAAGCCCTGACTCAGATTATGTATGCATCACCTTTTTTTGGCGGATCTTCTTCATCCTGCTGCTGTTGTATAGTCATTGGTGGAGATCCTTATATAAGTAGTTTGATTTATTGTAAGGTGTCAGTCGTCTATGGTTATAGGTTTATGTATTTTGTTGTGCAATGTGTTTGAGTTTGGATATTAGCAGTGTCAACTTCCAAATTCAAACACAATTTGTCTACAACCTATCTTTATGATTTTTAAAAAATGTAAGTCTGGTTTGTATTTCCCATGTTCATGTATGTCCAGTAGTTTCTGCTTG
The DNA here is from genome assembly GCA_030762895.1 of Sophora flavescens. Classification (NCBI taxonomy): domain Eukaryota; kingdom Viridiplantae; phylum Streptophyta; class Magnoliopsida; order Fabales; family Fabaceae; genus Sophora; species Sophora flavescens. Next base: position 223,260,377 of record CM061062.1, read on the forward strand.
GTCGGGGCACTTTTTGTTGGTCATTTATGTAATTATAATCTAAACATGGTGGTTTTAGATTGTCCCAGCCTTTGTTGTATGTCATATGTAATTAATTTTATTAACTTAATGAAATGTTGTCTTTTTGTCATGAAACATTCATTTTGGAATAAATAGCCGTAATTATTTTTTAAAATAACTTTGTTACAATTAATTAAACAAGTTTTGAAATATTTACGACGAGTCTGGAAAAAAATAAAGAAAATAAATACTCGCTCCAGTCCACAATATAATAAACAAATGGGTTTATTTGTTAGTCCAAAATATAAGAAACATACAACAATTTTCATACTTATTAAATGTTAATTTCCAATGTTACCCTTATTAATTACTGTAATTAATTATAGACTACCTGAATATTCATTATAATTAGAAGGGGTGTTTTTGGAAATTTATATGAGTATTAATTACAATTAACTCTTTCCAATCTATTTCATTGGTATGTGTATTTTGGTCTTTTGTTTCTTATATTGTAGATTAGAGGGAGTATAATGCAGCCAATATAGTTAATTCAGTTCTAAAATTTTGATGTTGAATATATCAGGGAATAAAGGTTATATAACAGTATTAAATTAAGAACGCATCTATACAAGATTTTATTCTGCTCGTCCACTGATGTGGTAGAAGCGCTCGTTCACTAAAGTGACAGAGGCGCTCGTCCACACAAGTGACAGAAGCGCTCGTCCACACAAGTGACAGAAGTGTTCGTCCCCACAAGTCTTTGGACTTGCTAAGCCCTTAAGAGAAAATCCATTCAGTGGCGTGGCACTGTGGACGTCTACTGAATTTTAGTTAGGCATTATGGATGTATATTTGAGTTACAAGAATAACACTCGATTGCTATCATAATGTTGTTCATATTATAATGAAAAAATAATCATCAAATAATCAACTAATGAAGTATTTTATTGATGATTGTTAATGAATTTATTTATTCCAAAGAAGGTCTTCTTTATCTGTCTTATGATTTGCAATTGACGTTTACTAATATCATGTTTATATTTTCACGATTTTCACTCGTAGATATTAATTTATACAAGCCTGTAGGTTGATTTTCTCAAAATGGAAACATCATTATGTTTGGTTATTAGTATTTATTAATTTATATATATAGTTTTGTATATGTATACTTAATACTAATACTGGGACTATTTGTATTACTACCCAACTTTATAATTGTTCTTAATTTTTCAATTTAATTAACACCAGCCATATAAGCCTTTTCCACGTTTATTTTTTAAAATATAAATATTAAAATACAAGTTATATATTAAAGAATGAAGAATTTTTTTTGTGAAGTATGTTTTCTATTTGTAGTATATTTTTTTGTCCATGTTAAGAACTCTCTAAAACACCTAAAGATTTACTTTCAAGTATAATAAAAGTTGATGGGATGTCATAGGCTAGATGGTATGACGCTTCTATAAAGAATATGTTAACAATTCTAATGTAATTAATGTTCCCAATTCGAGAGGGGAAACTGCTCTCCTAAGAACAGGGGAGGAAACTGATTAAACTTTCTTCTCTGCCTTGTTTCATTCATTCATGGATATTTAATAATGGATTACATATGATAACTGCTCCCTAGAATTTAGGATCTATGAATAAAATCTTAACTAACAGCTATTTAAATTCCTTCTTGGCAGATTCGGTGCTTCTAATCACTGTAGCGAGCTGGCATTCTCACATTTCTTTTGGGCTTAATATTTCTATTTTCGGGCCCAATGTTGCTGACTTGACTTGTGGGTAGTGAGATTGTGTTGGGCCTCTCTGTACCCGTAACATTACCGCTCGCCCCGGAAGAGATCTTGTCCTCAATATCTAAAGTGGGATAACTGGCTTCAAGCGATGTCCGAGATTCCCAAGTTGCCTCTTCCACTTGTTGTCCCTGCCATTGAACCAACAGCTCTTCACGATCCCCTTTCTTAGTCACCACCCAGCGGCGATCCAAAATAACCAGAGGCTGGAATTCGTTTTGGAGCTCAGTTCCAGTTAGGGGTAGGGGTGAGACCTGAGCCGAAGGTTGTCCGTGACACAGCTTGAGGAGCGAGACATGGAAGACGGGGTGGATGCGCGCGGATGCAGGAAGTTCGAGCTCGTAGGCCACTGGACCCAGGCGGCGGAGAACTCGAAATGGACCGTAATAGCGCTTGGCTAGCTTCTGTGACTCGCGCTTCTTGACTGAGCTTTGGCGGTAGGGTTGTAGCTTCAGGTACACCCATTGACCCTCTTCAAATTGCATGTCTGTTCGTTTTGAATTAGCCAATTGAGTCATGCGATTCCTGGCCCTTGTTAGGTTAAAGCGCAACAGTTTTAGGATTTGAGATCTCTGCGCTAGGTTTTCATCCAATGAGGCGATTTTGGAGCTTCCGGGGATGTAGTCAACCAAACGTGGAGGCTTGCGGCCATACAAGGCTTCGAATGGGGTCATTCCGATGGCTGAATGGAAGCACGAATTATACCAATATTCGGCCAAGGGCAAGAATCTGGTCCAGTGTTTTGGTTCCTCGCTGACAAAACATCTCAGGTATGTCTCCAAGCACCTGTTGAGTACCTCTGTTTGTCCATCTGTATGTGGGTGATAAGAGCTGCTGTATGCAAGAGTGGTACCCAAAGGTTTAAATAATTCTTTCCAGAATTTACTGATGAAGATTTTATCCCTATCACTGATGATGGTTTTTGGTGCTCCGTGTAGGCGATATATCTCACTCAAGAAGGTGGAGGCCAGAGATGATGTCGTAACGGCTGAAGGTAAAGCTACAAAGTGGGCAAATTTTGTCAAGCGGTCAACCACCACCCAGATAGCAGTCTTTCCAGCTGAGTTTGGCAGGTTGCTAATGAAATCCATCGAGATTTCTTCCCAAACTTGACTGGGAATAGGTAGTGGTTGTAGGAGTCCATAAGGGGTGTGGGTGCTGTACTTATTATGTTGACAAATTGCACACTGATTCACAAATTTCTTCACAGAAGCATGCATGCCAGGCCAATAAAATGCAGCAGACAGCCTAGATAAAGTAGCTTTTATACCTGAGTGGCCCCCTAAAGGAGAGGAGTGAAATTCCTCTAATAGTAAGGGATGAAGCTCGGACTCATTGGGGATAAAAATCCGGTCCTGAAAATAGAGTAGACCAGACCTTAGGATAAATTTATGTTGCATTGTAGTATCCCTCTGTACTTTGGCAATTAGTTTCAGTCCCGCCGGGTGTTTAGCATAGAATTCCCTCAATTGGTCCAGTAGGGGAAAAGTTGGAGAGCTAATGGTAGCACAAATAGCTTATGTGGGTGCTGTAGTGACACGTGAGAGTGCATCTGCAACTAGATTTTCCTTCCCTGGTTTATAATGAATTTCATAGTGATAGCCCAGCAATTTAGTTAGCCACTTCTGTTGTTCCGGGGTTTGTATGGTTTGAGTCATTAGGTTCTTAAGACTCTGATGGTCGGTGAAGATGCGAAAAGTGTTCCCAAGAGGTATTGCCTCCATTTCTTGACTCGCCTCGATAATGCCATAGAGCTCCCTAATGTAAGTGGAGGAGGAGCCAAGTCGAGGGCTGAGTTTCTTGCTAAAATACGCAATTGGGTGGGTATTTTGGGATAGCACAGCCCCTATGGCAATGTTAGAAGCATCTGTGGTTACTTCAAAGGCGGAGTTAAAATCGGGTAAGGCAAGGACAGGTAGGCTGGTCATAGCAGATTTGAGATGTTGGAAAGTCATTGAGGCGGCCTCGGTCCATGTAAAAGTGGGGGATTTCAACAGTGCATTAAAGGGCTTGCGATTGTAGCATAATTTTTTACAAATCGCCTATAAAAACCTAGTTAAACCAAGGAAAGCTCCGAGGGTTGTGAGGGAATGGGTGCTGGCGAGTCTAGGATGGCCTGTAATTTGCTAGGGTCGGCTTGGACTCCCTGAGCAGAAATGATATGACCAAGATAATCCACAGAACGAACCCCAAATTGGCATTTTGAAAACTTAGCATAATATTGGTGAGAGAGCAGCAGTTGTAGAATCTGTTCTAGGTGTGCCAAGTGAGCGGACCAATTGGGACTAAACACTAGGATGTCATCAAAAAAAACCAAAGTGAATTTCCGCAAGTAGGGGCGTAGTAGATCATTCATGGCTGCTTGGAATGTGGATGGGGCATTAGTGAGCCCGAAAGGCATCACCAAAAATTCATAATGGCCATCAAATGTCCGGAAACCCGTTTTGGGAATGTCTTCCTCAACCAAACGGATTTGGTGGTACCCAGATCGAAGGTCAATTTTGGAGAAGTATGAAGCTCCATGCAGCTCATCTAGGAGCTCATCAATGGTAGGGATGGGAAATCTGTCTCGGATAGTAATAGCATTAAGGGCGCGGTAATCCACACAAAAGCGCCATGTACCATCTTTCTTTTTAACAAGAAGAACTGGGGATGAGAAGGGGCTTGTACTAGGGCGGATCAGTCATTCCTTTAGCATCTCAGCAATTAGTCTAGTCATGGCGGCTGTCATGGGAAGCTTGGAGGTTGGATATGGCGGTGGTCAGAGCAAGGATAGATTCCTGGATGTTGGTGAGGTCGGGTCCCGCCAGTTGGGAGGCGGGTCATGGTGGTAAGGTGATGAAAGCACCAATGTTAACAATTCTAGTGTAATTAATGTTCCCAATTCGAGAGGGGAAACTGCTCTCCTAAGAACAGGGGAGGAAACTGATTAAACTTTCTTCTCTGCCTTGTTTCATTCATTAATGGGTATTTAATAATGGATTACATATGATAACTGCTCCCTAGAATTTAGGATCTATGAATAAAATCTTAACTAACAGCTATTTAAATTCCTTCTTGGCAGATTCGGTGCTTCTAATCACTGTAGCGAGCTGGCATTCTCACATTTCTTTTGGGCTTAATATTTCTATTTTCGGGCCCAATGTTGCTGACTTGACTTGTGGGTAGTGAGATTGTGTTGGGCCTCTCTGTACCCGTAACAGAATACTTTGAAGAGAGGTGTTTATATATATTTGTTAATATTAATATTAATTTATTAATTATCATAAAGGGTTGTTTTATATTTATTTTTTTATTGTTAGGTGTGTTACCTCCCAATGAACTTATATATATAACCTTTGTTTATTCCTCTCGTTTCATTTCTATTTGTTGCGCCACATTAGGTATTGCAGGTTTGTTGGTTTGTGTTCGTAAGCAAGCAAGTTCCCTCATCCAATATCAAAGTTATCTCATTAGGCCAGGTATTTCTACTTGGATATTTTTTTTTTCTCTGATATGGTTTTTTCTTATGTTCCTGTTATTATTATCATTTGAATGTTTGAGAGAAGTTTTTGTTGGTTATATGTCGTCTGCGTTTTAGTTGGTGCTACTACTCCCTATCATATAATAAAATATTAGTCATATTTCTGATGTTTAATAATAATAAATTAATAAATTAATGGTCTACTTACGTTTAGGGTGTTCCTCACAGACATATGGAATATAAAAATAAAAATACTAGCATCACAATCTTCATCACACTCTTCCTCAACACACTCTTTATTATTGGATTGATTTCATGTGAGACCTAGCAAAACATATGATCCCACATGAAATCAACCCAATAATAGAGACTGTGTTAGAAGGAGTGTGTTTAAGATTATGATTATAGTCAATCCTCATATAGAAATTATATTATTGAGGGTGTTAGGGTATTCCTCACATGTCATTATTTAAGCGGTGTTTCCCAGTGTTGTTTTAATGATTAAAGTCTTTCGTATATATTGCTTATTACAGTAATATCATAGTTGTTTGCATTTAATTATTCTTTTTTTAATGACTCAAAGTAGCTAAAGTCCTGCAAAAAGCAACAAACTACCTGAAGCCTATATGAGAACAAACAGAGGAGGCATGAAATGAAACAGGAAATTAAGCACAGGAGGGCATGCCCTAAGATAAAATAAAGGATTGGTTACCTAGCTTTATAAAGACGTAATTTTATTGTTAATTTTATTAAAATTGTAGAATTATTAAGATTTCATAAACATCTTTAATTTTTTTATTCAATTTTTTCATATTTTTTTATGTTAGTGCAGTTTATTAAAAAAAATGAGTGGTTCTGATCGTGTTTGAGTGGATGGTTCTCGTGTTTCCAATGGTAAAAAGGCTAGACAAAAGAGAATGTCTTTGTTGAGGAACAATAAGAGGGGTTGCAATAAGGAAAATGAAGGTTTGTAGTTTATATGATTTTGAATTTTTATATCTTTTATGAGATAACATTTTTTTTGCTAAATATTTGATAATTTCACTGTTTAAGCTTGGTTGGAGTATAAATAACATGCAATGTCATTCGACTGTTCATCCGTATATATTATTCTCCGATGAAAACATGCAATCTGATGCAACTAGTATATATTAAGGTATCTTTTTTATTTTGTTCTTTTTTATTATTCCATCATTTTAATTTAGGTTTGAACTATTTGAGTTTTCCCTTAAATATTTTATTTTATTGCCCAAATATATTCAAAGGTGTAGATGAAGTTCCTGTTGATCAGGATGATGCAAATTTGTTGTTTGAAAAAGCAGAAAATGAAGGTATATTCAAATTAGAAATTATCTAACTCAAAATCATTTATTTTGAAGATGTTAACTATATATATAATATATAGGTAATAATCTTTTTTTTAAAAAATTCTGAATTTTAGATTATGTTGATTTTGGAGCTATGAGGTATGTTTGCCAAAATTGTGGAGCAAACGTTTGGTTTGAACCCCCTGATTTGCTATGGAATCTGATTCATGGGCAAAACCCAATGAGTGCTCATTTCCTTGAAAATATGTGTTCTTATAATAGCATGTTTGCTTTTACATCAATGAGAGGTAAAGTTCAAACTATGTTATTTCAAGTCATGGTCCTCTTCAGTTTATTATTGGTGGTCAAAATTATCATCGAATAGGGAGTTTGTTGCCCCTCGAAGGGGAGAAGCCAAAGTTTGCACAATTGTATATATATGATACTCAAAATGAGCTGTCAAATCGGATATCTCATTTCAGGTATTTACAAATTTTTTAGTGCTTATTTATAAACTATATATAACATTTAACTTTGCATATAATTTTGATGTTATTCTATGTATTGTTCAATATCATATCTGACGTTTCCTATTTTAAATGTTTTGTATATGTTATTTCTTGTGACCCTGTTTTTTGTTTAAATTAAATTTGTCACTTGACGTATATTATAATGTGTGTATAACATCCTTTGATTACCAACAATTTGATGCTTTGTTTTTATGGTACATGAGTGACAAAGACAAAAAAAAATAAGACCAGACTTTGGTGAAAGAGTTGTTGGAAATGGTTGATACTTTTAATCCTCGTGAAAAGAGTTTTAGAAGTGTTAGAGATATTTTTCAGCAGGACAGTGGTTTAAATGTATCACTAAGATTAATTCATAGTCGGGTAGTTGAAGCACGAATGTATAATTTACCAACTGTAGGTGAAGTTGCTGCTCTTATTGTTGGAGATTTTGACAATTGTGATCGAGGTCGAGATGTGATTGTCCATTCTAGAGAAGGGTATTTGCAAAAGATTGCTGAGACCGATGTTTGGTTCATGCCTTTGCAATATCCATTATTATTTCCGTATGGGGAAGATGGTTTTCAAGAACATTTGCCTATTGTGCCTGCTAAAAAATCTATTGCAGAAACTCAAAGAGGTCATGTATCGTTGAGAGAGTTTTTGGCATTTAGGTTAATGGATAGATACTTTGAGGAAACTACTATATTGAAGAGTAAAAGATTGTTTCAGTAATTTGTTGTTGATTGTTATTCAATGCTTGAAGCCCAAAGACTTTCGTTTATAAAAAGACACAAAAATGTTATCAGAGGTGACCTTTTGAAAGGTGTTGAGGAAGCTATGGATCAAGGTGATGTAGAAGCAGCAACTATTAGCAAAAGAGTTATTCTTCCATCTTCATTCACTGGTGGTCCTAGATACATGTTCAATAATTGTCAGGATGCTATGGCAATTTGCAGAAGATTTGGATATCCGTATTTGTTTTTAACCTTTACTTGTAATCCAAAGTGGGATGAGATTCGTCATTTGGTATCTTCTATTGGACTGACTGCTTCCGATCGTCCAGACATTTTGTGTAGAGTGTTTCATATGAAATTAAATCAAACGATGTTTGATTTGAAGAAGGGTTCATTTTTTGGCAAGGTTATAGCACGTATTATTATTAAGCTTTTATTTATTGTATATGATTTTAGATGATATATTACATGATGTTCTTTATATTTGATAGTTAGTTGATTATTTTTCTTGCCATAATTAGGTATGTATACAATTGAATTCCAAAAACATGGCTTTTCACATGCACATATATTGTTGTGGCTAGAAGAGAAGGATAATATGCAGTCGATTGATTTTATTGATTCAGTCATTTCTACCGAGCTATCGGACAAGACCAGGTTCCCTAATTTATACAACATTGTTACCAATTTTATGCTTCATGGACCTTGTGGTAGTGTAAATCGTAGTTCTCCTTGCATGAAGGGTGGTAAATGTTAGAAATATTTTTCGAAGAAATTTGTTGATCATACTACATTTGATGATGATGGATATCCAATTTATAGGAGAAGAGATAATGCTGTTACCTTTGTTAAGGGTGGTGTACATTTGGACAATCAGTATGTTGTCCCTTACAATCCTAAATTGTTGATGCGTTTTCGAGCCCATATTAATATTGAATATTGCAACAAGTCTGATTGCATCAAGTATTTATTTAAATATGTTAATAAGGTGTCAGATCGTGTTACAGCTGTTGTCACCGATGGTCAAAGTCAATTAAATGAAATGCATGCTGTTGATGAGATAAAGCATTATTACGATTGTCGCTATTTATCACCATGTGAATCTGCTTGGAGACTTTTTGCATTTGATATTCATGAAAGATGGCCTCCTGTACAACGTTTGACGTTCCATATTCCTAGAGAGCAGTTTGTATTGTTTAATGATATTGAAAAAATTGATCATGTTGTTGAGAAGAATAAAAACAATGTGACAACGTTTCAGGCATGGATGAATGCTAACCGTAAATATGTTGAAGGTAGCCATCTAACTTATGCGGAGTTTCCCTCAAGTTTTGTGTTTCTTCAACAGCAAAGGGAATGGAAACCTAGGAAAAGAGGTCAAATGATTGGTCGTTTGAATTTTGTGCCGCCTGGTAGTGGTTGTTTAATATTCAAAGGGGTTGTACGGGTTATGAATATTTGAGAACTGTTAATAATAGTAGTTATCAGTCTTTTCAAGAAGCATGTGCAGCTATGGGTTTATTATCTGATGATAAAGAATATATTGATGGACTTCGTGAGGTTGCAGTACTGGCTTCTAGGGCATACTCGAGGAGGCTTTTTATCACTTTATTGTTGTCAAATAGTATGAGCAACCCTCGCCATGTATGGTATGAGACTTGGGAAGTCTTAGTAGATGGTTTATTATACGAAAGACGTAAACAATTACATTACCCAGGTATAATATTTTTGTAGATTTATAATAGTAGATTGGTCGAATTTCGTTTTTTATACTTGATTGATTCATGATTTTATTATTTTATTTATTAGTTTTATTAAATTGTTCTATTTATTATTTTACCAATAATTTATATGATTATACATTATTTATTGAAATCTATATTCATTATATTCCTTATGTATAAAATATAGGTAATAGGTAATAGCTACTTTTATTTTTATTTATGATCGTAAATTTATTTCAATGTGCATATTTATGTTTGAGTGATGATCAGTTGAAGGTTATTTGTTTGGTTGAGATGGAGAAATTGTTGCGTTTGAATGAGAATTCATTGAAGGATTTTGATACCATGCCATTTCCTCATACTGAAGACTTATCTTATTTGAATAACATTTAATTTTTGTCCTTAGAGAACTTTCATATGACACACATGAAATGGCTGTTAAACATCTTGAATAATTGGGACAACTCAATGTTGGACAAAGATTTGTATATGATGAAATTGTTGATGTTGTCTTAGCAAAAAATGGTGGGTTTTTTTTTTTTTTTTTTTGTGGATGGTTATGGTGGCACGAGGAAGACTTTTTTATGGAAGACTTTGTCTTGTAGATTTCGTGCTGAGAGTAAGATTGTTTCAAATGTTGCTTCGAGTGGAATTGCTTCACTTTTGTTTCATGGAGGTCGAACTGCACATTCACATTCACAGTTTGTTATTCCTTTGATATTAAATGAAGACTCAATTTGTAATATTAGACAAAATAGTTTTAGAACAGATTTACTTCGTGAGACTACTTTGATAATATGGGATGAGACTCCTATGGTTAATAGATGGGCATTTGAGGCATTGAATAGGACATTAAAGGATATTATGGGAATTGTTATGGTAGAATATTCTCATAAACCATTTGGTGGGAAGGTTGTTGTCCTGGGTGGTGATTTTAGGCAGATATTACCTGTTGTTCCAAAGGGAAGTAGGACAGATATTGTTTTGGCCACCATTAACTCATCTATATTATGGAAGCATTGTAAGGTGGTGAGGCTTATAGAAAATATGAGAATATAGATGGATTCAAGTGGTCTTGATAATCAATCGAATAAGGATTTGCACAGTGGATTCTTGATATTGGTGATGGGAGGTTGGGTGTTGACAATGATTGTGATTTTGATATTTATCCCCCTAAAGAATTGTTAATATTGGATGCAATTGATCCGTTAGCAACTATTGTGTCCCATATATATCTTAATTTGGTTAGTCATATGAATTATTTCAAATATTATGAAGAAAGGGCGATATTGGTACCAAAATTGCAGTTTGTGGAACAGATAAACAATTACGTGTTATCGTTGTTTCCAGGTGAAGGAAAAGAATATCTTAACTCTGATTCTATTACTAGGATGGAGGAAACAAACGGCATTAATTCTGAGTGGTTGACTCCTGAATTTCTTAATCAAATTAGGTGCTCTAGACTTCCTAATCATAAGCTAATATTGAAGGTCGGTGTTCCTGTTATGTTGTTGAGAAATATTGATCAATCTGCTGGGTTATGCAACGGTACGAGGTTCGTTGTTACTGAGTTGGGTGCGAATGTCATTGGTGTTAGAGTTGCTACTGGAAATCATGTTGTTGATAAAGTTTATATTCCTAGATTTAATCTAGAACCATCAGATCAAACAATGCCATTTAAATTTCAAAGGCGCTAGTTTCCATTGGTTCTTAGCTTTGCGATGATTCTAAATAAAAGTCAAGGACAAACATTATCTCATGTTGGACTATATTTACCTGCTCCTATTTTTTCTCATAGCCAATTATATGTTGCTATTTCTAGGGTTAAATGTAAGAGTGGTTTTAAGATTTTAAGTTGTGATGATCATGGCGTGGCATGCAGATTGGTAAAGAATGTCATCTACAAAGAAGTTTTTGAGCAGGTTTGATTTAAAATGTTTTTCGTAATGTTTGTAGAGTTTTTGGTTTAGCAGATGCTATCTGAAATTATTGAACCAATACAATATTGTAGATATGTATTTTAAATTTGTGTGGACTATCCAATTTATTATTAATCATATATGAACAAATAATGTTGAATTTATCCATTTACCTTTCGAATGGTTCTTTTTTTTTTTTTTTGTAAAGCAATCTTCCTTATTTGTTATTTACGAAATGCACTATGAAAATAATTTACCTTTACTGAGATATAAAACTTTAATAGATAGTTGGATTTCAATTTTTATAACTCAATTGAACTTTACCAATAAATTTTTACAAATCTTTGCTTGTGAATAATCCCACGTCCATATATGGCAGTAAGTAATCATTATACACACTTAGGAACTAGGAAATCAAACTTTGTTCTAATATTGTAATTATTTATAATTATACGCATGCAACATAAAACATGTCAAGGAATATATGCAACACATAAACAATATCATCATATTACTGGTTCTAATGGAAGACTGGAATTAAATAACATACACTTCAACTAATACACTACTCTAGACTTTGCTTTTTCTTGCTGTATTAGTTAACCCCGGATTATCTTCACCATTATCTTCCTTGAATCCTCAGCTACGGTAAATTGCATCGCATCTCCTTTCTTTATTCCACTTTCCTTACAGAATTTATACCAGCTATGAGCACCAATACTGCATTCAGTGTCCTGACATTTAAAGTATCTCAATAGCTTGCAGTTGTGGGATCTTTTGGATTCATCCTCGATTAAAATAGTTTGTTGGTCATTCATGTATAATTATTGTTTTATGTTTGGTTGTAATTGTTTTGTTCTTGCAAATTTATAATTTTGTTTATGCTTTTTTAGCCTCATACCATTTAAATTATGATTACCTGCAACTCATTTTCTTTTTTATCAGTTGCCAAAAAAAATAAACTAATTGTGATGTATTTGAAATCTATATATTACTCAGTTTGAATCACGTATCTGAGTTGTGTGTCTATTGTTTCCTGTCAATGGATTTTCTTCCCCTTGCAACTGGGAGACCAACTTTTGTAAGACAATTTAGATGTTAATTTAGATAGTTGTGTTTGCTTATTATAAAATTGTAACTGCTTTTCATCTCAAAGTTAACTAAATTTTTGGTTCCTTGGATAGTCCATATATTTTGAATTCATTTTGGATGGTCACTAAACTTCAATATTGTTGCTTTCTTATTGCATTGATATTGTAATGTATAGTTTCACTGATCATATCTGTGTTTTTATGCTTCCCATGTTCTTCTCTTTTGACCATTGAATTGATTGCTCGCTCCTTCTTGTAATATTGTCTATCAAATGTATTGTTTTTTTTTTTTTCCATCGAGTCGATCGTTCCCACTCTCCCACAAGTGAGGGCAGATGAATTAATGCACGAGTTGATTAAATTATTTACAACTAATCACTCGGTATTTCTTTTTCATATCTAAAACCCAAAATTCTAATTTTGTTCGGTTACAAGACTGTAGTTGAACATGTTTGCTAATTGTATTTTAAAATTAACACTTTTTTAAACAAACCATCTGTTATCAATATGCTTATAACTTTGTAATCAAATTTTTAATGCTTCTCAATAAGCAAGAGTGTAGCCACCATAGCAAGAGTGTGAAATAAATATCAATCATTTGAAATAAATTCATCGTGGACCACATTGCATTAAATCATATTCAAGGTAGTAAAGATATCTAGCCGTCTACTTAGTTTTAAGAACGCATCTATACAAGATTTTATTCTGCTCGTCCACTGATGTGTAGAAGCACTCGTCCACTAAAGTAACATAAACGCCCGTCTACACAAGTGACAGATACGCTCGTCCACACAAGTGACAGAAGCGCTTGTCCACACAAGTCTTTAGACTTGCTAAGCCCTTAAGAGAAAATCCGTCCAGTGACGTGACACTGTGGACGTCTACTGAATTTTAGTTAGGCATTATAGATGTATACTTGAATGATAAGAATAACCCTCGTCTGCTGACGTGGCAAGATAGACGCGCTTATTTTCAAATCTTTGGACTTGCTGTTCTTATCAAGTTATTTAGGTATTCATTTATGGCATCGTCCACTAAGGAAAAACCAGTCTACTTATCAATTAAATTATAAATGGTTTAAATAACCTTTGGTAAATAACCTTTGGACGGATAATTCTTTGCACGAGTCCAAGCATTGTATACCATATATTATTTTGAAGAAAACTTACACATTGGAGTTCTTCCTCATCAGCGACGGTGGAAGTGCTTTCTGCTTTTCAACTTCAGCTTCGACCTCCTTCTAGACGGTGGGAATGGAATTTGAGGTTTAAAGATATATTGTTAAGCCTTATTTGATGAATTGAGCCCATCTTTATTAATACAAGCAAGCATATGGGTAAATTGATTTGAGCCATTGAAATGTGATTGTCATACGATAAGAAGGTTCATTGGACTTAACTAACTTATGATAAAACTCATAAAATTAAACTTAACAAAAAAAAAATTGTATAAAATTAATATAAGTATTTATATTATATGTTAATATTATAAGACTTATTTGTTGTAGGATAACCAAACTGTACTCGTGCGTTCAACACGGACCAATTACCCTAGGTCAGAATAACAGCAAAAGATGCAGAGGATAAACACCCAGAAATCCAATTTCTCATTCTCAAGCCAAAACCCTTTCTATTTAGAATATACAAAAAGCACCAGATGACCCCATCAAGGCTCTCAAAATCTTACTTAAAAAGATTTAGCCCTGCTTCTTTCTATTTCAAAAATCGTTATCCACCTCATTAGCAATAAGAGCTGCTTCTAAAATCTATCTACTTGGGAAAAACGCGTTTATCCTAAAAAAGTGTCAGCGAGAACTTCACTCAACATAGAAGAAAGGACTTGAAAAACTTTTATATACACTAAATATACAATTTAAACAGATTAAGCTTGATGATATCTCAACAACTATACGAAAAAAATCAATGGAAAACCGTTAACTTCCTCTTTTCCCTAACTGAAAACTGCCATACGAATTTTCCTCTTCCTCAAATGGTTTCTCCAACCATCCAATCCAACCATTCAAGTAGAAACTTCACCAGAAGATCATCATGCAACTTGCTTGATTCTAAACATCCAGATATTTTCTTTCCCATAAATCAAAATTCAACATTGCTATTAAGTTTTGGCAGTTGGTATTGCACAATCCATGGGATGATAAAAACTATATAATAATAAATAAAAAACAAGTAGCCACATCAAATTGCGGCTGTTTAAAAGAAACCATCAGATCAACATCACGCAAACAATTTTAAAGAAACCTAGAGCATATATTGATTTCACAACAATAATTCGTGTATGATGAATACGGACGAGATCTTAGACACCATTAAACCACTTGAGAACAGAAAAGCATAGCTCAATCCATTATATCATCAGGCACCAAATTCTTTGTTTAAACAGAGAGAAAGCATTTCTTACCAAGACGAAGCAATCCTATCTAATCTTCAATAGACAAACAAATAATTAGCAAAAAGACTACGGCTAAATCCACAATCACAAAGCTAGATTTCATATGGAGTTTATTTAACAAAATATTTTTTTGTGCTATGGAAAACATGACAGATATCAGTATATCAGTTGTATCGTCCAATAATTACTACTTTCACATAACAGCTCTAGATACGAAAGCATGTCAAGGACATTAAAAGTGAATTCCCTAGTCCTAGTTCAGTTTAGGGGGAAGTTAGACCAACACTTCATCTTAATAACTGCAGATACAAGAAAATACATGCTGCAATTCCTAGATCAAAATAATAGTGCAGAGAAGAACTATTCACAATTGAAGGTACTGACAATCCAAAGAACAAATAAAAAATGCTACTGACATGTTCTTCCAAAATCATCAAAATAAACAAATTAGTAAAAAGAAAGAACAAAAACACAGAAAACACCAAGGGAAAAAAGCCTAAACAATGCCTTATTCTTCCATTGAAAATCATCAAAATGCCTATACATTGCCAAATTATTCCGTTGTTAATCATCAAGATGCTCTGCTCAGTTAAAAATAACCAGATAAAAAAGATCGATCTAGTGTAAAACTTGCATTGAAGAGACATTTGCAGATTATCTTCAAAGAAAATGCCATTGTGTAGACATTTTTTCTCAGTGTTTGCTGTGTTTTTGTTCTATCTTCCATTGATAATCACCAAAATGGATGATCCAGACTGGTAAAAAGATAGTCATCAACAATAACACAGCAAGCACAAAGGTTGCTCTGCTCAGTTAAAATTACCAACAAAAAAAAAAAGAAAAAAGTTGAACCATTGCAAAACTTGCTATCAGCGAACAAGATAGTGAGACATCATTGTATATACTTGCAAGTTGTTCTGTTCAAACAAATTTTTACCAATAACATGACATCAATCAAGGAAAATACACTGCTTAGCTAATGGCTTCGGGTTGTTTCCTCTACATTTTTGCAAGGGCCAGAGTTAACCTCTTAACATCATCATCCTTGGGAATATGGATGATAACAATGAGTTCCACAGTCGAGTGTGTTTGGATAGCTTATTTTGTGTTAAATAAGTGATTAATTCTTATAATTTAAGCTGAACCTTCCATACTGAAGAAAAAAAGGGGGGAAGGGACGAAAATCAGGAACAAAATGCATTAGAAGCTATTAACCAAGGTTGAGAATATGAGAATATCAAGTATGCAACATTAATGCAAACACATGCAATGTCATGAGGGCCCAATGGAGACTCCTCATTATGCTGAGAAGATCGTTTGAGACTTGAGACTACGTGCTAATTATGGGTGCCTAAATCTCATATGACCATTGTGAATACCTAATTTTGTCATGGTACCTTTTTTATTAAAATTTCGAAAAGAAAACAAATATAAATACATCATTGTTCATGTTCTTGGCCCAATTTTATTAATTAATTACTAATTAGTTTTTTTTATTTTGAATTTTTGGTAGCTGGTATAGAAAAATCTGCATGATAGTTGCTAAACTAGATGATGATATCCAGTATCTATGGAAATATCCAGCAAAGACAAAGAAAAATGAAATAATTTGAAAAAGTTTACCACCTCTAATGCTTCGCTTGGATGGTAGGAAGTTGAGGAGAGAGAAACAGAGAAGATGGAAGTAGAATAGAAAACATGAACTTACACTGTTTGGATGACCAAAGGAAGAAGGGAAGAGAGAAGTTTTTAAAGTTGGATGCACAAAAAAATTTCTCTCCATGTATGGAGAGATTCCAACTTTCTCCTTCTATGATTTCAAGACTAACATAAAACTATCATTATTGTATAAGGATAAAAATGACTTAATATCAAAACTTAACTTATTTTTTCTCTTCTAAAAATCCACTCATTTTCTACTTATTTTCTCTTCTCTCCCACTTCTTTCTACCCTCCTCTCCTCCCAACTTCTTCTCATTTCCAAACATACCATAATTGTTGTTGTTTAGAAGAAATCATCCAATTGACATCTCGCAAACAATTCTAAAGAACGAGGTATATAGAGCACATATGTTCATAACAATCATTCACGTATGATGAATATGGACGAGATCTTAGACACCAATATACCACATACGGAAATATAAGCAGAGTTCAATTCCATTATTTGCAAGTGAAACGGGATCATCAGAAAAAGGAGAGCCTTTCTTACTAAGAAGCAGCAATTCTATCAGCAATTGTAGATATGACACCACGTCAAGGACAATAACCGTGAATTCTTAGTCCTAGCCTGGTTTACAGGGATGTCAGACAAACACTTCATCATACCAACTGCAGAAACAAGAAAATACACGCTGCAACTCCTAGAATAAATATTAGTTACAAATAATATCGTCCTGACATATTCATCCACAATCATCAAAATGAACAAATTAGTAAAAAAAAATACAAAAACACAGCAAACAGAAGGAGAAAATGTCTACACAATGCAACATTCTTCCTTTGATAATCATCAAATCAAAATGTCTATACAATGCCGAATTATAATCATCAAAATGAATGATCCAGAACGATAATAGGATAGTTATCAGTAATAGAATGCGAAAGGGTCCTCTGCTGAGTTAAAAATACTCCAAAATACTCTTGGTGTTTGCTGTGTTTTGGTTCTTTATTCCATTCATAATCATCAAAATGGATGATCCAGATTCCAGACTGGTAAAAAGATAGCCATCAACACAAAAAGCACAAAGAGGTCTCTGCTTTGTTAAAGAAACCAACGAAAAAACAAAAGCTGATCCAATATAAAACTATCTATCAGTAAACAAGATACTGAAGATAGTGCCACAACATTGTATGCTTGCAAGGTGCAATACATCTCTGCAAGAATGTTTTTAATGTTTAAACAAAAAAATTACCAATAAAAGAGATCAATTAAGGAAAATACACTGCTCAGCTCAGTTACCAGCTTCAGGTTGTTTCCTCTACTTTTTTCTTGCAAGTACCAGTATTCAAGTTGAACTCTAACATTATCATCCATGGGAAAATGGATGATAATGATATATGTTCCACCAGCACACCACTACGTAGCCATAGCACCAAATCAATAAATCCAATGGCCCCACCCAAATGGACCAATCAACACTCGATATCAACCAACATGGAAAATACAGCAGATTTACATGCTCAGTTAACAGCTTCAGGTTGTTTCCTCTACATTTTTGCAAGAACCAGAGTTCAAGTTCAACTCTAACATTATCATCATTGGGAAAATGGATGATAATGATACGAGTTCCACCAGCACACCACTAAGTAGCCACAATCCTAGATCAGTAAATCCAATTGCCCACCCAAATGGACCAGTCAACACTCAATGATCAATCAACATACAAAGCTGATGCAAAATACAGCAGTTTTACAAACAAAAATTCTCAAGCAATAATTGGATATTGGAACAAAGATAAATAGGATTAAGTAAAATAGCAAAAAAATGCAAAGACCTATGCATAAAACCAAACTCTAGTGTGTTTAGATTTCTTATTTTGTGTTAAATAAGTGATTAATTCTTATAATTTAAGCTGAACCTTCCATACTGAAGAAAGAAAAAAATGAAAACCCCTAAATCATCAAAACAACAATAACAATCATGTAAAGTACCAAATGCCAAAACTAGCCTCAATGTAGCATTATATAGTAACACAATCCAAACAGAAGCAAAATATCTGAGAATGAAACACTAACAAAAATAAAATCGAAAATTCTTTTTATCTTAGAAACGATAACAGAAGCACTAGATCTAAGATCTCGCCCCTCAAAACGACAGCGTTTTTCAGAACCTGAGCTTGGTGAAGAACCACCTGTTCTTACCGGTCTTGAACCTTTCCTCGAACCTCTTTTTCGTCTCCTTGAGCGCAGTGACCTTCTTGTCCTTAGTGTGAAGCACGTCGGGAGCAACGGCGTCCTTGAGATCCACGTCGAGCGTGTAGCGCGTGGGCATCAGGTGCTGGTAGTTGACGAGCTTCACGAACGCCTTCACGCGCGACTTCTTCGCCGTCTTCTTCGCCGAATCCTTCTTTATCACCTTCGCCGGGTACTTCTT
This sequence comes from Sophora flavescens, assembly GCA_030762895.1. Classification (NCBI taxonomy): domain Eukaryota; kingdom Viridiplantae; phylum Streptophyta; class Magnoliopsida; order Fabales; family Fabaceae; genus Sophora; species Sophora flavescens. The sequence continues at coordinate 223,279,425 of CM061062.1, forward strand.
GATTCCGGCGACGAGGCAGTGGCCGTAGGGGCGGTCGCGGGTTCCCTCGTCGAAGGTGCGGACGATGACGGCTTTCTTGCCGGCGTAACGGCCTTGGAGGACGATCACCGCCTTGTTCGGCTTCAGGAACTTCACCATCTTCGCCGCCGATTTGGACACTGCAACTACAACAATGGTTCTGGCGGTAGAGTTATGAGAGATGAAACCTTAGCTGAAGATATAGGGAGGGAGAAACCCTAGAAAACAAATGGGTTTGATTTTGGGTTGGGCCTGGATTTGATAAAATAGCTTGACCTTGATATTGGCCTTTTTGTTTTTGATCCAAGATATTGGCCATTTTGATTTTAGGATATTCTTGCCGTTTTGCGGGTATGGGCCAGATTGCACAAAATTTGTTAAGGGATTCAAGTTAAAAATTAAAAATATTTGTAATAGTAGAATTAGTTTTATGAGTTTATCTAAAGTGAGTAAAAATATAATGTGAAAATTAATGGTTTATCCATCTTTGATTAGTTAAAGTAAGTTGAGATCTCAATACACTATAACTGATCAATGATAAATATATCATTACTTTCTTATTTTAGATGAGATTTATCCATAATTATACGACTAATGCAAGATGCTCTTTACATCAATAATAAGTGTGGGATATAAAGCCCCTCTCTCTCTCTCAATCCTTTTTCTAATATAAAATAGGTGCAAAAGAATGATATAAAAAGTGGAATATAAAAAAAATGATTTAATTTATATGTAATATCAATGTAATAGATTTAACAATGTTAATTAAATTTTGTTCAAAAAAATGTTAATTAATTATAAAATTGTACATCATTAACAATATTTAACTTTTATCATAACTAACTTTTTAATCATAACGAACTTAAAAATCACATATGTGATTTGTGTTTGATTCATATTATGAACTAGGTTGTGCGAGCCTTTAGGCTAACGAGACGGTCGCATGAGACCCCCAATTTTGTTTATACTTTTAATAAGTTTGAATTATTCACAATTTCAATTATTTGGTGATAAATTTTGCTACGGTCACTTTATATTAACTTTTTTGTATTTTTATGTCACCTTAAAATAAATTGTTGTTTACATAATAATTTCCATCAAATTTCTAGATTAATATTTAAGTTATTAGCTAACTATTTATCCTAAAACTTAATTAACTATATATAATACTTTAATTATTTTCTCCCACTCTCTTGTCTCTTCCTATCTCTTCACACTTCTATCCTTAAACTATGGGAGGAGATCATAGACTTGAAACAGGGGAGCTTATCCCCCATGATGATTATGGGTGATTTTAATGAGGTGTTGCAACTTAAGGAGAGAAAAGGTAATTCAGGGATATCAGATAGTATGGGAGACTTTCAAGAGAGGCAAGCAGATATGAATTTGATAGACTTACCTTTGTCAGGTAGGAAGTATACATGGTATAAAAACAACTCAGCAAGTCGTATCCACAGGGTTTTTGTTGATACGGAGTGGGTGGATATTTTTAAGGAAATGAAGGTCTGGGGGTTAAAAAGATCCATCTCTAATCATTCCCCCTGCAGGTTGACTGTGAGAAAATTAGTTGGGGTCCAAGGCCTTTTAGATCACTAGATATTTGGTTCTCAAACCTCAGCTTTGTTAAATTGGTAGAGAATGAGTAGAAAACAATGGATAATATGCAATTGCATGCCAAATTGAAGAAACTAAAAAATCCTATCAAAAGATGGAATAAGGAAGTTTTTGGTGCTATTGAGAGAAAGATTGAAGGCCTAGAGTAGGAATTGAAGGTTCTGGATGATTTGAGTGATATCCAATCTCTAGGTGAGGCAGAACTCGCTCAAAGAAAAGCTCTTACTGCTCAACTGTGGATATGGCTGAAGAGAAAAGAAAAATATTGGTTTCAGCTCTCTAGGGTTAAATCCCTAACTGAAAAAGATAGAAACACCAAATATTTCCATCTTATAGCAGCAATTAGGAAATGGAAAAAACTTATAAGTAGCCTAAAAAGTGGGAACAGGATGCTGAGAGATCCGAGAAGCATAAAAAAAAGAGATAGTCAAATATTTTAAATGCCTATATTCTGTTGGTGATAACCAAGTAATAGTTAAACATACGGGGGCTGGCTTCCCTAGATTGACACACCATCAAAAGGAGGAACTAGAAATTATCCATTTAAGAGAAGAGATAAAACAAGCTGTTTGGAGCTGTGAAACCACTAAAGCTCCAGGGTATGATGGATTCAATTTGGGATTCATCAAAAAAATGTGGAACCTAGTGGGAGATGATTTTATAGGGATGATCTTGGACTTTTTTGAAAATGGGAGATTCCCAAGGGCTGTAAACACAACTTGGGTCACTTTGATCCCTAAAATTGAAGGAGCAGCTGAACTAAAAGATTTCAGACCCATTAGTATGGTTGGGTGCATATATAAAATAATTGCAAAAATATTGGCATTAAGGATTAGGAGGGTGATGCCTAACTTGGTAGGGGAAACACAAACTGCTATGGAGAGGCAGATTTTAGATGAGTCTTTAATTGCGAATGAGATCTTCCATTGGGCTAAAAGAGAGAAAAAAGAGTTAGTCCTCTTGAAGCTAGATTTTCAAAAGGCCTATGACACCATTAAATGGAGCTTCCTAGACCATATTATGGAGATAATGGGTTCTGGGGAAACATGGAGAAAGTGGATTGGCCAATGCCTCTTCACAGCTTCTATATCTATCTTAATAAATGGTTCCCCTATTGCCCCATTCAAAATGGAAAAGGGCCTAAGACAAGGGGACCTCATTTCTCCTTTTCTTTTTGTCCTCGCTATCGAGGCCTTTAACCAAATGACGAACACAGCTATTGAAAAAAATATAATAGAAGATGTGAAAGTGGGCCGGGGAGCGGTTAGTATTTCGCATTTATAATTTGCTGACGATACTTTAATTTTTTGCCCAACCAAAAGGAGAGTGCTAACTAATATAAAAAGGATGCTGGACTGCTTCCAAGTTTTTTCAGGGCTTAAAATAAATTATGCTAAATCTGGCCTTATTGCATTAGGAAAAGAAAGAGGATGGGGAGAGTTCATGGCTGAAAAATTGGGATGCAATTTGGTGAAATTGCCTATCACTTACCTGGGTATTCCCTTGGGTGCAAATCCAAGGTAGGTGGCTATATGGAGCCCAATAATTAGCAAAGTGCAAAAGAAACTGGCCACTTGGAAGTTTAAGGTACTATCAAGAGCGGGAGGCTAGTTTTGATTAAATCACTACTGAATAGTTTGCCACTCTACTATATGAGCCTGTTTAGGATGCCTAAGAAAGTCATGAAGCAAATTATAAAGGTGCAAAGGAACTTCTTTTGGACTGGTCATGAAAATAAAAAGGGCTTACCTCTTATAAAGTGGGAAGACATCCAAAAACCAAAAAATAGAGGTGGTCTATGTTAGGAAAATAGGGGGGTCGATAACTGTGCCGTAGATGAATCACTGTCTTAAAAGTAAGATTCCGACAGACCCAAGGTACAGTCTGACAAACCGGCTTGCTTCCCAAGGTTAACACAACATGTTCTTGGACTTGTGCACTCAACACTAAGAATAATGGAGTTTACACAATTCAATTGTCCAGATAGTCTCAATAATATTTATCTCCTCTCTTATACTTGTCCTTTTATATATATATATATATATATATATATATATATATATATACCCTCGCTGCCTCTATCTCTTCTCAACTAAGTATGAGTACCACATTTTAAAAGGACCAAATGAACCTACGGAGTAAAGCCATCCATCTAGAAAGTAAATGTGGCCATTAAAAGTTAATGTGCAATAACATAAAAAATGTAAATAGTAAATGTCCAAATGATTTTGCTTTATAACTTATGAACGTTGTTGAAAGACAATCAAAAGCCTTCGAGCGTTGCAATCATAAAGTTAAAAAGGAAATAAAACAATATTAAAGTATATGCATTTAAACAATTTAAAAACCAAATGTATATATAATAATCAATCATAATCTCATATTCTAATTTGATACTTTAAAATTGAATCAGTCACAAATCTTTAATATTAAAATTATAAAATCCTGCTATCATTTCACAATTAAAATTTTGTATAAGTACCAACTTAAAAATGATTTTAAAGATCATTCCAAAATTAATTAAAGGAACTTAAATTTTTCCTTTTAATTGCTGCCATCATTCCAACAATCCCCCACTAATGGCAAGCAAGTAAAAGAATATCCGGACAAAGGAAAGTATTAATGTTTTAGTGTTAATATCCTAAAGATTTGAATTAACACATAGTGAAATGAAGTAACAACTTTATACAAGAAAGAAATTACTCTTGAACTAAATGGACTTAGTTGACACCCCCATAACAAACATTATACCTTTGAACTTGTGTAAACTCCGTGATATTTAACAACAAATATATACACATTATAAAAGTCTTCTCGAGTACCTTGGGTTTCTCATGAGTGTTTTAGAAAGATTGCCTGAGTTTTTCATAGAAGACGGCTTCTACCTTCTCACTCACGTAGGTAGATACAACAAGTGCGTCTCTCTAGCACCATTCAAAAATAGGGTATGTATTTATTAAGAGTTTTATAACTCAACCTTACAATAAACATTATTAGATACATCAAGTGCGTCTCTACAACACCATCCAAATCAAGGGCTATGTATCCAACTCAATCCTCACAATAAACATTTATAGATACATCAAGTGCGTCTCTATAACACCACCCAAATCAAGGGCTATGTATCTAATATCAACAAGCATTATCACACGCCATAGGGATGGAAATGTAATGCATATGTGTAATCATATGGCTTCGTTTGACCAACAAAAGGATACCCACCATATTTTCCTCAACTCAAGACTTAAGACCCATCCCTTTCGACGAATCCAGGATCACTTTCCTGGTTAATTCTATAGTGAAAGAATCAACCATATTTCTTTCATTGTAACACAAATTTTCTAATCAAGTGTCTAACAACACTATACACAATTTTTTTTCTTTCCATTGTAGACATTGTTGTTACTTCCTCCAATTGGAACTGAAATAGAAATATTTGAGTTACCAAAATAAATTCTAATATTAGAATCACGATTAAATAAAATAATAATAATCATATCATGTAATTTGGAACTCAAATAAAATCATACAGAACCATAAGAAATTTCAGGAAGACCAAGAACTTCACTATGAGCAATCTCGTGCATTTTTCATCCAAATTCATCATGAAGACAATTTTATTTCCACATTCTAAGATATCAACAATACTCGGAATTTTATTTTAATAATTTGTATTCTAAGAAATATTCAAATCGGCAGTGCTCAAAACAAACAACCCACCATTCGAGTATCCCTTTCCCACAAAATTATCATTTCTAGTAATTACCATTTTATCTGCCTCAAGAATAATTTTTAATCCAACCTTGTTAAGCAGTGCACCAGAAACCAAATTTATACGCATAGATGGCACATACAGCATATTATTCAAAGCCAAAGTTTTTCCAGAAGTTAATTTAAGTAAGACTTTTCCTTTACCACACACTCCAGCTGTAGCTGAATTTTCCATGTATACTATGTCACCATCAGTAGCTTCTTCAAACTCATCAAATAATTCCTTCTTGGCACATATATGTCTAGTTTCTCATGTGTCAAGCACCCATTCAGTAATGTTGCTCACCAAGTTGGCTTCTACTACTACAGCAGCTTTGATTTCATCATCCTCTATCAAGTTTGCTTGCGCCTTTGGTTTATGAGAACTCTGCTTCTGGTTGTTTTCCTGCTCGTTCTTGCGCTGATAACATTGATAAGCTTTATGTCCAACAAATGTAGCAAGGTACTTTATTTTTCTGGATTTTATTATTTTGATTTTGTTTGTTATGAAATTGTTGTTTGCCTCCTTGCTTGTTGTTATGAAAACATGTTCTTAACAGAAGTACCAACAGATTCAACTAAATTGGCATCAGATAAATTCAAATGGTCATATTGATACTTATCCTTGAGACGATTCGCTTCTTCAGTTCTCATGTGGCTGATGAGTTCTTGTAGGGTGAAATCCTTCTTTTTGTGCTTTAGGTTATTTTTGAAATCACTCCAAGAAAGGGAGAATTTTTCTACAAGAACATTGCCTTGTAAAATTTCACACATTTTCATACCTTCATTTACAACATCCGCCACCAAATTTTCATATTCATGAACTTGCTCCATAACAAGCTTGTCGTTTATCATTTGAAAACGCAATCACTTGCCAGTGACATATTTGCGGTTTTCTGCAACATCAGCTCCATATTTCTTCTCCAGTGTCTCCCAAATTGATTTGGCAGATTTGTTAGCTACAAACAAATCAAACAGATTGTTAGGCATATTGCTTAAAAGATGACCACGAACAAATTTATTGAACTTTTCATAATTTTCCAGTGCTTTAGTGGCTTCGGCTATTGCTTCTGCATCGGCTTTAGGTGGAATAGGAGGAGGGGCATTGAACAACACATAATCAGCCTCCAGTTGCTCAAAAAAGATGAGCAATTTTTGAGACCAACGTTTGTAATTGTTTCCATCAAGTGGCTCGATCTCAGAGACGTCAGGCAGTGCGCTTTTGTTGAACAAGAAAGTCATCGATACACAAATCTTGTTTTAAAATGTTAGGAAAATAGGGGGATAGATAGATGTGCCGTTGATGAACCACTGTCTTAAATACCACGGTGATATAATGGGAAAAGCACGTTCACCGTAGAAGCTGCAGATAGTAGCTTCCATTGAAACCACGGCAAACCCTGTCCTTACCGCACAAACAAACATGCTATAAGGAGGCTTAATATGCTTCAAGCAAGTGAAGCTGTGTGCCCGTTCTGCTCTTTTGAAGAGGAGATAGTAAATCATATTTTTTTGCAATGTAGGTATGTGTAGAATATATGGACTGATTGCTTAAAATGGTGGAATGTCAATATACCATTGGCACAAACAACTGCATAATGGATGGAATGCTGGTTGGGGGCTATTACAGGGGACTTTCAAAGAAAATTATGGCTTTCTCTTCTTTTTTTTTTTTTTGTGATGTGGACTATATGGTTTCAAAGAAATCAAGCGGTTTTTGAAAAAGTTATAACTGATTGGCAGTATTTGACTTTCATTATTAGGCTGAGATTGGGTTTTTGGTTAAAAGATTGGGATCAAAATAGCCCTTTCAGTCTTGGTGATGTTGTTAGTAACTTAGATGGTGTGAGATTATGGAAGCAAAGTAAGATACAAAGGCCAATGATTACTTGGAATCCACCACCAATTTCCAAATTAAAATGGAATGTGGATGGATCGTCTAAAGGGAAGCCGGGTCCAGCTGGGATTGGAGGTGTACTTAGAGATGAGAATAGTAACATTATTGGAATGTGTTCCTGTTGAGATCCGACTTGCCGGAATCTCGTCGTAGAACGTCAAACCAAGAGTGAGCACAGGGGTTGTTTTAAATTATGGCTTGACAGAATATTGTATTCCGGTCCTACGTATCACAATGGAAATCAAAGTCAGACGTAGTTCTAGGTTCAACCATTGGCCATACGGTGATCTCAATCCCCTAATCTTGTATCTGATGAATACCAGCGATCAAGGACTCTTCAAAAGTCTCTTGGTCTAGCTAGTTTCTCTAATACGCTTAAGGGAAAGTCACTTGGGTTGGTGAAAAAGTGAGCCTCTCTCTTGGGTTCTCCTCTTTTTATAATAGGATCCTCATATCTTTAAGAGATCTGGATTTATCTTCTTTTATCTCTTAAATCTTCTTTGAGATATAATCTCCTTAATTTGAGGGATTTATCTCTTCTAACAGGATAAGGTTATTTGAGATAATATCAAGATTATTAAAGATAGATATGATCTCCTTAATTTGAGGGATTTATCTCTTCTAACCGGATAAGGTTATTTGAGATAATATCAGGATTATTAAAGATAATATCGATATCTTATTCTTCCCACCTTTATTGGATCGGGTATCCAATCTCGGTGACCGAGTTTTACTCCTCGACCAGTACACAAGTCCCCCAAGCTTTGAGCTAGTAGAAGCGTAAAAGTTTTCATGACAGTAGCCGAGCTTGGCCTTTAAAAACCTTATTTGGAGAATCTAAGGTTTACGGCGTAGGTTCTCTTCCCATTTTTACCATAGTCTTAATGACCGATCATGTACCTCGACCAATCGCTCAACCTCGGTGACCGAGCTTAGAAACTTAGTCTCTTCTTTTAGCCTTTCAAGTCGGTGAGGTAAGTGACCGAGCTTTACATCTCGGCCCATATACAAGTCCCTCCCAAGCTTGGAGCTTTTGTGAATGCGTGGAAGCTTATATCAAGGGGTCAAGCCTAGCCGAGATGGAGGTAGACATCTTAGTTTTGCACTGTGATCAAAGTTTCTCGGTTCCCGAGATGAAAAGAGACGTTGCCTTTTGTCATTGTTTACCTCTTTAGGTTCAGCATTTTGACCTCAACTCGGTCGATTTTAGCTCGGTCAACCTTTTTAGGTCTTTAGTTTTTGTCATTTTAGGTTCAGCATTTCGACCTTAACTCGGTCGATTTTAGCTCGGTCAACCTTTTTAGGCCTTTAGTTTTTGCATTTTTTGGTTCGACATTTCGACCTCAACTCGGTCGATTTTAGCTCGGTCAACCTTTTTAGGCTATTAGTTTCACCTTTTTAGGTCCGACATTTCGACTTTTAGCTCGGCAGATTTCAGCTCAGTCAACCTTTTTAGGCTTTTACCTTTTTAGGTTCGGCATTTCGACCTCAACTCGGTCGATTTTAGCTCGGTCAACCTCTTTAGGTTCTTTGTTTACCTTTTTAGGTCTGGCATTTCGACCTCAACTCGGTCGATTTTAACTCGGTCAATCTCTTTAGGTATTAGTTTCGCCTTTTTAGATCCGGCATTTCGACTTTTAGCTCGGTCGATTTCAGCTCAGTCAACCATTTTAGGCTTTTGCCTTTTTAGGTTCGACATTTCGACCTCAACTCGGTCGATTTTAGCTCGGTCAACCTCTTTAGGTTCTTTGTTTACCTTTTTAGGTCCGTCATTTCGACCTCAACTCGGTCGATTTTAGCTCGGTCAACCTCTTTAGGTATTAGTTTCACCTTTTTAGGTCCGACATTTCGACTTTTAGCTCGGTCGATTTCAGCTTAGTCAACCTTTTTAAGCTTTTGCCTTTTTAGGTTCGGCGTTTCGACCGCAACTTGGTCGATTTTAGCTCGGTCACCTTTTTAGGCTATTTGTTTACCTTTTTAGGTTCGGCATTTCGACCTCAACTCGGTCGATTTTATCTCGGTCAACCTATTTTGGTATTAGTTTCACCTTTTTAGGTCTGGCATTTCGACTTTTAGCTCGATCGATTTCAGCTCAGTCATCCTTTTTAGGCTTTTACCTTTTTAGGTTCGACATTTCGATCGCAGCTTGGTCGATTTTAGCTCGATCACCTTTTTAGGTTATTTGTTTACCTTTTTAGGTTCGGCATTTCGACCTCAACTCGGTCGATTTTAGCTCGATCAACCTTTTTAGGTTCTTTGTTTACCTTTTTAGGCCTGGCATTTCGACCTCAACTTGGTCGATTTTAGCTCGGTCAACCTCTTTAGGTATTAGTTTCACCTATTTAAGTCCGACATTTCGACTTTTAGCTCGGTCGATTTCAGCTCAGTCAACCTTTTTAGGCTTTTACCTTTTTAGGTTCGGCGTTTTGACCGCAGCTCGGTCGATTTTAGCTCGGTCAACCTTTTTAGGTTCTTTGTTTACCTTTTTAGGTCCGGCATTTCGACCTCAACTCGGTCGATTTTAGCTCGGTCAACCTCTTTTGGTATTAATTTCACCTTTTTAGGTCCGGAATTTCGACTTTTAGCTCGGTCGATTTCAGCTCAGTCAACCTTTTTAGGTTCGGCATTTCGACTGCAACTTGGTCGATTTTAGCTCGGTCACATTTTTAGGCTATTTGTTTACCTTTTTAGGTTCAGCATTTCGACCTCAACTCGGTCGATTTTAGCTCGGCCAACCTCTTTTGGTATTAGTTTCACCTTTTTAGGTCCGGTATTTCGACTTTTAGCTCGGTCGATTTCAGCTCAGTTAACCTTTTTAAGCTTTTGCCTTTTTAGGTTCGGCGTTTCGACCGCAACTTGGTCGATTTTAGCTCGGTCACCTTTTTAGGCTATTTGTTTACCTTTTTAGGTTCGGCATTTCGACCTCAACTCGGTCGATTTTAGCTCGGTCAACCTCTTTAGGTATTAGTTTCACCTTTTTAGCTCCGGCATTTCGACTTTTAGCTCGATCGATTTCAGCTCAGTCATCCTTTTTAGGCTTTTGCCTTTTTAGGTTCGGCGTTTCGACCGCAGCTTGGTCGATTTTAGCTCGGTCACCTTTTTAGGCTATTTGTTTACCTTTTTAGGTTCGGCATTTCGACCTCAACTCGGTCGATTTTAGCTCGATCAACCTTTTTAGGTTCTTTGTTTACCTTTTTAGACCCGACATTTCGACCTCAACTTGGTCGATTTTAGCTCGGTCAACCTCTTTAAGTATTAGTTTCACCTTTTTAAGTCAGGCATTTCGACTTTTAGCTCGGTCGATTTCAGCTCAGTCAACCTTTTTAGGCTTTTGCCTTTTTAGGTTCGGCGTTTCGACCGCAGCTCCGTCGATTTTAGCTCGGTCACCTTTTTAGGCTATTTGTTTACCTTTTTAGGTCCGGCATTTCGACCTGAACTTGGTCAGTTTTAGCTCGGTCAACCTCTTTAGGTATTATTTTCACCTTTTTAGGTCCAGCATTTCGACTTCTAGCTCGGTCAATTTCAGCTCAATCAACCTTTTTAGGCTTTTGCCTTTTTAGGTTCGGCGTTTCGACCGCAGCTTGGTCGATTTTAGCTCAGTCACTTTTTAGGCTATTTGTTTACCTTTTTAGGTTCGGCATTTCGACCTCAACTCGGTCGATTTTAGCTCGATTAAACTTTTTAGGTTCTTTGTTTACCTTTTTAGGCCCTGCATTTCAACTTTAGCATCGGTCGATTTTAGCGCGATCAACCTCTTTAGGACTTTTGCCATTTTAGGTTCGGCGTTTCGATTGCAGCTCGGTCAATTTTAGCTCGGTCACCATTTTAGGCTTTTTGTTTACCTTTTTACGCCCGTCATTTCGACTTTAGCGTCGGTCGATTTTAGCTCGGTCAACCTTTTTAGGTCTTTAGTTTTTGCCTTTTTAGGTTCGGCATTTCGACCTCAACTCGATCGATTTTAGCTCGGTCAACCTTTTTAGGACTTTGTTTTTAAAGTGAAGGACTTCACTTGTGTATCACGGCTTTAGCTAGCCATTTTGATATCTGAGAACACTTTTTTCAAGCGGTTAGTGTATGGCACCTTTTTTCCTCAAACCGAGCCGGGGAATCTCGGTGGAATATCATCACGGTCAACCTTCTTTACAGCGTGCAGTGATGGTTGTGTGCAAGATGATGCTGATAATCCTCCCAGTGAGGGTCCGAAGCGCAATCTGGTCTTGTGCAACTCGACGATTAGCTGTAATTCAGGGAGCTTCACATCCCCGGAATAAAACTCCAACCAACTCAAGCGCTGCCTCGCCAAGAAGAAGGTCCAGATCGAAGTAAAAAATGTGAAAAGAATCAGGGAATCAGCACGGCGGCCGATGATCTTTTAGAGCGTGGCCAGGGAAAAGTTTTACCTGACCCCACGGTGGGTGCCAAATGTTCCTGCCGAGATCCGACTTGCCAGAATCTCGTCGTAGAACGTCAAACCAAGAGTGAGCACAGGGGTTGTTTTAGATTATGGCTTGACAGAATATTATATTCCGGTCCTACGTATCCCAATGGGAATCAAAGCCAGACGTAGTTCTAGGTTCAACCCTTGACCATACGGTGATCTCAATCCCCTAATCTTGTATCTGATGAATACCAGCGAGCAGGGACTCTTCAATAGTCCCTTGGTCAAGCTAGTTTCTCTAATACGCTTAAGGGAGAGTCACTTGGGTTGGTGAAAAAGTGAGTCTCTCTCTTGGGTTCTCCTCATTTTATAATAGGATCCTCATATCTTTAAGAGATCTGGATTTATTTCCTTTTATCTCTTAAATCTTCTTTGAGATATGATCTCCTTAATTTGAGGGATTTATCTCTTTTAACCGGATAAGGTTATTTGAGATAATATCATAATTATTAAAGATAGATATGATCTCCTTAATTTGAGGGATTTATCTCTTCTAACCGAATAATGTTATTTGAGATAATATCAGGATTATTAAAGATAATATTGATATCTTATCCTTCCCACCTTTATTGGATCGGGTATCCAAGCTCGGTGACCGGGTTTTACTCCTCGGCCAGTACACAAGTCCCCCAAGTTTTGAGCTAGTAGAAGCGTAAAAGTTTTCACGACAGTAGCCGAGCTTGGCCTTTAAAAACCTTATTTGGAGAATCTAAGGTTTATGGCGTAGGTTCTCTTCCCCTTTTTACCAGAGTCTTAATGACCAATCATGTACCTCGGCCATCGTTCAACCTCGGTGACCTAGCTTAGAAACCTAGTCTCTTCTTTTAGCCTTTCAAGTCGGCGAGGTAAGTGACCGAGCTTTACACCTCGGCCCATATACAAGTCCCCCCCAAGCTTGGAGCTTTTGTGAATGCGTGGAAGCTTCTATCAAGGGGCTGAGCCTAGCCAAGATGGAGGTAGACATCTTAGTTTTGCACTGTGACCAAAGTTTCTCGGTTCCCGAGATGAAAAGAGACATTGCCTTTTGTCACTGTTTACCTCTTTAGGTTCGGCATTTTGACCTCAACTCGATCGATTTTAGCTCGGTCAACTTTTTTATGTCTTTAGTTTTTGCCTTTTTAGGTTCAGCATTTCGACCTCAACTCGGTCGATTTTAGCTCGGTCAACATTTTTAGGCCTTTAGTTTTTGCATTTTTTGGTTTTGAACATAGATGTAGAGAAGCTAATACCCTTGCTGATTCATTAGCAAAGGAAGGATCTCAAAGAGAGGGCACCTGGCTAATGTGGACCTGAATCTAGACATGTAGGGATGCTGGTATTGTCTCTGTTATTGTCTCCGTGGTGGTTAAAAAAAAAGGGAAGGGGAGATCAGGAAAATTTTCTTTTTGAGGGACTGATGAAATTTTACAGTTATGTTCCTTTGTTCCTCTAATATTTTGCATAGCAGGTTCTTCAAATTATTGCAGTTGTTTGATGGAAGGTGCTGGCTGGAGATCATACAGCGGAATTATTGGATTAATCCAATGCAATCAAGGCAAGCAAGCTTTCCAAAAGAGGGAGTGCAGAGGACATGCATGCTGAGATGGAATTATCTTGTAGGAGGTTGGGCTATTTTGATACAGGGGAACCAATCCAATTTCATCAACTATATGACCAGGACTTTTGATTTGGAATTTCTCTCTTTATATTGATTAGTGGAGTAGTTTTAGATCCTTTATGAAAACTGTTAAAAGTCTTAGGATGTGATTTTTTGTGAGTTGTAACCTGAGGAAGGAAAAATTTAGCATATGAAAGGAGTGATGAGCTCAACGGAGCACTGAGCAAAAGAGAAGGGGTCTACACCTTTGTATGGGTGTATTGCTTGTATTGTAAGGTGGACTTTGTTTGTTTCTTAATCTAACTTGGAGCACATGATTGAGTACTAGCTCTACAACCATTCCTAGGTGGTGGTGGTGGTGGCGGCGGCGGCGGCGGCGGCGGCGTTATGATGTTAAAGTTAGATATATTTTCAGTAAAATTTCTAATTATCGAAAAAAAAACTCACAGTACCAAGGTTAATAACATAACACGGCAAAATGCTTACAAATGTGATAAAATCAAAGTGACCGGAATACCCATGCCTCCGGATCTGTAACGTTGACACAAGTCTTGATTGAATCTGTAATGGATTGAAGCTGATATGCCAATTTGAACCAAACGAATACCACAACAAGACAGAAACCAAACGACGTTGCAACAAGATGACGAACAAAACACCGCCGCACGCAGACGACAAAAACACGGAAAAACAAGAAAGAAAAACCAGATCTATGTGAAAAAATCACTTATTTAAATAAAATAAAAACGATATAAATGGGTGATTTCAGACCAAAAAATGACCCAAAATCACCTTTTTCGATTGATGAGAAAGAAGGAAAGAAGGAATAAAGAAAAGGTTGAGAGAGAGAGAGAGAGAGTGGGAGAAGCGACTTTGAGATAGCAAGATTCTCAATCTTAATACTATTAGCCTATCCTGCAACCAAAAACGCATACGTCACAATGTGTTTTTTTATGCTTTTTAATTATTTCCTATTGTTATTTTCACTCTTATCTTTCTATATTCATATTTATCCAGTGAAAATCGGTTTTCAGTAGATATATTCTGTTTTTTTAAAAAATAAAATAAATCATTTTAAAACGTGTGCAACTTTAATGTACTCATCTTATCTACATTGTACAATCTTAGTGTGCATGCTGGTGTATGAGCGTGGTGAGGAAAAAAGGCTTTTGTGGATTCCACAACTGATAATGTGCCACAGAGGCACAGAGCACATTGTATGGGTGGAAGATAAGATACTCTGATTATGCGTTTTCTTTTCATTTTCCTCTTTTATTGATGTAATTGTGCAGGTTTCAGGAGTGGAAATTTTGTCTTCCCCTAGGTCGTAAATGTTTAGTGGAGAAAAGTGTCATCCTTCCAACAACATTTGTCTCGTCCAAAAAGCTTTGGTATTTTCTCATCATTCTCATACTCGCCTTTTCCAGCTATACTTTTTTCCCTAACATTTTTTCTTCTTTTATTGTTGCAATATTTATTTATATGCAATCACTTACAATTTTATTTATCGAAACTAATTTTTAGAAAGGCTACTGTTACCAAATATAAATTAGGACTACATTATACCAAATTGGCAAACTCAACCGTTATCGGTTGCAAAGATTATATCATTGCTTACAATATTAGTGAAAGTAGTTTGCAACATTGATGTTGACTATTATATATTACGTCAAACATTATTGTTATTTATACAAGTAACCCATGAAACCTTCTAACAATAGCAACCCTGAGGAGTTCAAATAGTAGCAGGAAGACAATGGATGAGTTTGTTATCGGGTTACCCCAATATGGATTGGTTGATATTGATCACATTTGAGTTACTGATCATTGATAATAAAAAAAATGACTGACCCGTTAATTAATATTCAAAAATATAATCCATCCATTGTTAAATATCCAGACATAGTTCAGAGAATCATGATCCATTAAGAAGTTTTTCATGTTAATTGTAATTAGAAAACAAAAATACATAGACTTTTTTTTTTATATTTATCTTTAAATTTTTGAATGAATAGTAATATGTATTTATGGTGAAGGCTATGATGCATCACCCATCAAAATGATGCAGTAGTGCACCACCTAAGTGGCACAATCTGAACCATTCAGATTGCCACTTGGGTGAGTTGAATTTTGACTATATGACTTGGATGGATACTAATATAAGGTAGCAAACTAAGTGCCTCACTCATGTACCACCGTTTTCATCTTTAAATATAATAATAAAATATTTAATGACCCAAATTTAGTGATACAAACAAAAAAAGATAACTTTGACCGGATAATATTGGTAGGCTCAAAATTGAAAATACCAAATTTGCCTTTCACCCCTTCCACACTCCACCACTGGAACGGACCACCATCCACCCTGAACTTGAAAGAAAGCATCCATGGTGAAGCATCTATGATCTGCAACAATTACCATTTCTTCAAACATACAAACAGTGAGTTGAAATCCCAAGCATCTATGGTCTCATGGCAGCCAAAGAAAGACTCCACACCCAAACTCCGATCCACTGCCTCGGCGGTTCAGCCACCGATACCGCCACCACCTTGTAAGTTACCGCCGTCCTCACCAACAATAACTCCTCACCAACAACACCATCGATGGATCTTGCGCGGCTTCTTCCCTTACATTCTCTCTATGTTAATTGATATCATTGTCGTGCTTCGCCATCATTTGCCAGAGCTGTGAGCGGCAGCACAGTCCAGAACGTCGCACCAATGCCTCGACTGCCTCGGATCGTCGTTCCTCTATATGAACAGTTAGGAACTATGGAGGAACACCAAACCATGGAGGAACCCCTTGGATAGCTAACGTATCATAACTGGATACGCCACCTCAGGGGCGCAGGGTTCACCAAACCATGGGTGAACCACTCGAGACTTGGGCCAGATCATCATAACTAGGACGACCTTCCCTATGTTGAGCATCCCCCTCAACATAAACTCCAATGCTCTATGCAAATGGCACAACAACACACAAGGCAACCACCTTCTTTGCTTGGGCCTAAAAGCACCCAAGACCTATCACCAGCATCAACATTAACACCTTAGACCCACACCCTGGGGTCAAGGCCCCCATGTCCAAAAAGCACCAAGGTCCAACATAACAACATATCGACCAAAAAGAATCGAGAGTACTTTGGCCAAAAAGCACCAAAGCGTGACAACGTGCGGTAACCCATGGGTACCGGCTTAACCAGCTTATTAGTCTTTGTTATCTTAATTAATCTTTAATAAAGTTATCTAACTTGTTATCGATCATTTGATTAGTGTATTATTACATCATATGGGGATAATTGGGGTAAACACCCCTTTAATTCATTAATCTTAAGTTCTGACCAGTAGGAGGAAGCATCGGCGTACTAAACCCTCAGCACGGTCGTGCTGCCATTTAAGTGGAGCACGGTCATGCTCACTATCCTGCACGGCCATACTCAATGCGCTACCTGCCTTCCAAAATTTAACTGGGAGCACGGTCTTACTCCCTGTTCAGCACGGTCGTGCTCCTGGGCAGGGTCATACTGTTCTGGGCAGAATTTAACGTGTTCTTGGAGTTTAGGCTCCCTAATTCTCTCAAATCAGATCCTAGGGTCTTAACTAAAACATTCGGCATGAAACTTCACCCCTCACTAACACAGTTCATGTCTTATGAAGCTAGCTTGGGTAATTAATCTCTTAATTCCTATGTTAACTAAGAGTCTTAATTAAGTCAATTAGAGTCTTATTAACATATTCAACATAACGGTAACACCATCATCAACAACATATCCAGTCAATGTGATCAACATAATCCATGTCATAACAACATTCATAATCATGGGTATTCATACCAATTCAACCAAAACTCATGGCATAAGACAATTCAAATGGGCATACCACATCATGAACAACTTAAAAATTATAACAAATAGGCATACTAATTAATCCAATTAAACATATAAACAATTCAGTCATACAACAGGGCAGATCATGGCATCAATACATTATAGCGACAATAAACGGGGCTATGGGAACCCCTCATCTTATGCTACTCCCTAGCTTAGTGTATACACTATTCTTCTCCCATACCTGGTACGAGGTTCGCGTTTCAAAAGAAGAAATAAGATCCACTAGGGTCCCGTCTCATTAAGAGACACAATATCATATTAATGCAAATAATCATATATTAATATACATATTATCATATGCAATAATATATACACATATATACAAATATCAAACATATATATTACAGAACTAACACATATAAACATAAGGGTGAATCTTGAGGTGTTACAGCACGGCGATGGCACGGTCACACCTGACTGTTGGCGGTGAAAGAGACCATAGGGGTGGGGATGGAGGCGATGGTGAAGAAAATGGTAAAATGAAATTTTTAAAATAAAATAAAATAAAAACCGGTTAACTTGTTGTAATGGGTGACTTTTGGGGTGTATGTGTGAGGCACTTAGTTTACTACCAGATGTTAGAATCCACCTATGATCTTGTTTGAAAATTCAAACCATCCTAAGTGACAATCTGATTAGTCCAGATTGTCCACTTCGGTGGTGCACCACTCTGGTGGGTGGTGCACCTTAGACAACACCTGTATTTATTATGATCACGACATACAGAAATCTGGGGTATGGCCACTCCAAATCCACGACGCATGCAATTGGTTCTCAAAGGATATGCTCCCTCCCTCCCATCCTTGGGGCATGCATGATTCTTCAAGCTATTGATGGTGTGCGTAGAAGGGACTGGTCCCTCTTGATCTTGCAAGGATTCCAACGAAGGTAACAAGGTTGCATACGGTTGGCTGACTGCTTCCATACAAAGAACTTTGGCCTGCATATACTTGACTCTCCTCCAAGTGGTTGTAGGATTGTTTCTATGGCATGGTTTTATGGTGTTTTTCTTTTCTTGTAGTGTAAATTTGTAATTAAGACTTTGATGTTTGTGAACTAAAACCCAATTGACTGTAGACGCTTTATTTCACATTCAATAAAAAAGAAATAATGCAACAACCCAAGTATATCTTTTAAAAGAAAAAAAAGTTATATATCATATATATCCTACATGGTGTCTTTCGAAAAGAGTCGAATGGGCAAAAGCCAGCATGGAATAATCACAAAAGTGGTTTGCAACGCAAATACCATCAAAACTGGGCCTGAAACGCAAAAATAGGGGGCAAGTAGATTATTAGGCATTACACTGGGTTCGTTAGCATTATCTTAGGACTTCGACTTATGTCGTGGCTGTAAAAATGACTTTGTTGAAAATCGTAAAATTCACTTCAAGATCTCTACATTTTAAAAGGATTAGTCTTTTGATTATTGGTAAAAAAATATCTTTGATACATAAAAAAATAGCGCACGATATGAAGGGGTGCAAAGATCACGAATACACAGAGGAAGAAAAAGGTCCCGAAAGTTTGTATTGTCTGCACATGCTTTTGCAGTTTTGCCACCAGGCTCATGCATCATGCAACCTTGAACCTCCTATCCAATTATTACAATCATTAAATTACGGTATAACCCTCCGTAATCCAAGTTCTAGAAGCCTTTTTTAAAGACTAGTTAACTCCTATCTATAAAACTCTTTCCCTTCTCTCTACACAGTCACGTGTCATCATTAGAGGGAGTGGTTTTGAGTCATTTTTTGATTTAGAATCACCCCTTTACTTCGTTTTTTCCCCATTTTATCTAAATAAGTGGTTCTTTCACATAGATTTGATTTTTTTCTTCGTGTTTTTCATGTTTTTCGTCTTCTGTGGGCGGCGGTATTGTTGTTCGTCGTCTTGGTGAGGCGTTGTTTGATTTCCCGTCTTGGTGCGGTGTTTGTTTGATTTCCCGTCTTGGTGCGGTGTTCGTTTGGTTCAGGTTGACAGATTTGCTTCGATCCATCACAAATTTGATCAAGAATTGGGCTTCAATGTTACAGATCCGGAGACATGGGTATTCCGGTGACCTTGATTTTGTCACTTCTGTAGGCATTTTGATTTTGCCGTGTTATGCTATTAACCTGGGTGCTGTGAGTCTGTTCGCAGATTCATCCTTTTCCGTTTTTAGCGATGTTGGATTTGTGTTGTTCGATGTATTTTATCAATTTGAATGAATGAATATCTTTTTAATAATAAAAAAAACTCCGATCTATATGATTAATTAATAGAAAATACTAAATAGTACGAAAAACTTTCGTAGAATGACATGCAAATTTGAATTTAAAGAAAGGATGATTGCCGTGATTTTGTTTTATTATTTAAAAAAATACAGTACTGTGAATTCGTCGGAAAATACGAAAACCCATTTCGCACGCTATGTCACTGCTCTTAATTAATTTAACAATATGATATATACTCTATGCTTATATATACTTATATATAAGAAATGATAGAATGAATAAAGAAAGTGATATATATAAGCGAGCAAAAGTAAGAAGACAAATTAATGCGCACTAAGTTGAATTTATGGATCTTTTGCCCTTTATCAGTTTATCTCTCACAGTGGTCTTTTTGCAAAGAATCAACTTATAATAAGTTAATAGTTAGGAAAGAAATTATTGTTGAGAAATAATTTAATTAAATTTTTTTAATTTTGTATAGTGAATAATAGCTTGAATGAGTTGGTCAAAAGAAAAAAGCTTGAATGAGGAATATAACATGTGTTTGTATGAATAGTTAATAATAAAAATTAAAACAAAAATGGGAAAAATATATTATTTTTACCGAGGAATCAAATTCTCATTAATTTAAGATTGAATTAATTTAGAAAATATTAATATTGATTAATTCAAAAGTTTGAATAAAGAAATGTAATATGTCTTTGAAATTAAGCAAACAAGAAAAAATTCACTGATTATAAATCAATTTAAAATTAATGTAATAATAGTAATATAATGTAAGACAAAAGAATAAATGTATCCATTCTGAAGATTGACTTTAATTAGTGTAATGGATACGTTTTCTGAGTGTGAAATTTTCGTACATTATAATCAATTAATGAATCATGTTCGCTAACAGTCCGTAGCATGGTATCCAAATAGGATTGAACCCGTGGAAGTATGTTATGTCCGTAAGGTAAGGTGAACGTGTATCGAGATATTTTATAGTTAGAGGTTTCTAAAATGTAAAATAAATTCTTTGAGGAGGGGTCCCACCCATGTTGCTCCAAGCCTCATAGCGATGCTCATTTCCTAACATTTTTATTAGGAAAAAAATCAATTATAAATCATTATATTATTAAAAATATTTAATTATTTTAATAGTCATCATATAAAAAATGCAATCTATCAGTCTACTTAAAGTGGAGTAGGGTTTTAAAAGAAAAAGTAATGTTATTTTAAAACCTGAATTGGACATCATGGGATATTCTAGTTATGAACCAATGAAATTAAGAAAGAGAAAGAGTAAAGTGATTCATAATCTACTAAAACACTAGGGTAGCGTTTGATATAAGTTTTAAAAAAGTATTTTCGGGAATGTTGGCATGGGAATAAAGTTTTCTCATGTTTGTTACTAGTTTTAAAATTTTATTTCCAGGCATAAAAGATGTCCGGGAATAAAATTAGTGAATGGTAGTTATAAACTTGGAAAAACTCTATTCCCACGTGTGAATGTGAGAAAAGTTTATTCCCGGGAATCACATTCCCAGGAATGTTGTTTGACCGGGAATAAAACATTCTAAATACCAAACGCCATCTAGGGTGTCCCCCGTGATGTCCAATTTGGGTGTCAAAATAACATTACTCTAAAAGAAAATTGAAAATGGGTAAAAAAAATTTGAAAATTGAATAAAACTGATGTTTATTCGAATTTTTAGACCTTATTTTGTGAAAGTTGACCAGATCAGATCGGTTTTTAGATTTTTTTTGAAACCGATTCAAAACAAATCGAAGTGCATGTATAACATTAAATATATATTTATTATAATTTTTAGATTATTTTTTTATTTGTTGTTTTTTCCTAATAATACTTATTAGTTTGATGTGACGTAATTTTTTACTATTTTTAATGCTTCAAACATAAAATTGATAGTTGTTAGCTCGTAACATTATTTTTAGTATGTTATATGTTATATTTATTAATGTTATCGGTAAAAAAAAAATCTATTAATATTATTTAGACTTGTTTTTCAGTTATTGTGTTGATTAAACCAACCAAATCAAACCGCTTTTAATCGGATTGGATTTGATCGTATTTGATATAGGAATCAATTCAATCTAAATTAAAACGTAAGCTATTTTTATTATTAATTGAATGACATTTTGACTCAAAATCAATCCAAACCAATTTGTGTTGTCACTTTGGAGGTAAGGATAAGATAGATAGGATACAATAAGTTATCTTTGTTTTTTTTTTTTTTGTTGACAAAATAAGTTATCACTGTTGATAAATAGTTAGGTGAGTCAACATGATATGATAAACTTATCCTATGATGATTATTAGTTAAAAATTTTATCTTATCTTATCCTATTTTTAATACTTCGTAAGACAACTACAATGTTATGGCTTTAACGAGGTGGCAACATGGCTATAACAATGAGACTTCGATGAGGTTGTTGTATAGTTGTAGCGGTATTGCTACATCGAGGTGGTGGCATGAATGTCATACTTTTTACATGAAATTAAAGTGAATTTGTGAGTTATATCATATAAAACTTCACATTTTCTAACTTTGCTATCCATATATAACTTAGCCGGTCATTAATGATAATTTAAAGTTAATTTTGAAAAAATATATGTAATTCTAATATAAAAGGTAATATTGTTATTTGAATATAATTTATATCATGCGTTGCTTTTACCTCAAATACAAAATAAAGCAACATAATAGATGTTTAGGGCTCGTTTGGTGGTCAGAATAGGATAGGGGCGAATAAGATAAGGAAGTAGGATAGGATATGAGCAGGATAAGTTATTATCCTATCCGACGTTTGGTGTCCACCAGATAACCAACTGGATAGCATTGTAATTTTAGTATGAATTTTAAAACTTTCGTTCTTGTTTTGAATGTTTTCATATTTTATTAGATTTTAGTTTTTTTTTATAATTTTCATTTTTTAAGATTATATAAAAAGACAAAATTGTCATTGTGATAAAATTACATGTAATATTTAAAAATTTAAAATATTGTTGAACTTAAATTAAATTTTTATAATTTTAAATATTTATTTTTAGTTTTTACTTTACATATAGTTAAATTATTATAATATTTTTATTTATTTTCGGTTTTTAAAAATAATATAAAGTAACAAAATTAGCCTTGTGAGAAGAAATAATAATTTTTAAAATTAATTATTAATATTTTATTATTTTATGTTTTATTATAACTTTTTTCGGTAGCCATATTATAATTTATTATACTTTAATTATTTTATGTATACATTTTGTTTACACTTTATTATACTTTAAATCACCTTATCCTATCCTGTTGAGTTCTAACCCAGCCCCCCATCAGGATAGAGTTTTAACTAGATGAACATAATATGATTGGAGACAGGGATGGTTTATCCTATCCTACTGGCTCATCAAACAATAGTTTCAGACAGGATATGATAGCTTATCATATCATGTCTCTCTTATCCTGACTACCAAACGAGTCGTTAGTGTGTATCAAACATTAGTACATTACATATAATAAGAGTTTATTATACTCATCAAATCTTATCTTTATCTAGTTTTCTTATCAAGTTATCATATCTTAACCTCCAAAGAAGTAGTGCCTCAATTCGGAACGGATCTCCTGCAGTGAAATTTTTCTTCAGTAGGGTCTTATCCCTTGAAAATAAAGGCGTGGAAGGATTTTGAATAATGAAAAAAAGGAGAGAAATTATTTAAGTGAAAATCTAAAACTGCATAAACTGAACATAAAAATATTGGAGAGGATCTATTCCCCGCTGCTGCGAATCAATCCTCAACCATGGAAACTACAAACACACTAATTTCGGAATTCAAGAAAAATAACAAGGGTAATATCGGAAACAGAAAACCCATCCTTCCCTGTCACAGTAAAAGCTTGCTGTCTCCCTCTCACAACATAACAATCATCACTCCTTTCTCTTCCAATTAATCCTCTCTCTCTCTCTCTCTCTCTCTCTCTCTCTCTCTATATCGGAAACAGAAAACCCATCCTTCCCTGTCACAGTAAAAGCTTGCTGTCTCCCTCTCACAACATAACAATCATCACTCCTTTCTCTTCCAATTAATCCTCTCTCTCTCTCTCTCTCTCTCTCTCTCTCTCTCTCTCTCTATATATATATATATATATATATATATATATATATATATATCTATATATATATATATATTTCCCTCTTTATTTTTCTCCTTTGTTCACCTCATGGGTCATAATATCAGAGACCTCCAGCTCGCTTCCCTCTCCGGCTCCGGTGATGATTCCGACGACCTCGAGGACGTGAGGCTCTTGGACTCCTACGACGCCGACGATGTGTCGAATTCCAAATTTGAGGAAGGAATGAAGCGGATTAAGGTTAGGGTCACCGGCATGACCTGCGCCGCTTGCTCCAATTCCGTCGAATCAGCTCTCAATTCCATCCACGGCGTTCTCACGGCCTCTGTTGCTCTTCTCCAGAACAAAGCCGACGTCGTTTTCAACCCCACTCTCCTCAAGGTTCCACTGTTAACTATTTTGTTTCTCTCTCTCTCTCTGTTTTTTTTTTTTTTGTCTTCAAGTGTTAGCTGGCTACTGATGATTTGAACTATTACTTTCTTTCCGTACTTATTTCAGTTTTTTCTTTTTTTCACCTTAATGGATTGCATGGCTTTGGGTGTTTGTGTCAGACATTTGAATAGGGATGTGTAGTGTGTGCTCACTAAATCAGCATTGATACGTTAATTATGTTTTTGTTCATCGGTGTTGCAGACAAATGTCTTACAACTACTTCCTCTTACAAATTATCCTGCTTGCTAAATTTGCTAAATTAAGAAAGTAGTCTTATTTTCAAGATAATGGATGCATTTATTTTAGTACAAAGAGAATTATTAGAAGGATTTCTAGTAGGATATTACAAAACTTAAGCTTTTTTATTTTGTTTTCAGTTTTGTTTTCATTAACAATTGAAAAACTGTCACATCGTTTTCAACTTTTCCTTGTATTTCCTTTTTAAAAAAATGTTTATAGGAAATAATGGAAACATCGTGTACGAATATTTGAAAACAGTTTGTCATTTTTGTAATTATTAATAAAAACATGTATTGAAAACAGTCTAAGTGGTTTCAGTTAAGGATATATGGAGTTCGAAGAGTAGGAAATCCAAGGTTCAAACTTTGGCAAATGAGAAAAAATTAACATAATAACTAACTACTAACATTTGCCTATAAAAAAAAAGACAGGAATCTGGAAAAAAACAAAGAAACCCTTGCTTTCTCGGTTGGAATTTACTATTACTGTGTTGGTTTAAGAATGTTGATTGAAGTCTTCTTTTGACATTTATTGATTTAGCTTGCTGGTAATTGCAATTAAGTGGACATTTATTCCCTTTAAGCCTGTAAGGGATGATGTGCTTTGCCTTTACATTTTTAATCCCTGGCAATAACTGTCCAATTCTTGTGGTTAGTGATTACAATTATTTTTCTAAGTTATGACCGTAATGCATTTTTGTGTGATTTTCTTTCTATGTTGATTCATGATTGCCTGTGTTCTTTTCTAAGTTATTCTATGCCCCCTCATATTTTGATGGCATTATTTTATACTTTGATATCATATCATGGCTATTTTTGGTTATCCTTATATACATTTTTCTATTAAGATGTTCTTAAGTTCAGATGTAAACTAAAATTTATGGCGAAGCATATTCTCTCTCTCTCACGATTACTCTTATAACAAACTTCAACTGATATTTGTCCTGCTCTCGTCAACTCATCCCCTAATTTGTTTCTTGAGTGGCGGATTATTGTGAGTCAGCTGCATACTAAAAAACCACTTCTTTTGTCTTATGTTAAATGAATAAAAACAGCCTTAGCCTTTCTTCAGTGATTTGTATGGATTAGTACTGGAAGCTTGTAGTCGACGGATATTGACTTCTATTTTGAAAACTGTCATATTCCAGGATGAAGACATTAAAAATGCAATTGAAGATGCAGGGTTTGAAGCAGACATATTACCTGAACCCAGCACGCTTGTAAAGATGCCACATGGAACCATGGTGGGACAGTTCACAATTGGAGGTATGACATGTGCAGCCTGTGTAAATTCTGTTGAAGGTATTCTGAGAAACCTTCCAGGAGTGAAAAGGGCTGTGGTAGCTTTGGCTACTTCGTTAGGTGAAGTTGAATATGATCCTAGTGTAATTAGTAAAGATGATATAGTCAATGCAATTGAAGATTCTGGCTTTGAAGGTTTATTTGTACAGAGCAGTGAACAGGATAAAATAACTTTAGGGGTTGTTGGTGTGTACAGTCTGATTGACAGACAAGTTTTAGAAGGCATGCTTAGCAGCATGAAAGGAGTAAAGCAGTTTCACTTTGACCAGATATCAGGTGAATTAGATGTTCTGTTCGATCCTGAAGTTCTCAGTTCTAGATCCTTAGTTGATGAGATCCAGAGGGGAAGCAGTAAAAAGTTTAAATTACATGTCAGAAACCCTTATACAAGGATGGCTTCTAAAGATGTTGAAGAGACGTCAACTATGTTTCGGCTCTTTATCTCCAGCCTGTTTCTTAGTGTAAGTATTTCATCAATCTCAACTCTTGTAACAATCTTTGTGTGTGCTTCATGTATTTTCACTGTACTTCCTTTTCTTTATTTATATCCCTTTCCATCTGATCGTGATCTCTACAGATACGTGAAATAAAATGTAAAGTCCTAGACACTGATCAGAAAAAAAATGTAAAGTCCTTGTTTGATGACTGGCACTGATTGAACAGCTACTTATTATATGGGTGAAACATGCTCTCTCTCCAAAACACCTCCACACAGAAATACTAGGAGTAAATTTACTTGTCTATTCTTGGATATTGATTCTCAGAAGCATTGCATTTGGAGAAGGAAAAGTAGAGCTGTATAGGAGAAATGGGAGGTGGGGATAGACGTTATCTAGTTGTTGTAGTATTTTCAAACATTAAGGCACTAGTGTTGAATGAATTATCCATTTAGACTCGGCAATTGTCAAATCCCTTAAAATTATGCTTCGTGGGGGTTGTATTGATCCATACATTGATTTCATCAACGAAAAGATTTTCTGTCATGAGACCATCTTACTCTTTTCTTCATCAGAATAGACATATAGAAGCAAAACGAGATTTGATATTGTTGCTGAAAGGAATAGTTGTCATGTTCAAAATTTGAGAGTCGGTGTACTCTTTTAACTTCCCTTATGTTTTTAGGTTCCTGTTTGATCTTTTTTAATTTGTTTTTGCTTGATGCATGTATCAGATTCCTCTCTTCTTCATGCGGGTAGTTTGTCCTCATATACCATTGGTGTCTTCTTTGTTACTTCGGAGATGTGGGCCTTTCCTCATGGGTGATTGGCTGAAGTGGGCATTGGTGAGTGTCATCCAATTTGGGGTTGGGAGGCGCTTCTACATAGCAGCTGGCCGAGCTCTTAGAAATGGTTCAACAAACATGGATGTCCTGGTTGCTGTGGGAACTACTGCCTCTTATATTTATTCTGTTTGTGCTCTTCTATATGGCGCTCTTACTGGATTTTGGTCTCCTACATACTTTGAAACAAGTGCCATGCTCATAACATTTGTATTGTTGGGCAAGTATCTAGAATGCCTTGCCAAGGGAAAGACATCTGATGCCATCAAGAAGTTAGTAGAACTTGCTCCTGCAACAGCTTCATTGGTTGTCAAAGATAAAGGTGTGTACCACTTTTGTTTTATGTGCCTTGTTTTCTTAATAAAATGGAGGTGAATCATCTTCTGCTTTGATTATTTTATATTTAGGTTGAAAAAACCTTAAAAAATCATTTGTCATGCTCTAGAAGTAGAATTCATCAATTCAGTGCAAAATCAATATCAAATTAGAAATTGACGATAATAAGTAAAATTCTATCGATTTTCTAGGTGGTAGATCTATTGAAGAAAGGGAAATTGATTCTTTGCTCATTCAACCTGGCGACACATTAAAAGTTCTTCCGGGTACAAAGATTCCTGCTGATGGTATCGTTACTTGGGGTTCAAGCTATGTAAATGAGAGCATGGTAACTGGCGAATCTATACCTGTTTTGAAGGAAGTGAATGCATCTGTTATTGGTGGTACAATAAACTTGCATGGGGTCCTTCACATTCAAGCTACCAAAGTAGGATCTGATACAGTTTTGAGTCAGATAATTAGTTTGGTTGAGACCGCACAGATGTCCAAAGCTCCCATTCAGAAGTTCGCTGATTATGTAAGTATTCTTGTCATGGTTGTGTTTGACTATGTTGCACTTGGATGACCTTATGTTTGACTTTTGTTTCATGTTTCGAGATGACCTGGCAGTTGCCAACCACAATTTCATTTTTTTAAATAATAATACAATATTACAACTTTCTAGTTTTATCAATCTGCATAATATTTAGTTAGATTTTCCCTGGCAGAACGTGATATATATCATGGGTTTTATGATAAATGTACTGTGGTTGTTAGTCTATACATACATATATTTAAGCCAAACTTTTGGAAATTAGCATACCTCAGCTGACAAAAGATAATATTAAGTAGCAATACGTTAGCATTTGGTTAGGTCGTTGGCTGTGCTTTTCTGATAATTTTGGTTAAGCCTGTAGAGCTGGGGTAATCTTTTGAAGACTCTCCTCTGATCACTGAAGCTTCTTTGAAATTATTCAAAAAACTGGTAATTCCAAGTTTGACTTTCTTCCCGTTTGTAACGAAAGAGAAAGGAGATAAACCAGAGAATGAGGTGAAAACCAGTGACTTCTCTGTCACCGTGTTCTCTCATTTTTTATTAAGTAAATTGAAGGCTTGCTTTACAACATGCTCTTACGGCAGTATAAAAGGTAAAAATACTATAAAAGAATACTAACTTACAAAGCTATACATACATTACTAAAACAACAGACTAATATATGCATCTAACACTTCCTAAAAGGGGCTATTTTTGCTTGCTCATCATTTTCTAAAAATAGTCACTTTTTTTTTTTTTAAAAATAATTTATTGCGTTGTGTAGTTGATTGGTCCATATATGATTGAAGATGTATTATATATGAATCAGGTACCATTCTCTTGGTTTTCAGGTAGCAAGCATATTTGTTCCTACGGTTGTTTCTTTGGCATTATTGACATTATTGTGTTGGTAAGATTACCTTAACTGGTTTTTGCATATTGATTAAAGTTTATTTCTAATGTGATTGGAATGCTTATCCCTATTATTCTCTAAAAGTATTGGCTGATTCTCTGTAGGTATATTGCTGGGTCTATTGGAGCTTACCCAGAAGAATGGCTGCCAGAAAATGGAAATCACTTTGTTTTTGCCCTCATGTTCTCAATATCTGTAGTGGTGATTGCATGCCCCTGTGCGCTTGGCTTGGCAACACCAACGGCTGTCATGGTGGCAACAGGGGTTGGGGCTAACAATGGGGTGTTAATTAAAGGAGGAGATGCCTTGGAAAGGGCTCAGATGGTGAAGTATGCGATATTTGATAAAACGGGAACTCTGACTCAGGGGAAAGCCACTGTTACTACTGCTAAGGTATTCACGGGAATGGAACGTGGAGAATTTCTTAAATTGGTGGCTTCTTCAGAGGTGAGTTCCAATTTCTTGATGGCTGTTACTTTTTTTATTCTTATTGTCTGTTTATAACGTTGTCATTTGTTACATATCTGGCTCAGAGCCTAGAAGCAGGTGAAGTTATAGAGGACTTATAAGTTATAAGAGATATTTCTACATTTCTTATCCGCTCACAGACAGCTTAACTTCTTGAGTAGTATGGCATACTGTCATGGCATGACGAACACGATTAGATTTAAATTTACCGTTTCTTCTTATATGGTTGATTGTCAGAACTCAGAAAAGTTCACCATTCTATTTCTTGTGTGAGACTTACTAGAGGAATCAATTATAACTTGTTTTAATTCCATTTTATTTTTATGATTCAGGCTAGCAGTGAACACCCACTGGCAAAAGCGATTATAGAATATGCACGTCATTTTCATTTCTTTGATGACTCTTGTGCTACTACCGATACCCAAAATGATGCCAAGGAGTTGAAATCTGGGTGGCTTTTTGACGTGTCAGACTTCTCTGCTCTTCCAGGAAGAGGTGTCCGATGCTTTATAGACGGGAAGCGTATTTTGGTAGTATCTTTTTTACTCTCGTACTCTTGCTGTCCTTATATATAAATACTGTGGAATTGGCTTCATATTTTCCAATGTTTCTTAACAGAGGTACATGTCCTCATTCCTCAATAGGTTGGTAACAGGAAGCTAATTGTGGAAAGTGGCATAGATATTTCAACTGAAGTTGAAAATTTTGTGGTAGATCTGGAAGAAAGTGCAGAGACAGGGATATTGGTAGCGTACGATGATATATTAATTGGAGTCTTGGGGGTTGCAGATCCACTAAAAAGAGAAGCTTCTGTAGTTATAGAGGGCCTCCAGAAAATGGGTGTCACACCTGTTATGGTTACAGGAGATAACCGGAGAACAGCTCGAGCTGTTGCCAAGGAGGTCTGTATATAATTGTATTTCAAGGCTATCATGCACTATTGTAGTTTTGGTGTGTGTAGTTGGACAATTAAATTGATCTATGGACAAGCATATTTGGAACCAATGGATCAAA
Source organism: Sophora flavescens (assembly GCA_030762895.1). Classification (NCBI taxonomy): domain Eukaryota; kingdom Viridiplantae; phylum Streptophyta; class Magnoliopsida; order Fabales; family Fabaceae; genus Sophora; species Sophora flavescens. The sequence continues at coordinate 223,309,468 of CM061062.1, forward strand.
GAAAAAGTATGATTTTACCTATAATCTACTAATCTAGTCTTATGTTTTTGAGCAGGCCTACAGTTTGTTTTGTTATTCATAACTGCAGTAGTAATAGCTGAGAGAAATAGTATGATTTGAAATTTGTAACTATTAATTTCCAGATCCTGGAGCTCTCTATTGTGAAGCATAAGTAGCCATAAAGCAAAATCATTGCTTATGTATAACAGAGTTGCTGCACAAATTTTATAGAATAGAAATTGATGTTTTTGCCAAACTTGTGATAAGAAATGTGTTGTGTGACAGGTTGGCATTCAAGATGTTAGGGCAGAGGTTATGCCAGCAGGAAAGGCAGATGTTGTTCGTTCGTTCCAAAAAGATGGAAGCTTAGTTGCAATGGTGGGTGATGGTATCAATGACTCTCCTGCATTAGCTGCTGCTGATGTTGGTATGGCAATTGGGGCTGGGACAGATATTGCAATAGAAGCCGCTGACTATGTGTTGATGAGAAATAACTTGGAAGATGTGATCACAGCCATTGATCTTTCTCGGAAGACCTTTTCTCGTATTCGGTTGAATTATGTATTTGCAATGGCCTACAATTTTGTGGCTATACCAGTTGCTGCTGGGGTTTTATATCCTTCACTGGGGATCAAGCTGCCACCATGGGTTGCTGGCGCATGCATGGCTCTCTCTTCTGTAAGTGTTGTATGCTCTTCTTTGCTTCTCAGAAGATATAGAAGACCCAGACTTACTACAATACTTGAAATAGTCGTAGAATAACAAGAAATAAATGAGAATAATCACAGATTTTAGTTTCTACGGTCATAGATGAGTTTGTCTGGAACTTGTAATTCCAATTTTGTGCTTGGTAGCTACCATTCACTTGTAAGTGTATCTAGATTGGAGTAGTCTACCGCTCTATCCTCTCCATCACACTTTCACAAATTTAACTCATGAGTTACTCGTCTATGTTAACTTAATCCATGCCATGGAGTCATATGTAGGGGTACATTTGTGTATATGTGTGTCCAGTTGCAGAGCAGGTTGATGAGATTTTTCCGGCCTCAGGTGGCATCAAGGTTTAAATATTTGGGTGTTAAAGGGGAGCTCAAGTGTCTCCAAATCCATCCTTGCCTGGAGTTGTATACTTAAATGAGTTGTATACCTAATGAGTGGATTATTTGAAATTCAGTAATAAAGTGTTGAATTCACAAAATTTCATAATATGTAAGAATTATTTGATACTTCATCCTATAATCTTATTTTAATATATAACACTTTTTTTGGGTAATCATGTTATTAGTATAAAATATCTATCGTTGTAAATAGTGGCTATTCTTTATCGGTGGATCTGAACAACATTAAGGGTTGCCCCCTCCTAACTATGTTTTTTTTTTTCATACACAAGAGTCGAACACCTGACTATTTGTTTAAGGGGTCCGAGTCCTTTAACACTTGAACCAATCACATGTTTGTTTTGCGTGTGAAAAAGGATCAGTCGAATGGGGTCTTCGGTCGATAAACACGTGCAGGTTTTGAAAGGAATCGGGCGATTTGAACTAGAAGCAAAACCTTACCTTCTAGCAAAGGGTCCTCAAACTCACTACAGAAAGCGTTTGGAATCAAGTGAAACAAAGAAAAGCTAAGGACTAGTGAACTAAGTAGTAATGGCTAAGGTAATAAAGCATGAAAGAAAGAAAGGCTAAAAAATAAAGGCAATAATTAAGTAAAAACTGAAGTAAAAAAGTAAGAAAGCTGAGGAAAAATTAAGCAAAGACAAAATAAATTAGTGAAAGCTTAAACGAGTTTGTATTGGATTCGATGTGATTTCAACAATAAATACAAGGGGTATTTATAGACAAAAACAACTAGCCCCATAGCCATCCCGATTGGCTAAAACTCCTAAAAACAAGGAACTACCCCATGACTAACCCACCCATGAACTCCAACGACTAGTTTCACAATCGCCTCGCTCCTCTCTTCTCGGCATGTTTTGTGGCACTGTTATCAACAATTAAGTTTCGTGCTCCAGCAGTTCCAACAGCTTACAACTCTTCACTCTTCAGCCCAATTAATATCTCCGAGCTCAACCCAATTTGTGAGGCACAACCCAACTTCAGTCGATTATGCTCCCATCTGCATCAGCTAATATTGTCCTCAGCTAGTAACTTCTCGGTTAGTTACTTGACTCAGCTTGTTGAATTTAAATGTGGGGATAACAATTGCACCCTTACATCTTTCAGTTGAGTGGAATGAAGCTGGAATGATGTAACCGAATCCCCACTATTCTCAGTCTTCGCATTCAACCTCTTCAGCATTTAATTTGTCCAACCACCTCTTAAGGGATTCGGCCAACTCCCAAGACTTGCAACGGTTATCAGCTAAGAAATCCTATCCGTTAGCCTTTCCAAATTCTTGGTTTGTTTGCCCTTTTAAATCGGCCGAACTCCTTCTTCCTTCTCACTTCATCTTCAATTACTTCTCTCTTGCACCTTGTCATCGAGAACCCTAAACTTCTGCCATCATGTCTTCCGCTTCCGATTCTCAAAACAAAACTCACTCTTCTGGGGGAAATGATTCCTCAACCTCCTCCACTGATTCGACTTTTAGCCAAGACTTACAAAACCGGACCGGCCATCGAACCGGTGAAGGCAGCAGTTCGAGGTTCAATGGTCCAACCGAGGTTGAACAAGTTATAATTAAATAATATTATTTTAATTTTTAATATAATATTTATAACAATATTAAACAAAAAAACAACATAACAACTAAAATTATTAAGCACAATTTTTTTTTATTTTGAAATTAAACTAAATAAATATAAAGATATATGTTAAAATCATCTTCATAGGGAAATCCAACCCAAAATCTACAATCAGCCCACATATGTTAGAAAACAAAAGAATTGGGTTTTGGCTAGGATGACCCAAATCCTTTTATACTATTTTTTTTTTAGGAAACCGGTTCAGGCCGGTTTACAAATGGTTATAACCGGTTTTACCGGTTTTGAACCGGTTCGACGGTTCTGAGACCAGTTTTAAGCAAGACCGGTTCTGAGGGCCAACCGAACAAACCTAGGTCTCGGGTACCGGTTAAACCGGTCGGATCGGTCGGTCCGGTCCGATTTTGTAAACCCTGCTTTTAGCATTCAACAACCTTCTTGCTCTTGTCACTCAGACCCCTGCTGCTTTATCATCTGAAGCTTCCATCACCGAGGAAGACTTGGCCCGGTACTATGCTTCTCCAATCCCCAAGGTCGTCACAACTCCAAGTTCTCCTTCGGACCAGCATTTAACTCTCGTGGAAACGTTGCTGAATCAAAACATTCCTACCTCCCCCGAAGTTATTACTAAACTCTGAGTAGCGCTCTCCAAACTCGTCAAAACAACCAACGCCACCCCTTCACAGCAAGCTGCTTACAGCCGTATGGCCATCCAGATTGGAGATATTGCTTTCAATTTCAAAGCAAATTCTAAGCGCAGATCAGCAGTCGAAAAAGACCTGCTACTGCTAGCCGAGCTCCAGGGACAGAAAGTTCAATTTCAATCGTCCTTCCAAGAGGTAGAAGCAGAACGCCAAAAAGACCTTGCGGATCAACTTATAATGACCAATCGACTTTCAGAACTAAAGGTAGAATTAACCAGAATCCAAGCAGAGATAGCCGATCTTGAACCTAAACTGGATACTGTAACCAACAAGATTCTTTGCCACTCAAAGGTCAGGATCCAGCTATATCACCAATCTTCTGCTCTAGATAAGGAAACAACCACTCTGCTCCAGCAAAAGGAAGCTTTGGAGAAAGACCTGCTCATAGGTGAACAAGGGCTTATCTCGGCTAACGAGTCCTGGCTTGGACTGAGAGGACTGTTAGCCGATCTGAAGAAAGGTGAGGCTTCTTCTTCGACTGAGACAAGAATTACTCAGTCTGAAAAGGATGCCTCCCTTGCCCCCGGACTTGAACAGAATGAAGATCATTTCACTGCTGTTGCTGCGGTTGATGTTCCTGAAGGCCAAACCGCTTCAACCAACCTCCCAGGTGATGATGTTCTTCCTTCTTCGACCGCAACTTCTGTCCATTCTTCTGCTAAGCCACAACCTTAGGATTTTAGTTTTTCTTCAATTTTGATCAACTAGGTGGTTGGCTTGTAACCGTCAGTAGCTTTTCAAATATTTATCATTTCCTCACCATGCATGTTTATCAGTCGATAGGCCCCATTAATCATAACTTGACTGACTATATAGGGTCCTTCCCAATTTGGTGACCATTTCCCTAACTTGGAATCTTTAGTTCCAATTGGTAAAATGACTTTCCAAACTAAGTCCCCCTCGACAAACAGTTTAGTCTGGACATGCTTATTGTAAGATCTTGCCACTTTTTCCTTATTCTTTCGAATATTTTCTAAGGCCATTAACTTATCCTCATAAGCCGATTCCAGCTCCATGAACATAGCTTGTTGGTATTCATCCATTGTCAAGCAATGCCGTTTAGCTACCCTTAGAGATTTCACATTGATTTTCAATGGTAATACTGCATCTTGACCATAAGTCAGCCGATAAGGGGTAAACCCTGTTGCGGTAGACTTAGAGTTCCTGTATGCCCATAGTACTTCGGCTAATGCTTCATGCCACCTCTTAGGCTTGTCTTCTATAGTCTTCATGATCAAACTGATCAAAATCTTGTTAGTAGCCTCAGCTTGACCATTTGCTTGTGCATAGTATGGTGAAGATTGAATCATCTTAATCCCATATTCCTGAGCAAAAGCTACCATTTTCTCCCCAGTAAACATTGTGCCCTGATCCGTGGTTACAGTCTCTGGAATGCCATACCGATAGATAATGTGGTTCTGGATGAACCTAATGACATCGACTTGAGTAACATTGACCATCGACTGGGCTTCCACCCACTTGGTAAAATAATCAATGGCCACAATGATGAAAGAATGTCTCTTATAAGATAAGGAATAAATTTTCCCAACAAGATCCATTGCCCAACCTCGGAAAGGTCAAGGCTTAACAACAAAATGTAGTTCCTCGGCTGGGACTCGTTGAATTGGCCCATTTCTCTGGCATTCTTCACATTCTTTAGCATAAGCATGGCAATCTACATTTATGGTCGGTCAATAATATCCATACCTATGTATTAGCCAACACATTACAAATCCTGACCTATGTGAACCACATATCCCTTCATGTGTTTCCCCCATGACTTTCATAGTTTCAGCTTTACTAGGACATTTTAAGAAAATTCCCTCCATACCTCTCTTATGCAAGAGGAAGGGTTCTGCAGATACTTTGTTAACTCTGTTCTCCAATCATCGGCTACATCTACCTCCCCAACGAGAAGCTCTCTTAGCCGATTATCCAGAGGTTGAATTTCTTCAATAGTTTCTTTATACCCAGACGCATGTTGTGCCAAATCATTTGCTTCCTCATTGTCACCTATAGGTATATTCATTATTACTACATCGGCAAACTGTTTTAACAAACTGTTAGCCGTTTCATGACACTCTACCAAGTTTGGGTTGATGCACTTGTAATCCCCAGACAATTGCTTTATGACTAACTGAGAATCCCCCATAACTTGGATATACTTAGCTCCCAAAGACCCCAATACTTTTAACCCCAAGATAAGAGCCTCATACTCAGCTTGGTTGTTTGAACATACGGGCTTTAGCTGATGCATGAATCACCAATTCTCTCTCGTAGTGCTTGTGATTGAAATCCCAGCTCCAGCTCCTTTGCTAGTTCTAGATCCATCAAAATTTAGGATCCAGGGTTTCAAGTTAACACATAAGTGTGCCTCGGCTAAAGGATCAACAACCTCTACACATGGAAGCTCAGCTATGAAATATGCTACAGCTTGTCCCTTTACTGCCCGAAGGAGCACATATGTTAATGCATATGCACTTAGCTTGATAGCCCAATTCATTAATCGTCCTTGCAATACTGTCCTAAGCAACAAGTATTTCACAATATCGATTTTGCATATAACCTGGATTTCTCTCGCCAAGTGGTAATATTCCAACTTAGTGCATGCATGAAAAAGAGACAAGCATATCTTTTCTATGGGAGTATATCTTGTTTTAGGATCATTAAGCAATCGGCTAAGATAATAGAAGGATCTTTCATTCCCATCCTCATCATCCTGTGCTAACAAGCAGCCGATGGACTCTGGGGCAGTCGATATGTATAATTTCAATGGCTTCCCTGACACAGGAGGAACTAACACTGGAGGGTTAGCTAAGCCTTGTTTTATCCGATCAAAGGCAAGTTGCTGCTCTTTCCCCCATACTAACTCATCAGCATCTTTTAGCTTTAGCAATGGGGAAAAAGGTTTCATCTTGCCAGCCGAATTTGAAATGAACCTCCTTAGGAAATTAATTTTCCCAATAAGACTTTGTAACTCTTTTTTATTCTGAGGAGGCCTAGCGTCTAACACGGCTTTAGACTTGTTCTTATCCACTTTAAAACCATGTTTATGCACTGAGAAACCTAGAAAATTCCCAGCTGATACTCCAAAAGAGCACTTGGTAGGATTCATTTTCAAATTATGGTTCCTCATTCTTTTAAAAGCTTGTTCTAGATCAGTTAAATGCTGATCAACATCATGGGATTTTACTATGACATCATCAATGTACACTTCCATGTTTTTTCTTATCATCTCATTGAAGATAGCATTCATGGCTATTTGGTACGTAGTGCCAGCATTTTTCAACCCAAATGGCATAACCAGCCATTCGAATATCCCAATGGCACCAGGACACCTGAAAGCTGTCTTGTGGACATCTTCCTCGGATATAAAAATCTGATTGTATCCAGAATATCCATCCATTAATGTTAAAATGCCATTTTTGGCTACATAATTAACGAGCATGTCCGCTATAGGTATTACATACTCATCTTTTGGAGTGGCAAGGTTCAAATTCCTATAATCAGTACAAATCCTAACTTTACCACTCTTCTTAATTACAGGGACAATATTCGACAGTCATTCAACATATATGGTCGTACGAATGAATCCTGCTTTTAGTAGCCGCTCCATTTCTTCTTTGATACTTGGCATTAATTCTGGACTGAGTCTTCTTGTAGCTTACTTGTGAGGCTTAAAGCCTTCTTTTATCGGCAACTGATGCTCCACCAAATCTCTGGATAACCCAGGCATCTCGTGGTAATCCCATGCAGAGCAATCTTTGTACTTCTTTATTAACTCGATCAGTCGATTTTTGTCTTCCTCCTTTAACAAGTCACTTATTCTGGTCATTCTCGGCTCCTGCTCTGTTCCTAGGTTAACATCAAGCAGAGGATCTTTAGTAGAAAAGGCAGGGACCTTCTTGCTGATTGGGGATTCCCACATTTCCTCCAGTTCGTGCCCCCTAGACACATCAGCCAAGCTTGCTTAATCTTGAACCTCTTCCATTTCCAAAGACATGACCGCGCCAACCCTTTGCTCAATTTCCAGGGATGTCAGTGTATGTCTCAAGTCTTCAATCACATGTGTTGTACTATTCATCTAAAAACAATTGTGAAGGCCATAGGTTGGCCTGGATCTTAACATCAAACCCATTAGTTGTTAAATTGCAAGACTCTCATGATCCTTCCTCAAAACCTTCAGGGATGGTCATAGGTTCTAGCCAAGGCGAGTAAAATATTGCTTCAGCCATTTTAACATCAGCTGTAAAAGGATTCTTATTGGCTGAAACTGACTCAACTCTGTCTCCATCACAAAACATCAGTACTTGATGTAAAGTGGAAGGTACACACCGACTGGAATGAATCCAATCTCTGCCTAACAATATAGAATAAGCAGACTTTGAGTCTACCACAACGAAAGCAGAACTTAAAGTCTTACTCCCAACAGTGATATCGGCTACCAAAATTCCTAAAGCAGCCATGGCATCTCCTGTAAAGTTTGTCATCTTCATGTTGGTGGGGATTAGATCCTGCTTAGTTCTTCTCAACTTCTTCATGGTGGTTGATGGCATTATGTTCAAAACAGCTCCCCAATCTACCAAGATTCGGCTCACTGTCTTGCCATCAACCTGAGCCTTAATGTAAAAAGGCTTAAGGTACTTACTCATTTCCCCTGTTGGTCTGGGAAACACCATCTTCGGTTCTTCTAAAATAGGAGTTAACTCTGCCCATTCAACCTCTTCAGCTAGCACATCTCCTTCTAAATTCTCAGACTGCTCATGCCGAACCAAGAACTGACTTGGAATTAACCCTACCATGTTGACAAGTATGGAACCCAAAACTAAATCCTCAAGTGAAAGATCCAAGCCGAGCTTCTCTTTCTCCATTTCCTTGTCTGTCAAAAGGATTTGTTCCTCAGCTGCCATAACTGGGACTTCTTCCAACTCAGCTGTTTCCAATTCCTTAATCATTTCTTGGAACTCCTGTTCTTCCTTTTCCAGACAATCCTAGACTTTTGAGTGTACTGATTCTGGTTCTGTTTCCTTAGCAGCCATTCCTTTTGGTTACCCGAAAGCAGCCTCTAAGATCTCGGCTACCCTAGGAGATTCTATCTCAACACGATCAATTATTTTTGCTTCGTCTAACATAGCCAAAGTCTGTTTCATCCCCTGAACAGATTTGTTTCTCTGAGCCATCCTTTTGAGTCCTAGTCAAACCCAATGGTTCTTTCACCACAGGCTCATTTCCTCTCACATACTTGTTGATGTGCCAATGCTCCTTTTCCACATTGACTGGGGGTTTGACCATACGCTAGGGTCTGATATCATCCCCATTCCTTACAGTTATTTTCAGTGTGGTCATCCCTTTTTTAACATCAAATCGAGCCACTCTCATTCCCTCATCTGGAACTGGACTTTCATCCACCTCATGCAACCTTGTGCTATCTGGAGTGTGATTCTGATGATGATTGCTATTTTCTCCATCGAAGCCTCCCTTGGGTAATACCCCAGGTTCAACTGTAGCATTGGTTCTGGTTCCAAGCCTCTTTTGTGCTCTTGAGAAACTCAACCTACCAAACACACCGGGCTTAGTATTTGACGCGCTGTCGCGCACGCGTCAAAAAGCGAGCAATTGGAAAAATATGTTGTTAGGGAGCGACAACTCGAGTATCATCTCACAAGGACTCTCGGATTGTTATTAACAGAAAAGTCAGTTTTTGGGGGGTTTGGATATGAAATTCAATAAAGAAAACAAAGCATAAAACAATGCAAACTAAATAACTATCAAATAGCTAAAAACGATTAACCTACTGTTCTCGGTTTCCCACTATCATTAGTTCATACAATTCCATGCCTTAAGCGGATTCTAATCCCTTTTCGATTGTAACATCAATTAACAAGCGAAACCGACGCTACGAGACATATGTTCCTAATTCTGAATTAAGCAAACGGATGAAGCGCTCGTGAATTAAGCAAACACGAATGAACACACGCGAATTAAGCAAACGCGATTAGGTTTAGGAACACACAATCATCGAAACAAATCAATATATATTCTATATAATCCTGAATTAAGCAAACAGAACATACAGAACAAATATTGAAAGAGAATAGCAATGAGTTCAGGAATTACAGAACCTCAAGTGGCGGTGCAAACCGGTTACTGTAGATCAATCAAGGAGACTAGTTCTCCATTACAAAAGAAACACAAAAATACTAAACCTAATTCGCAGCCGCACTATGAAAAAGATAGGAAGAGAGATGCTCAGTTCTGCCCTAAAACAGATATAAATATAGATTCTGGGTTCCGCGCGCTCGCGAGGCGAGCATCCTTTCGCGAGGTGAATATTATGAACAGCTCTTTCAGTGTTTGGCTTTCTCGCGAGGCGAGACGAGGATCCGCGAGGCGAGACTTCAAATTCCAATCTGTCACAGCCGTGACCTTCATCACGGCTAAGCCGTGATGGTCTCTGTCCTTCAGGGTTGGATTACTCGCGGGGCGAAACAGTGATTCGCGTGGCGAGATAGAGAGGATGGCATTTCTGGCACAGTGAGGCTTCAGGATCGCAAGGCGAGTAGCCTCTCGCGGGGCGAAAAACTCCAGAATTGCTTCTCTTTATTAACCTGAAAACAAGGATTAGCAGTAAGTGCTTTATTCGACTCCAAATCAGCTAAATTAACCTAAAAATACTCTAGAGACTCAAAATGATGCTTGAGGACAAATACATCCAAATTTTTGGCGAAAACGAGATTAAACTCGAATAAAACCATTGGCTTTACTAGTCAAAAACTAGTCGAGTCAGAGGCTGATCAAAATACCCCAAACTTAAACTTTGCTTGTCCCCAAGCAAACTAAAACTCAAAAAGGACTCAAACTTGGCAAGCTTAAAAGATTCAACCAAATTCGCACAAATTTCATGCAATTTCAACAAAACAATTTTTCTTCAATGCTTCCCCCTTTTCAACAATGTAATCCCCACATTCATTTACTTTAAACAATTGAGACTTCCATCATTCAAACAATCATTAATCTAAGCAGGGGATCCAAGTTACACACAAAAGGGAGATCACCAAATTCAAACAATCGCCTTCCTCACAAGGGTATTTAATGTTTCGCTCATTCGCTCAGTTTGTCTAGGCTATCAACTTTTCACTCAATTCACATTTCAAGAGCACTTCCCATGAATTTGATTTTCATCTCAATCAAGGTTCCCACGAAAACATGCATGCAACATCAAAAGGTCTTTTAAAGGTTGTAATGGGGCCTGGCTAAGGGTAGGGTATACAAAGGCACTAGGCTTAAGTCCCTAGGAATTAAGAGAGCATGAGCATTTTGACACATTGAATTTCCACTCAAGTTCTTTTTTTTTTTCATTCTTCTTTATGCTTTTGGGTGACTACAGCCTTTTTCTTCTAATATCATTTTTGACATTTTTGCACTTTTCTCTTTTTTTTTTCTTTTTTTTTTCAATTTTTTTCTTTTTCTTTCTTTTTGCCTTTGGCTCCAACCTTTATTTTTCTTTTCTTTTTCTCAATCCCAAACAACATATCATATCCTTGTAGCCAGGCCAAACTTAGTTTCTTGTAACCCTTCTCTTGCTAAGCTTCCATGCTCTCATAATCCTAAGATTAGGGTTAACATGGTTTTTCAGATTTTTGGCTTATAACATAGGGTCATTGATAAGCCTCTGGCTTATCTAGTTTTATGACTAGATAAACTAGGGTTTATGTGCCAATTTATTCGAGTTCACTCTCGTTTTCGCCCAAATTTGCCTTGTTTCGTTCCTGAGTTGGACTTTGACTCGTTTTGCGTCTTTTGTGTAGTTTTTAGCTTATTTTGGATAGAATTACGCTTGTGGGTGCTTTTGTGTTTTCAGGTAAATAAAGTGAAGCTCCGGGAGTCAAGGAAAGCAAAGAAATAGTGGAAATTGAAATTCTGAGACACTCGCCCCGCGAGTGTACTCTCGCCTCGCGAGTCCGAAGACCAAACAAGACAGAGACTATCACGGTATAGTCGTGATTAAGGTCACTGGCTGTGACAAATCGAGGTTTGAAGACTCGCCCCGCGAGATAGCTCGCCCGCGAGAGCATGAAGACTTGGAAATCGGAGACCATCACGGCCTAGCCGTGATGAAGGTCACAGACCCGGTGAAGAAGGCGGCCCCTGAGTGTACTCTCGCCTCGCGAGTCCTTGAGGACCATGGAAGACAGAGGCAATCACGGCTTAGCCGTGATGGATATCACGGTTGTGACAGATTAGGGTTTGAAGACTCGCCCCGCGAATACAAGCTCGCCTCGCGAAAATACAAAATTTGAAGCGCGCCAATGCTTAATTTCGCGTCGCGAGAGTAAGCTCGCCCCGCGAGCTGGCGAGAAACTAAATCCTTATTTAAAGGACATATCAGATCAGAATTAGGGAAGTTGTTAGCCATTGCTTAGATCGGAATAGGAGTGCGAATCCTTGTTTCTGGAGAGCTGCGTCTCCCTTCTCTTTTCTTTTCTTCTCTTAGTTTATTATTATGGAGATTATTGCCGATTGTTTGTGCGTCGTCACGGGCATGAGGAACTAATCCCCTCGTCTAGGGGATCGATGAAGCCACCCATGGCTGTGTAGTGTTCACGTGATGTATGTTATTTCTCCCCTTCTCTCAATAAATGTTTTCCAATTCGGATATTATTGTGTTGATCATATGCTAGCATGATTAACTAGTTAAACGTGTTAAGGCCGACCGGCGATTCGCGTTTTAGAACTTGAATTGGGATCACTAATTTAATATTGCACGATAGTGGGTAGGAGATTAGTGCAACCACGTAGGGAACAAGAATTAACAGAATTCGAGGATTAGAATTATGAGACTTGGTGAGTAAATAATCCAAATCGTTGAATACGTCCTATTGCGCATATGTGTGAATTTAGGAGAAATTGGGGGTCCCGGTTGACATTGTAATTGAACCTAGGGAGGAATACATAATCACTTGGGTATTATGCATGATTGGGTAGGTGGATTTGAAACCCTAGATATTTTAAATTTCTGAATTCAATCACCTTAGCTTTAATCGATTTCTTAATTGAATTGCAATCTTCATCTCTCTCACAACAATTTTCTTCGCTTAACTGAACCTATCGAATTTCCTGCGAAATTAGTAGAATTGGTAACCCAATCCTTGTGTTCGACCTCGGTAGAATCTTACCGTGTTTTATTACTTGCGACGACCCGGTACACTTGCCGGAGTCACAACAAGTTTTTGGGGACAAGCAAGGTTTAAGTTTGGGGTATTTTGATAAGCCTCTGGCTTATCTAGTTTTATCACTAGATAAACTAGGGTTTATGTGCCAATTTATTCGAGTTCACTCTCGTTTTCGCCCAAATTTGCCTTGTTTCGTTCCTGAGTTGGACTTTGACTCGTTTTGCGTCTTTTGTGTAGTTTTTAGCTTATTTTGGATAGAATTACGCTTGTGGGTGCTTTTGTGTTTTCAGGTAAATAAAGTGAAGCTCCGGGAGTCAAGGAAAGCAAAGAAATAGTGGAAATTGAAATTATGAGACACTCGCCCCGCGAGTGTACTCTCGCCTCGCGAGAGTCTGAAGACCAGCAAGACAGAGACTATCACGGTATAGTCGTGATTAAGGTCACGGCTGTGACAAATCGAGGTTTGAAGACTCGCCCCGCGAGAGATAGCTCGCCCCGCGAGAGCATGAAGACTTGGAAATCAGAGACCATCACGGCCTAGCCGTGATGAAGGTCACAGCCCCGGGTGAAGACTCGCCCCGCGAGTGTACTCTCGCCTCGCGAGTCCTTGAGGACCATGGAAGACAGAGGCAATCACGGCTTAGCCGTGATGGATATCACGGTTGTGACAGATTAGGGTTTGAAGACTCGCCCTGCGAATACAAGCTCGCCTCGCGAAAATACAAAATTTGAAGCGCGCCAATGCTTAATTTCGCGTCGCGAGAGTAAGCTCGCCCCGCGAGCTGGCGAGAAACTAAATCCTTATTTAAAGGACATATCAGATCAGAATTAAGGAAGTTGTTAGCCATTGCTTAGATCAGAATAGGAGTGCGAATCCTTGTTTCTGGAGAGCTGCGTCTCCCTTCTCTTTTCTTTTCTTCTCTTAGTTTATTATTATGGAGATTATTGCCGATTGTTTGTGCGTCGTCACGGGCATGAGGAACTAATCCCCTCGTCTAGGGGATCGATGAAGCCACCCATGGCTGTGTAGTGTTCACGTGATGTATGTTATTTCTCCCCTTCTCTCAATAAATGTTTTCCAATTCGGATATTATTGTGTTGATCATATGCTAGCATGATTAACTAGTTAAACGTGTTAAGGCCGACCGGCGATTCGCGTTTTAGAACTTGAATTGGGATCACTAATTTAATATTGCACGATAGTGGGTAGGAGATTAGTGCAACCACGTAGGGAACAAGAATTAACAGAATTCGAGGATTAGGATTATGAGACTTGGTGAGTAAATAATCCAAATCGTTGAATACGTCCTATTGCGCACGGCTGTGAATTTAGGTGAAATTGGGGGTCCCGGTTGACATTGTAATTGAACCTAGGGAGGAATACATAATAACTTGGGTATTATGCATGATTGGGTAGGTGGATTTGAAACCCTAGATATTTTAAATTTCTGAATTCAATCACCTTATCTTTAATCGATTTCTTAATTGAATTGCAATCTTCATCTCTCTCACAACAATTTTCTTCGCTTAACTGAACCTATCGAATTTCCTGCGAAATTAGTAGAATTGGTAACCCAATCCTTGTGTTCGACCTCGGTAACCAGATTTTTCTCATGTGGCTCTATGGGAATCATACATGGTGGTGGAGGTGGTAAATATGCCCAAAAGGTTTCCCAATCCTCCTCGGAGTATACATATATAAGCTCACCAGTCATAGGATCGACTCGTGATGGGATGTTATGAGATAGAGAAAACTCCTCGAAGAATTCTCCCAAATTTACATCGCCATCCCACCACAAGTTGTCCTCCAAAACATGACTGGAAGCTTCCTTATCAGGTGGACAATAAAAATTTTCCATGACTTTTGTCCACCTTACAAAACAGAATTCAAAACAAAAAATTCAAATATATACAGAAAAATATCAAATATACACAGGCAATAAAAAAAAATGTCTAAACTAGTTGTCTCATTTGTTACTAATGATATTGACAAAGCCATTCCCCGGCAACGGCGCCAAAAACTTGATGCGGTTTATCTTAAAGATATATAATTAAAGGCAAGTGCACCTTGTCGCAATCAAGTAATACGGTGGTGAGACCGGTTATCGTATCCACAGGGATTGGATGTCAATTACCAATTCGCAAATTCAACAACTATCTAGACTAATCTAAAATGTGAGGGATTAAACAGAAAATAAAGAAAGCAAAACAATATTTTTGTCTTTTTGTAATTTTGTCAAACACTTGGTATGCAAACAGGGATGTGGCTAGAATTGTCAGGGTTAGACTACACTAATCCTCCCTTAGTTGCAATGAAATGGCTTCTAACACAAGTCCTAATTCAATTATGCCAATCAAGCCTTTTCTAAAGTACTCAAGCCTAATGTCTTAGGTGCATTGAGCCTAAAACCCCAAATTAAACCCTAATGTCTTAGGTGGAATAAAATGAGATTTTGCATTAAGTTAAGACTTATAAGATTGCAAGCAGCCAACACCTATGTCTAGATTCTTGACCTACTTGGCATATGATTCATGAGCATGCCTTAATACCAACCTTCCAGTCATCTATCAAAGCAACAATTCATTCCTATGGGTAGCTAATCCAAGGAAAGCATTAAACACAGAATCACATACTCATACGAAATAGAAACTTGTATTAAAAATACCAAATCAATTACACAAGTTCAGAAAAGTTACATCTAACCCCAACAATGGGGATTTAACTACTCATGATAAGGAAATACAAAAAGGAAAAAGAGAAGGGATGGAGAACACTCATAGACACGCTTCCTCCAATCTTCTCTCC
Organism: Sophora flavescens; assembly: GCA_030762895.1. Lineage (NCBI taxonomy): Eukaryota > Viridiplantae > Streptophyta > Magnoliopsida > Fabales > Fabaceae > Sophora > Sophora flavescens. Next base: position 223,324,855 of record CM061062.1, read on the forward strand.
ATCCAAGAGCAGAGAAAATGCCCCCCTTTTTGGGTAGAAACCCTCTCCAGCCACCAGCCTCAGCCTGCCTCCAAGTGCTGCTTATTAGGTTAAAAGTTGGTTCCCTTTTCTGTTCAGTGCAGGCTTATTTATAGGTCCGTCGCCCGTCACGGCCGTGACAGCCATCACGGCCAGGCCGTGATGGTCTCTGACTTGGGCGCCTCTTCATTCACTTATTCATCACGGCCGTGATGGTCATCACGGCCAGGCCGTGATCGTTTCTGACTTTTCCAACTAGCAGGTCACGGCCGTGATAGCCATCACGGCCAGGCCGTGACGACTTCGACTTTTGGCTCAATCTTCACTTCGCTCTTGCTCCCTCACGGTAGTGAGGCCATCACGCCAACCAGGCCGTGATACTCTGTTTGGCTCATAACCTTCACTTTTCAAGCTCTTTTTCAGCCAAGCACCCCCAAGGCTCATTTCTGGGCATTTTTCCATTAAATCCTGCAAAACAACACCAGAAACCACCTCATCCGTTCCAAAGGAAAAACTATACAAAAATCAACACTAATTTGGCCTAACTATATGCAAATGCATGCCGAAATGTACATGAAAAATGAGGTAAAATCACACTCATCAAATCACCCCAAGCTTAAGACTTTGCTTGTCCTCAAGCAAAAACTAAGGCCCGAAGAGATAAACAGTCAAAGCATGGATAGTGAACTAAGAACCCGAGTAAAATGATCCAAGCAATAGGCAATTCAAACAATTCAGCAAGAGACAATCAATTCAAGTCCAATTAGGGGCTTAAGTTTCCTAGACTCACATTCTCACTGATTCGGGCACTCTTGCTCACTTGAAGCTCACCCCAAGCTTGTTTACTTGCTTGGCTCTCTTTCTTGCCTCACTCACTCAAGTGTTCAAGTATATATAACAATTCGCTCTATTTTCCTCAAGGAATGATTCCTACCATATGCTTGACTATCAACCAAATCTCCACTTTATTTATGAAAACACCTAAGAATCAAGAGGTCTTTTATTTGGTTGTAACTTGGCCTTGGGATTAATCTTTAGGTGGGGATAACAAGAAAGGGATATTTCAAAAGGCTACATAAACATCAAGCATTGCAAACATGACCTTCTAAAATACCTTCTTGGGTTTTCAATTCACTTTCCACCTTTCTTTTCTTTCTTTTTCTTTTATTGCTTTTTGTCATCCCCTTCTCTATTTATTTTTAATTTTTTTTCTTTTTTTTTTCTTTTTATTTGGAGAAGGGGAGAATTTTTTTTTTTTTTTTTTTTTACTCTGATTCTTTTCCCAAACTTTCAACTACCTTTTTACCCTTTTGTGATACTTTAGAAGGTCCCTCATCAAGTATATGTATCAAAATTTTTCAGGGCACCAAGAAAAGCGTTTTATTCATTCAGGCTCAAAATTGGGCAACTAAGGGTAGCATTTACACATTCAAAGCTCAGAAGGCCAGAAAAATACCTATTGCCTCAATCATTTTCAAAAATGTTTTCAAAAAATTTTAAGCTTTAAAATGGTTTTAAGTCAAGTTCTAGAGAAAACAAACCAAGAGGAATCACACTCAACACAAGGAATGGGGGCAGATTTTGTGAGTACCCCCTAATGGCTCAAAAGCTCACATTTATCAGTTCAAGAACCAGTGAGAAACACAAGTCTAAAGAAACATATGCTAATCATCAACTATCCAAAATCATCTCAAGCATAGTCATTTGCAGCCATATCACAAGAATAAACAGAATTGGGTTCAAAATCCACTATCACAATTTAATTAGCACTTAGTTCTCACAATCATAAGCTCAATCTAAGCAGGGGCAATCAATTCATGTGATCATGCAAGACTAAACCTATATGAATGCAATATTTACAATGCAAGATATGAACATATGCAAAATACCCCTACCCCAAGCTTAAAGATTTACATTGTCCCCAATGTAAACAATCAAGTTGGAGAGGAGAGAAAAATAAAATAAAGCAAAAAAATTGGAACGGCTTACCGAGACGGTAGCGGGTGTTGGCTCACATGCTTTTTGGCTCTGTTTCTCCCTGCTCTTTTTTTCTCCTTCCTTTATTCAAAATCTGAAGACACTTAACAAAATTATTAACAAACCTCTTGAGCTTCTCAAATTATTCAAGAGGTTGAACTCAAAAACAAAAACTAACTAAAGAGAAGAGTTAAGAAAAGTTGGGTTGCCTCCCAATAAGCGCTTCTTTAACGTCACTAGCTTGACTTATTAAAATTCATCACCTGGATCCTCCTCCCGGATCAAATGGAAATTGGGATGGTGATTGTAACAATAAAATAACTTTATTTTCAATTCCACCCAGCCATTGGGTGGAAATTCCATTGACCTTTACAATTATAAACTCACTTCCTCTCGGGTCAAGCGGAATTAACAAAAGGAAGTGTGACAGACAAGTGGGAGGGGCTAACTTTCCAATGTCCACACATGCATGCAAGCCAACATATTTATCTAGTGTAGTAAAATCAGATTGCTCAACATGCATGGTGGAAGGAGTGCTATCTAGATGCCCTGCCTCCTCACTTGTTGTTTCCCAAGGATTTTTGGAAGGTAATTCCTCTTGTTGTGGTTCACTCACCACCACCACTTCATTTTCACTTTCATTCATTCCCAGAACCAGATTTTTCTCATGTGGCTCTATGGGAATCATACATGGTGGTGGAGGTGGTAAATATGCCCAAAAGGTTTCCCAATCCTCCTCGGAGTATACATATATAAGCTCACCAGTCATAGGATCGACTCGTGATGGGATGTTATGAGATAGAGAAAACTCCTCGAAGAATTCTCCCAAATTTACATCGCCATCCCACCACAAGTTGTCCTCCAAAACATGACTGGAAGCTTCCTTATCAGGTGGACAATAAAAATTTTCCATGACTTTTGTCCACCTTACAAAACAGAATTCAAAACAAAAAATTCAAATATATACAGAAAAATATCAAATATACACAGGCAATAAAAAAAAATGTCTAAACTAGTTGTCTCATTTGTTACTAATGATATTGACAAAGCCATTCCCCGGCAACGGCGCCAAAAACTTGATGCGGTTTATCTTAAAGATATATAATTAAAGGCAAGTGCACCTTGTCGCAATCAAGTAATACGGTGGTGAGACCGGTTATCGTATCCACAGGGATTGGATGTCAATTACCAATTCGCAAATTCAACAACTATCTAGACTAATCTAAAATGTGAGGGATTAAACAGAAAATAAAGAAAGCAAAACAATATTTTTGTCTTTTTGTAATTTTGTCAAACACTTGGTATGCAAACAGGGATGTGGCTAGAATTGTCAGGGTTAGACTACACTAATCCTCCCTTAGTTGCAATGAAATGGCTTCTAACACAAGTCCTAATTCAATTATGCCAATCAAGCCTTTTCTAAAGTACTCAAGCCTAATGTCTTAGGTGCATTGAGCCTAAAACCCCAAATTAAACCCTAATGTCTTAGGTGGAATAAAATGAGATTTTGCATTAAGTTAAGACTTATAAGATTGCAAGCAGCCAACACCTATGTCTAGATTCTTGACCTACTTGGCATATGATTCATGAGCATGCCTTAATACCAACCTTCCAGTCATCTATCAAAGCAACAATTCATTCCTATGGGTAGCTAATCCAAGGAAAGCATTAAACACAGAATCACATACTCATACGAAATAGAAACTTGTATTAAAAATACCAAATCAATTACACAAGTTCAGAAAAGTTACATCTAACCCCAACAATGGGGATTTAACTACTCATGATAAGGAAATACAAAAAGGAAAAAGAGAAGGGATGGAGAACACTCATAGACAAGCTTCCTCCAATCTTCTCTCCATCCAAGAGCAGAGAAAATGCCCCCCTTTTTGGGTAGAAACCCTCTCCAGCCACCAGCCTCAGCCTGCCTCCAAGTGCTGCTTATTAGGTTAAAAGTTGGTTCCCTTTTCTGTTCAGTGCAGGCTTATTTATAGGTCCGTCGCCCGTCACGGCCGTGACAGCCATCACGGCCAGGCCGTGATGGTCTCTGACTTGGGCGCCTCTTCATTCACTTATTCATCACGGCCGTGATGGTCATCACGGCCAGGCCGTGATCGTTTCTGACTTTTCCAACTAGCAGGTCACGGTAGTGATAGCCATCACGGCCGGCGTGACAGACTTCGACTTTTGGCTCAATCTTCACTTCGCTCTTTGCTCCTCACGGCCGTGAGGGCCATCACGGCCAGGCCGTGATACTCTCTGTTTGGCTCATAACCTTCACTTTTCAAGCTCTTTTTCAGCCAAGCACCCCCAAGGCTCATTTCTGGGCATTTTTCCATTAAATCCTGCAAAACAACACCAGAAACCACCTCATCCGTTCCAAAGGAAAAACTATACAAAAATCAACACTAATTTGGCCTAACTATATGCAAATGCATGCCGAAATGTACATGAAAAATGAGGTAAAATCACACTCATCACCCCGGAACAACCACATGAGGAGGAAGAGCAACCAGAGGAAGAGGAGTTGGCAAGGGACAAGGCACCGGAGCAAGGGGGTAGAGAACAAAATGCGGATAAAGTGGTAGAGGATTCCACCATGCTTGCTAAGCAACCTGAAAATAATGCATTGGATAAATATGTTGGCTTGCATGCATGTGTGGACATTGGTAAATTAGACACTCCCACTTGTCTGGCACACTTCCTCGTGAGGACACCATTTGACCCGAGAGGAAGTGAGTTCATAATTACGGTGGTCAATGGAGTTTTCACACTCGGGCTAGGTGGAATAATGAATAGAGTGGTATTGCTCCTGCGAGGGCCACTTCACAAACCATGGGATCCGGGTGGAAGATTTGATATGATGAACGTCCCTTGGCCTCTGTACCACAGACTATGGGATCCAGGTAGATGCTTCTTAATAAGTCAAGCTCGGGACGTTAAACAAGCGCTACTTGGGAGGCAACCCAAGCTAGGTACCCTCTCCTTTCCTCACTCTTGTTTTTGTTTTTGTTTTTGTGTTTGTTTTGTTTTTTGTTTGTCACTCTTGAATAATTTGAGAAGATCAAGAGTTGTTGTATGAATGTTGTGTCGGCAAGCTTGTTGGATTTTAATTGAATTGAGCATAGATTGATCGCATGAATTATATTGACCATTGATGATATCCCCCTAGATTCTAGTAATAGAAAAGTTGATCCCCACTTAAAATTGAAAATTGAACTCTGAGATTTATTGTGATTGCTTGATTTATGATAAGTTTGGGGTGAGGGGGTGCACACACTAGGAATCGTATCTCGGTCAAACAGTTGCAAAATGTCCAGGTGAGGATTTGAGCCTCCAACTCTGTTTTTGAATGTGTGAATCACTGTTAAATTGCACTTTCCCGAATTTGCTTGAATCTCTATATGGTTTGCATGTTTATGTGTTGCATCAAATGATTTAGGCAATTTTCTTTGAAAAAAACCACTTGGCCTAAAAAGGACCATCCCTAATGCATGTTCCCTAGTTAGCCAAATTGAGCCCAATTGACCTATTGTTTCTTGATGACCATACATTACGAGCCAAAATCTGAAAAACCATGTTAACCCAATCTTAGGATTAGGAGAGCATGGAAATGAGCAAAAGAAAGGTTGTGAGAAACTAAGTTTGGGGTGGCTACAAGGAGGTATGTCATTTTGGGGTGAGAAAAAGAAAAATAAAGGTTGAAACCCAAGGCAAAAAAAAAAAAAAAAAAGAGGAAAAAAAAAATTGCCAAAAGAAAAGGGGCAAATCAAAAGATTAGCAAGGAAAAAGGCTGTAGTCACCAGAGACAAAAAAAAGAAAAATGGAAAAAGGAATTTGAGTGGAAAATGTGTTTAATGCTCATGCTCTCTTAGTTCCTAGGGACTTAAGCCTAAATATCCTTGATTATCCTACCCTCAACCAGGCCCCATTACAACCTTTAAAAGACCTTTTGATGTTGCATGCATGTTTTCGTGGGAACTATGTTTGAGATGAAAATCAAAAATCAAATTCATGGGAAGTGCTCTTGATAAGTGAAATTGAGTGAAAAAGTTGAAAGCCTAGACAAACTTGAGCGAATGAGTGAAATACTAAATGCCCTTGTGAGGAAGGCAATTGTTTGAATTAGGTGATCTTCCTTTGTGTGTATCTTCGAGCCTCAACTTAGAGTAAAGATGGCATGAATGATAAATTCTCAATGGTTTAAAGTAAATGAATGTGGGGATTACATTGATGAAAAAAGGTGGGGAATCAAAGAAGAGAAACTGTTTTGTAAAGTCGCGTGAAATTTGTGCGAAATTGATTAGATCTTTAGGCTTGCCAAGTCTTGAGTCGTTTTTGAGTTTTAAGCTTGCTTAGGGACAAGCAAGGTTTAAGTTTGGGGTATTTTGATAAGCCTCTGGCTTATCTAGTTTTATGACTAGATAAACTAGGGTTTATGTGCCAATTTATTCGAGTTCACTCTCGTTTTACCCAAATTTGCCTTGTTTCGTTCTCGAGTTGGACTTTGACTCGTTTTGCGTCTTTTGTGTAGTTTTTAGCTTATTTTGGATAGAATTACGCTTGTGGGTGCTTTTGTGTTTTCAGGTAAATAAAGTGAAGCTCCGGGAGTCAAGGAAAGCAAAGAAATAGTGGAAATTGAAATTCCGAGACACTCTCGCCCCGAGTGTACTCTCGCCTCGCGAGAGTCTGAAGACCAGCAAGACAGAGACTATCACGGTATAGTCGTGATTAAGGTCACGGCTGTGACAAATCGAGGTTTGAAGACTCGCCCCGCGAGAGATAGCTCGCCCCGCGAGAGCATGAAGACTTGGAAATCAGAGACCATCACGGCCTAGCCGTGATGAAGGTCACAGCCCAGAATTGAAGACTCGCCCCGCGAGTGTACTCTCGCCTCGCGAGTCCTTGAGGACCATGGAAGACAGAGGCAATCACGGCTTAGTCGTGATGGATATCACGGTTGTGACAGATTAGGGTTTGAAGACTCGCCCCGCGAATACAAGCTCGCCTCGCGAAAATACAAAATTTGAAGCGCGCCAATGCTTAATTTCGCGTCGCGAGAGTAAGCTCGCCCCGCGAGCTGGCGAGAAACTAAATCCTTATTTAAAGGACATATCAGATCAGAATTAGGGAAGTTGTTAGCCATTGCTTAGATCAGAATAGGAGTGCGAATCCTTGTTTCTGGAGAGTTGCGTCTCCCTTATCTTTTCTTTTCTTCTCTTAGTTTATTATTATGGAGATTATTGCCGATTGTTTGTGCGTCGTCACGGGCATGAGGAACTAATCCCCTCGTCTAGGGGATCGATGAAGCCACCCATGGCTGTGTAGTGTTCACGTGATGTATGTTATTTCTCCCCTTCTCTCAATAAATGTTTTCCAATTCGGATATTATTGTGTTGATCATATGCTAGCATGATTAACTAGTTAAACGTGTTAAGGCCGACCGGCGATTCGCGTTTTAGAACTTGAATTGGGATCACTAATTTAATATTGCACGATAGTGGGTAGGAGATTAGTGCAACCACGTAGGGAACAAGAATTAACAGAATTCGAGGATTAGAATTATGAGACTTGGTGAGTAAATAATCCAAATCGTTGAATACGTCCTATTGCGCACGGCTGTGAATTTAGGAGAAATTGGGGGTCCCGGTTGACATTGTAATTGAACCTAGGGAGGAATACATAATCACTTGGGTATTATGCATGATTGGGTAGGTGGATTTGAAACCCTAGATATTTTAAATTTCTGAATTCAATCACCTTAGCTTTAATCGATTTCTTAATTGAATTGCAATCTTCATCTCTCTCACAACAATTTTCTTCGCTTAACTGAACCTATCGAATTTCCTGCGAAATTAGTAGAATTAGTAACCCAATCCTTGTGTTCGACCTCGGTAGAATCTTACCATGTTTTATTACTTGCGACGACCCGGTACACTTGCCGGAGTCACAACAGTCATCAAGAAGCAATAGGCTAATTAGGCTCAAAGGGGCTAACTAGGGAACATGCATTAGGGACTGGTTCAATTTAGTCCAAGCAGCTAATTCAAAGAAAATTGCCTAAATCATTTGATGCAAACACATAGACATGCAAACCATGAAGAGATTCAAGCAAATTTGGGAAAGTGCAGCTCAAAAGTGATTCACACAGTTAAAAACATGTTGGAGGCTCAAATCCTCACCCGGACAATTTCGCAAATTGTTTGACTGAGATTCTATCCCTAGTGTGTGCACCCCTTCACCCCAAACTTATCATAAATCATGCAATCATAACAGAATATCTCAAAGTTCAGTTTTCAATTTCTTCAAATGGGGATCAATTTTCAAATTTCAAGACCTAGGGGAAAACAGTCAACACATAACATGCAATCCATCTATGCAAAATTCAATCAAAAACAAATAAGCTCACCGACACAAGACTCAACACACAAATAAACTCTTGATCTTCTCAAATTATTCAAGAGCTAAAAGAAAAACAAGACAAAACACAAAACAATTGGTTCCCTCCCCCACACTTGAAACATACATTATCCTCAATGGAACAACATAAATATAAATATCAGAGTGAGGGAAAGGAAAGGGTGTTCCCTGATCAGGTGGCAGTGTAGGTGGGCTCTCCCACGGAGAGCTCCTCAACAGTAGCATCTTCAGGCACCGAGCTCTCATGGTATAGCTTCAAGCGCTGCCCGTTAACCTTGAAAACCTTGTTGCTACCTGCACTTTTAATTTCTACTGCTCCATAAGGAAAAACGTTAGTAACAACAAATGGGCCAATCCACTTGGATCTAAGTTTCCCAGTCATCACTTTCAGGCGGGAGTTAAACAGTAAGACCTGTTGGCCCACAGAGAATTCCTTCATAGCAATCATCCTATCATGGAAGTGCTTGATTTTCTCTTTATAAATCCAGGAGCTTTCATAGGCTTCTAGCCTAAGCTCCACAAGCTGCTGTAATTGGAGTTTCCTTTCAATGCCAGCTTTTTGCATTTCCAAATTACAGTACTTGACCGCCCAATAAGCACGGTGCTCAACTTCCACAGGGAGATGACATGCCTTACCGAACACAAGCCTATAGGGGGACATCCCTATTGGTGTCTTAAATGCTGTTCTTTGAGCCCAAAGTGCGTCTTCTAGACGGCGACTCCAGTCCCTCCTACTTGGCTGCACTACTTTTTCTAAGTTCTGCTTGATCTCTCTGTTGGAGATCTCAGCCTGCCCATTAGTTTGGGGATGATAAGCAGTGGAGACCCTATGCACAACTCCATACTTCCGGAGTAGAGCTTCCATGGTGCGGTTGCAGAAGTGAATGCCCAAGTCATTGATGATGGCACGAGGTATGCCGAACCTGCAAAAAATATTGGACCTAACAAAATTTACAACAACTTCAGAATCGTTAGTCCTAGTGGGGATAACTTCCACCCACTTTGAAACATAGTCAACAGTCAAAAGAATGTAGAGAAAACCAAAAGATGCAGGGAAAGGACCCATAAAGTCAATTCCCCACACATCAAACACCTCACAGAAAAGCATAGGTTGCTGAGGTATTTCACTCTTGCGAGTGATGGTTGTGCCTGCTGTTTGACACTCCTTACAAGTCCGGTAGACCTCATAAGCATCTCTAAAAATGGTGGGCCAGTAGAACCCAGAATCTAGGACTTTTCTTGCAGTCCTCTGCGGCCCAAAGTGTCCCCCTACTTGAGAGGCATGAGAAAAATGCAAAATAGACTCAATCTCATAGTCGGGGACACACCTCCTAATTACCTGATCACTGCCAAACTTCCAAAGGTACGGATCATCCCAAACATAGTACTTGGAATCACTCTTGAGTTTGTGGATCTGTGATCTAGTTGCACCTACAGGAAAAACACCAGCAACAAGATAGTTAACAATGTCAGCAAACCAAGGAGTTACCCCATGCAGCTGTAGAAGCTGCTCATCAGGAAAGTCATCCTCGATAGGAGAATGATCCTCATCCCTTGCTATTCTGCTCAAGTGATCAGCTACTAAATTTTTAGCTCCACTCTTGTCTTTTATCTCCACATTAAACTCTTGGAGCAACAGCATCCACCGAATCAATCTCGGCTTCGCTTCTGGTTTCCTCAACAGGTACTTCAGAGCTGCATGGTTAGTGAAAACAATAACCTTGGAACCTAGCAAATATGACCTAAATTTATCAAGAGCAAAAGCAACAGCTAGAAGTTCCTTTTCAGTGGTGGTGTAATTAGACTGTGCAGTATCTAAAGTCCTAGAAGCATAATGAATGACATGTGCAGCCTTGCCCACCCTTTGTGCCAGGACCGCTCCCACAGCATAGTTAGAAGCATCACACATGAGCTCAAAAGGGAGGGTCCAGTCAGGGGGCTGGATGATGGGGGTAGAGGTCAATGCCCTTTTCAAGAAGTCAAATTCCTTTTTGCAGTTGTCATCAAAGTTGAACATAGCATCATTCTTCAGCAAGTTTGACAGAGGAAGAGCTATCTTGCTGAAGTCCTTAATGAAGCGCCTGTAGAAACCTGCATGACCAAGAAAAGAACGAATCTCGCGAATGCAAGATGGGTAAGGCAATGTAGAAATCACATCAATTTTAGCAGGATCTACTGAAATACCCTTTTTAGAAATGATATGCCCCAAAACAATCCCCTGTTCAACCATAAAATGACATTTTTCATAATTTAAAACAAGGTCAGTTTCAATGCATCTCTCTAAAACCAAACTCAGACTATGCAAGCATGCATCAAATGAGGAACCATATACAGTGAAATCATCCATGAACACTTCCATACAATTTTCAATAAATTCAGTAAAAATGCTAATCATGCATCTCTGGAAAGTGCCAGGAGCATTGCAAAGACCAAATGGCATCCTCCTGTAAGAAAACGTGCCGAAGGGGCACGTGAAAGTGGTTTTTTCCTGATCCTCTGGTGCAATGTGGATCTGGAAGTAACCGGAAAAGCCATCAAGAAAACAGTAGTGGGATTTACCAGCCAGCCGTTCGAGCATCTGATCGATGAACGGCAAAGGAAAGTGATCCTTTCGAGTGGCCTGGTTCAACCTCCTATAATCAATACAGACTCGCCAGCTATTCTGGACTCTAATGGGGACAAGCTCATTATTATCATTTCTTACCATTGTGAGGCCGAACTTCTTGGGTATAACTTGCACTGGACTCAGCCAACTACTATCAGAGATGGGGTATATGATACCCGCATGCAGAAGTTTTGTCACCTCCTTCTTTACAACATTCAGCATCAATGGATTGAGCCGCCTTTGGGGCTGCCTAATTGGTTTATCCCCATCCTCCAAAAGAATCCTATGCATACATCTGGAGGGGTTAATTCCTGGGATGTCAGCCAAGGTCCACCCAATCGCCTTCTTGTGCTTCTTCAGAACCTCCAAGAGCTTAGCTTCCTGATCAGAGTCAAGGTTGGAGGAAATAATAACTGGAAGTTTTTCATTCCTCTCCAAGTAAGCATACTTCAGATTCCTAGGAAGTGGCTTGAGATCTAAGGAGGGTGGCTGCTCAATGGATGGTATATTTGGAGCAGCCCTGATGTCAAGAACTTCAGCTGAACAGACAGCTTCACTCATACTATCACCCTGCAAAGTAGAATCAATCTCAGCACAAACAGCACAAGGGTTAGTGTTAGTACAGTCAGTACATGAATAAATATCATTAAAGCCAGAAACAAATGGAAAATCAGCAACCAAGTCATCATAGGTGTCATCAATAATTTCAGAGAGCAACTCTATTTGAAAGACAGAGTGCTCTTCCAAGGGATGCTTCATAGCATCGAAGATGTTGAACTTTGCAACAATGTCACCAAACTCCATGGACATGGTTCCATCATCAACATCGATCTTTGTCTTTGCCGTCTTCATGAACGGTCTGCCCATGATGATTGGTGATCTACTTGAATTTGTTTCCCCTGCCATGTCCAGGATGTAAAAGTCAGCAGGGAAAATCAACTCATCAACTTGTACCATCACATCTTCTACCACTCCCATGGGGCGAGCATTGGTCATGTTGGCCAACTGGATAGTGAGACCCGTATGCTGCAAGGGACCAAGATCAAGGTTGTTAAAAACAGAGGTGGGCATGACATTTATGAAGGCTCCCAAATCCAACATGGAATTGTCAAATTTGCTATCCCCAATGGTGCATGGAATAGCAAAAGTGCCCGGATCCTTGCACTTCTGTGGCAGTGCCTGAGTGAGGGCTGAAACAGTAACCCTTTCAAGTGCAGGCTTAGGTTGAATGAGGGTTAAAACATTTCGCCCCAAATTGACTCTCTCATTGCCTTTCAACCTCCTCTTGTGTGTGCACAAATCCTTCAGAAACCTTGCATATTTTGGAACCTGCTTAATCACATCCAGAAGCGGAATGTTCACCACCACCTTTCTGAACACATCTAGAATTTCCCTCTCCTTGTCTTCCCCATCAATCTTCTTATTTTTCTGCACTCTTTGCGGGAACGGGATCGGTGGCACATACACTTTCTCAGATTCAACAACTACAGAAGGCTCAGGAGCGACCTCAACAGTTTCTTTATCTTTTTCAGGGGCTGCCTCTACAACTTTTCCAGATCTCAAAGAAATGGCACTCACATTAGGATTGGGGACATTGGGATTCACCACTGTTTGTGCAGGTAGTTGGTTTGATCCTTGAGCTTGCTGTATGGTATTCATGGAAGTGGCAAGCTGTCCAATCTGTGTTTGCAAAGTATTAATGCTAGCATCCGTTCGCTGCTGAAACTGTCCAACCTGTGTTTGCAAAGTATGAATACTAGCATTTGCTTGCTGCTGAAACTGGAGATTTTGTACAGCCATTTGCTTGACCAAGTCTTCTAATGAAGGTCCAGAAGGTGCAAAAGTGGTCACTTGGGGAGGATTCTGTGGTGGTGCCATCAGTTGTTGTTGGGATGAGTTTCCATACCGAAGGTTGGGATGATTCCTCCAGTTGGGGTGATACTTATTTGTGGAGAGGTCGGGAACGTTGTACCGGTTCTGATTGTTGCCTTGATTATAGAGATTAGCTGCATAAGCTTGAGGCAAATCAGTGACTGACTCATCCTTCAGAATAGGGCATCCATCTGACAGGTGCTCAGGAGAAGTACAAATGCCACACAACCTTGCTGGTTGAACCTTATCCATTGCCAAATGCTTTACCAAAGAAGTGAGCTCATCAATTCTAGTCTCAAGGGCCTTGTTGGAAGAAGAGCTATGGACCTCATTCACACCCCTTGTCTCAACAGAATTTCTCCTGGTTGTGAACTGCTGGGAGTTTAGTGACATATTTTCAATCAATTGCTTGGCAGCAGCCGGAGTCTTATCAACAAGTGCTCCCCCACTAGCAGCATCCAAAATATTTCTATCCATCGGTAGTAACCCCTCATAAAAATAATGAATAAGGAGCTGCTCGAAAATATGATGCTGAGGGCAACTGGATACCAACTGCTTGAATCTCTCCCAATACTCAGTCAATGACTCATTGCCTTGTCTGATGCCACATATTTCCTTCCTGATTGATGCAGCTCTGGAGGCAGGAAAGTATCTCTCTAAAAAGACCTTCTTCAAATCGTTCCAGGTGGTAACAGAGTTTGGCTCAAGATAGTACAGCCAATCCTTTGCAGTGCCCTGTCGTGAGAACGGGAAGGCTCTCAGCTTGATGTGATCCTCAGTTATTCCCTCTGGTCTCAAGGGTGTAGAGCAGACAACCTGGAATTCCTTCAGATGCTTATGTGGATCCCCACCTGCAAGACCATTAAACCTTGGCAACAAGTGTATTAAACCAGATTTCAATTCAAAGGGAGCAACAGCACCATCATATTCAATACACAAGCCATTATAATTAACATCAGGGGCATCAAGCTGCCTTAATGTCCTTTGGTCACCCATGTTATCAAAAAGAGTTTCAGAATTAGAATCACCACTAGTGCTAGCCCGAATTGCTCTACGGCGTGTGTGCAGTGTTCTTTCAATTTCAGGATCAAAATCACACAAGTCAGGGCAAGTAGACCTAGTAGCCAGACTAATTCAAAACAAAAACGAAAAAAAATGCGAAAATAACAAACAAGAGTCTCCGGCAACGGCGCCAATTTTGACACGCTGTCGCGCACGCGTCAAAAAACGAGTGATTGGAAAAATATGTAGTTAGGGAGCGACAACTCGAGTATCGTCTCACAAGGACTCTCGGATTGTTATTAACAGAAAAGTCAGTTTTTGGGGGGTTTGGATATGAAATTCAATAAAGAAAACAAAGCAGAAAACAATGCAAACTAAATAACTATCAAATAGCTAAAAACGATTAACCTACTGTTCTCGGTTTCCCACTATCATTGGTTCATACAATTCCATGTCCTAAGCGGATTCTAATCCCTTTTCGATTGTAACATCAATTAACAAGCGAAACCGACGCTACGAGACATATGTTCCTAATTCCGAATTAAGCAAACAGATGAAGCGCTCGTGAATTAAGCAAACACGAATGAACACACGCGAATTAAGCAAACGCGATTAAGTTTAGGAACACACAATCATCAAAACAAATCAATATATATTCTATATAATCTTGAATTAAGCAAACAGAACAAATATTGAAAGAGAATAGCAATGAGTTCAGGAATTACAGAACCTCAAGTGGCGGTGCCAACCGGTTACAGTAGATCAATCAAGGAGACTAGTTCTCCATTACAAAAGAAACACAAAAATACTAAACCTAATTCGCAGCCGCACTATGAAAAAGATAGGAAGAGAGATGCTCAGTTCTGCCCTAAAATAGATATAAATACAGATTCTGGGTTCCGCGTGCTCGCGAGGCGAGCATCCTTTCGCGAGGCGAATATTATGAACAGCTCTTCAGTGTTTGGCTTTCTCGCGAGGCGAGACGAGGACCCGCGAGGCGAGACTTCAAATTCCAATCTGTCACAGCCGTGACCTTCATCACGGCTAAGCCGTGATGGTCTCTGTCCTTCAGGGTTGGATTACTCGCGGGGCGAGACAGTGATTCGCGTGGCGAGACAGAGATGATGGCATTTCTGGCACAGTGAGGCTTCAGGATCCCGAGGCGAGTAGCCTCTCGCGGGGCGAAAAACTCCAGAATTGCTTCTCTTTATTAACCTGAAAACAAGGATTAGCAGTAAGTGCTTTATTCGACTCCAAATCAGCTAAATTAACCTAAAAATACTCTAGAGACTCAAAATGATGCTTGAGGACAAATACATCCAAATTTGGGCTAAAACAAGATTAAACTCGAATAAAACCATTGGCTTTACTAGTCAAAAACTAGTCAAGCCAGAGACTGATCAGTATTCTCCATTGCATCTCTTGGAACTAGAATAGTCTTCCCATTAGGTCCCCCTGTACACCTCACAATCAGCAGGTGACTGTTTAGACTCAGGTGATCTCATCAGCTGGTTTCTTTCCAATCGGCTGACCACAGTTGGCCTGTTGTAGCCAGCTGGTGCATCTTTGCTGATCGGCTCCTTCTTTGTTACTTGAGGTTTCTTCAGTCTATCAAACACGGATGGTTTCTGGTCAATATTCTTAGATCGGTCAGACACAGCTAAGACCTTTCTAGCACTACATGGCTCGTCAAACACACCTCTCTGCCTCCATTGGCGACGTATCGGATGTTTCCACCTTTTGGATGGTGAGCCACACATTGTCTCTCCAGAGAAAGATACCATATTAATTCCAGCTGAGGGAAACAGATCTGTGATAACAGCCATTTCTTTCTCAGCCAGCTTGAATCTTCCTTCTTTCACAGCCTTTTGAACAGCTTTCCTGAAAACTATACAATTGACTGTAGCATGTGTGTAAGAGTTGTGCCATTTGCAATACTTCTTCCCTTTCAATTCTTCTGTTGGTGGAATCTTATGGCCTTCATTTAAACTTAATCTGTTGATCCTTCAAAAGATAGTTAAATATCTGATCAACCTTAGAGATGTCAAATGAATAATCAACCCTATTTTCTGACGTCTGAATCTCCTTTCCCTTGGGTGGCTTCAGAGCAGGGCATGAGTATGGCTTCCCCCTCACTATCTCAGCTGTCATAATGTCTGCCGATTGCTCGACTGAATCATCTGACAGGTAATCAGGCTCTTCCACATCAATCACATTGATCGGGTGAGGTCCTTTGTTCCTACCAGACCTCATTCTTCCCTTTCCAGAATGTAATGTTCAATCCTGGAAGCTCTAGTGGCCAACTGGTTCAAATCAATGCAATCCTGTCCAACAAACTTCTCCCCGAGCTGAGGATGCATATTGCCAATTGCCATAGAAGAATACTCAACCTCGGAAATTTGGATGGCACATATGCTCCTAAGGTTCCTGAATCTCTCCAAGTAATCAGCTACTGGTTCATCCACCAACTGCCTCAAATTCATCATATCGGCTACAGTAACATCTGGTTGGGGCATGTAGAATCTATCATGGAAGCAACGTTCCATATCAGTCCAATTCTGGATAGAATTTGGAGCTAGAGAAGAGTACCATGTGAAAGCTGCCCCAGTCAAAGACAAAGGAAATAACTGGAGCTTGTAAAACTCATTCTAGTTTGCTTCCCCACATTGGGCAGTGAACCTGCCGATGTGCTCCATTGTAGATTTTCCATCTTCTCCCGAGAAGGTAGTGAAATTAGGAGTCTTAAATCCCCTTGGCAAGGGCATCATTTTGTCCACCCACTCAGGATAAGGTTACTTGTACACAGGTCTATCCAATAACCTCATCTGAACTCCGAAATGTCTTCTCATAGTTTCAGCTATCATTTATGGGTCTATCAACTGCTGAACTCTATCCCCAGCACAATTTGGTGCTGGAGGCTGGGCTGGCCTAGCGGGCCTTGCATTTATCCCTGCTGGCTGATAGGGCATTTGATACTGTTGTTCCTGCATAGGAATTGCCCCCTGGTTATTCCCTAGATGAGGATAGTTATTCCCCCATGGTTGGGGAATCGGCTGAACCGGGGTCACTTGAGGCACATTAATCCACGGCTGATCCACCCTAATAGAGATGGTCTACCCATGAGGAAATACATCAGGAATCCCTACTGGAGTAGAAGGGATATTAGACCAAGGTAATTCCCCCACTAGACTGAGATATATATCGGGAGGACCTGAAGTAGCCGAGTACATGATGCCCCTAGTCATGGCCACCTGTGGACTGGTACCTATAGTATTGGGCACCGGATACGGCAAGCCAACCGTTCCTACTGCTTGGGGTCTTATAGGCACTTGTACATGCCCATATTGAAAGCTCAACTGCATATTACTCTCCAGAGGTGGAGGCTGATACATAGGAACCACCTATGGCATGCCTAGACTCGGCTGAACCATAGGTAATGGCCCTGCCTGAGTTTGTCTGCCAACAAGGGTGCAAGCATTAACTGGGCGAGTCGAAGTCTCACCTGTATTGGAATGTCTTTTCTCGGCTTCTCTAGCAAAATATAGTTCATTGTGCACCATAGGTTTTACAATTTCAGAAAACTGTCTAGACATTTGATACATTCATTCGTTCATCCCTTGATCAATCTGATCACAAATAAACGAGGTGGTCATTGTGATCGACTGAGGCTGATCAAGATTCTCTAGCCCAGAAGTAGTTGTCAGAGTAGAAGATATTGGTGCACCGACAGGTGGAGGGGTAACTGGCATTCCCAAAGTAGTCTGTGGAATCCCCTCTATTGTCTTATTTGACCTGTTTTTCTTGCCTCCTTGGTTAGTATCCATACTGCTAAGGTTCTTTCCAGACCTTAGTGCATACGCCAATGGTAATCCGAACTGGGAGAAGGAAACTTCTCAATTTGTTCACTTGAGAGAGCGTCTCAACGAGCGTGCCAATTTTGTTTTACGTGTGAAAAAGGATCAGCCGAATGGGGTCTTCAGCCGATAAAAGCGTGCAGGTTTTGAAAGGAATCGGGCGATTTGAACTAGAAGCAAAACCTTATCTTCTAGCAAAGGGTCCCCAAACTCACTACAGAAAGCGTTTGGAATCAAGTGAAACAAAGAAAAGCTATGGACTAGTGAACTAAGTAGTAATCGACTAAGGTAATAAAGCATGAAAGAAAGGCTAAAAAATAAAGGCAATAATTAAGTAAAAGCTGAAGTAAAAAGGCGAGAGAGCTGAGGAAAAATTAAGCAAAGGCACAAAAAATGAGCGAAAGCTTAAACGAGTTTGTATTGGATTCGATGTGATTTCAACAGTAAATACAAGGGGTATTTATAGACAAAAATCAACGAGCCCCGTAGCAATCCCGATTGGCTAAAACTCCTAAAAACAAGGAACTACCCCACAACCAACCTACCCATGAACTCCAACGGCTAGCTTCACAACCACCTCGCTCCTATCTTCTCGGCATGTTTTGTGGCACCGTTATCAGCAACTAAGTTTCGTGCTCTAGCAGTTTCAACAGCTTGCAACTCTTCACTCTTCAGCCCAATTAATATCTCCGAGCTCAGCCCAATTTGTGAGGTCCAATCCAACTTCAACCGATTATGCTCCCATCTGCATCGGCTAATATTGTCCTTGGCTAATAACTCCTCGGCTAGCTACTTGACTCGGCTTGTTGAATTTAAACGTGGAGATAATAATGTTAGTTAATATATAACACTTTTTTAAAAATACAAGTAATTATTGACCGTAAAATATCATGCAAAGAAAATTTAATTTATCGAGAGTTTGATATGCATGATCATGTATTATGTGATTTAAAGGTTAGATTTATTAAATTTGTATTTTATACAAAGTTATCAAATAGAGTAGGTATACAAGACTTATTTATTGAAACATGTATAAAATAAAATATCAATGCAACGTTATTTTACACCATTTTAAGAAGCATAAATGTTATCTTGAAAATCATTATGGACAACTACGGTGACAATTGTATATACGATTGACATTTTCGAAAATTTTAAATAATTTTTGGATCCCACCTCATATTGATTTATGAAATAAAAATAAAATTATTATTAGAGTTATCGTATTTGGATTGATAAAATAACATAACTCTTCGAGAAGATCCATCCATCCACTTTTGAGGATTGAATACGACGGCCCAGTTTTACAATCCTATACGTCATTTCATATCAGTAATTTTGGGTCTACCATTGACCTTGCCTTGCAATATTTTCGGGTTCTACGCTTGCTTCAAAACTTCAATCCAAATTGAAAGTGCCAAGTTTTGTTATTTATTATTCCTCTAAGGAAAAAATAAAAGGGATATTCTACCAAAAATACAGAACAAAACCAATGCATGGTGGTCCTAGTAACAAGTATCTTGATTTTTCTTAAACAAAGTATCGGAGACAAGTCTTGTGTGTATAAAAAAATAGATGTTGAAAGAGCTTTCTCATATTTAATGTGTTTTTCTGATTTAACTCAAATTAGTCGGAGTTTAATATGACCTCTTACCAAAGTCTTAGACCTATAAATAAAAAATACAGAATAAAGAGTAATTTAGAATAAAATTCCCATCCCATGTGTTGGTTTCAAGAATAGTTTAATTTAATTGTTACGTTAATGGAGAAAGAGAATTGAATTTTCAGAACTTTGACTTGTTATATGTGTATTTATCGGAACAATTATAAAAATGCTAATCAAATTTACACGTGCAATAGAGGAAAGGGATTGAAACTTGTAAAACGGCATCGAATCTTTATAGAGATCAACACATTGGTTATCAAACTTGTTTTTGAAATTGGGACTCTAACGTAATTGTTTTTAAAATTTATATAATATGCGTAAGAAATCAACACATTATATAATATGCGTATGAAGAATTTAACGTAATTTTGTTTAAACTTATATAATATTGATTATTTTTAACGTAATTTTATATTTGTATAATTTTTTGAAGAGGGACAAAAAACACATCCTCTTTATGCTTTCTGCAATTGAGTGTTTGAAACATAACATTTGGGCCTCTTTGTTTTGTTTTAGATTCTTATTTTCATTTTCATTTTTAAAAAATAATTATAAATCTATTATATTGTTTTCACTTTGGTTTCCGCTTTTTAAAATTTGTACCGAAAACAAATTAAGAAATAGGCAAAAATATCCCCCAAATTGAAGAACGTTCATTACGTTATAATCTTCAAATTGAAAAATATTGTCAAATTAGACTAATTTGATCGACTTTTCCCCCCAATTTAGAGACGTTTTGCTTATTTCTTAATATGATGAACCGACTTGCTACCACCCAACAATTTCAGGGATTAAAATTGGTGATTTAATCTAAAATAAACACACATGTTGAGAGAGGATGATCATTTTAAGGACTTTCTCTCAAAATAGATAAAAACAGAAAAATTAGGTGCCCATACACAAGTTGAGTAACTCATTATATAGACTCACTTAGACAAGATTTTTAATATTTTGTTTGGTTACGTAGAAGAAAGTGGAAAGAAATAAATAGGAGAGAAAGAAAGTGGGAAGAAAGAAACATGTGAGAAAGAAAGTAGAACGTATATTATTTGGTACGAGAGAACGAAGAAAGAAAGAAAAGAGAAAAAATGTTTTCTCCACTCTCCCTTTAGTTTGGTTGGGTAGAAAGAGATAGAAATTGTACTGGCCAAGGTTATTAACCCGGCCACCGAGCCCAAGTACCCGGCCCAGTCCAGAAATTATAAAAGGGGCAGTACCCCTCATAAGAAGGAGACCTTTTCACTGAACACCTGTGACTCTCCCTAAAGCGTGTTAGAGGAACTAGCGTCGACCAAGAGACTATGAAACAGTCCTTGCTCCCTAGTACTCGCCCGACACAAAATGAAGGGATCGAGATCACCGCCCCGCCTAGGGATGAACCTAGAACTACGTCTGGCTTTGATTCCCACTGGGATACGTGGGGCCGGGAATCATCAATCTGTCAAGCCCAAATCATAAAATAACCCCCTTGGTTTCACGTTCTATGGAGATTCGGACAAAACGGATCTTGGCAGGAACATTTGGCGCCGTCTGTGGGAAACGAAGAAAAACTTTCCCATACCACAAACCATGGTGAGATGGTTTTGTGTTATCTCTCTTTGTGAGAAGTTTGAAGTCTGAGGTTTCCTTTCTTGCACAATAATGGTGGATGTGCGGCTAGATACTCTTTCACTGACCGATGATGATGAGGAAGGAATCAGTCTCCAACCTAGAGGAGGAGGAGAAGGATGGGATTCAGAGGCACGGTGAATGTAGGGCTCTGTCTTGCGGGGCGGTTTCTCACAGATAGACCAGTTAGGGTAGCGGCGGGTGATGTTCTCAACCAGATTGCTCTAACTCATGTCTCTTTCTGGGTTCAAATCTATGACCTCCCAGTAGGATTCATGACTCCAGTTATAGGAAGACACCTGGGAAATTTCATAGGCGAGTTCCAGGAGTATGACAAGAACAATGAAACGATATCCACGGGCATACATGAGACTTCGTGTTCGCATTGATGTAAGCCAACCTTTGAAGAAGGAACGGAAAGTGAGGAAGCCGGGGGGAGAATGGAGAGTGGTGAAATTTCGATATGAAAGACTGGATATTTTCTGCTTTTACTGTGGGCGATTGGGGCACACTGATCAGTTAAGTGAAGCTCTATTCAAGGCTGGCCAGGTTGGTGGGAGGAGAGAATGGAGAGCTGAGCTCAGGGCAGATACCACTAGGCGGATGGGTGGTGCCGGAGGTAGCAGGTGGGTTCGGAAGCCAGGCGAAGGGGTCCGAGATAGCAGGGATTATGGGGTCGAAAATTAAGGATGACGTTCAACTGTCGACGATGATCACGGGATCCCGAATAATGTGCCTTTCAATGCAGATAAGGCCATTATTAGCAATAAAGGGCGATTTGATCCTTTAATGACAAATATCTCGCCAGCAGTAACAACTATAATTCAAAATCCCATGCAACACTCCATGCACGTGGGATGTAGCAATACGACCCAAGGAGAGGGGAATAACGGCTGGAGTGAATGCTGGGGACATGACCGCAAATCAAGGGCTCTCTATCTCATTGGATAAGGCAGTAACCAATCAGCATTAATGGGCATGGACACTCAAAATCTATCTCATTGGATAAGGCAGTAACCAATCAGCATTAATGGGCACTCAAAAAAAATAATAATAATAATTTGGAGAATCAACTGGAGGAAATCGTGGAGCTAATACTGGCCCTGTTTTCAATTCAAATCCCTACGTTCATGGAGGCCCAATGATTGCCACATTAATTGTTCCTCAAAGTACGCACTATCAATCAGTTTTTAATGCAGATAAGAGGGGCTTGCGTACTGGCCGAGGCTGCAAACAAAGGCAAAAAGGGTTGACACGTGCACAACTCTCCATCAGAACAATCTGACATGCTCTCCAAACTATTCTACACCTAATTTAACGATCTGGTTTAACGAGCATAATGTCATTATTTTGGTTTATTATTATCTTCAGCTAAACACTATATTATGGTTGAGTTTAGCACACAGGTTCAGGTGTTGGAATAATCTGCGTGTTCCTTGGTGAAAATCATCAGCCCATGATTTAAATGTGCCAAGGTTAAATGGCGACTCTCAAATAGATCGAAGATAATCCTATCATAAAAACAAAGAGCAGTGGCAATGTGTTAAAGGAGAATGGTATCAAGTTATTATACGCACATTCACAATGTGGAGAATTCCAAAGGGTGTATCAAGCATCTGAGTTACTTTGAGGGAAGTTTCCCGTTCACTCCATCTCTTTAATTACATATTTTCACTTTGCTTCCATGCTAGGGAGCAGTTGTCATATAGCATGTGTCATTTGATCTTGTTGATTAATTTTTTGAAGCATGCCGACATACTCAATGAGGCAGAGCGAAGCCGAGTTTAGGCTCAATCTGGTGTCTCGCGAAGATTGATTCTTCAACGGCCGAGTTCGAGCCAGTCAGAGGGGCCAAGTTTGAGCCCGGCGGCCGAGTCCGAGCCGTTCAATTCCAAAGGCCAAGTTTGAACCTAGTGGCCGAGTACGAGCCAATGGCCGAGTTCGAGCCAGTCAGAGGGGCCAAGTTTGAGCCCGGCGGCCGAGTCCGAGCCGTTCAATTCCAAAGGCCAAGTTTGAGCCTAGTGGCCGAGTACGAGCTAATGGCCGAGTTCGAGCCAGTCAGAGGGGCCAAGTTTGAGCCCGGCGGCCGAGTCCGAGCCGTTCAATTCCAAAGGCCAAGTTTGAGCCTAGTGGCCGAGTACGAGCCAATGGCCGAGTTCGAGCCAGTCAGAGGCGCCATCTCTGCGCCCGGCGGCCGAGTCCGAGCCGTTAACTTCCACAGGCCCAGTTAGACCCGAATGGCCGAGTTCGAGCCAGTCAGAGGGGCCAAGTTTGAGCCGTGGCCGAGTCCAAGCCGTTCAATTCCAAAGGCCAAGTTTGAGCCTAGTGGCCGAAGTCCGAGCCAATGGCCGAGTTCGAGCCGAGTCGGAGGGGCCAAGTTTGAGCCGTGGCGAGAGTCCGAGCCGTTAAATTCTCAAGGCCAAGTTTGAGCCTGGTGGCCGAATACGAGCCATAAAGTTAAGTATAAAGGTCAAGCACGATCTTACTAGCCGAGTCCGAGTTATTATTAAGTTATAGACGTTGAATTTAAGCCGCGAAATTAGTAAAGCTGAATATGGGCAAAGAACAAAATTCGGAAAGGCCAAGTTTGAGCCTGGTGGCCGAGTACGAGCCAACGGCCGAGTTTGAGCCATTAAATTTCTCAAGGCCAAGTTTGAGCCTGGTGGCCGAGTTCGAGCCATTGAAGTCATTAAAGGCCAAGTTTGAGCCTGGTGGCCGAGTTCGAGCCAGTTAAATTCTTAAGGCCAAGTTTGAGCCTGTTGACCCTAAATTCTAAAGGCCAAGTTTGAGCCGCGAAATTATTGAAATCAAATACGAATATCAAGAAAGAACAAAGTTTGTGTGGCCGAAGAATAAGCTCGGTTTCACACTTATCAGCTCCTTCGCTTATTCAAGCTCGGAGCTCGGGGGGGCTTGTTGTGTACTGGCCGAGAATGTAATCACGAGGACTTGCCTATACCTCGGGTTGACCGAGCTTACCCGCTATGGGCCCTAGCCCAAAGTCCTCCGGGCCGAGGACATATCGGCACAGACTTGGATCACATCCCGATCACCGCACTAAGCTACGGTTGATGTATATAGTCGGTCTTGTACTCTTTTTCCTACCTCGGTATTTTGTCCCAAAAAGGGTTTTGACCGGGGAGGTTTTAACGAGGCACACCGCGGACTCCATCCAATAAAAGAATTTATTGCGAATATTGCTTTATTTTCTCTTATCTTGCCGAAGTATTTACTCGGCAGGCATCTTATTTTGGTGGCCGAGTTCGAGGCAGTCAAATTCTTAAGGCCAAGTTTGAGCCTGGTGGCCGAGTGCGAGCCATTAAATTTCTTAAGGCCAAGTCTGAGCCTAAAGGCCGAGTTCGAGCCATTGAAATTATTAAAGGAACCGAGCACAATGCCGAAAGTAAAAATGAGGCCGAGTTCAAAGCCTTAAAATACAAAAAGGAAGGCGGGGTTCGGTTGAAGTAATGTGACTTGAAATAAGGAAGGAAGAAAGTCCACATGGCCGAAGTATCAGCTCGGTTTAATACTTGTCAGCTCTTTCGCTTGTTTAAGCTCAGAGCTTGGGGGGGCTTGTGTACTGGCCAAGGTTATTAACCCGGCCACCGAGCCCAAGTACCCGGCCCAGTCCAGAAATTATAAAAGGGGCAGTACCCCTCATAAGAAGGAGACCTTTTCACTGAACACATGTGACTCTCCCTAAAGCGTGTTAGAGGAACTAGCGTCGACCAAGAGACTATGAAACAGTCCTTGCTCCCTAGTACTCGTCCGACACAAAATGAAGGGATCGAGATCACCGCCCCGCCTAGGGATGAACCTAGAACTACGTCTGGCTTTGATTCCCACTGGGATACGTAGGACCGGAATCACTGAATTCTGTCAAGCCCAAATCATAAAATAACCCCCTTGGTTTCACGTTCTATGGAGATTCGGACAAAACGGATCTTGGCAGGAACAGAAATGATATTATTTTTTAAAAAGACCAAAAATCTCCCTAAAGTAGAGAGAAGAGAAAAAAAATGTTTTTTAGGCATATAGATGAAATTGCACATCTCTCTTTCCCTTCTCTTTCTTCTCTTACTTGGAAAGAACAAAAAAGTGGTGGGGCCCACCACTTTTTCTTTCTCTCCTCCCCTTTCTCCTCTCTACCTAATCGGAGAAAGTCTCTTTTTCTCATCTCTTTCTCTTTTCCCTCTTTCTCTCTTCTCCTTTTCCTTTAATTTGTACCAAACAAAGTGTTAGAGTGTGTTTGGCCGGGTCGTGGAAGCCACAAGGCAACTGAGGCACTAGCCTTAGGCCCCGCATTCAATTAGTTATTGACCATTTGTAATTTTATATATTATATAAAGGCCAAAAAATCTAACATGTATTAAATACACAACAATAACAACATGTATGTGAGAAACATTATATATAGCATCAAGTAGCAACATAATTTCTAGCCCAAACTGGCATAAGTGTTATAATTATATGACCCAACAATATTAATATGTTTTTTAAAACGGGATGATCTTAATATTTATGAGTGTGTAGGAGTGAAATTTCGGGAAAATAAAAATTGATTGCAATTGAAACTATTTGTTGCTTTCATCTAAGAAGATTAAGCGTTGGTACTGTTGGAGAAAAATCACTTGCACATATGATTTTGTTAATAATGAATTGGAATTAATAAAGTAGTGATTTTTTCTATACATAAAATAAATTTTGGAAAAAAAAATCTCTAATAAATCTCCCTTGGGTCCCAAAATATCTGGAAACGGCCCTGGTGTTTGGAAAATCTAGAAAAATTAGATTATGCTGATCATCGATTGTATTTATAATCGATTATAGTGATTATCAATTATAATCAGAATTGTTTTTGTTTGAGTATGTTTGCTAAAAACAATTTCAAAATAATCTATTTTGTTTGGGTGATGGAAAAAACACTTTTACATAGTAAATTACAAAAAATAGTATGAAGTTATTTGTATAATTTAATAATATTTGTTTGGAAGTTAGTTTTATAGGGGTAAATAGGGAAGATAATTTTGAGAATGAAACACTACAACAGAAATGACTTTAGATAGCGTTTCCGGATGCCTTTTAATAGCGTTTGTAACCGCTATCTATGCCACCGCTATTAAAAGTCGTTAGCAAAGATAGCATTTAAGAAATGCTATTAAAATGTGACCTTAGATAGCGTTTCCGTGTACAAACGCTATCTAAAGTCTGCCTTTAGATATCGTTTGTACACGGAACCGCTATTTAAAGTCTGCCTTTAGATAGCATTTGTTAATACAAATGCTATCTAAAGTCAGCCTTTAGATAGCGTTTGTTTTAACAAACGCTATCTAAAGGTAGACTTTAGATAGCGTTTTTACATGGAACCGCTATCTAAAGTCCGACTTTAGATAGCATTTGTTAATACAAATTCTATCTAAAGTCAGCCTTTAGATAGCGTTTGTTTTAACAAATGCTATCTAAAGTCTGAGGCAGACTTTAGATAGCATTTGTATTAACAAATGCTATCTAAAGTCTGCCTTTAGATAGCATTTGTTAAAACAAACGCTATCTATTCCCTTTTTTTTTTTTAGTTTACCTATTTCTTAACTTTACCTATTCCTGCATATTGTTTATAAAAAACAGAAGGTTTACACAAAGAAATGAAGCACAATCCATATGCATATATAACAAGCTACTTTGACAATTCATACTCATTGATAATATTAACAATGATCAATAAACTGAAATCATCATCATCATCCGTGCATTCTAAGCATTTGAAGATTCTACAGAACTTCTAGGGAAACTCTAATTGAAAGGAATAAAATTACAAGATGTAAATACAGATATTAATTTATAAGTATCTGTATATCTGAACTATTTTACAACCAAACAGTTTTATAATACAATTTCTCCTTATTTCATATCATTTAACTGATTTAACAATATTCTGTGGTTATTCAGAGCTGAGCAGAGTTATTGGCGATGGCTCCAGCATCATTGAGAAGGGGAATCGGTTGACCTGCCTGGTGTTTCTCAAAAACAGCTGCAAGACCCAAGTGATAAAATGTTAAAAAGACCAAAAATGAAGATAGAAAAATAACAATTTATTTGGTCTCCCCCTCAATAGTCATGGAAGATAAAGCAGATAGGGACTGAATAGAAAGGAAGCAAAAGGGAGGGTGGCCTTACTGTCACAACCACCAATGTGCTTTCCTCCAATAAACACGTTAGGCACAATCCTAAGCCCTGTCCACTCAGCTAGTGCTAACTGGATATCACCCCCATCACCTTCAAATAGGTAAAGAAAATGATTGAAAAACCAAATGCTAACAAATTAGTTTGTTGAAATTAATGAATAACAGCCCTCCGAGCAATAAGGCTACCTATCTAACAAACCACTGTAAAGCTACTAAATTGCTTTTGTGTGCTTGTGTGTGTGTCTAAATTTCTTAGAACTTTCTATCTTGCAATGCACAGAAAGCAAAAATGAGGTCTTGTTGAACAGCACAGCCATGTAAGATGCAATTAGAGAAATCCAATGCAAGATAGCATTAAAAAAACTTTATATTGCAAAAAAAAAAAGACATACACTGCCACATGCAGATTGAGGATTATTAATCTGCTCTGCAGTCAATCCTAACTTCAATACTTTCTCCTCCTCTTCAGCCCTCCCACAAGAGCAATTTTTGCAGGCTTTTCTTGTACTTCCAATTTCACAATCACCAACCGCATAAGCATGTTAGCTAATAGCCTAATATCACACAGAATACTGATCAATTGATGACAGAAACTAGAAGAGCACTCTTTACCAGGTGGCAGTTGGGGTTTCTTCAAATCTTCTTCACTCAAAAGACTATCTTCATCAATCAGATCTGAATCAACATCAAATTGCACTTTAGGTGAACTCTCTCTGCTTGAAATCCCAAATTAGCACATTATCACACAACCCCTCAATCCTCGATCATAACAGGGACATGCTTATGCACACAATCAATATTTCAAATACAAGTCTGAACTCAGAATTGCAAAAATTACATTCCACTATCCAGCCTATGTCCTAGCCCATACAAAATCTTGATATTTCAATTTAAAGTGTATCCAAATATATAGATAGTATTCCATGTAAATATGAAGTTTTCCCTTGCTCCAATCTTAATTTTCAATAAACAAATAATCCTAAGAAAAACAATGAATTTGACACATTCAATCCGTTAATGCTCTCTCCCTCACTTCTCTCTCATTCACTCACTCACTCTCTCATACACACATTCTACGATAAACAATAAACTTGGCAAATTAAATCATATAATGCTCCCCTCACTATCCTCCCCTCTCTCTAACACAAATGCTAATGAAATAACAAATGGCAAAAATGCACTGCTCAATACATGCAACAATTACCTCCTCCATTTCAGGTTCATAACAATACTCCATGACCTTCTTCGTTACAGGCTTCTTGTTTCTGCCTGAACTTGAAGATTTTGATGCATCATTATCCTCAACCTTCTAAACAGAAAATACAATTATTAATACAGCACCCACCAGAACATACAAAACTAATCAAAACACCATATATGATAGGATAAGAATGCTTAGCCAAAAATAAATAACAAGAAATGTATATTCATGAACCTTTTCAACCCCAGTCATGAAATAATCATCCAAAGAATGAATCCGTGGAGCATCACCGCCATTTTCAACCTCAAGGTCACGCAACATCTTTGCTAAGTAACTCTTACCACTACCTAAAAAGAACACAAACATGGAGCAAAGATTTCAACACAAGGAAAATAGCCAAGAAATTGTTGTTTCTGGTGCAAACAAAATAAGCAAATAAATCTGCTCATAATGCAAGAAAACACAAAAGCAGGTGCTTATTTAAGATGAGCAACAAAAATACTCTGGAAATTGGTGACACTTTTCACCTTCCACAAAATCCAACAATTCTAAGACCTGTCATCCCATGCATACTATGGATGAAATTGCTTCCACACTATTCCTATTCCCTTTATATAAACAAAGTAACAAACAAATGGCCAGGAAGGAAAGCAATAGATGTAAAAATGAATGATGCAGTGTAACAAGCATCAAACAGTGTCCAATTGCATAAAAATAAACACAACAAATTTTCAAGAAACATAATCAATTATTGAAAGACTAGCAGCACAAAGCAGACCTGGAAGACCTCGAAAGATGATGACAAAATGATCGGGGCGAGAGGTTTGATCTGGATGGCGAAATAAGTGAGAAGCATCAACCAATCTAGGTTTCTCAGCAGGCAATTGCTTCAATGAAAAAGGTTGGGGATCTCCCAAGTACTGCTTCGACCCTTCCTCGTGAGAAAAATAAGGGTGGTGGGGTTCAGGAAGTTGGGAATAGGAAGGAGGAGGAGGGAGAGGCGCGGAGTGAAGAGGAAAAAGAGAAGGTGGTTTGAAGTGATTAAGGGGCGGTTCCGATGGAAGAGGAGGTGGTGGGGAAGAAGGAAGAGGAGGCTGACCCCTGAAAAGCTACATTGACATGGGAGGAGGAGTAACCTTCGCTCATCTTCCTCCCACAAGTTAAAATCGTCGATACGGGGTCTCTTGAAGCTTCGATCACCGTCGGCGATGGGGTTAGGGTGGTGATACGGTGGTGGGCGAGTGTCCCAGTTGGTGGGGCGTGAGGAGAATGGTGGTTGAGGAGGGTAATAGGAAGGGGGCGGCTGCGGTAGTGAGACGAGTGAGTCAGAGTGAAGGGAGGCAACCCTAGACTGAGAATGGAAGGATAAAACGCGCGCGGGGGAGCAAACACCTAAGATAGCGTTTCTAATTTTAAACGCTATCTAAAGTTAATTTTATTTTATTTATTTATTGCAAATTAGAAAAGATAGCGTTTCCGTGTGGAACCGCTATCTTAGGTGGTTAGTTAAGATAGCGCTTCCCAAAGGAAGTGCTATCTTTTCCTGCAGCTTGACTTTTAATAGCGGTTCCTTAAGGAAACGCTATCTTAGGTGATACCTAAGATAGCGTTTCCTTAAGGAACCGCTATTAAAAGTCCCCCCATCACTTTTAATAGCATTTCCGCACGGAAATGCTATAAAAGGTGCGCTATCTAAAGTCTAATATGTTGTAGTGAAAATAACCAAATCATAACAATCTTATGCTAAATTCTTTTAGAGGGCTTTACACAACAAATTTTTTTTTAAAATAAAAGCTTTTTTAAAAGTTAAGATAGAGACCCAAACATGATAGATTAGCTATGAAACAATTTTTTAACTAAAAAATAGCTTAAATATAAAAAACTAATCTTTTTGAAACACACTCTTATATCAACTTTTTCCATGATATGTTTTTTAATATTTCAATAATATTGTAGTAATAAAAATATTTTAAAATTTTCAAATAAATAATAATAATAATAATAATAATAATAATAAAATTATATAATTAATAATTAATATTCAAAATCATAACGTGGAACCAAAAAAATAATTTTTGGCACGCCACATCATCATATCAGTATGATAATTCATTAGTCACATCAGTACTTAACAAACTCATCGTAATAATAGAAACATTGCCCTAAAACTTTTGAACATATCAATACCAAATATTAACAAAAATAACTTGAGGAACTAAAACCAAATGAGCCTTAATTCATATGGATTAAAAAAATTGATTGTCTATAAAAATATATACTAGCTACTAGCAAAAAAAATGCTTTTTTTTTTGACAAAGTACTAGCTACTATCTAGAGAGTATCATTCTCTCTCTAACTTCAAACTCTCACCCTTCTCTACATACAGTCACGTGCCATCATTAGAGGGGGTGGTTTTGAGCCATTTTATGGCTTGGAATCACTCCTTTACTTCGTTTTTTTTCCTATTTTATCTAAATAAGTGGTTTTTCCACATAGATCTGGTTTTTTTTTCTTCATGTTTTTCGTCTTCTGTGGACGGCGGTATTGTTGTTCATCGTCTTGGTGAGGCGTTGTTTGATTTCCCGTCTTGGTGCGGTGTTTGTTTGATTTCCCATC
This sequence comes from Sophora flavescens, assembly GCA_030762895.1. Classification (NCBI taxonomy): domain Eukaryota; kingdom Viridiplantae; phylum Streptophyta; class Magnoliopsida; order Fabales; family Fabaceae; genus Sophora; species Sophora flavescens. The sequence continues at coordinate 223,355,876 of CM061062.1, forward strand.
TTGGTGCGGTGTTCGTTTGGTTCAGATTGACAGATTTGCTTCGATCCATCACAGATTTGATCAACAATTGAGCGTCAATGTTACAGATCTGGATACCTGGGTATTCCGGTGACTTTGATTTTGTCACTTTTGTAAGCATTTTGATTTTGCCGTGTTATACTATTAACCTGGGTGCTGTGAGTTTGTTCGCAGATTCATCCTTTTCGATTTTTAGCGATGTTGGATTTGTGTTGTTCGATGTATTTTATCAATTTGAATGAATGAATACCGTTTTAATAAAAAAAAAAAAAAAAGCTAGAGAGATATATTTGGATGTATTCAAGTGAGTCATTCGCTTAACTTTGGTCAACAATGACTTGGGCTGCGATTGTCATACTCAATTAAGTTATGATGATCGCAAGAAGTGATTGAACACTAGTTTAATCTCTACATATCTTTATTTCTTGTTGATCTGTTCCACACACAATTTTTGTTAGTGCAAGCTGCAAAAAACGTGGGCTTACAAAAATGAAAAGTTTTATAGATATGGTTTATCTAATAGACTACAAACCAATCATTCATTATGATATAAATGATTTTTAAGATAATTAGGATAAGAATTAAAAAAATTTATTGATGTGATGATTTATAATTGGATGTTTGCGTAAAATGGTTTCACACTAGTGAATAACAATTTAAGTTTTTGTAAAATATAAATTATGTTTTTTATGAACCATAATTTAGGCGTTTGGCTTCCCAGTGGCATTACAAGATATCTCTGTAAGTTTCAACCCCTTGAATCGATTATGAGATTAATCCTCGATCGGTTGCTTAAAGCGAGGAGTTAACCCATGGCCATGGTTTTCACAACCCAACTAGAATCTATGTCACAAGAATTCAAACTTGCGTTTTCTTTCTTATGTGGTCGAGATACTTATCACTGGACCAACCATTGTTCATGAAAATATAAATCATGTTAATCTTGGCTTATATTAATAATATATTAAATGATTTTTAAATTAATATATACTTTTATGATATGATCTATATAATATATATTCTTAATCCAATGATGTATTTTATGATAAAATTATTTAATAAAAATATCAAATAATGTAAATGTAATTTTGATTTACATTCAAGTGAATTGACCCCTTCACTGGTTACTACTATAGCAAGAAATACCATATACGGTCATGCCTTGTATAAAAACAGGAATGAACAATGTATGGTGGGTAGGTGGGTGGCTAAGAGCACATAGATGTTATCATTTTCAACTTTACAGTGCACATTTTTTTGACCAAGAACATAAGGACCACCCCAAAGGCTCCAACATTACCATCATGGAGTCAAAATGTGATGTTTAGTCATGATTTTCGTATAGTCATTGATCTTAGAGTGTTATTTCCTGGAAGCATCCTGTTATCTGGCTTTAAATTTGTCACCTATCAATTGATAAAAGTATAGTCAAAACTTGGACTTTTATACTTTGACCATTACAAGGCACTATATACACGAGAAATTCTCGAATTCTCACCCCGTTCTCTCGGCTTATTATTGAATTTAGAATTTAATTTTGATATATTATTATTAGTGTAAGTTTTTTATAATGTCAATAATCGTAAATTATTTTATATGTAACTTTAAAAGTAACTATTATAAAAAATCAATTATTTTAATGATATATCAATTCACAATTGATTGATAGTGTAACCAAATCTTTTCACTGATAATACATATAACTTAAATCTTTTAACAATTAAATTTATGCACATAATTTTAGGAAAAACTTTTTATATAACTTTTCATAAATAACCATAAGGCAAAATAGAAATATCTAAATTGAGTGAATTAATATCAAAATAATATGTATATATATATATATATATATATATTTTATATTGGATATCTCCATAAGCAAAGTTGTGAGACTAGCTCTCGAGCCGGGTGGTTGGGTGAAGCTCTAACCAAAGTGGGGATAACAAAATTCAAATACTTAACCTCAAAGATAAAGTTTGCATGAAAACACAAAATTCATTTCCATTATGATCAATCACTTTTTAAATAATATATATTTTGAAATAGAGTAAATATATATTATGGTACAAGTAATGGAGTTTTAAGTTTTAAGACCTATTATTAGTTGGATTTAATTGGTATTCACTTCCAGTATAAAGACACGGTCGACAAATCATAAAAAAATTTGACTTTTATCTTAATTATTTTAAAAGTCACTCATATCATACCATGATTTATGATTGATCATAGTATAAAAAATCTTTATATTAACAATGTATACCAATTAAACTCTTATTATTTCTAATATTTCTATAAATTATATGAGGCACATTCAAAAAAAAAAAAACCGAAAATACCTAATAATTAATATCTGGTGTATACATAATAGAACCAAGCCTCATTCTTCCTTTCAATAAAGGACCATGTCATAGAGAGGACTGATATCTATTCCTCACCTTTTACCACCTACTACTTCCAAACCTATGAGCAGTGATACCATGACTGCTACTACTGATCAGTGGATGCAGTTCTATCAGCAACCTCTCATGGTTGAAGCCATGGTGCCACCCAAAGAAGGATCCTCTGATGCAACTGTGATCACAAAGAGTCCTACTAGTGGCCATTTGACTCCAACGGGTGATGTGTTCAAACCAATTCGAAGGAGGTCTAGAGCTTCTAAGAGAACCCCAACCACACTTCTCAATGCAAATACCACAAACTTTAGGGCATTAGTGCAACAATTCACAGGGTGTCCTACCACACCCATGTCTTCTTCACTTGGGGTCCAAAAAGGACCTATTACCTTAAATTTCAAACATGGTACCAGACACCATAACACTACTACTAGAATAATGCCACAAATTGGTAGCAGAATTCATAACCAAGTTCATGATCAAGTGGCAGTGCAGCTTCCATGGCAGAGACAACTATCCGAGGAGCAACTACTGCATCATCAGCAACAGTTGATGCTTCAAGAGCAGCAGGGTGGTTACTCGTTTGACTATATGAAGAACAGTAATATTGTTCCAACTGTGGGTACCTCTAGGCCTAGCATGGAGGTCTCTGATGGATTGCTTGTGGGTAATGATTTTAGTTTCCATGATCTATCTGTCAATACCTTCTCCAATGATGCTTATTAAGAAGGAATGAATGTTAGTTATAATTTAGGTTATGAAAAGATGTTCAATTATAAAGTGATGATTGTGTTATATTAGAAAACAAAGTTAGGGGACTAGTTATATTCAGTTAATAAGTTCATATATAGTTGTATTATGTATGCATATTATCTTAAAAACAATAATTCATCACAAGGCCTATATGTTTTACTTTTATTTATTTATTTATCAATTCAATTTCGTCTCCTCCTCTCTCTCTTATTTTTTTAAATGGTGAGTTATTTCGATCAAATTATTGTTCTTGTACAACAACTTCCTCTTGTTGTTCTAATTATATAAGGTTGCTCATATTCTTGATTGTAATGCATACGGGTGTATTTTCTTATTCCTGCGACCATATTTATATCAGTTTTTTGTTTTGGTATTTATCAGTTATTTGTTTTTACTAGTTTATAATGCTGCCACTCTAATGAAAACCTCATTGGTCTTGAGACATGAAACCTAAACTAGGTTTTATTATTTGTGGACTCGGAATATAGTCAAACTTTCAAAATTAAGTAATTATTCCAAACGAATAATAAATCCTAATTTTTCACCGAGTTGTGGAACTGAATCCCCGTTAACACAGCCTTAATTATTCGATTGCATTATACATCATCTTTTCATCTTTCTTCAAGATGCTTATCAAAATCATGCTACACTGATGAAATGGCTCCCATCACATGATATAACCGTAACATCTCGATTGTGTCACCCATATCGGATTGTGATTGTGAACAGCATTGATAGTAATATGATCGTATCTGATCGTAATATATAATTGTAATACAATCGTATCTAGAATCGTAATTTAAAACCTTAATTATATACCAGTTTTGCTTTGTTAACTCTCTTTTCAATACTGAATGGTAGTAGTCAGCAACACGCGAAGAAGCACATGGAGTACGTTGTGAACATGCTTCATAATAAGGGGGGAAAAACTGGTCAGAGAAAATTTCTAAGTATGCTTCCCGCTAGTCGTTGAAGCAGATTTCAATTATTCGAGTTAAATATGATAGCTTCGAAGAAGTAACTTAGTCTTAGTCAACGAGGACCAACTTGAGTGAGAACAGGGTGGGTGGATTGCAGGGGAACCGTGTGCTCGTTTTGGCTCCATCTGCATCATAAAGAATAGTTAATTTGCTATCCAATGATCTATCCTTATCTTCTTTTTTTACCATGTTTATTTAATGAGATATCATATTTTGATACTAAAAATCGACCCCAAAAGTCAGCATCTTAATTTTGAGTGGGTTTTTTTTTATCATTTTATTATTTTTTTTTATTTTAATAACCCCTTAAAATTAGGTGTTAATTTTTAATGTCAAAATATCATATCTCTTATTTAATACATCACATATACAATAATTAAAACACGGGTCTCATAAAAAACAACGGCGAATTCCAGCGTGAGCTAGTAAAGAAAATCGCTCACGGTAGGAGAATGCTACACTAGCGTTACAGTAGCACCACTTTTTTTTTTTTTTTTTAATTTTGACTTTTTTAAAAAAATAAAAAAAAATTATTTCTAAAAAGACTCACTCACCAGATATTTGTACATGATTCACCAGATATTTGCACATACTTAACCAAAAAATTTATTTTTCAAAAAAACTCATTCAACAGATATTTACACATACTTAACCAAAAAATTTATTTATAAAAAAAAACACATTAACCAAATAATGAACTGAATTTACCAGATATTTATACCTGATTCACCATATATTTGCACATACTTAACCAAAAAATTTATTTCTCAAAAAAACCTATTCACCAGATAATGAACTGAATTCACCATATATTTATACCTGATTCATCAGATATTTGCACATACTTAACCAGAAAAATTATTTCTCAAAAAAACTCATTCACCAGATAATGAACTGAATTCACCAGATATTTGTACATGATTCACCAGATATTTGCACATACTTAACCAAAAAATTTATTTATCAAAAAAACCCATTCACCATATATTTACACATACTTAACCAAAAAATTTATTTATAAAAAAAAACACATTCACCAGATAATGAACTGAATTCACCAGATATTTATACCTGATTCACCATATATTTGCACATACTTAACCAAAAAAATTATTTCTCAAAAAAACTCATTCACCAGATAATCAACTGAATTCACCAGATATTTATACCTGATTCACCTTAAGTATGTGCAAATATCTGGTGAATCAGGTATAAATATCTGGTGAATTCAGTTCATTATCTGGTTAATGGGTTTTTTTGAGAAATAAATTTTTTGGTTAAGTATGTACAAATATCTGGTGAATCGGGTATAAATATCTGGTGAATTCAGTTCATTATCTGGTGAATAGGTTTTTTTGAGAAATAAATTTTTTGGTTAAGTATGTGCAAATATCTGGTGAATCAGGTATAAATATCTGGTGAATTCAGTTCATTATGTGGTGAATGTGTTTTTTTTTATAAATAAATTTTTTGGTTAAATATGTGTAAATATCTTGTGAATGAGTTTTTTTTATAAATAAATTTTTTGGTTAAGTATGTGCAAATATCTGGTGAATCATGTACAAATATATGGTGAATTCAGTTCATTATATGGTGAATGAGTTTTTTTGAGAAATATTTTTTTTGGTTAAGTATGTGCAAATATCTGGTGAATCAGGTATAAATATCTGGTGAATTCAGTTCATTATCTGGTGAATAAGTTTTTTTGAGAAATAAATTTTTTTGTTAAGTATGTGTAAATATATGATGAATCAAGTATAAATATCTGGTGAATTCAGTTCATTATTTTGTTAATGTGTTTTTTTTATAAATAAATTTTTTGGTTAAGTATGTGTAAATATCTGGTGAATGGGTTTTTTTGAAAAATAAATTTTTTGGTTAACTATGTGCAAATATCTAATGAATCATGTACAAATATCTGGTGAATGAGTCTTTTTAGAAATAAAATTTTTTATTATTTTAAAAAGTCAAAATTAAAAAAAAAATGGATGCTACAGTAGCGCTACTGTAGCAATCTCCTACCGTGAGCGATTTTATTTACTAGCTCACGCTAGAATTCGCCAAAAAACAAGTAATAGTAGTATCACAAAACGTAATTCGTATATTTGATTATTGTTTGACAGGATTGGTGTTCTTATCAAAATCTGACGTTTGTGTTTCAATTATGAATTATATAGGAATAAAAAAGCAAATCACAATCACAATTTAATGACATGTCAGACTCACATCTGGCACGTTAATACTATAATTCATATTTGGGGAAATGAGCTCATCTAGAAGGGCTACGTTACGTGTTGGAGTTGAATTACCTAGTGGAGAATGGAGATGAGACCAAGCCAAAGCAAGTTGACCTTTTCCTTCATCTTCTTAAGGCTTTACTACCTCATTATATTGCATAACAATGTACCCTTGAAGGTAAACAGATATGACATATGGGATGACCTATACACATATTGTCAAATAACTTGGTTTTTGCTCATTTAATGTCCGGGTAGGCGGGTACCTAGTGACAGATAATTTAATTGTATACTCACAAATTGTTTGAACGCAAAACGCACATGCCTCATATAAATATCTGAAATTTCTTCAACCATACTCCGAAGAATGTTCCACTCCTTCAAACCCTTTGGAGAAGGAGTACAACTTTGAACATCCTTTACTACATTTCCACAAGGGCAATCAAGTTGAAGTTGAACCGATGAGGAGCTGTTTGGTATTGTTGGAATTTAAGAGATTAGATGATTAGAAGAATAAGATTTTAATAAGAGAATCATATTACTAGAGAAGTAAACATGCTTTTATTATTGATGTTAAACAAAGGTTTGGTGGGTTGATTAGGAGTAGATTCCGCCACATACCATAACAAGTAATACAATTACCTAGCTATTTATAGACATATTTGAACCATATAAGTTTTATGTTGAATTCTCCAAATGTTCTCTAGATTTTTCTTAATTTTCTACATAGTCTTACTAGCTAGTTTCTAAGTTATTTATTAATTTCGTTTTACTTGTTTATAGTTCTTTTATCTACCAATATATAGAAGATAAAATAGAAGAACTATAATGTCATCCCATAAAAAAAGAACAAAACTCCTGTAATATCAGATATAGGTGGGTCCCGACTTGGGTCTAGCGAGCTCCGAGAAAGGCTAAATTATCGGAATTATTGTAAGTGAAGCTTTTTCGCTATTCTAGTTCGGAGCTTCGGAGACTAATGTACTGTCATATATAGGTGGGTCCCGAGACCCGTAATCGACCCGAGAGTTGCCGAGAGTTTAGAGGAGCTTGATAACCGAGAAGCGATTGAGGAAGTTAGGACCGAGAAAGAGCGGAAATGGAGGACGTGGGACAAGAGGCAGAAAACGAGACAGAGGTGGTTACCCACATCAATGGGGGAAAACTCCGAATAATTCGAATTTGAACTGATGTATGTATATATTGTTGTGGAGTATACAAGTTCCTTAAGCTATTTTCTATACATTTACTCTGCTAATTCAGATATATTCAAATAAAGGAGTGTCATTTGAATTAAGAGAGAATTGTTGATATAGCGATATTGTTCCTTGTTAATTCTAGCCCCTAGTGTCAGAATTTGCAAGAACAACTCCCATTCTTTAGTTCGATTATATCAAGGGAAAAAAGTGATATATATATTAATAATATTAAAATAGGTGAAAACATGTAGCACTTATTTCACGTTTTTATTTCCTTCCTATCTTGCCCCAAAGAGACCAAAATTCCACGTTTCCTTCTTCCTTCCTCTTTAAATTTATAACAAAGAGATAACTGAAAATATCGTCTTTTCATTTCCCCCCTTTCATATACTTAACCAAACAAATCCTGAGGACAAAACTCCAAAAGGCCGCTCAAATCAAGGTGGATCTAGAAAGTTTGGTTAATAAAGATAAAAAATGTCTATAATTTATGTTTACTAAAAAACAATATTACTTAAGAAATTAATTGGTATACACTGTCATGAGTATAAAAGTTTTTTACACTGTCAAGAAATAACAGATCGTCATTGAAAATCTTTGATTCTTATTCAAATATCCCTAAAAGTCATTCATATCATAATTTGTGATTGGTTGATAGTGTAAAAAACTTTATACCGACAGTACATACCGATTAAACTCATTACTTAATATGCATAAGTGATAAAAAATTATATAAAATATACAAGGTATATTATGGTTCAATATAATTTTAATGTGAAACCTATATTTATGGGTGAGAAATGAAAAACATTTCACTAAGAAAAAAATGAGGAATTACAAAAGTTCTCTCTCGCCAAAAGATAGATAATGATTTGACTAACATCTAAATTTTTATAGGACAAAAATATACTAGATATTTAATTTTTAAAAAAATTATTGTGAGAGGCAATAGCCCCTACACCCGTCCCGGCCTCAAAGTGTAGATTTATCGTTTAACCGTGAAACATTTCTCATATTTTATTATAGTTTTAGATAAGTCTTTGATCCTTATAAATATAATAATTCTTTTAAAAAAATTATACTATTATCTCATCATAAATTATTATATCATTTCTCTTATCATTTCGTATCTTGCTCTTGCTACATTGAAGATTTGAAGACCATAGTGTGGTGGTTGTAAGATATAGGATGTAGGAAACCTCAGGCCCAATCGAGAGTATGTAAAGCCTCAGCAATGTTGGGCTTCCACAAAGAAGCCGCAACCATGATTGATCTGTTGTGGTCTCTTATAATAATTGCACTTGCTCCACCTATTTTTGTAAGTTTCCAAAAAGATGGAGTGAATTGTTTAATAATAAAGTGATTAGTATTTGAGTGAAAAAGTAAAAACATCTCACTCCATTGTTTGAAAGTTTAATGAGGTAATTAAAGAAAATTTCAAACCCCTAATTTAGAGTGTATGAAAATTAGAGGGTTTGGATGAAGTAGAGTGGTTTGAGTTACCATCCTCAATCATCCCACATCATTAATGAAGAAACTCTCAAACAATGAGTTAATAAATTTTCATTACTCCACTTCATTGCTAACTATCCTACTCCATCCTCCCAAACATAACCTTACAAAGCACTTCATCACAATTGTTACCAGTGATTTCTTTTTATCAAAGTAATTACATTTCATCAAAATCTAAATTATTGATTTTTATTTATAGTTATCAATTATCAATTATGTAATTAACAATAATATAAAATAATGTTTCTTTGTTTTATTGGAGGTTTATTTGAGATCGGAACAAATAAGAAAAACATTAAACTTAATTGAACAACAAAATTAACAATAGAATGATGTCAACAATTGGGTAAACACGTTGAACTATCTCCTTTTTTTTTGTCTTTCATTGGATAGGTTCATAAATGTAGCCGTGATACTTCGAGTTGGGGGTAAAAGTTAGTTAAAATTCTTTACAAAGGGTGTGTTTGGGTAAACAACTTAATTAAGAGCTTATCACATAAGACCTTATCGCATGAGAGCTTATGTCAAAAGCGGTTAAAGAAAGAAAAAGAAAGAAAGGGGCATGAGAGGATTCGAATAGTGAAAAACACGGAGATGGTGTTTAGTGCATAAGCTCTTATGATAATTCCATAAGCTTCTCTCAGTGACTTATGAAAATAAGTCAAAAACTCTTTATGAGATGACATAAGTTATTTTTATAAGCTCTGTCAAACACACTCCACAAGAGCTTATGTCATCAGATAAGTCAAAAGGAGCTTAAATAAGCTCTTCCAAACACCACCAAAGTTTGACAATTCTAGAATTCGAATTGTTGATCTTACCAGTAAAGTTTGTCCGGAAATACAATTCACTTTCATTATAATCAACCAATGTAGGGTATTAGGACAATATTAAGCCTTTTTTTTTATTGTGAAGAAGTGATACTAAAACAATTATCATGATATTTTCACACCATCTTTTTATATTCATCTTCACATATTTTATAACCATTTATCAAAGCAATTTTGCTTTGAAAACAACGATATATACAGTTAGGATTTAGGTGTAAAAATCTTTATTATTAAAAGGAAGGTGATGGCTGGGGGTAATATTGTAAAATCACTTGGAATCCGCAGCTATCACTTACTAGGGGCAAAACAGTAAAATTTGTAAATTCTTTTTTATTACTGTTAGCTGTTTTAATACGTGCAAATGGACCCTTTCCTATGGCTATGAAACTTCTGAAACTTCTCATTTCCTAGCTAGGGCACGCAATGGGTTTTTGTCCATTCTCAAATTTTTGCGTTCTCTTGTTGATTTGGGTTGTGGATTTAAGATTTGTCTCCCTCAGTTTGGTTCTATGTGTATTCTATTTCTCAAATGTTTACATCCATGTTAGTGTGTTTTAACTTTGTGCGAAGTATTAACGATCTTTATTTTTTATTTTTTGCATTGAATGAAATTGTGACTTTTGGTTATTGAACTCTTTGGTTCCTGCATTTGGGTTTCTCGTATTTGTGTTGACTTGGTTTTGCTTTCTGTTTTGTAATGTACTTGCTATAAAGATGCAAACTCACAATTACACTGGCTTATGCAACCTGTGCTTGCACCATGAGATTTCAGGTTACATGTTTACATCCATGATTACTTTGTGAAGAGGGATTTAAAGGCTACGACTCAGGCTTTCTAAGCTGAAGGGAAAGTATCATCGGACCTTGCTGGTGAGTTACCTAGAAACAAAGGATTTGGATTTAATTTTTCTGTTTCATCAATTTTATTAATTAATTTGTTTGATTTTTGTGATGGTAATATGGGAATGCAGCTATTGATGTACCGGTTTGGGAGGATTTCTATTCGAGCAGTGGTTCGTTTTTTGGAACATATTTATTGCCAGGACACGAATCAGAAGCACCCAGAGGTTGCTGCATCGTAGTCGTACATTGAGGTTGGTTTGAAAAACATTTCATTGTTTTTTGTATTTAGCGTCCTTCTTACAATGCAAAATCTGAGTAGGATGATTGTGCCAGAAGCTGTATTAGACAGATTGGCAGTTGATTTTCACCGTTCATTTTCATGTGTTCAATAAGGAAGTCTCTACATTCAATTGGGTACAACTTTGAAATTGTGCCTCATAAGTAATGAATTATTTGGTTACCCTTGTTTCTTGCTTTTCGATGTGTTATTATCATTAGATAGGCATCAATGAATTGGATAATGGGTGAATATGCAGGAAAAAAAATGACAACGCCGATGAACTTCTAGAAAGTTTATTGGCAAGTTTCACCGAATAATTGGCATTAATTTTGATCCCTTTAATAAATGCCATTTTGATTCGACCTTTAAAATTCTTTAAATTCATAAATGAATTTTCCAGTTATGACAACTCATAATTATTTTCATTGACTATTGTTATTCTTCATACTGATAAAGATTTCACAAGGATAACAACAAAGAGAGCTCTCTGCTTGGTGACCTTAAATATTTTCATCATCGAATAATTGGCATTAATTTGCCTTTTGTGTGAAAACAGAAAAACTGAATAACAGTAATGGAACTCATGATACTTTTCTTGTTGTACAAGCAATGAGGACTTAGTGTTTTGAATGGTGAATTCGTTGATGCAAAGATAACTATATAAGAGGATATATATACATCTAAAAACTAATAAGTTGAGAAGCTAAAAGGCTAACTAACTTTAACTAACAACTAACAAGGAATAACTAACTTTGTAACTAACTTTGTAACTAACTTTACCATATGGCTACTTTAACACCCCTTCAAGCTGGAATGTGTATGTCGAACATGCCAAGCTTGGAAATGAAGAACTGAAACGAGCCGGGTGCCAAAGGCTTTGTGAGAATGTCAGCAACTTGTGAGGTAGTGGAGATAGGTAGTAAGTGAATCACTCCAGATTGCACTTTCTCCCTAACAATGTGAGAATCAATCTCAATGTGTTTTGTTCTTTCATGAAACATAGGATTCGCAGCAATGTGAAGAGCAGATTGATTATCACAATAGATGATTACTTGTTGAGAGGGAATGCCAAAATCATGGAGTAGGTACTGCAGCCATTGTGCCTCACATGTGGCTTGTGCTAAGGCCCTGTACTCAGCCTCGGATGAGGATCTAAACATTGTGGTTTGCTTCTTGCTTCTCCAAGACACCAGTGAAGAACCTAGGAAGAAGCAAAAACTAGTGATAGATCTCATAGTGTCTTGACATGCTGCCCAATCCGAGTCACTGAATCCTTTAACCTGAGTAGTGGAATCTGCTGGGGAAAATAGTCCTTTCCCGGGTGCTCTTTTGATGTATCTTAGAATTCTAAGTGCTGCTTGATGATGCGTTGAGGTTGGAGCTTGTAGAAATTGGCTTAAATGGCTGACTGCATAACTGATATCTGGTCTAGAATGAGTGAGGTTAAGCATTCGACCAACCAGTTGTCTATAGCTGCTAGGATCGTGCATTGGCTCTCCAGACTGACTATGCAGATTTACTTTGTAGTCCATTGGTGTGTTGCAAGGTTTTGGAGCAAGCAACCCTGTATCTTGCAACAGGTCTAGTGCATATTTTCTTTGGTAGAGACTGATTCCTTTTTGTGTTCTAGCAATTTCGAACCCGAGGAAGAATTTCAAGTTGCCTAGATCCTTGATACTGAACCTTTCATCAAGTAATCTTTTCATGGTGTTGATTTCAATGATGTCATTCCTGCTAGAACCAGATCATCGACATATACAAGAATGACTGTGAAATTGGGACCACTGGCTTTAACAAAAAGTGAGTAATCTGCCTTTGATTGAGAGTAACCAGAAGCAAGCAGAACTTGAGATAAGTTGGCATTCCATTGTTTGCTTGCTTGCTTCAAGCCATATAGGGATTTTTGGAGCTTACAGACCAGTGATGAGTCAGTTAGTTGCAGCCCAGATGGGGGAACCATATACTCTTCCTCATTGAGATCTCCATGGAGGAAAACTGTGTTGACATCTAGCTGATGTAGGTGCCACTTGTGTGTGGAAGCAAGTGATAGCAGCACTCTAACTGTGGTCATTTTGACCACAGGGCTGAAAGTCTCTAGATAGTCTATGCCACATGTTTGGGTATAACCCTTGGCTACTAGTCTAGCCTTGTATCTCTCTATGGTTCCATCTGCTTTGTGTTTTAGTTTGAAGACCCACTTACATCCAATTGTCTATTTGCCTGGTGGAAGATGAGTGAGAGTCCAAGTCTGATTTTTCTCAAGTGCTAGCAACTCAGTCTTAATAGCATTATTCCAATTATCATCAGTCACAGCTTCTGCATAATTGTTAGGCTCAAAAGAAGAGGAAATGGCTAGGGAAAAATGCTTGTGTGCTCTAGACAGATTATCATAAGGAATGTACTGAGAAAGTGGATACCTGACCTGCAACCTGGGAGATGATGGTGTGGCTGCTGAACTGACTAGAGAACAATGATATTCTTGCAAGTATGTGGGCTGTCTCCTTACTCTGGTTGACTTCCTTGTGGTTGGAATGGTAGGCATAGGTGGGGGAATTGGTTCAAGATGATGGTCAGGTTCTTCCGGAAGTTCATGATCAGGTTCAGGATCATGGTTAGGATCAGGATTTTGTATATGGTCAGTGTGTGCAGCGTCATAAAATGTGTCTGCAGAGAGCTGTGGTATTGAAAACTTATTGTGATGTACAGAATCACTTGTATTTGTTAGGTAAGTAAATTTATCTTCATAGAAGACAACGTCTCTTTAGAGAAATGTTTCTCTGCTTTTAAGGTCAAAGAGAATATGACCTTTTGTTCCAGTCTTGTAGCCAAGAAACAGGCATTTCCTAGCCCTTGGGTCTAGCTTCTTTCTATGAGAAGTAATGGTGCTTGCATAGCACAAGCAGCCAAAGACTTTGAGATTTGACAAGTCAGGCAGTTTGCCATGTAAGGCTTCATAAGGAGTTATGTTTTTCAAGTAGGATGAAGGTCATGCTTCATTAATGAGGTGAGTGGCATGTGCCACAGCAAAATTCCAGAAGTATTTAGGAAGGTTTGCTTGAAACAGAATGGCTCTAGCAATGTTGAGAATGTGTTGGTGCTTTCTTTCCACAATGCCATTTTGCCGTGGAGTCTCCACACAGGTTGTGTGATGCACGATCCCTTTGGAGTTATAGAATTGAGTTAAGATGAACTCTTTTCCATTATTAGATCTAACAATTTTATCCTTTTGTTGAATTGTGTTTCTACAAGTTGTGTGAAGTTCTGAATGAGAGAAGGCACTTCTGATTTGTGCTTCATTAGAAATAACCAAGTGTATCTACTTTTATCATCAACAATCGTTAGGAAGTATTTATGACCAAGCATAGACGGCACAGAAAGAGGGGCCCATATATCAACATGTATTATACAAAAAATGGATTCAGATTGAGAAAGGCCATGACAAAATGGTAATCTTTTCTGTTTCCCCATATGGCAAGCATCACAAGGAGCTTATGATTTATTACAATCAATAAAAGGAAAGTATTTGTGTAGGACACCAATTTTATCAAAGGAGGGATGGCCTAGTCTCCTATGCCAGAGGTTACAAGAGGAGTTTTCAACTATATTGACAGAATGTGTCTTGAAAGCCAACATACTTGGAGAACTTATTGCATATAAGCCTTGGTTCAGTTCAGCTACACCAATCATCTTCAAAGTTGTCATGTCCTGTATATGACATTGAGAGGCAGAAAAAGTCAGGTTGTAATTAAGGGATCTGGTGAGCTTAGAAATAGAAACAAGGTTAAAACTAAATTCAGGAATATAGAGAACATCACTAAGGTAAAGATCAGCTGAGAAAAAAATGGTTCCTGATATGTTGGAGGTGACATGACTACCATTTGGTAGCTTGACTGGAATGGGAGTTATCTTCATGAAACTTTGAAAAAGGTCTAAAGAGAAGCAAACATGATCTGTGGCACCAGTGTCCAAGATCCAAAAATTGGGTTTGGAAAGACTAGATAGGCTGCAAATTATACCTGAAAGCTTTGGTATGACAGGGTAGGTGGTGATCTGGTTAGTGCTGTGATTCTGAGATCCTTGAAGTAGTGCTAGCAGGCCCTTGTGCTGCTCAGGAGTGAAACCAGGGCCAAAACTCTCAGGCTCTTCCCTATGAGATCTATGAGAAACAACATTGTGCACATCATCATCTAAAAAGGAGTCTCCCGGGGCTATGCAATTGTTTACTGCACTGTTTCTTTTGTAGTTGGGAGGAAAACCATGCTTCTTATAGCAGTATCTATAGTGTGACCATTTCTATTACTGTAAGTACACATCTTGGAGGTTCTTCCTGAATTGCCACGACTGCCAGATCCATTTCTGCCCCCTCTGCCTCGATTGTTTCTATTCCAACTCTGATTTCTGTCTTCAGTGGAGTTGAACAAGATTTGTGGTTCTTTAACAGGCCCACCAATCTCTCTTTCTTGTTGACAGAACAAAGAAAATGCCTCATTGATGTCAGGTAGGGGTTTCATCAACATTATTTGGGATTTAACATGGGAATACTGCTCATTGAGTCCTCTTAGAAACCGAATGACATGATCATTGTCTCTATAGGTCTGAATTGTTGGGATCAAAGTGCAAGTACATCGAGTTGCACAAAAACAAAGGGGAATGGACCTAAAATTATCAAGTTCTTGCCATAAACCTTTCAGTTGTGTGAAATAAGCAGAGATAGACATATCACCTTGTTTGCACATAAAAAATCTCCTCTTGTAAATCAGCAATGCGAAATACATCCCCTTGGTAAAACTGAATTCTGAGATCTTTCCACACTTCTACAGCGGTGTCCATCCATAGAATGCTAGGCAATACATCCGGATGCAAAGAGTGATGAATCCAAGAAAGCACATAAGTGTTGCAACGATCCCATGCTGGGGAGGTAGGGTCGTCCTCATCAGGTTTAGGGATGGAGACATTGATGAAAGGAAGTTTGTTCTTTGCTTTTAGGGCTAAGAACATGGCACGAGACCAAGAGTGATAATTGCTACCAATCAAAGGAGCTGAAACCAAGACAGAG
This sequence comes from Sophora flavescens, assembly GCA_030762895.1. Classification (NCBI taxonomy): domain Eukaryota; kingdom Viridiplantae; phylum Streptophyta; class Magnoliopsida; order Fabales; family Fabaceae; genus Sophora; species Sophora flavescens. Next base: position 223,371,977 of record CM061062.1, read on the forward strand.
TCAAGATTTTCGTTGGGATGCATGTAAAGAGGATTGGTGGGATCGGCAATAATGTCGAGATTCGCCATCTTTCACAAAGAATCAAAAGAAGATGGAATTAGAAAGAAGACAGATTGATTTGAAGAATCAGCAGGTATGCGAGAAGGATCTACAAGAGATCAAGAAACGATTGGAAATGATCAACAGAGGATCGAGAGATGATCAACAAAGGATCAAGAAATGATCAACAAAGGATCAATACAACAAGGGGTCGAGAAATTATCAACGAAGGATCAAGAAACTTGGAAGCGAAATCTAGGAAGCGAATGATACCATGTGAAAACAGAAAAACTGAATAACAGTAATGGAACTCATGATACTTTTCTTGTTGTACAAGCAATGAGGACTTAGTGTTTTGTATGGTGAATTCGTTGATGCAAAGATAACTATACAAAAGGATATATATACATCTGAAAACTAAGAAGTTGAGAAGCTAAAAGGCTAACTAACTTTAACTAACAACTAACAAGGAATAACTAACTTTGTAACTAACTTAACCAACTTTGTAACTAACTTAACCATATGGCTAATTTAACATTTTGAATTGGCATTATGATTGTAGCTTTAAATTCTTTAAATAATCATAATTTATCGTTTAATAATTGCCTCCTTTTATTTCTCCTCAATGAATGTTACAGAATTTTTATTCAAATATATAACAAGGAGTTTTGCTATTTGGACACGATTTCTGTGACACCGTATTGACACTTCTACAAAGGCATACGTGTTGTGGAGCCGTTAGATCTATGATTCTTCTTGATCTGTCCATAAATTTAATTTATTAATTATGATTTTTATTAAATCTATTTTTCTTTCGTATTCTTTACAATTACAATATTCACAATGATATTCCATGTGTTTATTACATGTATCAGTGGCTTCATATTTTAATTCTTGTATTAATTCTTTTAGTCTGTCTTGATTTGTTAAATCTATCATACTTAAATTGTGAACAAATTTTTCTATGTTTCGAGAACTCATTGGTAATTAGCTAGTACTTAGCTCTGATACCATTTTGGTACCACTATATTTTTTCCCAGGTAGTGGTAGTTATTAGACATAATTTGGGTAATTTTCATGCATAATTTGTGTTACTAATAATTCATATTCATAATCCATTATAGAGTCGTCTATTTCTATTAATTCTTGAATTATCTGGTTTCTTTTTTCTTCACAAAACGCTAACTGTACTCTTTGTTGAATTTGTTTTAGATAAAGTTTTTCTTGCCAATATTGATGTTTTATTTTGTTAATTTTTATTTGTTTACAATCTTTGGGTATTTTTATAACTAAAATACTTAATATTTCTTGATCCATTTAATCATCTAATAAATCTCAATCTTCATATATGTCAGATAACGTTAGTTTATCATATTCAAAAGTCAATCTTAGTTCTTCCATATAATTCCATTATATATCTAACGAAATAACTGCTAGATAATAATCTTCTTGCCTGAATTGGGCTTTTATTTTTTCAATTATTAATTGTTTACAATCGGTAGGTAAATTCATAACTAATACACTCATTATTTCATTTTCTGTTTGATTATCAAACTCGGAGTATATTTCCATTGTTTTATTCGATATCTTCAAAAGGTGGTACTGTTATTTTAAAATAACTAGATGATTTATGAGTTCTTGTTGATATCATTTTTTCTATTATTTGTTTTTTATGTTCTTCTCTTTTATTTCTTATATTAATAAGTTCTTTATCTTTCTCTATAATATATCTTTCTATTTGTTTTCGATTTTTATCTTCTTTATCTTTTTTAAGATGATTATCATAGATATTCATGAATTCTTTTATATTCCTTTTATCTTGATTTATTTGATTTGCTAGGATTGTGACAATCTTTTCTTCATTGTAATCTTCTCCAGTAGGTTCATCCCTCATTGAAAAGATGTTGTTGCTTACTCCAATGAAGATTAAATTCTTTGTAGGTTGTTTGGTGGCAAAGTCTGGATAAGTCGAATAGAACTTCAAGAAGATAGTTCTATCCTTTGCGACATTTATTTTGTAGTTTTGGATGGCCTCTTTCAAACTATATGGGAATTTTAATTTCTTCCAAGTCTTGACTCAAGTAGAGACATTCAATAAGTCCAAATTGGAACATATTAAATGTAAGAATCGATGTTGCTCCGGGAGTAATTATGGCCTTAACCCCGAAAATATTTCGGTTAACCATATAAAAACAATTAATTTTCTCTTTTTCGGATTAGTTGGTTAGTCTTTTTAGGTTTTCATAAAAATTTTCTTTGGAAAATTGGACCTGTAGTTCATGGTCTTTTCTTGAAGTAATTTGGTAGTCATCAATGGAGGAAGGAACTCTTCCGAGTATCCTTAATGAAGTTTTTTGGGCTGGTGGAGTCTTTATGGTTTCAGAAAAAGTTCTTGGGCCAAGATATACTTCTTTGCCCATGTCATGCTCTTTTTGATAGTCTATCAAAGCCTTTTCAGCTTCTTCCTTGGTGCGAAATCCTTTGTGATGAACTCCTGAGAGTCCAATGCAACGAGGGGTTGCTCTGTGCCATTCATCATAAATACCTGGGTGTGGTCCATTAAAGATGGCGTACCATTTTTCTTTAGTATTTTCCTGTACCTGTTGTTTTATATTCTTCATAGGATCTTCTTTGATAGATTCTCCTTTTGCTTGTAACTGGAACTCCAATACTTCAATGTTGGCTTTGATCAAGTCTAGCTCCATTATTTTCTGCTTTTCAAGCATTCTTTGATATTGAATCTGCTTCTTTATATCTTCAGTTGTTTGCTGCTCCATTCTCTTGATAATATATCTGCAAGAACATTTTTATCTCCCTTAATGTGAGAGATTGAGTAATTGTATTCGGCAAGTTTCATTTGTCATCTAATCAATCATCCTTGTTTGTAAGTGCCTTTATGATTTAAGTTCTTAAAACCTGCAATATAAGTATAATCAGTTCAGACAATAAAGTCCTTATCCAGTATATAAATCCCGATGTTTTTCTAACATACGGATTAATGCCAGTGTTTCTTTTTCATGAGTAGGATAATTAATTTCACTGTCTGAAAAGGTTCCAGACATGTATCGATATAGTAATTCTTTTTTGCATCCAGGGGGTTTTGCTTTCATAACACCTCCCCAACAGTCATTTGAGGCATCAGTCTCAATAATTATTATATCATCATCCGATGGATGATAAAGCTCAGGAAGATCCTGGCATAAGTCTTTCATTTTTATAATAAGTCAATCGTCTTCATCAGTCCATGTCCAAGGGACATCTTTCTTCAGCTTTTGTTGGAGTATTCTTCTCTCCGCTGCAAGATTCCTGATGAAACCTTCGTTTGAAATATATGTTACTAGTCCAAGAATTTTTTGTAAATCCTTTTTATCCTTTAATTTCGTTGGAAAATTCTGAAGTTTTTCTAATACATGTCGTTGCATTATTATTTTTCCTTTCTCAATTTCTAATCCTAAGTAATTAATTCTGTTTTGGGCTAAAACAACTTTCTTTTTACTTAAAACTATCCCATGTTCATAACGTTTATTAAGAACTAATTCTATTTTTTCAAAGTGATAATTTAATCCTTTATTAGAAAAGATTAATATATCATCAATATAAATAAGACAAAAGTCTTTAAATTCTTTAAGAATTGAATCAATCCTTCACTGAAAGATTCCTGGTGATTGCTTTAATCCCATTGGTAGTACATTCCATTCATATTGTCCTTGAGGACAACTAAATGCTGTTAATGCTTTTGATTCTCCAGTCAATCTAATTTGATAAAATCCTGATTTACAATCAAAAGTGCTAAACCAATCCATATTTCTAATTCTTTCAATGATTAAATCTTTTCTTGGGAGGAAATAAGCATCTCCTTCCATGGCATCATTAATTTGCTTGTAATTAATTACCATCATTCTTTTAACACTTTTTATTTCATTATGATTTTCTACATAAAAAGCTGGTGCTGAGTGCTTGCTATTTGATGGTCTAATTAATCCTTTTTTACACATTTCTTCAATGTCTTTTGCAAATTCATCTCTATCTATTTTTGTATAAATCATTGGTTTACATTTTACTTCCTTTGTAGGGTCTTTTAATTTTAGTTCGACTAATTCAGTATTTTTGTTTATTTTTGGATCTAAAGGGTTTTCACTACAAACCTTATCTAAAAGTTCTTCTATATGAGCTGGAATTATTCTATTTGGTTCTAAATTTATTAGTACATGACGAATTTTTGTGCAAATTAAACTAATAATCTCACCACGTTTCAGCTGTTGAAACTTTGATGAATAAGTACATGCAGAAAAATGAATAATTGGTATTTTGATAATTTCTCGTTTTTGCTTCTGATAAATATATGGTGTTTTTAGAGTAATATATTTCAGATGTTGGCAAAATGGTCCATAAAGTCTTAAGAAATTATTTCCAATAATTATATTTATTCCAGATTCTTGTTTATATATTGTTGGCACAATAAATATTTTTTCTTGTATTACCAAAGTAATTCTTTTTGCTATCCAATACAATGGATGTATTGATCCATCTGCAATTTGTATTTTTAATGGCTTTTCTAGTCTTTCCCAATTATCTCTAAGGGCTTCTGTTGCAAGGCAAAGACTTGCTCCAGTATCTATATATGCATCTGTTTCTTTATTACCTTTTTCTATCAATATTTTTATATATGTATTATTCGGATTCTCTTTCTTCTGAAGATAATTCGTCTTCTGAATATTCATATATACTTATGTCCGAATTACTTAGTTCCTCTTCTAGTGGTTCAAGTTCATATATCTGGAAAACTTGTTTTATTAATTTTGATTTTTCTTTAAAATCTTTTTCCTTTCTTTAAGGGCATTCATCGGCATAATGTCCTTCAACATTACATATCCAACAAACACATTTCTTTTTCCCATTCGGGCAGTATTTTCTTGGTGTTGATTTCTTTCTCCTAAAATATTTTTTTTATTATTTTTATAATAATTCTTTTTTCTAGGATAAGTTTTTCGTAAGTTTGATTTCTTATAATTTTTTCTTTTTCTTCTTATTGTTTTATCACAACCATATTTTCCTGATTTTTCTATCTCGGGGATGTCACAACAAATGACAGTACTTCCTCTATTCAGTTGTCTAATTGTTTCTCTACTCAAACATTGTTCTTTTAATTCTTGGTATAAGAGTTTAATAACTCCTCCTAAAGTAGTTGTTGTTTCTTCTGCTCTTGATTCCCATAATCTATTAATCTTTGAATTAAGTGGATATGGTAATTTATCTATAAAGATATATATATATATATATATATATATATATATATATATTTCCTTAGTTTCTTCATCCAATTGATAATAATATTTTTGATATTCGCAGATGAAACTTTCAATCTGGCACATATCACAGATCTGCATTCTATTTAGATGTGATTTAGCATTTTCAAGTAGAGTTTTATTTGTTTTTTCTCTTTATTCCATCATATTGTATCATAAGAATTCTTGATGTATTAATGTCATTATTAATTTAACATAGTCTGCGCTATTATCTACCATTCTTCCAAATCTAATCCAATCTTCGTCTTTAATTCCCATTAAAAACTTTTGTACATTCCCAGATGTTTTAAATGTTACAAAGTTTTTGGTTTCTAGAAAGTTTAACTGTTTAAATCTTTCATCAATCAAGATCATTAATATTATTTCATTAGTCCATTTTAATAATATTTCTTCTTTATTTCTTATATAATCAAGATCTAGAATATTTCCTGTATTATTATATCGAGGTTTAAATTCTTCTTGGATTTTCGTCCATTTATTATTATTTTTTCTTGCGTATCCTTTATTATACATAGTTTCTTCTTCATATTTATCCCAAGCTCCTTCGGGTGTATATTTATATTCTTCCCATTTTCTTTTAGGGTTTTTTCCACTATATTCTCATTTTCCCATTCTTATATGGTTTTCTTCAGATTCTGAGGATGAACTATAATTCAAGATTATTTCTTCATTCTCATTGTTTTCTATATCTTTTTTATCAATCTTTTCAATTTTGTGTGTTTGATTATTTTCTTCTTCAACTATTTTTAGTTGTTCTAGTAATTGTTGAATTTCTTCTAAATCATTTGATTTTCTTAATGTTTCCGTGTATTCGTCCATTATCCTCTACATGAAGATACATGTGTAGGTATTCTTGATGATTCTTGGTTTGATTCTTGTTTAATTATTATTTTACTTAAATCCTTTGTCTCTAAAATTTCTTCTAATTCCCTTTTTGTTATACATCTATTATTTTCTTCATAATTTAAAAGGTTTTCTAGTTGTTTTAGAATAATTTTTATTCTAATAATATCTTCATTTTCTTCTACATTTTTTCCTCTGCTAATATTGTTTAATGTTTCTATAATATTTTTTATTTCATTTTGTCCTTTTTGTATTTTATTGCAAGTGTATTTTACAATTTTATCTGTATTTTCAATTAGTTGGATGATATTTCTATTTATTTTTTTCATTAGTTTTTCTAATTCTTTGAATCCTGATTATATTTCTTCGGATAGTCCCATTATCCTATGTATTTTTCTAATTCTTGTTTTAATCTTTTTATTCTTTTTCTAACTAATTCTTGTTGGTGAATAACATGGTTATTTTGTTCTAATTTTTCTAGTATTTTTAGGTATTTTCTTAGCTCGTTAATACTTTGTTTTATTGCTAAAATTCTATTTGTCATTTAATTAGTATTTTGTAATAGTGATATACGGTGTAAGTGTCTAAAATGTATGTTTTTAGCATTTCTCTATAACAAATATGACAGCAACGCTAGACTGTGCAATAAGTTTAATGTTTTAAAGATTCCTAATGAGATAATTAGCATCATATTGCCTTTTTAAATGTCCTTTTGATTGCCTCTTTTAAATTCTTTAAACCGTCAAATATTTTAAAACCGATAAACCTCAAAAGCTAAAAAATTAATTAATTTTTAAATGTCTTTAACAATGTATAAACTAGCTCTCTAGCTTTTGTTTTTCTTTTTCTTTTTTGACAAATCTCTCTAGCTTTTTGAAACACATTCAAAGGGATTGACAACTGTAATTATTAATTATTAATAAAATAATAATAATAATAATACTTATTATTATTATTATTTTTTTTTTTTTATTTACTCATACATTTTGGTATCCTTTCATTGGTACAAGTTTCATAGCTTTATAATATCATTCTACTTTTTCAGGTTACATACCCATATTATTTCTTTAATAATAATAATCAATGCAAAAATATATTATTAGATATATGCTCCATTTACGTAAAAGAAGGAGGCTTTTCCATCATTGAATTATCTAACTGGCTTTGGAAGAATATATTATGAACTCAAACTCATTGTATTGATTTATTCTAAAATTGCATACAATGTATTTCTTAGTTACTAAATTTTTATAATTAAATTATTTAAACAACTTTTAAAGATAAAATAAAGAAAACATATTCTAAAATCCCAGACAAATCATATTTAAATTAGTAAATGATTTAATAAAAAAATTAGAATTGATTTAATATTTGATGATCTTATTTATTGTTGTGGCAAATGAGCATTTCAAATGTATATCATGAAACAAAACTCCTTATATCCAGACTTTAAATAACATCTCCAGGACAAGCTACAAAGTTTTGATCAAATTGAGTAGATTGAACAAATATAAAATAACTTATAAACTTAATGAAATTTATACAATTTATTTTTCGGACAAACATTCTCTTAAACAAATATATGAACACTTATAAAATAATAATAGTCAATAAAAGGTTCACTAAATTAACAATGTCTATTTAAATTAGTAATTTATTTCAAATAAATGAATAAAATAATTATTTACAGTTGATTTTGAAATTATTATAATGAAAGCGAAACTCCGTTTGTAGCGGATTGATATTCCCAATTTATCATATAAGATAGAAAGTAAGGCCCATGTCAGAGCGACCAAAAAAGAAAACATATTCTTTTTCTTTTAGAGAATGAACATGGAGTCGCCACCAATTTTATTTAATTTAGGAAAAATTGGAAAACCCTTAAAAATGGTCTTTGAAACCAAGATCGAGTTCGGGAGCCGATTATGTTTAGGGAAGGCATGAAGATTGAACCCCACGATAATGAGTTAATGAGTTAATGACAAGGTTGGGAATTTTATATGATAGCCTCGATAAACAAAAATGTCATTTAAAAATATTCTTGAAAATCAACAAATCATTTACAGAGTTTTGATCCTTCTTAAGCACACAATTTAAGTATTTGACTAAAACTCATCCCAGGAATTCATCAACTAAGGCATATTTTCAAATTTTATCAAATCAAGTTTATAAAGCATTGAACTCACTCAAGTCTTCTAGCAGACACGGCTTCTAGCAAACATATGGCTTGCAAACTAAAACAAAGCCCCCCCTTAATCACCATAACAGGCGCATGGTCTAGCACAAAGGGAAAGAAACCAAAAACTCATATCCAATCCTATAGTAACTCAGCATACAATCCAAGCAAAACATGAACCATCATTAGCAAGAACAAAAATAAATAAAAACCCAATAAGAATAGTGTTCCTAATTCAGTGATCAAGAGGAAGAAATTAAGGTTACCAAACGAGATCTTTCTTTGATATTTCTCTTGATGTTCCCCAAATCACAGAGAATGAATTCCAAATAACAGTGACTGGGTACAATAATTGTGACTCTCCCTGACTTCTCAATCTACTTTTTCCAAGTTTCTCAACAAAACCGAAAAAAAAAACAAGAGGAAACAGAACACTCTTCAAAGAAAAAACAAGAAATCCGAGAAAATTTTCGAAGTTGACACACACAGATCAAAGAATTTCTTGGCCCCCTTTTCTGTCCAAATCGAAAAACTCCCCTCTTCTGTCTTCTATGTTGCCCTTTATAGGGATAGAGGAGAGGACTTAATGCTTCTCCATACCCAGCGGCTTCAAGGTTGGTTTCACGAAATCCGTAGCTTGGGTGTTTGAAAAGAGAAAGAAGTGTGGTGCGGTTAAGATAGTGGAGGAGATGAGGAAGAAGAAGGACCAATGGGTAGAGTGTTGAAACCAAAGTGGTTATGGTTTATTTAATCTCTAAAGTTTTGATGCTATCGAAAAGATTAAATTTGCTTGGCAAAGTGTTAGTTGAGATCTTAAAAGTGAGTTCAGTTTATGCAGGAATATTCGAAATAATATAAGGTATACAATGCTTGGACTCATGCAAAGAATTACCCGTCCAAAGGTTATTTAAACTGTTTATATTTTAAATGAAAAGTAAACTGGTTTTCCTTAGTAGACGAGACTATAAATGAATACCTAAATAACTTGTTAGGTATAGCAAGTCCAAAGACTTGGAAGTAGACATCCACAGAGCCACGCCAGCAGACGAGGACTATCCTTGTAACTCAAGTATACGTCCATAGTGTGTAAACTAAAATTCAGTAGATGTCCATAGTGTCTAAACTAAAATTCAGTAGACGTCCACGAGTGCCACGTCACCGGGACGGAGGTTCTCTAAGGATTTAGCAAGTCCAAAGACTTGGGCAGATGATGAGTGTGATTTCACCTCATCTTTGTTTATCATTTTGTATGCATTTTCATATAGTTTAGGCATTTTTAATTTGATTTTTGTTAATTTTTACCTTGGAACAGGTAAGGCGGTTTGTGTGGTGTTGTTTTGCAGAAATCAAGGGTAAAATGCTCAGGATCAACCATGATGGAGTATGGATGAAGAAGGAGCTTGAAAAGTGAAGAAAATGAGCCAAACAGAGTCCATCACGGCCTAGCCGTGATGTCCATCACGGTCATGATCGAGCAAAACTGAAAATGAAGAAAGACTGAAGTCAGAACTGGTCACGGCCTAGTCGTGATGACAATCACGGTCGTGACCTTTCACCCCCACACGTCAGAATCTGTCACAGCCTAGCTGTGATTCCTATCAGAATATCTATCACTTGAAGTCTCGCGACGCGAAAGTCCTCTCGCCTCGCGAGAATCTGAAATCTATAGAAGTGCCCAAGGCAGAAGCCGTCACGGCCTGGCCGTGATGGACGTCACGGCCGTGACGCGCATTACTTGGACCTGAAGCAACTGAATTGGATCAAAATTTTAGTTAGATTGGGATTCAAACTTCCCAAATCTATAAATATGGGATCAAGTCAGAGGCTTAGAGGACTTTTGGCTGCTACTTAGGCTATTATTTAGGATCTCTCTTCTTCCTCCTCCTCTCTTCTCTTAGTTTTATTTTCATGTTATTTGTAATCAAGCCTGTCATCTCTATGGCAAGGCTTGAGTAGTAGCTTAGTTTCTAGGGATTGGGGCTATGCCCAAGGTTTGAATATGTTGTTAATTTGATGTAATATCTTTGTTAATTTCGATTTTGTTTTAGATCTGATTTCTAGTGTTTGAATCACTCGTAAATTCGGTGACCACTTGTTTGTGTGTCACAGGCATTCTAAGGAGGAACCTAGCGATGAACTTAGGTGTCGGATCTATAGAGTCAGACTTAGGACTGAAATCACAAGAGTTAGAAGCCGTCCTTCGAGGATCAACTAGTTGTCACGAAACGAAAAGGGTCCAATCTGAATTCGACTACCACGAGAGTAGGGGTTGGTTCAATTGGGCACGGTTTTTGTAACCCGAGAGGGAGCTTAAACTATTAGAGGATAAACTCGCCTTCAAGGCAATTTCGATAATTAACAAGGGTAAATCAGATTAGTAACATAAACAGCCTCGTAGGTAACCCAAATCCCTAGGAATCCATTTAGATCCAAAAACCACAAATAGATTTGTTTTCTGTTTTATTTATCTCTTAATTCAAATTCAAAACCTTTTCAAAATATCAAATCCTTTTTCAAATATTTTTTTTATACAGTCCAGATTTACCAAATTGAAAATTAGTTGTGATTCGAGATCACAGTCTCTGTGGGATCGATATCTTTTATTACTTGGTGACAATCCGGTACACTTGCCGGAATCGCACGTGCGCTCGCACGACATCAAGTTTTTGGCGTCGTTGCCAGGGACTGTGCCTTCTCGAATCTCAATTTAATTTTTAAATTGATTTTTTTGGACCTTTTCTTTTAATTTGTTTAATTTTTATATTTGAAAAAAAATAAAAAAATAAAAAAATAAAAAATAAAAAAATAAAAAAATAAAAAAATAAAAAATAAAAAATAAAAAATAAAAAATAAAAAAAATTTAGTCTCTTCTTTTTAGTATCTATCTCTCTCTGTGTTTTTCTCTTGTATGCAAAGATCCCTAAGTCTTGGACACCTTACTGAGGTTGACCTCGAAATCGAGAGGACCTTTCACAGACGTAGGAGACTACAAAGAGAGGGAGAAAGGTTGATTCCCATTCTACTCATGGCGAATCTTCCGGATACAAAACCTTCGAAGGACTACGCAGCCCCAAATGCTAGGGGTTTGCGAACTGGGATTGCTAGGCCAGAGATCGAGGCGGAGAATTACACCATACCTCCTATGCTCATTAACATGATTAGGCAACATCAATTCGGAGGATTGCCCTCGGAGGACCCGACTGACCACGTAGAGACTTTTTTGGAGTTCACCGACACAGTTAAAATTCATGGCGCCCCGGTTGATGCTATTCACTTGAGGTTGTTCCCCTCATCTCTTACTGGAAAGGCAAAGGCTTGGCTAAAGCAATTGCCCGCCAACACCTTGTCTACTTGGGACCAACTGGAACAGGCGTTCTTGGAGAAATTCTTCCCTCCATCCAAGACGGCCTATATACGAACCCAGATCATCGGCTTCTTCCAAAAAGACGGAGAATCCTTATCGGAAGCTTGGGATCGCTACAAGGGACTGCTGGAGTCTTGCCCACACCATGGACTCGAGAGGTGGTTACTAGTGCACACCTTCTACAACGGATTGGACTACTCTTCGAAGGTGTCACTTGATTCGCAGCAGCTGGTGGAGCCTTTATGAATATGTCTCTAACTGAGGCATTCAACATCATTGAAAACGTGGCCACCAACTACCACCAATGGGGTTCAGAAAGAGGTAATAACCCGAACAAGATTTCGGGGGGTAAGTTTGAAGTTAATAGCACTGATCTTATAATGTCAAAAATAGACTCACTTAATAAACGTTTTGATCAGCTTGAAAGGGCTAATGTGAGTGCAATAGGTGCTACTAACATTGTTTGTGAGATTTGTGGAATGCAGGGACACGACATCATGGAGTGCCCACGAGGTATTGCTCATGGATCCGGCGCTTCGGGGGAACAAGTGAACGCTTGTCACAACTTCTACGACACAAACCCGAAGTTGCCCAATTATGCTCCCCCAAATCCCTACAACCAAAGGAAGAACAACCCTTACCTCTCCTACGGCAACTACAGCAACACGCTGAACCACGAGTTCCAAGAGGGCCAAGGTAATAGGAAACCCACAGCGGGGTATCCTCAGGTACAGCAGTCTAAACTCGAGTCTTTATTGGAAAGTTTTGTTGAAACCCAAACAAAACAAAATGAAGAGTTTAGACAGCAAGGCAGGGCAGTAAACGAGGCAATAAAAGAGCTAGCATCTAAGGTAGACAACTTAGCAATCCATAACAAGATGCTAGAAACCCAGAATGCCCAACAAGCCAGCACATACACTAGACCTAAGGGTACGTTCCCGGGTCAACCCGAAGCTAATCTCATTGAGCATTGTAATGTCATACACTTGAGGGATGATAAGCTTGGGGTGGGGGAAAAGGACGTGGAACCGGAGGAGGACATGAGCGAGGATGAAGAGCCAGAACCAAAGTATGTCCCTCCACCACCGTACCAACCCCCGATACCTTTCCCACAAAGGTTGGTCAAGAGAAAGCAAGTAGATATAGAAGCTAAAATGCCTCCTAAACTGAAAGACCCAGGTAGCTTCTCTATCGCTTGCTCAATTAAACAAGTGCAAATCGACCAAGCCTTATGTGACTTAGGGGCTAGTGCGAGCTTGATGCCGCTCACTATCTTGGAAAGGTTGGGAACGAAAGAGTTGAGACCATTCAAATTCTCCTTACAATTTGCGGATGGCTCAACTAGGACTCCTCAAGGCATACTAGAGAACGTTCCTGTAAAGGTAGGGAAATTCTTCGTCCCTACCAATTTCCTGGTATTGAATATGAAAGGGAATTCTGGATTCCCCATCATTTTAGGAAGGCCATTCTTGGCCACCGCTGGAGCAGTAATAGATGTAAGGAATGGCAAACTCTCTCTAAATGTAGAGGAAGGTAGGGTCGATTTTGAATTTACTAACTCATATAACAACCCTCCTTTTGAGAGCCATGTGTGCAGGATCGATATCACGTCTCCAATGGTAAAGGAAGAGCTCAACATGGAAGCAACTCCGAAGATTTGCATGGCTGATGATGCACCAAATTGTGATGGAGTTGGAGTTGCTGATCATGTGGAAACAAAACTTCCGCCGGGAGGGAGTAAGGCCAGGAAGGTCCGAATGAAAAGAGCAAAGCGGAAGCGTAATTGGCCATATGAGCAGAATCGGCTCTTTGAAGGACTCCCATGGAAGAGAAGTGTTCCTGCACTTCTACGCCCAGCCGACCCCGGTTGATTGAAGGAAGTTTGGTCAAGCTTAGGACCGTAAACAAGCGCTTCTTGGGAGGCAACCCAAGCTTTCTTTCCCTTTTCCTTTTGTTTTTGAATTTAGCTCTTGAATAATTTGAAAAGATCAAGAGGGAAAAATCATAAATTAATAGATTTGTCTAGTGTTTTCAGGTTAAAGAGGAAGGAAGAACAAGAAGAAGGTCGGGACTAGTAAAGTCTCAAGACATCACGCCCGGCCGTGACAAAGTGGTCACGGCCTTGATGAGCTAACCAAGAGCACCAGAAAGGATCACGACCCAGCTGTGATATCCATCACGGGCGTGATGAGAAGGACCCTAAGATCAGAGAGCATCACGGCCTAGCCGTGATGCAGGTCACGGCCGTGACAGACCAGCTCCTGAAGACTAGAATTGATCACGGCCCGCCCGTGATGAGCCTCACGGCCGTGATGCAGTTTCCAACAAGTTTTTAATTGGAATGTGAGCCAACACTCGCTACCACCTCGGTGAGTTGTTCCAATTTTTCTCCTCTCTCCGACTTGATTATTTACATTGGGGACAATGTAAGTTTTTAAGCTTGGGGTAGGGGTATCTTTGTAAATTTTTGCATTTTTCATGTTGCATTCATATAGGCATAGTTTTGCATGATCACATTCTTTAGATTGCCCCTCACTTAGAATACACATCCAATTGTGAGAACTTGGTGCCAAATGAATTGAGATAGTGAATTTTTGAACCCAATTTTTTTTATTCTTGTGATAAGGCTAAAAATAAAAATTCTTAAGATGATCTTTTGATAGTTGATAATTAGCATGTGGTTCTCTAAATTTGTGTTTCTCATTGATTTTTGAACTACTAAATGTAAGATTTTGAGCCAAAAAGGGGTACTCACTAAATCTACCCCATTCCTTGTGATAGAGTGTTTTAATTCCTCTTGGATTGTATTCTCTAGAACTTGACTTGAAACCGTTTTGAAACTTGAAAATTTTTGAAAACATTTTTGAAAATGATTGAGGCACTAGGTATCTTTCCGGCCTTCTGAGCTTTGATTGACTAAATGCTACCCCTTAGTTGCCCAATTTTGAGCCTAAAAGATTAAAATACTTTTCTTGGTACCTTGGATTTATTTTGATGAATAATGCTTGGTCTGGCACCTTTTAAAGTATTACAAAAAGGGTAAAAAGATAGTTTGAAAAAGTATGGGATGAGAAATTTAGAAAATATTTCTCTTGAGCTAAAAATCTCCCCTTCTCCAAATAAATAAAATGAAATCAACACAAAAAAAAAATGGAGAGGGGGATGACAAAAGAAAGTGAGAAATAAAAATAAAAAGAAAGAAAGAAAGGTGGAAAAGTGAATCAAAGCCCAAAAAGGTATTTTAGAAGGTGTCATGCTTTGCAATGTTTGATAATTTGTTTAGCCTTCTTGAAATTTCCTTTTCTTGATCTCCCCACCTAACAATTAATTCCATTGCCACATTACAACCAAAGTAAAAGACCTCTTGATTCTTATGTGTTTTATTTAATAAAGTAGAGATTTGGTTAATAGTCAAGCCTATGGTAGAATACCTTCCTTGAGGAAATTGAGCGAAATGTCATATACCCTGGAACACTTGAGTGAGGTGAGACGAGTGCCTGAATCGGTGAGAATATGAATTTGAAGAACCTAATCTTCTAATTAGACTTGAAATCGATTATCTCTTGGGGATTTATTTGAATATGCCTGTCACTTGGATTAGCTTCTCGGGTTCTTGGTTCACTATCCACGCTCTAATTATTTATATCTTATGGCCGGGGTAATTGCTTGAGGACAAGCAAAATCTTAAGCTTGGGGTGATTTGATGAGTGTGATTTCACCTCATCTTTTTTTATCATTTTGCATGCATTTTCACATAGTTTAGGCATTTTTAATTTGATTTTTGTTAATTTTTACCTTGGAACGGGTAAGGCGGTTTGTGTCTTTGTTGTTTTGCGAAAATCAAGGGTAAAATGCTCGGGATCAACCATGATGGAGTATGGATGAAGAAGGAGCTTGAAAAGTGAAGAAAATGAGCCAAACAGAGTCCATCACGGCCTAGCCATGATGCCCATCACGGCCATGATCGAGCAAAACTGAAAAGGAAGAAAGATCAAGTCGAACCGGTCACGGCCTAGCCATGATGACCATCACGGCCGTGACCTTTCACCCCCACAAGTCGAAATCTGTCACGACCTAGCCGTGATTCCTATCGGAATATCTATCACTTGAAGTCTCGCGACGTGAAAGTCCTCTCACCTCGCGAGAATCTGAAATCTATAGAAGTTCCCAAGGCGAAAGCCGTCACGGCCGACCGTGATGGACGCCACGCGCCGTGACGCGCATTACTTGGACCTGAAGCAACCGAATTGGATCAGAATTTTAGTTAGATTGGGATTCAAACTTCCCAAATCTATAAATATGGGATCAAGTCAGAGGCTTAGAGGACTTTTGGCTGCTATTTAGGCTATTATTTAGGATCTCTCTTCTTCCTCCTCCTCTCTTCTCTTAGTTTTATTTTCATGTTATTTGTAATCAAGCCTATCATCTCCATGGCAAGGCTTGAGTAGTAGCTTAGTTTCTAGGGATTGGGGCTATGCCCAAGGTTTGAATATGTTGTTAATTTGATGTAATATCTTTGTTAATTTCGATTTTGTTTTAGATCTGATTTCTAGTGTTTGAATCACTCGTAAATTCGATGGCCACTTGTTTGCATGTCATAGGCATTCTAAGGAGGAACCTAGCGGTGAACTTAGGTGTTGTATCTATAGAGTCAGACTTAGGACTGAAATCATGAGAGTTAGAAGCCATCCTTCGAGGATCAACAAGTTGTCACGAAACGCAAAGGGTCCAATCTGAATTCGACTACCACGAGAGTAGGGGTTAGTTCAATTGGGCATGGTTTTTGTAACCCGAGAGGGAGCTTAAACTATTAGAGGATAAACTCGCCTTCAAGGCAATTTCGATAATTAAAAAGGGTAAATCAGATTAGTAACATAAACAGCCTCGTAGGTAACCCAAATCCTTAGGAATCCATTTAGATCCAAAAACCACAAATATATTTGTTTTCTGTTTTATTTATCTCTTAATTCAAATTCAAATCCTTTTCAAAATATCAAATCCTTTTTCAAATCTTTTTTTATACAGTCCAGATTTACCAAATTGAAAATTAGTTGTGATTCGAGATCACAGTCTCTGTGGGATCGATATATTTTATTACTTGGCGACAATCCGGTACACTTGCCGGAATCGCACGTGTGCTCGTACGACATCAGCAGACGAGGGCTTCTGTCACTTTAGTGGACGCAAGTTTCTATCTCTTGCGTTTTGGACGTGCGCTTCAATCTCTACAGTGCTGGACGTTTGCTTCAAACACTACAGTGTTGGACGCACTACAAAAAAACAACTCTTTAGCGGCGTAATATTCGGTAGCTAACAGTGTAAATCGGTCGCTATTTAATTTAGCGATCGATTAATGGTGGTGGTGAATACCTGGTCGCTAAGGTTTTAGCGACCGAATTAATATTTCGGTCGTTAATTGGCGACCGAATTTTCAGTCGCTAAATAATAGTAAACGGTCGCTATTAGGTTGGTCGCATTTTTTGGGTAACCATTTCTAGCGACCGATAATCGGTTGCTAGTTCGGTCGCTAATTTTGGTTACTGTTAACCTATATTAGCGACGAATTTTCGGTCGCTATACCTCATATGTAATTGTTAAATAAAGTTTAGCGACCGAATTATTGGTTTCTAATTCGGTCGCTAAACTGGTTATTATTAAATTTTTTTAATTTTAATTTTTGAAATAATTTTTTTTCTTATTTTCTTTAAACGTTAGCAAAATTACTAATAAAACACACCAAATTACTTATGAAATATACAATCATAAAAAATAATAAATATATATAAAAAGAATAATCCAAAATGTCGTACAAGAATCGTTTAAAGTCAAAAATATGGAAAAAAAAACAGTCATGATGAGGGGGAGATGGAGGAATCCAGTCATCCTCAGCATCCGTACCACCAACGTCTGCTATTTGATTGTCCTCTGGAGTAGCAGCATCAGTAGTTGGCGGCGGAATTGGAGGAGCGGCAGCAGGCGGCACAATCGTCAGAGCATCATCCTGAGCAACTGGAGTCTGGATCCTCATCTCCTCCAACACCAGCCGCAGTGTTTGGCCCTGCTCGATGCTCGCCTGCATCAGCTGCGGTGTGCCTGAGTCAACTGTGCAATCTGGTTCGCCATCTGCTGCTCTCTCTCGCTCTTCTACCGAAGCTCCGCATTCAGCTGCGTGATGGTGTCCTGCATTTGGTGGAACTGCTCCTGAGGGACGGTATTGGCGCAGGAAGGAGCAGGCGTGCCGGACGATGAACCGATAAACTCACCTCCCAGGTGTCCGAGGCCATACACGTGCCCCTTCTTGTTCCTGCCCCCGATGACCTCCAAATAAATGGCATTATCGTCGACGGAGACAGGAGAGCAGGGCCCATCACCAGTCAAAGCCTCATCTTATGACTGTGAGGCATGTGATATGGCATCGTCCTTCTTCTCGTTGAAGCCCACCTACAAAGTATAGTTGAAGAGATTTAGTTAAAATTATATCTAATATTAACAAATCATTTATAATAAATTACAAGTAAACACTAAATTATTTTTTTGCTTACAACATAGTTACGGGCCTTGTCGTTGACCCATGTCCCCGACTTCAACTTCTTCGTCCTCTCCACCAACTCCATAGCAGTCGGGGCCCACTGTTTCTGTGCTTTCTGCACAGAAAAATATAATATGAAGTTCATAAGAATAATTAAAAATGAAAACTAATTAATTAAATAGTATATTAAGTCAAAAGTTTAATGTATTACCAGCTCGTCGTAGTGGGCGGCGGTTGATTTAGACCCACCGGTCCAAGCACATGCGCCACCATCAGAAGCTCGATTATGCCGAGCTGTGGCCTGGATCTCCTGGAACTTCTCAGTAGCCCAAGATCGGGTCCACTGCCTCCTGATCTCAGGATCCACCCACCTCCCCTTATTCTGACCCTTCCTCAGCTTGTTCGTCAGATTCTTCATGACCAGTGAGCCTTTATGCTCAAATATGTCCCTGACGAGAGCCTCTAAAGCTAAGTCCCACCTATACTCTTTCTGCAACTTACAGTTGTTAGGAAATTCGTGTGTACATATATATAATGTAAATTTAATTTAAATAACTTAATAAATTGTTACCTTAAACTCTAGAAACAACTGATCCCTATGGCCCATTGGGATGGCCTTCCATGTAGGCCATGGACCATCAAACTTGCGTCGCAGGATCTTCGATATCGAATCAGAAGGGCCCTTCGCAAGCAGAAAGTTGCAGCAAAATTAGAGCATTAATAAATGTTCTAAATAAATTTAAAAAACAAGTAAATAGAAATTAACGATACTTTATATATATTAAAAAAATTAAATTAGCATACTCGTTACCCCCCTGGGGATAAGAAGAATCCTCCTGTCGGATGGACCACGACTCTCCTGTCCCGATGATGATGATGGTCCTGTCGTCGTAGGTGTGGATGATGAGGGTGCAGCCTGTGTCCCGACCACATGAGGCTGGGTGGGGGGGTGCAACTCCATCACCCTGAGGTGTCCCGTCCACAGAGGTGCTGGTAGGGTGGTCTCGATCTGAAGGCTGTGGGTCGGCTGGGGAAGGGACTCTCGCAGCACGACCTCCACGACGACCCCTACCTCTAGAGGAATCTGCCATCTGTGAAAAAAATGAAAAGATGATTACACAACAGTGTAAATAATACAAAAATAAATTACCTAATAAGTAGAATGACATTTACACAATGAATTATGACCTAAATAAATTACCTAAGTAGAATCTCCGTCACTAAATTCACCCTCACTCTCATCAGTATCACTTGATCGGAATGTACCTTCGCTAGATGCGTCCAACTCGGATTGATCCATTAACTCTCTTTCAACTTCTTCCCCATTTTCGGAAATGTCCGCCAGAGAATTAACAATAATGTCCGGCGTAATTTGCAATCATACGTGGGGTCTTGAAAACTCATCATCTTGGTATGGAGCATCTTTTTCAGGTTGGTTGATTACATTATCAGTAATTATACTGCGAGCCTTTATCTTAATAACACCCAACCAGCCATGATGTCCTTTGGGATATGGCGAGTAATAAACCTGCTCACTTTGTTGTGAAAAAAATGAATGGGTCGTACGCCTTATTATACCTTCGAGACAGCCTAACTTGAACAATACCATAATTTTTATCTATTTTTATCCCTACGTCAAGAGTAGGATCAAACCAATCACACTTGAAGATAACTAACTTCATCCACGCTTTTGAAAGATTGACACTTGCATCTTTTGCAAGGACACCTCAATTGATCACCGCCCAGCCGTATAAATCTCTCCTGGCTAACAACAAACTCTATAAACTCACCCACTCTAACTCTATACTCTTCCCTAATATGTTTATTCCGATCCAACCTACGATACATCCATTTCCGATTCTCCGGAATATCCATTGCTGGCAATTAAATAGCCTGAACCAATCCTACAATAACACTTATATATTACGGTGCATTCCAATAACTCCATCAATCTCGTTCTTATGACAAGGTATGAACCTATCCCATTCGAGAAGAAACCTTTGCCACACTCGGCTACTAATAGTTATTCCCATATCCAAATACCTTATACTTGACAAAATTTTGGCAGCATTTCCCATCGGTCTCCAAGTTACTCGACTCGAGCACGTTCAAAATCACCGCGATCAAGTATGCACCAGGAGAACAAAAGGAAATGCATCAGACCGAGATTTCAACAAGTATATAAGGCATTTGAACATTGAAATGACTATTGTACGAGTGTGAAAAAGGTTTTTTCCCAAACTGTCCCACTTGGACAATTCAAGATTCAATACAATGAGCATGCATACCTTGATAAGTTACGCATATTCATTAATATTGAATCTTAAATAGGAAACTAAGGCTTTCGTAAATTAATTATTAACTTTAACAGAAAATAAAACCATTAACCTATAAATATTGCAACATTGTTGAGCTTATATAAATTGCAGCGTAAATCAATACAAACTTAGATTAAATATTGTAGCAAACATCCTATTGAGCTTCGCTCTCCACTAACAAACAACATGGTCGCGCTGTCGCCACGCGCAAAAAAGAACGAGCGATTATTAAAATAATGTAGTATAGAGCGACAACTCGGATGTCGTCTCTCAAGGACTCTTTAGTTGTTGTTGTTGTTAACAGAAAATTAGTCAAAGTTAGAAATGGGGGGGGGGGTTTGGATTGAGTACAATTAAAATAAAGAAAACAAAGCAATAAAAAACAAAGCAGTTAAAAGATTAACAAATAAGCTAAAGAACGATTAACCTACTGTTCTTGGTTTCCCACTATCATTGGTTCAAATAAATCCAAGCCCTAAGCGGATTCTAATCCCCTCCCGGTTGTAGCAACAATTAACAAACGAAACCGCTACTACGGATATATGTTCCTATTCCCGAATTAAACAAACGGGGTTAAGCTCTCATGAACTAAACGAACATGAATGAACACACGCGAATTAAACAAACGCGATTAAGTATAGGAACATAACATCACCGGAACGAATCAATACAATACTATACATTCCTGAATTAAACAAACAGAAATGCATAACATAGTATTGAAAAGAGAAAAGGAAATGAAAACAGGAAATACAAGAACCTCAAGTGTAATTAAAACCAATCACAGTAGATTAATCTAGGAGACTAGTTCTCCATAACAAACATAAGCAGAAAAGGAAACAAAACAACTACAACTACTGACTAGCTAAGACTAGCCAAAACTGACTAGCCCCCTCAACCCAGCCTAACTATGACTAACTCCTCTCTCAATATCTGAATGCTCCTTTTATTAACTTCAACCTCTGCCTCTTAGCTTTCCAAAGCCACTTAATTTGCTTAATTATGAATTAAGATGAGGGAGTTATGTCCACATTCAACTCATAGGGCAGCTGAAACGCCTCTGACTTCACATGGATTAAAGCCCTTCAAAACGGCTCTGTTTGGAATAATGGTCTTCATGAGAGTTAAAGCTCTTTGTTTGATCTTTCATTTGCCACCGGTTTCAGTTCCAACCGACATCTACAGCCCAAGTTATGGCCCAATCTTCATGACCAGTTCAGGTTCCAGTGACAGCAATTATGTTCTGACTTCAAGGCCCAATGTGACCCACTATACATCCAATTCAGCATCTGAGTTCTTCATGAAAGTTGTTGGGGTTCCTTTTAGCTTTCCTGTTCTGACTCCTGCGTTTCTGTTTTTATAAGAGGGCCGCACGTCACGGCCTAGGCGTGATGGCCTCTGCTTCAGGTGTACTTCCCTTCTTGCTCTTCTTATTGCCCTGAAAAACAGAAAATAACATAAGTACTTTATTTAACTCTAAATCAACTAAATTAACCTAAAACACTTTACATACTCAAAATACTACTTAAGGACAATCAAGTCTAATTTGGGCGCAAATGATATAAAATTAGCACAAAGCCAAGGTTTTTATTAGTTATAAAACCAGTCAACCGTGATGCTCATCTAAATACCCCAAACTTAAACTTTGCTTGTCCCCAAGCAAACTACACTCAAAAAACTTAAAAGACTCAAGACCTGGCAAGCTCAAAAGATTCAATCAACTTTCGCACAGATTTCAAGCAATTTATCAAAATATTTTTCAATGTTCCCCCTTTCAAACAAAACAATCCCCACATTCATTTATTCTAAACAGTTGAGAAATTAATCATTCAGACAATCAGAAATCTAAGCAGGGGGTCTAAGTTACACACAAGAGGGAGATCACCAAATTCAAACAACTGCCTTCCTCACAAGGGAAATTTGTGTTCACTCATTCGCTCAGTTTGTCAGGCTAACAACATTCACTCAATTTCACTTTTAAGAGCACTTCCCATAAATTTGATTTTCATCTCAAAATGGTCCCTACAGAAAACATGCAAGCAACATCAAAAGGACTTTTATGGGTTGTAATGGGGCACTGCTAAGGGTAGGATATACAAAAGAACTAGGCTGAAGACCTTAGGAACTAAGAGAGCATGAACATTTTTACACTTTGAAATTCCACTCAAGTTCCTTTTCTCATTTTTCATTATGCCTTGGGTGGCTACAGCCTCTTTATTTCTTTTTGGCATTTTTGCACTTTTATTTTTTTTCTGTTTTTCTTTTCTTTTCTTTTCTTTTTTATTTTTTTTCACAAATTTTTTTTTTTTACATAAATTTTTTTTCTCAATCCCAAACAACATGTTACACCTTGCAGCCACCCCAAACTTAGTTTCTTGCACCCATTCTAAGATTACATGCTCTCCTAATCCTAAGATCGGGCTAACATGGTTTTCCAGATTTTTGGGCTTATAACATTAGGTTATCAAGAAGCAATAGGCTAATAGGCTCAATGGGCTAACTAAGGAACATGCATCAGGGATTGGTTATTTTAGGCTAAGTAGCTATTTACAAAGAAAATGCCTAAATCATATGAAGCAAACACATAATCATGCAAACCAAAAAGAGATTCAATCAAATTCAGGAAAGTACAACTTAAAAGAGATTCTCACAGTCAAAAACATGTTGGAGGCTCAAAACTTCACCTGGACATTTATGCAAATTGTTTAACTGAGATTCTATCCCTAGTGTGTGCTTCCTATCACCCCAAACTTATCATAAATCATGCCATCATAATAAAATCTCAAAGTTCAGTTTTCAATCATATGGGGATCATTTTTCTAAAATTTTCAAGTCCTAGGGGGAAAACAGTCAACACTATCATGCAATCCATCTATGCAAATTCAACCAAATCCATCAAACTTGCCAATACCAGACTCAACACACAACTCCTGAGCTTCTCAAATTATTCAGGAGCTTTATTAAAAACAAAACAGAAATAAAGCAAGGAAAAGAAAATTAAAAAGAGAGGGTTCAGGAAAACTCATTAAGGGCGGTTCCACCAGGATCCCATTGCTTGTAGCATAAGGCCCACGTGATGGACAAAGAGTGGGAGTTCATTCCATGCTTCCATGACTTGCAGCCTTGATGTGGGGGTGAGCACTTGACAATTATGATGACTTCGCCGAGTGCGGCGGACTTCTCACTCCCCTTCGGGTCACAGCTGACCTCTTTATCTACAAAGTCTCCCCATAGAAGTGGGACTCAACCTCTTGGACCGGCCATGGTGCAAAATCCAAAGGCTTAAACTCCATCTCTGGTTCCTCAAGGGGAGGTGGCAAACAGTTAGCTGGGGTTACTGGTGCTACTTCAACTTCTGCCTTTTCTTCATTTACTGCACGAACAAATTCATCACCTGCTATACATGCAGAAATTTCAGCACACACCACACAAAGGTTAGAGTTAGTAGAGTCAGTACATATATCACAATAAAATGAATCAGGAAAAGTTAGAATGTCTGGAAATTCGGCACTCAATTCATCCACCCCATTACTCTCAACACATGCATTTGATTTAATTGAATCATCTACTTCCACAGGTTCTTCATCATCCTCAGGAACGGTGGAGCGGATGTCCTCCTGATCCTCCTGATCTATGTTTCCTGAAAGGTATAAACCTGCATAACAGTGTATACACAAAGCAGCAGTGCCATCACAATAACAATCAGTACAATCAGGGGATTCAACACACAATTCATCATCAACAGAAATATTATCAGAATTATCATCAGAAATATTTTCAAGAATAACTTGTGACTCTGTAGGTTCTTCAATGGGCTGTGGAGTTAGCATTGCAGTCGAGTTGGCGGAAACTTGATCAATTAGAGCCCACAACTTTCGAGATTCAACTTGGTCCCTCTGGTATTCAGCCTCCATCTTCTGTTGAAATTCAAGATTGCTCGCCTCCATCATCTGTTGAATTTCGAGAAAGTTTTCTTCCATTTGTGCATTTATCTATGCAGTCATCTGTTTGCACAGGTCCTCTAGGGAAAGTTCGGAAGGTGCAGAGGTGGTCACTTGGCTAGGATAGTATGGTGGTGGCTCACTAAAATTAGGATAATACATGCATGGTTGCTCATAATAAACATTAGGCACATAATTTCGCATATAATTATCCATGGGGCAAAATTCACAACCAGACAATGCAGACAAAACCAATTAGCAAAGAATTTTTTTTTTTAATTTTATTTTCTGCTAATAACAACAAACCAGAGTCCCCGGCAACGGCGCAAATTTTTGACCGCGCTGTCGCCACGCGCCAAAAAGAACGAGCGATTATTAAAATAATGTAGTATAGAGCGACAACTCGGATGTCGTCTCTCAAGGACTCTTTAGTTGTTGTTGTTATTAATGAAAATTAGTCAAAGTTAGAAATTGGGGGGGGTTTGGATTGAGTACAATTAAAATAAAGAAAACAAAGCAATAAAAAACAAAGCAGTTAAAAGATTAACAAATAAGCTAAAGAACGATTAACCTACTGTTCTTGGTTTCCCACTATCATTGGTTCAAATATATCCAAGCCCTATGCAGATTCTAATCCCCTCCCGGTTGTAGCAACAATTAACAAACGAAACCGCTACTACGGATATATGTTCCTATTCCCGAATTAAACAAACGGGGTTAAGCTCTCATGAACTAAACGAACATGAATGAACACACGCGAATTAAACAAACGCGATTAAGTATAGGAACATAACATCACCGGAACGAATCAATACAATACTATACATTCCTGAATTAAACAAACAGAAATGCATAACATAGTATTGAAAAGAGAAAAGGAAATGAAAACAGGAAATACAAGAACCTCAAGTGTAATTAAAACCAATCACAGTAGATTAATCTAGGAGACTAGCTCTCCATTACAGACATAAAAAGAAAAGGAAACAAAACAAACTACAACTACTGACTAGCTAAGACTAGCCAAAACTGACTAGCCCCCCAACCCAGCCTAACTATGACTAACTCCTCTCTCAATATCTGAATGCTCCTTTTATTAACTTCAACCTCTGCCTCTTAGCTTTCCAAAGCCACTTAATTTGCTTAATTATGAATTAAGATGAGGGAGTTATGTCCACATTCAACTCATAGGGCAGCTGAAACGCCTCTGACTTCACATGGATTAAAGCCCTTCAAAACGGCTCTGTTTGGAATAATTGTCTTCATGAGAGTTAAAGCTCTTTGTTTGATCTTTCATTTGCCACCGGTTTCAGTTCCAACCGACATCTACAGCCCAAGTTATGGCCCAATCTTCATGAACAGTTCAGGTTCCAAAGGACAGCAATTATGTTCTGACTTCAAGGCCCAATGTGACCCACTATACATCCAATTCAGCATCTGAGTTCTTCATGAAAGTTGTTGGGGTTCCTTTTAGCTTTCCTGTTCTGACTCCTGCGTTTCTGTTTTTATAAGAGGGCCGCACGTCACGGCCTAGGCGTGATGGCCTCTGCTTCAGGTGTACTTCCCTTCTTGCTCTTCTTATTGCCCTGAAAAACAGAAAATAACATAAGTACTTTATTTAACTCTAAATCAACTAAATTAACCTAAAACACTTTACATACTCAAAATACTACTTAAGGACAATCAAGTCTAATTTGGGCGCAAATGATATAAAATTAGCACAAAGCCAAGGTTTTTATTAGTTATAAAACCAGTCAACCAGATGCTCATCTAAATACCCCAAACTTAAACTTTGCTTGTCCCCAAGCAAACTACACTCAAAAACTTAAAAAGACTCAAGACCTGGCAAGCTCAAAAGATTCAATCAACTTTCGCACAGATTTCAAGCAATTTATCAAAATATTTTTCAATGTTCCCCCTTTCAAACAAAACAATCCCCACATTCATTTATTCTAAACAGTTGAGAAATTAATCATTCAGACAATCAGAAATCTAAGCAGGGGGTCTAAGTTACACACAAGAGGGAGATCACCAAATTCAAACAACTGCCTTCCTCACAAGGGAAATTTGTGTTCACTCATTCGCTCAGTTTGTCAGGCTAACAACATTCACTCAATTTCACTTTTAAGAGCACTTCCCATAAATTTGATTTTCATCTCAAAATGGTCCCTACAGAAAACATGCAAGCAACATCAAAAGGACTTTTATGGGTTGTAATGGGGCCTGGCTAAGGGTAGGATATACAAAAGAACTAGGCTGAAGACCTTAGGAACTAAGAGAGCATGAACATTTTTACACTTTGAAATTCCACTCAAGTTCCTTTTCTCATTTTTCATTATGCCTTGGGTGGCTACAGCCTCTTTATTTCTTTTTGGCATTTTTGCACTTTTATTTTTTTTCTGTTTTTCTTTTCTTTTCTTTTCTTTTTTATTTTTTTTCACAAATTTTTTTTTTTTTACATAAATTTTTTTTCTCAATCCCAAACAACATGTTACACCTTGCAGCCACCCCAAACTTAGTTTCTTGCACCCATTCTAAGATTACATGCTCTCCTAATCCTAAGATCGGGCTAACATGGTTTTCCAGATTTTTGGGCTTATAACATTAGGTTATCAAGAAGCAATAGGCTAATAGGCTCAATGGGCTAACTAAGGAACATGCATCAGGGATTGGTTATTTTAGGCTAAGTAGCTATTTACAAAGAAAATGCCTAAATCATATGAAGCAAACACATAATCATGCAAACCAAAAAGAGATTCAATCAAATTCAGGAAAGTACAACTTAAAAGAGATTCTCACAGATCAAAAACATGTTGGAGGCTCAAAACTTCACCGGACATTTATGCAAATTGTTTAACTGAGATTCTATCCCTAGTGTGTGCTTCCTATCACCCCAAACTTATCATAAATCATGCCATCATAATAAAATCTCAAAGTTCAGTTTTCAATCATATGGGGATCATTTTTCTAAAATTTTCAAGTCCTAGGGGGAAAACAGTCAACACTATCATGCAATCCATCTATGCAAATTCAACCAAATCCATCAAACTTGCCAATACCAGACTCAACACACAACTCCTGAGCTTCTCAAATTATTCAGGAGCTTTATTAAAAACAAAACAGAAATAAAGCAAGGAAAAGAAAATTAAAAAGAGAGGGTTCAGGAAAACTCATTAAGGGCGGTTCCACCAGGATCCCATTGCTTGTAGCATAAGGCCCACGTGATGGACAAAGAGTGGGAGTTCATTCCATGCTTCCATGACTTGCAGCCTTGATGTGGGGGTGAGCACTTGACAATTATGATGACTTCGCCGAGTGCGGCGGACTTCTCACTCCCCGCCCGGGTCACAAATGACCTCTTTATCTACAAAGTCTCCCCATAGAAGTGGGACTCAACCTCTTGGACCGGCCATGGTGCAAAATCCAAAGGCTTAAACTCCATCTCTGGTTCCTCAAGGGAGGTGGCAAACAGTTAGGTCAGGGTTCTTGGTGCTGCTACTTCAACTTCTGCCTTTTCTTCATTCATTGCACGAACAAATTCATCACCGCTATACATGCAGAAATTTCAGCACACACCACACAAAGGTTAGAGTTAGTAGAGTCGAGTACATATATCACAATAAAATGAATCGGAAAAGTTAGAATGTCCGGAAATTCGGCACTCAATTCATCCACCCCATTACTCTCAACACATGCATTTGATTTAATTGAATCATCTACTTCCACAGAGTTCTTCATCATCCTCGAGAACGGTGGAGCGGATGTCCTCCCGATCCTCCCGATCTATGTTTCCCGAAAGGTATAAACCTGCATAACAAGTGTATACACAAAGCAGCAGTGCCATCACAATAACAATCAAGACAATCGGGGATTCAACACACAATTCATCATCAACGAAATATTATCGAATTATCATCGAAATATTTTCAAGAATAACTTGTGACTCTGTAGGTTCTTCAATGGGCTGTGGAGTTAGCATTGCGATCGAGTTGGCGGAAACTTGATCAATTAGAGCCCACAACTTTCGAGATTCAACTTGGTCCCTCCGGTATTCAGCCTCCATCTTCTCGTTGAAATTCAAGATTGCTCGCCTCCATCATCTGTTGAATTTCGAGAAAGTTTTCTTCCATTTGTGCATTTATCTATGCAGTCATCTGTTTGCCACAGGTCCTCTAGGGAAAGTTCGGAAGGTGCAGAGGTGGTCACTTGGCTAGGATAGTATGGTGGTGGCTCACTAAAATTAGGATAATACATGCATGGTTGCTCATAATAAACATTAGGCACATAATTTCGCATATAATTATCCATGGGGCAAAATTCACAACCAGACAATGCAGACAAAACCAATTAGCAAAGAATTTTTTTTTAAATTTTATTTTCTGCTAATAACAACAAACCAGAGTCCCCGGCAACGGCGCAAATTTTTGACCGCGCTGTCGCCACGCGCCAAAAAGAACGAGCGATTATTAAAATAATGTAGTATAGAGCGACAACTCGGATGTCGTCTCTCAAGGACTCTTTAGTTGTTGTTGTTATTAACAGAAAATTAGTCAAAGTTAGAAATGGGGGGGTTTTGGATTGAGTACAATTAAAATAAAGAAAACAAAGCAATAAAAAACAAAGCAGTTAAAAGATTAACAAATAAGCTAAAGAACGATTAACCTACTGTTCTTGGTTTCCCACTATCATTGGTTCAAATAAATCCAAGCCCTAAGCGGATTCTAATCCCCTCCCGGTTGTTAGCAACAATTAACAAACGAAACCGCTACTACGGATATATGTTCCTATTCCCGAATTAAACAAACAGGGTTAAGCTCTCATGAACTAAATGAACATGAATGAACACACGCGAATTAAACAAACGCGATTAAGTATAGGAACATAACATCACCGGAACGAATCAATACAATACTATACATTCCTGAATTAAACAAACAGAAATGCATAACATAGTATTGAAAAGAGAAAAGGAAATGAAAACAGGAAATACAAGAACCTCAAGTGTAATTAAAACCAATCACAGTAGATTAATCTAGGAGACTAGTTCTCCATAACAAACATAAGAAGAAAAGGAAACAAAACAACTACAACTACTGACTAGCTAAGACTAGCCAAAACTGACTAGCCCCCAACCCAGCCTAACTATGACTAACTCCTCTCTCAATATCTGAATGCTCCTTTTATTAACTTCAACCTCTGCCTCTTAGCTTTCCAAAGCCACTTAATTTGCTTAATTATGAATTAAGATGAGGGAGTTATGTCCACATTCAACTCATAGGGCAGCTGAAACGCCTCTGACTTCACATGGATTAAAGCCCTTCAAAACGGCTCTGTTTGGAATAATTGTCTTCATGAGAGTTAAAGCTCTTTGTTTGATCTTTCATTTGCCACCGGTTTCAGTTCCAACCGACATCTACAGCCCAAGTTATGGCCCAATCTTCATGACCAGTTCAGGTTCCAGTGACAGCAATTATGTTCTGACTTCAAGGCCCAATGTGACCCACTATACATCCAATTCAGCATCTGAGTTCTTCATGAAAGTTGTTGGGGTTCCTTTTAGCTTTCCTGTTCTGACTCCTGCGTTTCTGTTTTTATAAGAGGGCCGCACGTCACGGCCTAGGCGTGATGGCCTCTGCTTCAGGTGTACTTCCCTTCTTGCTCTTCTTATTGCCCTGAAAAACAGAAAATAACATAAGTACTTTATTTAACTCTAAATCAACTAAATTAACCTAAAACACTTTACATACTCAAAATACTACTTAAGGACAATCAAGTCTAATTTGGGCGCAAATGATATAAAATTAGCACAAAGCCAAGGTTTTTATTAGTTATAAAACCAGTCAACCAGATGCTCATCTAAATACCCCAAACTTAAACTTTGCTTGTCCCCAAGCAAACTACACTCAAAAACTTAAAAAGACTCAAGACCTGGCAAGCTCAAAAGATTCAATCAACTTTCGCACAGATTTCAAGCAATTTATCAAAATATTTTTCAATGTTCCCCCTTTCAAACAAAACAATCCCCACATTCATTTATTCTAAACAGTTGAGAAATTAATCATTCAGACAATCAGAAATCTAAGCAGGGGGTCTAAGTTACACACAAGAGGGAGATCACCAAATTCAAACAACTGCCTTCCTCACAAGGGAAATTTGTGTTCACTCATTCGCTCGCTTTGTCAAGGCTAACAACATTCACTCAATTTCACTTTTAAGAGCACTTCCCATAAATTTGATTTTCATCTCAAAATGGTCCCTACTGAAAAACATGCAAGCAACATCAAAAGGACTTTTATGGGTTGTAATGGGCCCTGGCTAAGGGTAGGATATACAAAAGAACTAGGTCAAGACCTTAGGAACTAAGAGAGCATGAACATTTTTACACTTTGAAATTCCACTCAAGTTCCTTTTCTCATTTTTCATTATGCCTTGGGTGGCTACTGACCTCTTTATTTCTTTTTGGCATTTTTGCACTTTTATTTTTTTTCTGGTTTTTCTTTTCTTTTCTTTTCTTTTTTATTTTTTTCACAAATTTTTTTTACATAAATTTTTTTCTCAATCCCAAACAACATGTTTCACCTTGCAGCCACCCCAAACTTAGTTTCTTGCACCCATTCTAAGATTACATGCTCTCCTAATCCTAAGATCGGGCTAACATGGTTTTCAGTTTTTGGGCTTATAACATTAGGTTATCAAGAAGCAATAGGCTAATAGGCTCAATGGGCTAACTAAGGAACATGCATCAGGGATTGGTTATTTTAGGCTAAGTAGCTATTTACAAAGAAAATGCCTAAATCATATGAAGCAAACACATAATCATGCAAACCAAAAAGAGATTCAATCAAATTCAGGAAAGTACAACTTAAAAGAGATTCTCACAGTCAAAAACATGTTGGAGGCTCAAAACTTCACCTGGACATTTATGCAAATTGTTTAACTGAGATTCTATCCCTAGTGTGTGCTTCCTATCACCCCAAACTTATCATAAATCATGCCATCATAATAAAATCTCAAAGTTCAGTTTTCAATCATATGGGGATCATTTTTCTAAAATTTTCAAGTCCTAGGGGGAAAACAGTCAACACTATCATGCAATCCATCTATGCAAATTCAACCAAATCCATCAAACTTGCCAATACCAGACTCAACACACAACTCCTGAGCTTCTCAAATTATTCAGGAGCTTTATTAAAAACAAAACAGAAATAAAGCAAGGAAAAGAAAATTAAAAAGAGAGGGTTCAGGAAAACTCATTAAGGGCGGTTCCACCAGGATCCCATTGCTTGTAGCATAAGGCCCACGTGATGGACAAAGAGTGGGAGTTCATTCCATGCTTCCATGACTTGCAGCCTTGATGTGGGGGTGAGCACTTGACAATTATGATGACTTCGCCGAGTGCGGCGGACTTCTCACTCCCCTTCGGGTCACAGCTGACCTCTTTATCTACAAAGTCTCCCCATAGAAGTGGGACTCAACCTCTTGGACCGGCCATGGTGCAAAATCCAAAGGCTTAAACTCCATCTCTGGTTCCTCAAGGGGAGGTGGCAAACAGTTAGCTGGGGTTACTGGTGCTACTTCAACTTCTGCCTTTTCTTCATTTACTGCACGAACAAATTCATCACCGCTATACATGCA
This sequence comes from Sophora flavescens, assembly GCA_030762895.1. Taxonomy (NCBI): domain Eukaryota; kingdom Viridiplantae; phylum Streptophyta; class Magnoliopsida; order Fabales; family Fabaceae; genus Sophora; species Sophora flavescens. Next base: position 223,404,125 of record CM061062.1, read on the forward strand.
GAAATTTCAGCACACACCACACAAAGGTTAGAGTTAGTAGAGTCAGTACATATATCACAATAAAATGAATCGGGGAAAAGTTAGAATGTCTGGAAATTCGGCACTCAATTCATCCACCCCATTACTCTCAACACATGCATTTGATTTAATTGAATCATCTACTTCCACAGGTTCTTCATCATCCTCAGGAACGGTGGAGCGGATGTCCTCCTGATCCTCCTGATCTATGTTTCCTGAAAGGTATAAACCTGCATAACAGTGTATACACAAAGCAGCAGTGCCATCACAATAACAATCAGTACAATCAGGGGATTCAACACACAATTCATCATCAACAGAAATATTATCAGAATTATCATCAGAAATATTTTCAAGAATAACTTGTGACTCTGTAGGTTCTTCAATGGGCTGTGGAGTTAGCATTGCAGTCGAGTTGGCGGAAACTTGATCAATTAGAGCCCACAACTTTCGAGATTCAACTTGGTCCCTCTGGTATTCAGCCTCCATCTTCTGTTGAAATTCAAGATTGCTCGCCTCCATCATCTGTTGAATTTCGAGAAAGTTTTCTTCCATTTGTGCATTTATCTATGCAGTCATCTGTTTGCACAGGTCCTCTAGGGAAAGTTCGGAAGGTGCAGAGGTGGTCACTTGGCTAGGATAGTATGGTGGTGGCTCACTAAAATTAGGATAATACATGCATGGTTGCTCATAATAAACATTAGGCACATAATTTCGCATATAATTATCCATGGGGCAAAATTCACAACCAGACAATGCAGACAAAACCAATTAGCAAAGAATTTTTTTTTTTAATTTTATTTTCTGCTAATAACAACAAACCAGAGTCCCCGGCAACGGCGCAAATTTTTGACCGCGCTGTCGCCACGCGCCAAAAAGAACGAGCGATTATTAAAATAATGTAGTATAGAGCGACAACTCGGATGTCGTCTCTCAAGGACTCTTTAGTTGTTGTTGTTATTAACAGAAAATTAGTCAAAGTTAGAAATGGGGGGGGGGGGGGGTTTGGATTGAGTACAATTAAAATAAAGAAAACAAAGCAATAAAAAACAAAGCAGTTAAAAGATTAACAAATAAGCTAAAGAACGATTAACCTACTGTTCTTGGTTTCCCACTATCATTGGTTCAAATAAATCCAAGCCCTAAGCGGATTCTAATCCCCTCCCGGTTGTAGCAACAATTAACAAACGAAACCGCTACTACGGATATATGTTCCTATTCCCGAATTAAACAAACAGGGTTAAGCTCTCATGAACTAAATGAACATGAATGAACACACGCGAATTAAACAAACGCGATTAAGTATAGGAACATAACATCACCGGAACGAATCAATACAATACTATACATTCCTGAATTAAACAAACAGAAATGCATAACATAGTATTGAAAAGAGAAAAGGAAATGAAAACAGGAAATACAAGAACCTCAAGTGTAATTAAAACCAATCACAGTAGATTAATCTAGGAGACTAGTTCTCCATAACAAACATAAGAAGAAAAGGAAACAAAACAACTACAACTACTGACTAGCTAAGACTAGCCAAAACTGACTAGCCCCCCAACCCAGCCTAACTATGACTAACTCCTCTCTCAATATCTGAATGCTCCTTTTATTAACTTCAACCTCTGCCTCTTAGCTTTCCAAAGCCACTTAATTTGCTTAATTATGAATTAAGATGAGGGAGTTATGTCCACATTCAACTCATAGGGCAGCTGAAACGCCTCTGACTTCACATGGATTAAAGCCCTTCAAAACGGCTCTGTTTGGAATAATGGTCTTCATGAGAGTTAAAGCTCTTTGTTTGATCTTTCATTTGCCACCGGTTTCAGTTCCAACCGACATCTACAGCCCAAGTTATGGCCCAATCTTCATGACCAGTTCAGGTTCCAGTGACAGCAATTATGTTCTGACTTCAAGGCCCAATGTGACCCACTATACATCCAATTCAGCATCTGAGTTCTTCATGAAAGTTGTTGGGGTTCCTTTTAGCTTTCCTGTTCTGACTCCTGCGTTTATGTTTTTATAAGAGGGCCGCACGTCACGGCCTAGGCGTGATGGCCTCTGCTTCAGGTGTACTTCCCTTCTTGCTCTTCTTATTGCCCTGAAAAACAGAAAATAACATAAGTACTTTATTTAACTCTAAATCAACTAAATTAACCTAAAAACACTTTACAGACTCAAAATACTACTTAAGGACAATCAAGTCTAATTTGGGCGCAAATGATATAAAATTAGCACAAAGCCAAGGTTTTTATTAGTTATAAAACCAGTCAACCAGAGGCTCATCACAACACATATTGACAAACACATGCATAAACATTAAATTATCAGCATACAATCAGACAAGATCACATCCTATTGAGTTCCGCTCTCCACTAACAAACAACACATATTGACAAACACATCCATAAACATTAAATTATCAGCATACAATCAGACAAGATTACGTCATATTGAGCTCCGCTCTCCACTAACAAACAACACATATTGACAAACACGTGCATAAACATTAAATTATCAAAGATACAATCGAGACAAGATCACATCCTATTGAGCTCAGCTCTCCACTACCAAACAACACGATAATTCACATAATACATTACACTGAGTGTTCGAGAACTTACCGAGAGAGAAAAACACAACCGAGCAAGGATAAGGGCAGGGAGCGGGAGCCAACAGAGAGTAGAAGAATATGACAACAAGGACCTATCGTGCATAAATGAAATTAGTCATTTCAAATCAAATCACTATTCTATATATACAGAATCCAGTACAACTATTTATAAGACTAGAAACACATAAATTAATATAAAATAGAATCAACAATATACGGTTACAAATTTAGAACAACTTGCAACTTCCCTTCTTCCTTATACTCTCCTCCCCATCTCCTTTATTTCAGAAGAAGAGGAAACAAAGGGAGAAAAGTACTAAGGAACCTTTTCTCTCCTAAAACCTAACTCTTGGAAGATGAGGTAAGGGTTTAAATCTTAAATTACAAATTCCATTTGTTTGTGGTTTGTCATATTTGCATGTCTGAGAACTCAAAGCAAAATGCAAAACACAAAATTTAAGCTTTAATCAGTGACAAAAACGTAACTATAATAAACTAAACTAAAAAAAAAAGAATGTTTCAAATGCTTTTTGGACGGGCAAAGCAAGTGTCACGATTCATGAAATCATCCAGACCTAGACTCTACTATGGTGTTTATACAAACACATAAAACTCACCCAGGATAATTGTTCTTTCTCACTTTTAACTCTCAAACTCACACAATACTTATAAAGGAAGAGAAGAAAATTTATGTTCTCATATTGTTGATTCATTTCCTTTATGATTTCTGCAAACACAAACATGAAAATAATGACCACCAACAGCAACACAAAAAGAGTGACAACAATTTCCACTTTATGTTGATACTACATGCCAAATTTAGAGTACTCACTCCTTTGAATATAATGACCACCAACAACAACACAAAAAAAAAGGAAAATTTCAAAGTTCCTTCCTCTCTTGCTTCTGAAATTCAGAGAGAAAAAGATGAACCCTCAGAAAATTTTTGGACCCTCTTAGACATACCACCAGACAAGAATTTTTGGACACACTCACAAAGCAACCAAAACAGTAACCATCATTGTCGTAAAAAGAATTTCAGAGACTGTGAAATAACAATAAAACGGAGAATGTGTTAAGCTTGGATCAACTTCTTTAATGGAATGAGTGAACTTTCTTGTTATTGAATTGAGAGACCAAAGCTCTTTATATAGAAAGTACAAAATAAAAGGAAACTAACACAACCAACTAAGAGATGCTAGACTAACAGAAAAAACAGAAAAACAGAAAAACAACTAACTAACAGATTTAACCAACTAACAGAATACAATGACCAAGCCTAGCAAAACTCAACAAGCCTCAACAGAATGAAGGGCGCAGGGGATACATAGAAGGAAGGAGGGGATACCTTTGCAGTGGTCCTTGCAGTTGTCCCTGTGGTGGCCGGAGCTCTACGGTGGCGGCACTGTTTCTGCGGAGGGAAAGACCAAAGATGAGAGGGAGGAAAAGGAAGAGAAGAAAGGAAGAGATGAGAGGTAAGAAGACTTACGTATTGTGATACGGTGGTGGTCGTACTAGTGCGGTGGTGGCCAGAGGGATGTGGAGGCGGACAGACTGGCGCGGTGGTGGAGGTAGGGAGCAGAGCTGAGAGAGGAAAAATGAAGAAATGAGGAAGGAAATGGAAGATTTCGTGATTTAAGGATTTCAGTTTTAGCGATCGAATTAATTCAATCGCTAATACGGTTAGTTGGAATTTGAATTTATAATTTTAGCGACCGATTTAAATTTCGGTCGCTAACACGCGCTGTTTTAATTTTTTTACGCGCTGTTTAGCGACCGACTTAATATCGGTCGCAAATATAAATAAAGTTTGAAGTATGATTTCATAAATTTAGCGACGGAGTTTTAAATCGGTCGCTAATATAAATAAATTTTGACCGTTGCATTTAAATCGGTCGCCATTTCAGTCGCTAAAAAATCATAAATTTCTGGCTTTTACTATCCTTTGTTTAGCGACCGATATAACGACCGATATCTCTGCTACGCTCTATTTCGGTCGCAGAATCAACTCTCACCAGTGTTTCATGTAGATCCTACAATCGGCCGCTATTTCGGTCGCAAAAAGCAACCGAAAAATCCGGTCACTATTTTCGGTCGCTAAATGACCTTTTTTTTGTAGTGACGTTTGCTTCAATCACTACAATGTTGGACGTTCGCTTCTACCTTATTAGTAGACGAGCGCTTCTACCACATTAGTAGACGAGCGCTTCTACCTTATTAATAGACGAGCGCTTCTACCATATTAGTAGACGAGCGCTTCTATCACATTAGTAGACGAGCATTTTTACCACTTTAGTGGACGAGCGCTTCTGCCACATCAATGGACGAGCAGAATTAAAATCTTGTATAGATGTGTTCTTAAAACTAAGTAGACGGCTATATATGTTCTATATGTTTGCTACCTTGAATATATGATTTAATGCAATCTGGACCATGTTGAATTTATTTCAAATGCTTGCTTATTTAAATCAAAGAATATATGTCTTTTTCCTTGATGCTTCTTTTGTATAAAATCTTTATCTCTTGGATAAAAGGAACTTCGCACCATCGAAACCATAAACCTTTGTACTCTGTCAAAATACATTGTTGTAAAGATCAAGTCAAGTACAAAGATGGTAAGTCATAAAGCATATCAAGTTATCAGTCTCAACGGATCCAAGCATTTAATGCTACAGTCTAAACGGATACAAGTTGAAGATTGTTGAAGAAGATCTAGACACAAAAGCACTTCTCAGTGAACCATATCAAATTATCAATCTCAACGGATCCAAGCATTTAATGCTAAAGTCTAAACAGATACAAATTCAAAGTAATCGTTGAAGAATTACAAACGAAGAAGAAGGTCACTATATAAGTAGAAGACCTCAGATACTGAAGACAGAACTCTTGCCTGAAACAACTTTTGCGAGCTCAACATTTGCCAATACAATTCTTGAGTAGACAAGCTCTTATTCTTTCATTCTTTCATTCTTTCAAAAGTAAAAGTCTGTAATTTATTAGTTTGAATATTGTTGTGATATTCAAGTGATCTTACACTGTCATACTCTCACACTTAGTGAGTTAAGAAGATCGATCTTTAAATCTCTGTGACAGAGTTAGAGCCTGAAGAGGTTTGGTAGAGAAAGAATACTTGTTGCCTGAAGAGGTGTTGAATACTTGTAAAGCTATTGGATTATAGTGGAGAAAAACCTTCAGGTAGAAGGGACTGGACGTAACTCTTGGTTGGAAGAGAGTAAACCAGGATAAAACACTTGCGTGAATCTTCTAAACCCTTATCTTTTACAGTTTTTGTTCATACTAACTGTGGGGTTCTGAATCTGAGTTTATTATCTCTTCAAAAGAGTTTTCCTGTTTGTGTGTTGTTCTTCTTGTTTTGCTTGTAAAAGGTTTGAGAAAAGACTTTTTCGAAAATCTGTTAAGAAACACAATTCAACCCCCCTTCTTGTGTTTCCCTGTGTCAACTTCATAGAGGAGGTGTAGGGGCGGTTGGAGGTGTGGAAGGAGGAAGAGAGGTCTTGTCTGATATGTAAAATAGGTTTTTTAGGGTCAGGAGTAGGGCTGTTAGGTTAAAATGAGGGAGGAGATGAAGAAGAAGAAGGACCAATGGGTAGAGGAGGTGTAGGGGCGGTTGGAGAGTGGTAACTCAACATTCTCTCTTCTCTTTCTGCTGATTGTTCTTTTCTCCTTCTTTTCTTCCTCCTTTCTTCACTATTTTCTTCTTCTTCTTTCTTTATTCTTTAGTCTCCAGTCACGAAAATAAAATTGCAAAGTGGATGAAACCTCCTTGTCCAACAGAAAGTTAAGTATGCAATGGACAAAACCTCCTCGTCCAACAGAAAGTTAAATATGCAATGGGCGGAACCTCCCCATCCCACAGAAAGTTAAACATGCAATGGACGGCCTACTCGTCCAACAGAAAGTTAAATATACAATGGACGACCTACTCATCCAACAGAAAGTTAAACATGCAATGGACGGAACCTCCTCGTCCAACATAAAGTTAAACATGCAATGGATGACCTACTCGTCCAACAGGAAGTTAAACATGCAATGGACGGAACATCCTCTTCCAACAGGAAGTTAAATATGCAATGGACGACCTCCTCGTCCAACAGAAAGTTAAACATGCAATGGACGACCTACTCGTCCAACAGAAAGTTAAATATGCAATGGACGACCTACTCGTCCAACAGAAAGTTAAACATGCAATGGATGGAACCTCCTCGTCCAACAGAAAGTTAAATATGCAATGGACGACCTCATCGTCCAACAGAAAGTTAAACATGCAATGGACGACCTACTCGTCCAACAGAAAATTAGATATGAACCTCCTCCTCGTCTCTTGGTTATTTTCCTTTTCTTCTTTCTTTCTTTCTTCACTATTATTTTTTAGTTTCCCTGAAACATAATAACATAAAATTAGAATAAAATGAAGACGGACAAAAATGGGTGTTCACACACGCTAAAAAAGAATATAAGGAATAACTGAAATAGAAGAAAAAATTAAGCAAGATAATAAATATGGAGATACAACAATCAATTATGACTTGCAAGCACCACTTAAAAAATGTAAATAAAAAAATTGTGATTAACAATAACAGTAATTTGATTTTTTATTTTAAATTTTAAACTAACCTACTTATACAAATATATGAATGTTATCAAATCATAATAGTTAATAAAACCACAATAAATTATTAATATTTCATATTTAAAATAGTAACTTATTTCAATTAAATGATTAAATCAATTATTAATATTTGATTTTCAGATAAATTTTCTTTATATCAATTATTATTAAACTAGGGACCAATAAACTTAAATGGGAAATGCACCACTTAATTATATTTAATGAGTAATTATTTTCATTTATTCAAGAGTTAAAATTAGTAGCTACATTTTTAATATTTAAATTAAAGATTTCTCCGGTACAATGTTACACAGGTTAAGATGCTTTTTTTTTTTACAGAAGGTTAAGATGCATTAATTACTTACTTTTCATTTATTTTGATTATTCTATTAAATATGATTCTTTGAAAAATCCATAATCTCTCCCCTATTTATTTTGCCAATTATTACATATACGATTGTAACAAAAATTGTGATTGGATTAGATATTCAATTAAAATATAAAATATTTGATTAATTATTAAAGAAATGATTAAATATAAAATTTCATGTTGCCTTCTTTGACAAATGTCACTAAATTATCAAGGACTCTAAAATTATTGTATTTATTGGTTGCCTAATTACAAATCATACTCTTTTATAAGTTAACTTTCACTCTTACAATGGCTTCGCCGAACCATGTTATATGTGAAATTGTAACTGTCGAGAATGATTTCCTTTTTAACCAATTTACTTAATTCATGTCACAATAATAGTTTCAATCATTCCACATCAAGCACTCCTTAATTTCTATGATACTTCTTTCTTCAAAAATTATTTTCCTTCAAAAACATTATAAAAAAACGGATACATAAGTCCTTAATCATTTTTTTTAAAACAAATAAATTCACAAACACAATATAAAATAACGATTAAATTTATTTAAAAGACTGAAATATTCTGTGCATCGCACGGGTCTTAGTTCTAGTTGATATAATAGAAAAAGTGTGGAGATGAACATTTTCCATAAAATAAACAAGGAAGATGATAAAAAATTTTGGAGAAATTAAGTTGATTTCTCTTGATATTCGGGTTAATTATACTTGGTGTTCCATTTCTTTCAAAAATTACACTTATGTATAATTGAGTAGAGTTGGATGGATTAACGGGAGAAAAACCTTAACCAATCAGAATGATTTGGCCCAGGTTGGGAAATTCTAAAGAATTAAAAGCCAAACCAAACCAACCTTATATACTAATGGGTTGGTTTGTGGTTCATCAGGTTACTGTTTTTTTTTTTTTTTTAAAATATACAATTTGAAACTTTTATTTTTGTCATAAACAATTCTCAACTACTTGAAAAATTAAATAACTATATAGTCGAAAAAGATACTAATAATTAAACCAACCTTGAAAGGCCAATGTCTGCTTGATCTTGGATCCCATCTTTGGATTTATATATATAAAAAAATATATTATATTTAGACAATATCTCAAAGATTAGTCTCTTACCTCTGTACAAGAATAGTCTAATTTCAATATAAATTTCCTCTATTCTTTGTTCTAACCTACACTAGTTTAATTTCCATTCCAACTCTCCTCCCAAACGGTGTTCCAATTCCAACACCTTTTCCCTTCCTTCCCCTTCTCTCTCTCCGTCGCCTCCACTTCACAGTCACACTCACCGCCGTCACAATGCAAACCATCCACCGCTTCATCTCCGCCACAAGAAGACTCTCCTTCCTCCACGAAAACCGCCTCCACCTCACCCCTTCCATAACCTTCTCAACCTCCTCCTCCGGTTCCGGTCCCAAAGACGGACCCTTTGGGTCCTCAAACGACATGGGTTGGGACACCCCTTCCACCCGGTCCACCGGTCTAACCCGGGACCACTTCAACGGAGAAAAATCCGGTTCGAACCGGGTCCTATCCGATTTACAAGAGATGGAGGACAAGCTGAGGGAACTTGAAGCAGAGAACCGAAGGAGCAAAGTCTTCGTTGATGGGTGGAGACAGAGAATGATCGAAACGAGCGTTTTGTTGAATCAGGTTCAGGAACCTGGTGCAAGAGGGTCTTACCTTAAGGATTCTGAGAAAGCTGAGATGTATAGGTTGCACAAGAAGGATCCTGAGGTTTACACTGTTGAGAAGCTTGCTAAGGATTATAGGATCATGAGGCAAAGGGTTCATGCTATTCTTTGGCTTAAGGAGCTTGAGGAAGAGGAAGAGAAGAAGCTTGGTCACCCTCTTGATGATTCTGTTGAAGTCTTGCTTGATACTTTCCCTGAGTCAGTTCAATCATTCACTTAATTATATGCTCATGATCTTCATTTTTTCATTATGACTTTCGATTTTTTACTTTTTTATTTATTTATGTGATGATAATGTTGGTTTTTAAAAGGGCGATTAACTGATTTGTTATTTGATGCAATTGTTTTTTGTTGCAGATTCTTTAATTCCCATGATAGGGAGTTCCATGTTGCATCCCTTCCTTACAAACCTGACTTCAAGGTTATGCCTGAGGGGTGGGATGGGATTACCAAAGATTTGGACGAAGTTCACTATGAGATTTCCAAAAAGGAAGATGAAATGCTCTATCGAGAATTTGTTGAGAAGATGAACTTCAACAAAAAGAAAGTAAGTTCCCTTGGTCACTATTCTATGTTTTTCCAATTAAGACCATACATTTTAACAGCATTTTAGTCCTTTCCTATGGTCTTATTGTCGAATAATAGAAGTTGCACTTTTGTTCTAGTTTTGTTTATGCTGAATGAAAGAGATGAATTTGGATATCCACACATAGAAATTAATGGGATATGGGGATTGCTTGGCATTACATATTGGTGGGACTTGTCTCGTTTGTGATTATAGATAGCCTCCACAATGATGTTTTTTGCTGCTGATGTGACTACTAATCAGTTCAAATATAGGTAATGTAATTTAGAGCTTAGTGTTACTTACGTACAAACAGTGAGTCAGTGACCAAGACTCCGTTTCTTCTGATATTTTTTTTAAATCAAACTATCTTGTGAAGGAATTAATTTTATTTGAGGATTTAAATGATCATATGGGGAGTGAATCTAGGGTGTATAAGGGTTTGCTCTAAGGGAAGCTAATGCGGAGGACAAAGCTATTCTAGATTTTTTTATAGTGTTTGGTTTTGCGATCGCTAACACTTGTTTTAGGAAGCAAGAATAGCATTTTATCACATACAAAAGTGGGTTATCTTGCTCTCAAATTGATTTATGTTTTGCAAGGATTTCTTTCTGATATGGAAATTGGATAGAAAAAATTGCATGGATTGTAAAGTTATCCATGGAGAGAGCTTGACTACCCAACATAGGGTTTTGGTTATGGATGTCCATGAGTAATGTGAAATTGCCAAGAAATGTTCCCAATGATCAGGTGGTGGCAATTAAAGGGAGGAAAACAAATGATCTTTTAGAGGAGGATTTTGGAGGAAGATATTTGGAAGCATAAGCAAGTGCTAACGATACGTGGGATGTGGTGGATAAAAGGATTAGGAAGTTGCAAAAGTGACACTCGGTGAATCAAGAGGTTTCAAACCTACAGATAAAGAATCTTTGTGGTGGGACGCATGTGCAAGAGAAGGTTAAGGTTAAGGTTAAAAGGGAGTTTTATAAAGCTTGGCACTTGCCTACAAATGATGAGAATTGGACAAAATATAAGGTAGCTTTGAAAGATGAGTGGAAGGTGGTGAGTGAGGTGAAAGCTAAAGTGTTTGGGCTTTACCAATATTCAGGAACCAAAGACGGGAAAATAATATTTATAGGCTTTCTAAAGGACGGAAAGGAAGACAATTGACTTAGATTAATTGAAATGCGTTAAGGATGAAGAGGGTAGGTCTTGATTAAGGAACAACATATCAAGAAATGACGGAAGGGTTACTTTAATTATTTAATGAAGGACACTGGACATTATTGCAATAGATACTAGAGAGGAGAATCAAAATTATGTCTTTTTATCACAAAATTTGTGAGTTTGAGGTCAAAGAAGCACTGGAGAATATGGACAAGGGAAAATGGTTGGACCAGATAATATACCTATTGAGAATTGAGATATGACAGTGCCTCAGAAAGAAAGGTATAAGCTAGCTCACATATTTGTTTAACGAGATAATGAAGTCTAAGAAAATGCTTGATGAATGGAGAATCCCAATTAACAAGGACAAGGGAGTCATATAAAACTATGCTAATTACAGAGGGATTGAGCTCATGGGCTATACCATGAAGCTATGGGATATTGTAATTGAATGAAGATTAAGACAAGAGACTCACATTTCATAGAACCAATTTGGTTTTATGCCGGGGAGGTCAACTATGGAAGCAATAAACAATTTTATTTTCTTTTGCTCCTTCATTTGCTTGTCTTGACAGTCTTTCTGCAAAGGAATTGAACTATGATCCTTCTTCCTTTTGTTTTTTTAAATGACGTCTAAGAAAATGTCTGATTGGTGGAGGATAAACACTTTGACACCTATCTTTAAGAATAAAATGAGGCGAAATTGTACAAACTGCAGCACATTGATACCTATCTATTAATGATCTAGTGCTAGAAATTATGGGAAAGAGTAATTGAGATAGTAGACATGCATATTAGAGAACCAACTTGGTTTTATACTTGGTAGGTTAATCATGGAGGCTGCATACATATTGTAGGGATGGAAAGATATAGAATGAAACAAAAAGACCTGCACATGAACTTTATTGATTTAGGAAAAACCTATAATAGGCTGCTTCCCGTGGAAGCCTCTAGAGAAGAAAGAATTTTGTATTGCATGGATTTGAACTGTAAAGGATATATACGACATGGCAGCGATTAGTGTGTGAGATCATGGACATGAACAAAAGATTTTCCTACAATAATAGGTTTGCACTTAGGTAATTTTAAGTCAATACCTTTTTACAATGGACAATGGTATTGGACGTGCTTACTAGGCTAGCCCAAGAGTTGGTTGCTCATTTCATGCTTTTTGCATATGATATAGTCCCAGTTGATGAGTTGGGAGAATGGTTAAATTGTAAACATGGGTTGTGGAGGGAAGCTTTGGAATTTAGAGTTTTCAGTTAAGTAGGAATAAGACAATGCATATGGTATGCAAGTTTAGCAAGACACAAGTTAGTAATGTTTTGGAGGCGAATACATCGTACCATGAGTTGCATGGTTTAAGTATCTTAGATCCATCAGCAATGGGGGAGTTTGACGGGGATGTCAAAAGAATTGAAGTTGGGTGGATGAAATGGATAAATGTTTTAGGTGTAATTTGTGATTGTGAAGTGCTAATATAATTCAAAGGAAAAAATGTATCCAACCGTTCTAAGACCAACGAAGTTCTATGATAGTGAATGTTGGGCAGTGATGTTCAAACAAGATGAAAAATAAATATATTGGAGATTAGAATGCTAAAGTGGATTGGACTTGTAAGAAAATATAAGATTAGGAGCAAAAATATTTGGGTTAAAGTTGGAGTGCACGTATTGAGAAGATGAAAAGTTATCTAAAGTGGTTTTATTGATGTGAGAAGAAGACCAATAGAGGCTCTAGTGAGAAATGTGAATACAATGGAAGATAGTGATTAAAAACGGTAGACTAAGACCTAAGGAAACATTAGGAGAAACCATTAAACATAGACATGGCATCAAATGATCCATATAGCCTTCCCTAGGGAGATATAAAACTTGGTTGTTTTTCAGTTTCCTTATTTGTTTTAATCAAAATAGTTTCCTATAAAAAATTAGTTTTCCATAATTATGGTTGTTGTCTTATCTACTATCACAAGTTTATGTTGATTGCTGTTTTAATACATATTTTATATCTACTACAATGAGTGTACAGCTCCCCTCACACCCATAGTCAGCCTCTTTTCTGTCCCTTGTCCTGCTAGTTATATTTTTGTTTGTGGAACTCATTGAATAATGTGTTTTTGGTTGTGCACAGATGGCTGGAGAGGTGAAATGCCATAAGTATAGTCGACGCCGTCCTTCGGATGGATGGACTTTTACTGTAGAGAAATTGGGATCCCGGGGGAAGCGTGGAGGTGGTGGAGGCTGGAAATTTGCTAGCATGCCTGATGGATCAACCCGACCACTGAATGAGACTGAGAAAATGTATGTGAGACGAGAGACTCCACGCAGGAGGCGCAGGATCCTTCCTTGATTACATGTTGCTTATGTTTGAAGTTCAGACTAGTTGTTAGAATCAGATCTTGTAGTCCAATGCATTCAATGGTTTGGGGATATAGGGATGTATTGTTACTTGTTCTCTCTCTCTCTCTCTCTCTTAATGTTTTTTTGGGTGAGTTATTATTGTTTATTTTAATAAGCTGAGTTAATTCGCTCTCATTATATTGATTAAATTATGGACAGTGATGGTAAGATCCTCTTTGATGTCAAGAAAAAGTTGACCACCACTAGCTTAAATGCATGAACTCTCGCTCAGATTTGTATTTAGGCATTATAGAGGTTACTGCGGGCATGAAGAGATGATCCTCTGGCCCTAAATGAGGTTTGGATGGTCAACACCTAAGACAGCTCATATTAGCCACTCAACACACTTTTTTAATTGTTCAAGTGAAATTTAATGAAGCCAAGTTTGAGACCTGAAGTGAAAAAGAACATTCTACATTAATATCTGTATAATTTTTAAACTGTCATATTCATATATTGGTGTCATGTGTAGTTTGAATCTGTACTCATGCTTTCAAGGTTGATTTAATTATCCTGCAATTTAATATAATATAAAGACCTTCTCTTTACGAATTTGTTTTTTTAATTTGCAATGCACCTTATATGTGATATATTTATTTATGTTTTACTTTCCATAGAAAAATAATTCTCTATTTTTATATAATAATATGTAATTTCCCTTCTTTGCTTGGTGTTTGGGATGTGGAAAAACTACAGTATTGTTTGGTTCATTTTTGTTTTCAATAGATATGATTTTATTTAAAATTAAAAAATTAATTTTTTAATTTTTTTTATAAAGTAACTTATTTGTACTATTTCCTTGAATAAATAATAAACAAGAAAAAATAAAAAATATTTGATTAAATTGTATTTTTCGTCCATCACCTTTTTAAATGTGGTATTTTGGTCCCTAAAAAATTTTAATTGTACATTTCGTCCCTCAACTTTTTCAGTTGTATGATTTTGGTCCCTCAAAAATTTTAATTGTATATTTCATCCTCTAATTTGTAAAATTGTGTAAAAGCAGTCCTTACTACATGTTGACTGGTCATGGACGGAATGGTTGATTTTGCATAATTCGACAAATTAGAGATTAAATGTGTAATTAAATTTTTGAGGTACCAAAATCTAATAATTAAAAAAGTTTCAGGGACGAAATGTATAATTAAATTTTTTTAAGGAAACAAAAGCGAACGATTGAAAAAATTGAGGGAAGAATCGAAAATTACAATTAAATCAAAATATTTTAATTATAGCACTAAATAAAAATGTATCAACTCAAACCAAAAATAAAAGACACCGTTGATGAATCGAAAAGACAGACAAAACAAAAGGGATATCTCAGTCAAAGTTTCCATCTCTCATCATCACTGTTTCTTTCCATTATGCTGTAGGCTTGTAGCTTCGTCTTTGTCACTTTCTCTGTTCCCGTTCCGTCGACATACGGGGGATGTTTTGTTTTCTTAGCAACTCCGAACTGAAAAATGGCGACTGAACAAAGCAAAACATATGAAATTGTTGTCTTTGCTCACACTAACCTGGGCACTCGCATTGCTTTCAATGCCCCTCATGACATTACAGCTTCAGCATTCAAAAGTACGTATCAAGAAAAATAAAAGACTTTGTTTTTTGGTTTTTAATATCTTACCCTACTGAAAATTTTGCTGATTATGTTCATATCTTGGCGCACTTGTGGTGTTTGATTTTAACCTCTGCCTTCATATGTTGTTACAAGTATGTTATTACTAGAATTTTCACTTTATTTTGCTTGTTATGATGTTTATAGTCAGAAAACCACATCAAGGCATATTCATCTGACTGACAAGGAGTTCAGTAAGGTCTCAATTTAAAGTCTTCTTAATCGAAAAATAGGAGGAGAGTTTCACCTCTTAAATGAGTATTCTCGGCTCGATTCAGATTACGCAGAGTCCAAAGCGATTTATGGATATATCGAGGGTCTTACCAAAAAAGTTAGAAAACCACTGTGTGGTGGAGTTTGTCTTAATCTTATAGGGATCCTAACTACCTAGCTATCATTCTCTTTCTGTTGTAACCTCTTGGTTGTTCTGATTTCCTGTTATCTCTTGTAATCCTTATCTTCTATTTTTGATTTCAAATTGTTGTAACAACCTTGCTCTGCTCTGCATCTATAAATGGCAGGCTACTGTAACACTTTTATATGAATGAAATCATAGTTTATTTCATTTCTCTACATGGTATCAATGAGCTAGTTGCTTAACAGCCTTTTTTTTTTTTTTCTCTCTTCTTCGATCCTCATGGCCTCCTCCACCACCTCTGCTTCCTCCCTCATTGAGTTTAATTTTGCTTCCAATCTGCCAATCAAACTGTCCACAAACAATTATACTACATGGCACAAACAAATCATGCACCTTCTCAAGGCTAACAACCTGGAGGGCTATGTCACTGGCTCCACCGTCTGCCCTTCATCTCACATTGGTTCTCGGTCCTCTCGCTGTCTCCAATCCGGCATATTTGCATTGGTGTCGCCAAGACAACCATGTCTCTCTTGCCTTGCTTGGTTCCCCGCAGTCCCGAGGCTCAAGTGGTCATGTCCTCGGCCACTTCTTCCTGGCGATGCCTGGACCAAGCTTCAGCGAGCATTTTCGGCGAGATCACGTGCTCGTATAATGTCCCTCAAGGAGAGACTCTCTTCTATCACAAAAGGCACCACTAATGTCCATGATTATCTCCGCTCCATTAAGGTTATTGCGGATGAACTTGCCTCTCATAGGTCACCTCTTGATGATATTGACCTTGTTATTGCGGCTCTCAATGGCTTAGGTCCTAATTTCGTGAGTTCAAGTGCTTCCATTAGAACCAGGGGACTCACCCCTTCAATTTGATGAATTGTTTGACAAGTTGGTTGACTTTGAAATTTTTCTCCAAAGAGAGGAACAAGACACTCGGTCCATTCCTTCATCGCTAACATAGCCCATCGTGGTCCCAAGCATGTTGGGTCGAGGTAAATTCTTCACTCCTCGAAAACCTCCTACTTCCTCCTCATCCGATGATGTTCCTACCACACATTCTGCGTGATAAGGATGGCCACACTTTGCCAAAACATGTTACAAAATACATGGCTACCCTCCTCGGTCTTCCAGGCGTCCTCAAGCACACAATGTGCAAAAATTGCCCACTGCTGGTTCTGATTGGCTTTTGGATTCTGGTGCCTCTCATCATGTAACTCATGATCTTGCCAATCTCAATCTTTCACAAGCTACACCAACCTCTGAACACCTCTTTGTTGCTGATGGTAAGCCACTAATGATTAAAGCCATTGGTTCCTCTACTTTAAAAACTCCTCATAAGTCTCTACATCTGTCTGATATTCAATATGTGCCTACTGTTACACAAAATCTGGTTTCTGTTTCTCAGTTATGCCAAACTAATCAAGTTTCACTTGAATTCTTTCCATGGCATTTTGAGGTCAAGGATTTGGCAACGAGGAAGATACTGCTGCAAGGAAGAATCAAGATCATCTCTACAAGCTGCCTTTCACTCCTTCAAGTCCTCAAGTCCATCATTCTCACAAGTCTCCTTCGCCCTGCTCTGTGGCATCATCGCTTGGGCCATCCCGATTCCGGAATTCTTCACCATGCTCTCAAACACAATAACATTCCTTTTGTAACCTCCAACACCAAGTGTCTTGATTGTCTTGCAAATAAAAGTCATAAATCGGCTTTCCATAAGTCTACTTTGTTTAGCAATAAGCCTCTTGATCGTGTCTTTTCAGATGTTTGGGGCCCTGCTCCTTTTCATTCAATAAATGGTTTTCGCTACTATGTTATCTTTATTGATCATTATTCCAAATATGTATGGCTATATCCCATTAAATTCAAATCGATGTTTCTATTATTTTTCCAACCTTCAAGTCATTAGTCGAAAATCAACTAAATTGCAGGATTAAAACTGTATATTCTGATAATGGTGGGGAATATCTTAAACTTAGACCATTTTTCCAGCAACATGGCATTTCTCATCTTACTACTCCTCCATATACACCAGAACACAATGGACTTTCAGAAAGGAAACACAGACATCTTGTAGAAACTGCAAGATGTTTACTGAATCATGCCTCTCTTCCACCCACCTTTTGGTGTTACTCACTTCAAACAGCAGCATACCTGATAAATCGCCTTCCCACTCCCAGCTTATCTATGCAATCTCCACTCCACAAGCTCTTCCAAATCAAACCCAACTACACAAAATTAAAAACCTTTGGTTGTCTTTGCTACCCTTGGCTCTCTCCTTATGTTGCCAACAAACTTCAACCCAAATCCCAACCTTGTGTCTTCCTTAGTTACAGCTCCTCTCAAAGTGCCTATCTTTGCTACAATTCTCTCACCAACAAACTCTACACTTCACGGCATGTTCAGTTTGTTGAGGACATTTTTCCCTTTTCAAAACTGTCATCTGATCCTATCTTCAATTCAAATCCACCTCAGTCCCACACACCTTCCCTTCCAACAAACTTTGACTTGTTCAAATCCAACTCTTTCTCTGATTCACCCCCTATCCCTAATCCTCATCCTGATTCTCTGCCCTTAACCAACTCAAATTCAATTTCCTCTCCTGTATGTTCCCAACCTGTACCTCCTGAGTCTCCTAACTCCAGTCCTGTTCTGTCCTCACCCACCGAGTCTCTTGAGTCATCTCCCTTCTTGCAGCCGTGTGATGATCTTCATATATCAACAACAACTCCTCCTGCAGCAGTACCTTCCTTGGATGCTCCCTTACCTCATCATCCTATGGTAACAAGATCAAAGAATGGCATACACAAACCAAAGAAAATCCATGCTGTCAGCAAGTTTCCTCTTCCTTCATCAGTTGAGCCATCTTGTGCTTCTCAAGCCATTAAACTCCCTGAATGGAAAACAGCAATGAGTGAGGAGTTCAATGCACTCCTTGCTAATGGCACTTGGTCTCTTGTTCCTCCTAAGGATCAGTACAACATTATCGGATGTAAATGGGTGTTTCGGATCAAAAGAAATCCTGATGGTTCCATTTCTCGTTACAAAGCTCGCTTGGTTGCCAAAGGATTTCATCAACAACCAGGGATTGACTATTCAGAAACTTTCAGTCCAGTCATTAAGCCTCAAACAATTAAACTTGTTCTCTGTCTTGCTCTCTCTAAAGGCTGGACCTTGTCTCACATGGATGTCAACAATGCCTTTTTGAATGGAACTATCCAAGAGGACATTTATATGGCTCAACCATACGGGTTTGTCAACCCTGCTCAGCCTTCATACGTTTGTAAGCTGCATAAATCGCTTTATGGTCTCAAGCAGGCACCTCGAGCCTGGTATCATGCCCTTCGAGCCTTTTTGCTGGACTATGGTTTTACAAATGCCAAATCTGATACTTCACTCTTTATCTACAAAACTGATCAGGTGTTGGCTTATTTTCTTGTCTATGTGGATGACTTGTTACTTACTGCAAATGATAGTGCCTTCTTAAGGCAGTTTCAAGGAGCTCTTTCTCACAAATTTTCCCTCAAAAATCTTGGCAGTCCTAGTCACTTTCTTGGCATTGAATTCTTGCCAACAGCACAGGGATTATTTCTAACTCAACATCACTATGTTAGAGAGCTTCTACATTCCTTCAATATGCAGGATTCCAAGCCAATCTCAACTCCAATGTCCACGAGCTCCTCCCTCATTGCTCCTGCAGACTCGCCTTCCTGTGATGTTACTTCTTATAGGCGTTTAGTTGGCTCTCTGCAGTATTTATCACTCACAAGGCCTGACATTTCCTTTCCCCGTAAATCGACTTTCTCAGTTTATGCATCGTCCCTCTGATCTCCACTTCCAGGCAGCCAAGCGTGTGTTAAGATATCTAAAAGGAACCATTGATCATGGCCTCCACCTTCTCCGAAATTCAACTTCTACTCTTCAAGCATTTTGTGATTCGGATTGGGCAGGAGATTCTACAGATTGCAAGTCAACAGGTGCTTACATTGTTTACTTTGGCTGCAATCCTATTTCTTGGTCTTGCAAGAAACAAACCACTGTTGCAAAATCCACCACAGAAGCTGAGTACAGGACTATTGCTTCTACAACTACTGAACTTCTTTGGATCCAGCAACTACTTAAGGAATTGCATCATCCACTGTCCAGCAAGCCTCTAGTTCACTCTGACAATCTTGGGGCTACTTATCTCTGTGCAAATCCAGTTTTTCATTCTAGAATGAAGCATCTTGCTATAGA
The DNA here is from genome assembly GCA_030762895.1 of Sophora flavescens. Classification (NCBI taxonomy): domain Eukaryota; kingdom Viridiplantae; phylum Streptophyta; class Magnoliopsida; order Fabales; family Fabaceae; genus Sophora; species Sophora flavescens. The sequence continues at coordinate 223,423,801 of CM061062.1, forward strand.
TTATCACTTTGTCCGTGATCTAGTTGCTTCCAAAGCTCTTCAGGTGTTGCACATTCCCTCTAGCAATCAACTTGCTGATCTTCTCACAAAGCCCTTGCCAACCGCACGGTTCCAACTTCTCAGGTCCAAGATTGGTGTTGTTGATTCCTCCACCATCTTGAGGGGGCGTATAGGGATCCTAACTACCTAGCTATCATTCTCTTTCTGTTGTAACCTCTTGGTTGTTCTGATTTCCTGTTATCTCTTGTAATCCTTATCTTCTATTTTTGATTTCAAATTGTTGTAACAACCTTGCTCTGCTCTGCATCTATAAATGGCAGGCTACTGTAACACTTTTATATGAATGAAATCATAGTTTATTTCATTTCTCTACAAATCTTATGTGTCGTGTCTCAAAATAAACATGATTTATTCTATATGTTTGTTTATATTGGGAATCTTTTGCAAGGGCTTAGAATCTCCTCATAGATTTGTATCTCATTAGCATTTATTTGTTGGTTCAAATCTTACTTTATACACACATTCAAGCATTTATGAGCTTTATTGTGGAGTGTGTAAAATTAAAAAATCTTACTCTTCAGCATTGACATTATCCACAAACTTTGTAAAGAAAAGAAGACGACACCGATGAAATCGCAGTTCAACCTTGAGTAAAGTAGATTCTGACATGAAAAGTAATTGGTGTAAATGTGTAATGATTGTTCTGCAGGAGACTTTGAGAGAGTGCACTTCACATGTTTACCAGATACAGGAGAGATCCAAGTTAATGGATTAATGGTATGTACTTTCTGTTTTAGTATCCATGTATCATTTATGAGTTTCTGCAGCAATCAGTTTGTCCTCAACAAATTACCACATATTCTGCCAGGTCAAGCGAAAATCATGCTTCTACTACCTGCCTGATTCCCTGCCTATAAAGTATGCTTTCCCTGGGATGAGAAGAACATGGTTTCTTCATGTGGAAGTGAGGCATTTAAAGAGTCTGTGTAATTTACCCCAAGTTCTGGAGAAATACTTAGGTACTATGGTAGTAATACTCTCAAAAGTTCAAATTGTTTCAAACTTATTATATAAAATTATAAATTTAAGCTGATAGCATGTGATCTTTTTCTGTTGTTGCCATATGTTATATTTTTTGCTGGATCGGTGTAGTACTCTCAGTGTACATAAGAATTTCTCATGTCTATTTCAGAACCTAAGGAGTTAATGACCTGCAATAATGAGGACAAGGCTAAATGCAACAGTGAGGAAAAGAAGATGGAAGGATTCCATCCCCCTGCATATTTATTGGAAGACCATGAAATTACTAATCATCATAATTTGAAGAAGCAGAAGATGGAAAAGGGAGATTCTCATAAAAATTACGTGCAGAATGCAGCCGGTGGAACACCAGAAGGATGCTCTTACAAATTTGATGACAAACCTACTGGTACTACCAATAAGAGTCAATGTGTGATGCCTGAGAATAAAGTTGAAAATCTGGTTGAGTTAAGTGCTAAGTCGATGCAAGGCTGTCCCAGTGAAGTGATATCTGTCACAAGCATAATCAATAAATATTTTTCAGGTTTCAATGGGATTGACAATTTTAACAGCCCTTCAAGCTCAGATGTTACATCTAGAGTTGTTCATAGTGAGATTGAAGTTCAGTCAAAGACCAGAAGAAGCAGTTTCTCGAAGAGACAAATCGATTCCTTGCCGAAGCTCACTCCCACAAAACCTCCACATGTTCCATTGCATGTTGACTTGGTTTCCAAGAATTCAGGGGACAAAAGTGGAAGATGCAAAGTTGGGAAACGTCTTCTTGTAGCTTCAAGGAGTCTTGGGGCTTCTATTGCTAAGAAGAGTCCCACACTTTCTTTTAGTAGATATAAAGATGGAAAACTACTAGAGTACAAATCTCAAATTACTGGTTCTATATTTTCTATCAGTGACAGTGATGATTGACATTGTAGCAAGTATGAAATGATTACTTGTATTTTGATCTATTTATGTGGACAACGGCTTGTAAATATTAGACTTCTGATTTAGTATTATAATGGGGGAATCTTGAGAGCATATTGTTGAAATTTCAACTTGTAGATCACAAGAAAGCAAATAGATGTGCAATTAACTAGTAGTTCGTTACTGTTGAGATTTTTGTTACAAAGATATCAGAGCTATGTTACTGGTTCATAAATGCTTGTCTAAACATAAAGGGTATGTCTATGGTGCTCACTAAAGTCAAGTGACCAATGGTACTCATTTGATCAATGGTAGATCATAAAGACTGACAACTTGTTGAACTAGTTTTGTGGATATTGCAAAGTAGTCCCCGGAAAAATGAGAAATTGACATAGGGGATATTGCAGATTGTTATCCATTCTGCTATGCTACCAACATGCTCAACCCTGAATCAGAATGAACATCCACACAGGATCACCAAGCCTCATCGTGAACCAGCACCACTGGTTATTGGCCAGCTTGCTGCCAAACCACCACACCTTATTTTATATATATTTAGCCTCATTTTCATGTCTTCATTACGTGTCTCCAATAAAACATTGTCAAGTTCTTATGAATGTCTAGGGTCATGATACAGACCCAAACGAAATTGGGCTACCAGCAGCAACAGTTAGGCCCAAACGAAGTGTTAAAAAGGCCAGCTCACTTGAAGGACTTTACGTGACCCATGTTATTTCAGTTTTAGAAAAACCCGCGGTAAGAAATAGAAGTAAAAATAGTCAGTATTATGAGTAAAGTTTAAATAATTGTAAATGGGTAAAGATGACACTTGGCATCTGATTTTAATTATCAAGAGTTAGTTATAATTGTAGTGCTTTATTATGTTGTTATTGGAATGGAAAAGCAATCAGAAAATTCAGGAAAATCCTTTCTCTCTCTCCCCTTATCCCTTCCCCTTCTACTCTCTTCTACCCTAACGTAAATCCCTTCTTCCTCTGCTAATTCAGTAATATTTCTACAGCAATATCTGTTGAAACCAAAGTGGTTTTGATTTAAGTAATCTCTACGTTTTGATGTTAATAAAATGATTAAATTTGCTTGGCAAAGTGTTAGTTGAGATCTAACATGTGCTTTCAGTTATGCAGGAATATTTATAATATAAGTAATGGAAACTTGGGATAAGTTTTCGATGGACTTCTTGAGAAAAATAGGTGTCCATCCTTGTAGACGGCTGCTCTAATATTGGTAAAGTTATTTATTTAATTGAGTAGACTGGTTTCTTTCAGTAGATGAGGCACTAAATGTTTACTAGTCGGAAATCAAGATAACTTACTTAGATACAGCAAGTCCAAAGACTTGATGGTAGACGTGTCTAGCTTGCCACGTCAGCAGACGGGAATAATTGATAGAATTGATTGAACTGAAAGATAAAATAATCAAGTAGACGATCTCTAAGTGCCACGACACCAGACGGAGATTATGATAACTCACTGAGGTATAACAAGTCCAAAGACTTGATGGACGAGAGGATATGCCACTTCAGCAGGTGAGCAAAATAAAATAGTGAACAGACTTAGTCTCACATAAGTAGACGGAGTTCTTAAATAGACGAGCTCCATCTCTTGAATGAATAAATGCAATCCGAATCTCTTGAATTTATTTCAAATGATTGATATTTATTTCTATAGAATATTTGTTCTTCACATTTGTTTTATCTGCTTTAATATTTTACCTTGTTGTAAAAGAAACATAGTACCATCAAAGAAATGCAAAAAGCAGAATCGTACAATGAGAAACTGCAAAACGATCTGTATGATGACAACTTTATGACTGGAAAAAGTTGGATTGTACACAAAGGAGGAACAACAAGTTTTCAAGCTGCAATGCTCAGAGCAGTGAGCCTCCATTTCGTGCTACCTCGATAACCAAGAGTACTTTTCAGCTTTGCCACAATCTAGCTATCAGTCACAACAGATATCATGCATTCAATGCCATCTCTGAATGGAACTATTCAAAATAACCGTTGAAGAAATACAAGTGAAGAAGAAGGTTGCTATAAATAGAAGACCTCAAGTTATAAAGAACGACCTTTTGTCAATCGATAATCACTCATTCTAATTTCCTTTTAAAGAGCAAGAGTCTGTATTCTTTAGTTTGAATATTGTTGAAATATTCAAATGATCTTAAACTTTCATGTCCTCACACATAGTGAGTTAAGAAGATCATAAGTTAAATCTCTTTGTTAGAGTTAGAGCCTGGAAAGGCTTGGTAAGAAAGGAATACTTGTAAGCCTGGAGAGGTGTTGAATACTTGGTTGTAATCTATTTAGAAAATAGTGGAGAAAAACCTTCAAGTAGAAGGGGCTGGACGTAACTCTTGGTTGGAAGAGAGTGAACCAGGATAAAACATCTAGTGTGAATATTTTATCCCTAAACTCTTACGGCTTTATTTGTTTTTACTGACTGAGGGGTTTTGATATTGATTTTGTTAAAGCTTTTTAAAAAGGATATATTTCTTTGTGCTTGCTTCTGATTTAATCTTCTTATGTGCAAAAATAGTTTTAAAGGTTGTTTTCGAAAATTATTAACAAACACAATTCAACCCCCCTTCTTGTGTTTGCCTGTGTTAACTTCGGTTGGTATCAGAGCTCAGCCTCGAAAGGGTTGAGCATCTAACAAGTGTTGAGGGAGTACGATCCAACAACCATGGATGCAGAAGAAAAAGCTATCAATAGACCTCCTCTCTTTGATGGAACAGATTATGACTATTGGAAGAAGAGGATGATGGCCTTCTTGGATGCGCAGAATGTAGATATTTGGGAGTTGATTGAAACCGGCTACACAGAGCCAAGAGATGAAACTGGAGCTGCTGTTCCTAGAGTCCAATGGACTCAAGAGCAGAAAAACCAACATCAGCTAAATCTGAAGGCAAGGCACTATCTTATGTGTGCTATTACCAAATCTGAACATGACAAAGTTCACAGCTGCAATACTGCTAAAGAAATTGGGGATACTCTTGCCCTAGCTCATGAGGGTTCCTCACAAGTAAAGCATTCAAAGATCAGCATACTGGTTCATCAGTATGAGCTGTTCAAAATGGGTGAACATGAAACAATAGAGCAAATGTTTGGAAGAATCCAAACATCACTAATAGTCTCAGATCTCTTGGAAAAGTCTATGAAAATAGAGATCATATTAGAAAAATCCTGAGAAGTCTATCCAAGCAATGGAGACCCAAAGTTACTGCTATTCAGGAAGCCAAAAATCTGAATACACTTTCTCTGGAAGAGCTACTTGGATCTCTCAACGTTCATGAACTTGAACTTAATGAAGAAGAAAATTTCAGAAAAGGAAAATCTATTGCCCTAAAGGCGAAGAAAGCAAGCTCATCAAAGGTTCTTAAAGTTTGAGTCATTGATAGTGTGATTTTACATCATGTTTCCTGTATACTTTTGCATGCATTTTTCATGTAGATTAGGCATTCTTAGTTTTGTTTTTATTAGTTTTTACCTTGGAACGGGTGAAGGTGGTTTTGTGTGTTGTTTTGCAGAAATTGATGAAAAATGCTCAGATTTGGCCATGATAAAGCTTGGATGAAGATAGATCCTGAAAAGATAAGAAATTGAGCCAAGCAGAATTCTGAAGATTCGCCCCGCGAGACTGGTTCTCGCCTCGCGAGCCTGAAGGCTGATTGTGCCAGCAGAATTTTATCCTTTCTGTGTCGCCTCGCGAACCATCTCTCGCCTCGCGAGTCTGAGGACCAGAAGCCATCACGCCCAGGCCCTGATGCTCTTCACGGGCGTATTTGAGAAGACCCTTACTGTCTCGCCTCGCGAGAGATCCAGTCTCTGTAACAGTAGATTTTTAACATTCGCCTCGCGAGACACTCTCGCCTCGCGAGCGCGCGTAGAGTCTGATTGGTATAAGTTGCTGTTTTAGGGCAGAATTGAGTGAGTTTTTGGAAGGGGGGCACTTGGAGGCACTTGGAGCTGCGACTGGACTAGGGTTTCAACCCTAGAAGGGAGTTACTGAGAGGGGTTGCTGTGAAGAAGAAGGAAAGCTCCCGTGGAGCCTATTCTCTCCTCTTCTCCTATTTCTCTGGTTTGGCTTTCTCTGTAATTATGAGTAGCTAATCCCAGTTTGTTGGGATTAGATGTAATCAAACTAAATTTCATGTATTTATCTTGACTGATTATTCTATGTTTATGCTTCGTATCAGTGATTAATTTTCCATGCTTAATGCTTGTTGTGGCTAGCACCCCCATGACTTGATTTGTGTTTTGATATGCAATTGGGAAATTCGTATTAGAACCGGAACTGAATTTAATTACCTAGTAACCCTTTCATCTAGGAATGGAGTTTGATTTACTAGTAATCGCGTAATCCCTAATCATAATGCAAATTCATTAATCTAGGCCACCTAAGGAATTAGGGTCTATTAGTGGATTTAGGCTCTTGCCATCCGAGGAATCAGGGTTTGAGTAGTTTAGTGGATTGATTTTAATATTTGAAGCATGAATGGGAGGTATCTAGTCCTGGTATTGCATGAGGTAGAGGTTTGGTGAAGTCTAGTCCCAACATATCCTTTTTGCACTCCAAGTGTTTGTCAAAAGTCCCCAAAAAGACCAAAAACATTTTATTGCTTTTGTTGCTTTATTTTTCTGTTTTGATTTCTCTTGATTTTTAGTTTAGTCTAGATAGTTGCTGAGTTTGTGAATTGGTACTTGACATCCAATCCCCGTGGATACGATAACCGGTCTCACCACCGTATTACTTGCACGACTGGGTATACTTGCCCAGATCCGTCAACAGTCATCAGATGAGTCTGGATCTTCTGATAATGATGAAGGATCAGACGAGGATGAATTGTCCTTCATCACCAGGAAGATTCAACATATGTGGAGAAAGAAAGGTGGTTTCAGAAGGAAGCAATTCAAAAAAAAGATTTCCAAGGAGAAGTCAGACCCCAAAGAAAAAGGTCCACCCTTGTGCTTTGAATGCAAGAAACCTGATCATTTCAAAGGTGACTGCCCTGAGCTAAAGGATAAAAAGAAATTCTTCAAAAAGAAGAAATGCTTAATGGCTACATGGGAGGATCTTGATTTGTCTTCATCAGATGAAGAAAATGAAGCTGGGGAAGAGGCAAATATCTGTCTCATGGCAGACACTGCATCAGAAAGTGAATACACTAATGCTGAGGTAATGGACTCTGAACCATCTACTCTTCAAAAAGCTTTTGATGAATTGTTGCATGAGTCGTCCATACTATCACGAGAGTATAGGAGTCTCAAAAAGAAATTTTCTAAACTATCTAGAGAATATGATAGGGTCTGCACTGAGAAACAAAATCTTAAAGATGAAAATGACATACTAAAATCAGTGAATGTCAGTCTAGCTGACAAAATGGAGTGTGAGCCTGATGTTTCTTGCGAAGTTGCAAAACAGAAACAAGATGTAACATATCCGATAGACTCTCTATCAAAACTTGTAGGTGGCTCAGATAAGCTTAGTCTCATTTTAAGGTACTCTAGGTCACCTCATGATAAATCTGGCCTTGGTTATGACAAAGAGAAGCAAGAAGCATCTCACAAAAAGTCAAAACCACGTACACATCATAGAGCTCCAAAAGTTCCAGATAAATATGCTAAAGCTAAGTCTAGCTCGTCCAACACCTTTTGCGAAGTGTGTGGAAAAAGTGGACATATTACATCTAGATGCATACACAATAAACATGCTAAGCATACTCGTCCAATGACAACTAATAAGAAAGGACCCAAGTAAGTTTGGGTACCTAAAGATAAGATAATACATGTTGCATATTTGCTTAACAACAGGAAGAAAACAGACGTCTTGGTACTTGGACAGTGGCTGCTCACGTCACATGACGGGAGAAAGGTCTATGTTCCAAAGCCTTAAGCCCAAAGATGGTGGCTGGGTCACTTTTGGAGGAAATCAGAAAGGGAAGATCATTGGTATAGGTAAAATTGGTAAAATCATTTTCCCTCCATTGACAATGTTCTTTTAGTAAATGGTTTGAAGCACAATCTGTTGAGCATAAGTCAATTATGTGACAGTGGATATGCAGTTTCTTTTGATAAGAACATGTGTACTGTCAAGAAAGATGATGGATCACTTTTATTCACTGCTAAGAGGCAAAACAATCTTTATAAGATTGACTTGGAGGACCTCTCAAATCAAAGTGTTTCATGTCTAGTGTCCATTGAAGATGAGCGATGGATTTGGCACAAAAGGTTAGGTCATGCAAGCTTGAAATTAATTTCAAAGCTAAACAAGCATAACCTCATGAGAGGACTACCAAACCTTAAGTTCAAATCTGATGCTCTCTGTGATGCATGTCAAAAGGGAAAACTAGTCAAATGTTCTTTTGAATCTAAGAATGTCGTTAGTACCAATAGACCACTAGAGTTGCTACACCTTGATCTTTTTGGTCCAACAAGGACTGCTTATGTCAGTGGTAAGAAATATGGTCTTGTCATAGTAGATGACTACACTAGATGGATAAGGGTTATGTTCCTAACTCACAAGGATGAGTCTTTCAAGGTCTTTTATGTATTTTGCAAACGTGTACAGAATGAAAAAGACATGTGTATCACTTCAATCAGAAGTGACCATGGGGGAGAGTTTGAAAATGGGTTATTTCATAAGTTCTGTGAAGAAAGTGGTATCCTTCACAACTTCTCAATACCTAGAACACCACAGCAAAATGGTGTGGTAGAGAGAAAGAACAGATCTCTTCAATAGATGGCTAGGACTATGCTCAATGACAACTCTATCCCCAGACACTTTTTGGCCGAAGCTGTTAACACTGTCTGCTACATTCAGAATAGAATATACATTAGACCTATCCTGAACAAGACTCCTTATGAACTGTAGAAATGACGAAAACCCAACATAGCTTATTTCATCATTTTGGTTGTAAATGCTATATACTGAATACTAAAGATCAACTTGGTAAGTTTGATGCTAAAACAAATAATGGAATACTATTAGGATATTCTGAAACTTATAAAGGCTTTAGAGTTTATAATTCTAGGACTCTGATGGTAGAGGAAAGTATTCATGTCAAGTTTGATGACAAACAGCCTGATAAGAAATTATCAGAGCTAGATGAAGCTTTTACAGATCTTGAGCTAAACATCTCAGGAGACACACCAGAGATGAAAGCTGATGATCAAGCAGACGACCCCACTCAACAACCAGAAACCTCCACTTCTCAACATGATGTATTTCAAAAACCTTGGTACTTCAAGAATTATCATCCACAAGATTAGATCATTGGAAACCCCAATGACAAGCTAAGAACCAGATCAACTTTCAGAGAACAAGATATTTCTGCACTAGTCTTTGAGTTGGAACCAAAGACAGTAGACGAGGCTCTATTGGACGACGGTTGGATTCTAGCTATTCAAGAAGAACTGAATCAGTTTGAAAGAAGTGAAGTTTGGACTCTGGTTCCCCTGCCCAAAGACAAATCAGTGATTGGAACAAAGTGGGTTTAAAGAAACAAACTTGATGAAAATGGTAAGGTAATAAGAAACAAAGCAAGACTTGTTGCTCAAGGTTTCTCTCAAGCAGAAGGTATAGATTACACTAAAACCTTTGCACCTATTGCTAGATTAGAAGCAATTAGAATTCTACTTTCATTTGCTGCACATCATAGTATTATGCTTTTTCATATGGATGTTAAAAGTGTTTTTCTAAATGACTTTATTAATGAAGAAGTTTATGTTATGCAACCTCCGGGTTTTGAGAGTGAAACCCACCCTGAACATGTATCTAAGCTTAATAAAGCTTTGTACGGTCTTAAGCAAGCTCCTATAGTTTGGTATGACAGGCTAAGTTCATTTCTTATGGAAATGGCTCCAATAGAGGAAAAGTAGACACAACTCTGTTTACAAAATCAATTAAGTCTGATTTCATAGTTGTGCAAATTTATGTTGATGATATCATTTTTGGTGCTACTAATGAATCTCTTTGCAAAGAATTCTTTAAGTTAATGCAGAAAGAATTTGAAATGAGCATGATGGAAGAACTCAAATTCTTCCTTGGACTTCAAGTAAAACAAACCTTGGACGAGGTGCTCATCCATCAAACTAAGTATACAACAGAGCTTCGGAAGAAGTTTAAGATGGATGATTGTAAGCCAAAGAATACCCCTATGCACCCCACTTCTATACTGAACAAAGATGATAAAGAGAAAAAGCTAGACCAAAAGGTATATAGAGGTATGATAGGATCTCTCTTATATCTTACTGCGTTCAGACCTGATATTATGTTCAGTGTATGTTTGTGTGCTCGATTTCAATCTGATCCTAGAGAATCTCACTTATCAGCGGTTAAGAGAATTTTTAGATATTGAAAATGTACTACTAATATTGGTTTGTGCTTTAAGAAAAATGAAGATTACAGATTAGTTAGTTTCTGTGATGTTGACTATGCTGGAGTTAGAATTGAAAGAAAAAGCACTAGTGGAGGATGTCACTTCATTGGAGCTAATCTAGTCTCTTGGTCATGCAAGAGGGAAAGTACCATTGCTTTATCAACTGTTGAAGCTGAGTATATATCAGCTGCAAGTTGTTGCTCACAACTTCTTTAGATCAAACATCAATTGGAGGACTACAATGTGTTTGTAAGTAGTATTCCACTTATGTGTGATAATACTATTGTAATAAATCTAAGAGTCCAATTTTGTATTCTAAATCTAAGCACATAGAGATTAAACATTATTTTATTAGGGATTATGTGCAAAAAGGTGTGTTTGATATTCAATTTGTAGATACTGACCATCAATGGGCAGATATCCTTACTAAACCTCTTGCAGAGGACAGATTTATCTTTATTAGAAAGCATCTTAACATGATATGTGTGGATTGATTTAGGCATCCCGCCTTGAGAAAATTGTTTTGATAATTTTGCGTCTATTGCATATGCGTGTCTAATGCCTGTTAAATTTCTGCGTCTATTGCATGTTTTGTAGCGCGTCCACTATATGTTACATCTACTGTTGTGGTTTACTGCGTCCATTGTATAATTTCATACGCGTCCACAACTGATTGCGTCTAAGCATATTTTTATTAAATGCATTTATTTTGTCTTACTAGACATATATATCTAGTATATTCTCTTTGCTGAGTCAGTAATTTCCATCAATCCCATCATAACCTTTTTATGGTTTCAAAATAACAACGCCATTTTACTCTTAATGACATGTCTTGTCATTAATTTTTCTTTCGAATTGTTTTCAAAGAAAAACCATTGAAATTCAGAAACCTTTAAAGCAACTTCTCTTCCCTCGGAAAAACTTTTCATTGCCTCTGAGTTTTTTTTTTACGAACCTCTGTTTCTTTGCTTCTTTGAACCCTAACCATCAAACCTCAAGAAATGGCTTCACCTTCACTCCCTGTCCATTCCTACGTCACTGATTCTCTGAACTTCGCGGTTGAACACCACTTTAATTTTAAAGTCTTGGAGGAGTACAACTTGAATGTAAGCAAGTATATAAATGCAGCTGGATGGGACGACATATTCTTAGAGAAAGTATCAATCTACCCCAACCTCATTAGGACCTTCTGGAGGAAATCTACAATCACTGAAACTGAGATTATTAGCTTCGTGCTGGGAAAGAAGGTGATTGTCTCTGAGAAGACCATTTTCGATGCTATTGCTTGTGCCCAAGAGGGTTTGGTGATTACTGATACTTGGGAAGAAGACTTAGGTGGTTCTGAGACTATTGTTATTATCCTAATGAAAGAAGATACTGTAAGAATTCATTCCTTGAAGTCTGCTGAGATGAGAGATGAAATCAGAATCCTCCATCAGATTCTGAACAAGATTGTCTTACACAAGACTGGCTCCAAGGACAACCTCTCTGCTCTCCACAAATTCTGCCTGTACAATCTCTTCTGGGAAACCAAAATCAACCTTCCCTGGATTCTGTTTAACATATTCAAACAAGCTATGCAAAATAGAAAGAACCTCTCTGCCATTCCCTACACTCACCTTCTATCAAAGATTCTCAGGAATCAAGGTGTTTATGATGTCCTTGCTGCCACGTCTGAAGAATATCAGAACAAAATTCTATCCGAGAAAGGAATGCCCGCTGCTGATTTTGGGAGAAGCAATCTCTCTGGCATGCAACTAAGTACTTACAAACAAATTGCCTTGGCCAAAGCATAAGAAGCTATGAAAATCAAGGAAGAAATGATTGAGGCCAACGATGCTGAAGTCCTAGGAATAAAAAGAGGAACTAGGCAAAAGACCACTGCAACAAGGAAACCTGCCCCCAAGAGGCCAGCTGGTGGTATTGTAATTAGGGAACCTACTGGTGCTCCTGCTGTGAAGAGGCAAAGAAGAATCATCTTCTCACACAATGAGGATGAGGAAGCTGATGAGGACAGAGTTCCTATCAGTACCATCCTGAAGAAGCAAAAAACTTCCGCTGTTACTGCTGTTGTCACTGCTAGTGAGGCCTTTGTGCCTGTCTCAACACAAACCAGAAGGCAACCTGCAAGAAAGGCCAAACCAACTATGACCTCTAAGGTAACCATCTCTGTTAGTGATCCTGTTCAAATAGCAGTAGATGCCTTAGTGTCTAGTTTAGAAAATAGAGATGATAATCTCCCTACTGCTGTTGTCTCTATTGAAAATATTATTGTCTCTGCTCCAGATGAGGTGTTTAACCAAAACATAACTGACAATGTTTATATTCCATCTCCACCCTCACCCCAACCAACACAAACTGACCAAACCACAAATTTACCTACACATTCCCCTGCTCACTCACAAATAGCCTCCTCATCTAGACCACAATTTCAACAAATTATCCCTGCTGATGATCCCTGGTTCAATCAACCAGATGTCGGCATTTCCCCTGGTGCTCCCTTCCCAAAACCTTTAAGAACATTAGTTCTTTTCACTCCAATTTCTGTTGTTTATGATGGCAAATCTGAGGATTGGGCTAAAGTAAAGAGAGATTGAAGAGTTCTGTTTCTCACTCACCAGCCTGAACCTGAACACATCCCTGATAGGTGGTACCCCCTACCTGAGTATGAAGAAGAAATAGACCCACCAGTTGAACCATACCATAAACCTCATCCTGACTGCGAACTAATCACAAATGTTCCTTCACAGATGTTCAACAACCTTGGACCCTTAGTCACTCACTTGACCCAGAAAAGATTCCCTCCCAGGAAAATCTATCCTAATGTTGTCAAAACTCCACCTCTCATACCTTTCACTGATGGAGTTCAGAGACATGTGATAAGTGTCTGGGAGACAGACCCACTAAGGAAGAATCTTCCTACCCTCCCTGAAAGAAAAGCGAGATATTCACAACATGTCCCTATGATCATGGACTGTGACACAAAATGGGTATCCTTCAAGCATCCCGGTGTCTATGGGAGGGCCTCTGATTTCTTCAAGGATAAGCTCATCTATGAAATACCGAAGTGGGAATTCAGTCATTTCAGAGTTGACAGAGCTGCACATTTTGTCCCTCCATCATGGCTGAGGCATAATGCAGAAACAAGAGTTGGAATCATACCCTATATGACCTGTTCAAGACTACAGATGATTGATCTGAACAATGACAAGAAGCATAGAAGATTCAAAGGAGTAATGCCACAAGCTGAATCAGTAATGCTTGATCTGAATCAAGAAATCTTTGACTACTCCTTGCTGGACTATTATTTGAAATCTGAGTCTATTGGGATGATTAATGAAAAACATGATGCTGACTTCTGAAAATACCACATCATTCATTGCACAAGAGAAGCATCTTCCTCTGGTCTGACCCAAGAAGAGAAAAAGGCCATTCCTAAAGTCAGAGGCAAATGTTGACTTTCAAACTTCAGATACATGATCTACAAAGATCTTTAGGGACTTCCTATAGCAAGTAGGAATGTGGAATTCTCCTATCCCATTAAATGGGCAAAGGAAGTAGCAGCAACCACTTTACCCCTTCTTGTGATTAAGCCTACCCCCCTTCACCTCCTTCTGAGCACACAGAAGATGAAATTGTAGTTGAAGGACCTGGCATGAATGCCACTATTGTTGACTTAGGGGGTCATGAGGAAGAGGTTACTGAGTCCATTCCTAAACAAAGCACCTCTGAAAAGCACACTTCTCAACCACAAGCTCTGGCTGTGGTTCACCCTTCAGATCCTCCTGAACATTCCTGAGCATTAAGCACCTTTCAAGTACATGCTCTGCCACCAAGTCTTGAAGAAGTTGTTGGCAAGATAGTTGATGAAAGAGTTGGCAAGCTGGTTGAAGAGAAGGTTGAAAAGATGACTGAGAAGATCACCGAGGAAGTCTCTTAGAGAGTTTAAGTATATATGGCTCCAATCTTAGAGGTTGTGAACAAAATGCTGGAATTTTTGACTGATTTCAAGAAAACCCAGACTCAGAATCAACCTCCTCCACCACCTCCTCCTGCCTAACTTTGAATTTTTTTGTTACTGACAATGATGGTCCACTTCCTTCACCATTTTGTCTGATGACAAAATAGGGGGTGAAAGGAAAGAAAAAAGATTTTTTTATATATACAAAGTCAGTTTTGAAAAACTCATATTCGTCTGCATATGCATATTCTGTTTATAACTACTCTGATACTTCTGTTTGCTTATTTGCTCTGATATCTGCTAAACTATGATTATTTATTCTTTCATATATACTCTAAGTTTGATAAGCAGTTGCATTGATCTAATAGCTTATAAGCAGCTTGTCTCATATGCTTTTACTGATTATATATCTGAATGCTTTGTCTTAGGGGGAGCTTTGCAAGCTCTCTTAGACTTTGCTTTTCAAATTTAATTAGTTTTTGTCATCATCAAAAGGGGAGAGATTGTTGGAACCAAGGTGGTTTTGATTTAAATGATCGCTACGTTTTGATGTTAACAAAATGATTAAATTTGCTTGGCAAAGTGTTAGTTGAGATCTAACATGTGCTTTCAGTTATGCAGGAATATTTATAATATAAGTAATGGAAACATGGTATAAGTTTTAGATGGACCCCTTGAGAAAAATACGCGTCCACCCTTGTAGACGACTGCTCTAATATTGCTAAAGTTATTTATTTATTTAATTGAGTAGACTTGTTTCTTTAAGTAGACGAGGCACTAAATGTTTACTAGTCGCAAATCAAGATAACTTACTTAGATATAGCAAGTCCAAAGACTTGATAGTAGACGTGTCTAGCTTACCACGTCAGCAGACAGGAATAATTGGTTGAATCGATTGAACTGAAAGATAAAAGAATCAAGTAGACGAGCTCTAAGTGCCACGACACCAGATGGAGATTATGATAACTCACTGAGGTATAGCAAGTCCAAAGACTTGATAGACGAGAGGATATGCCACGTCAGCAGACGAGCAAAATAAAATAGTGAATAGACTTAGTCTCACATAAGTAGACAGAGTTCTTAAATAGACGAGCTCCATCTCTTGAATGAATAAATGCAATCCGAATCTCTTGAATTTATTTCAAATGATTGATATTTATTTCTATAGAATATTTGTTCTTCACATTTGTTTTACCTGCTTTAATATTTTACCTTGTTGTAAAAGAAACATAGTACCATCAAAGAAATGCAAAAAGCAAAATCGTACAATGAGAAACTGCAAAACGATCTGTACGATGACAACTTTATGGATGGAAAAAGCTGGATTGTACACAAAGGAGGAACAACAAGTTTTCAAGCTGCAATGCTCAAAGCAATGAGCCTCCATTTCGTGTACCTCCATAACCAAGAGTACTTTTCAGCTTTGCCACAATCTAGCTATCAGTCACAACGGATATCATGCATTCAATGCTATCTCTGAACGGAACTATTCAAAATAACCGTTGAAGAAATACAAGTGAAGAAGAAGGTCGCTATAAATAGAAGACCTCAAGTTTTGAAGAACGACCTTTTGCCAAACGATAATCACTCATTCTAATTTCCTTTTAAAGAGCAAGAGTCTGTATTCTTTAGTTTGAATATTGTTGCAATATTCAATTGATCTTAAACTTTCATATCTGTTGTTTTGGCTTCAAAGATTCAAGAGGGAGGGTGAATTGAGTTTTCAAAAAATCTTTCTTTTCAAAAACTTTACTTTTCTAATCAGAGTTGCCTCAGGATATTTTATAAAGAAACAGTGAAGGGCTTTTTATGAAATCTTGAATAGAAGGCGATGAGGATAAGAAAGATTGATTCAGAATTCATAGATCACAGAATAAGTTCAGGTTCAAAACTCAATAATAACAAAATACAGAAACAGATTAAGCCTTTAAAGATTAAGAACAAGTTATGCAAGTTTCAGATATAAGAATTAACAATCAAGAACTAACTTGCAGGTTTCAGTTTCAATGATTAAAAAATAGAAATTAAGCTATTCAAATTTGATCACATATGATGCAAGATTCAATTCAAATATTGATCCTTGAGAATATAATTGAATACACAGTTATTATTACAGTTTACTCAAGGTTCAATACTGATTATGCAGATCGAGAACTGATATCAATTGAATACTTAGAACATCAAGATTATAGTTATATGCACAAGACAAAAATTAAAGAGTTTGAGTTTAGAGATACCTTACAACCAGATTTATCCTGGTTCAGTCACCACCACTGTGACCTACATCCAGTCCCCACTCCACATGTGGGTTTTCACACACTAACACCACAAGCTTTAGCCAGGTAGCTTGAAAAACCTTTACACCACAGATCACTCCTTCACCTCGAGATACCACACTCTTGTGAAGAGCCTCAATGTTCTTCCTTAGGTATACCTCACCCTAATCACACAGAGAGACTCCCTCTCTCATTACAATCAAATAGAACAAAAAATTGATTGCTAACTCTCAATAGCCGGATATACAAATTGAAGCACTTATGAGAATGAAACACTCTTTTCACAATAAGCTCAAGAAAGATGATGAATGATATTCACAATTGATCTCTCAAATTGATTTCGTGTATTTCTGATATGTTATGATATATGTTGATGATGTTTGATATGTATTGAAGTGTTCCTTTGATCCCACTTTATATAGAAAACAATTTATAGTCGCTGGGATCAATTAAAATAGATTTGGGTCTGATAACAGAATCTGTTTTCTTGATTCTGGTTCCTGAAATAAGATTCTACATCGGCATCGTCTTCAATCCTCAGGGCTCGTAGTTGATAGTAGACGAGCTCCATATGCCACGTGATTGGACGGATACTCCTTTAACTAGTTGAACGTAACCTAGTAGACGAGCTCCATATGCCACGTCATTGGACGGAGCTTCTCATTAAGAACTTAGCAAGTTCAAAGACTTGTGTGGACGAGCGCTTCTGTCACTTTAGTGGACTAGCGCTTCTGTTCACTTTAGTGGACGAGCGCTTCTATCACTTTAGTGGAAGAGCACCTCTGTCACTTTAGTGAACGAGCTCTTCTGTGACTTGTGTGGACGAGCGCTTCTGTCACTTTAGTGGATGAGCGCTTCTGTCACTTTAGTGGACGAGCACTTTTGTCACTTGTGTTGGACGAGCGCTTCTATTGCTTTAGTGGACGAGCGTTTTTTATTTCCAAATATCATTTTCATTAACGAAAACTTATTCATTTTAATGCAGGTTATGAAAATTGATTTTCTTCATGCATCTTTTTAGTTGAGCTATTTTGTGAGTAAGAGATTTCTTTCTCTTACAAATCATCTAAGACTTAAATCTAAAATTCTCCGTTAAGCTTGGTCTTGATGATCCTTTGATCTTTGACTTTGCTCTTTTGATTTCTACATGCAGCTCCTTGATTCCTTCAAGTTCTTCCTTGAATATTTTCCTTGAATTTGCTTAATGAATTTTTTGATCACTGTTTGATACCTGTCTTTGCAATTTGACACTAAAACACTTGCACAGACATTAAATTGTATTTGTCATATATCAAAATCTCTAAGTCATTGAGTAATATCAAAGTCATTGAGTCTTACAAACTCCCCCTTTTTTATTATGACAAATCTTTTAATAAATTATAAGATCACAGTATAAGTGTAGCAGAAGCTAAGTGTTTTGAACAGATTTATATCATGGTATCAGAGCAGAAGTATATTAGAGCAAAAAAAATATTGTTAGATTAGAATTTGATTTACTCCCCATTAATCATGTAAGCTTATAAGCTCCCCCTCAACATATGCATGTATAATTTGTTATTATCCCCTTTCTCTATATCATACTTTTTCCTCCCCTTTTGGCATTATCAAAAAGGTAAAGAAAAGAAACATTCAAACCAATAGAGAAGGGAAGCATGTAAACATTCAAACTTAGCATATAAAATTGTTCATGATAGAGGGATAGGTGCAGGGACAAATAAAAAAGAACATAAACCATCAGCCAAAATTACAAACTAAGGCATTTTACCTTTCAAAAAACTAAGTTCTAATTCCTATGAATTCCTAGAACTAGTTCTTCCGTTTTGATTTTCTTTTGTTTCTTTAGAGATTAGATATATGATTGATCAATTATGCTCAATTCTCTTCTAATGAAAAAGAAGCTTTCTTTGTTCAAGGGCTTGGTAAAAATATCAGTAAGTTGTTTAGTTGTACCAACATATTCAATCTCAATTTCTCTACTTTGAATATGATCTCTAATGAAATGATGTCTGATTTCTATGTGTTTAGTTCTAGAGTGAATTATGGGATTCTTAGTTAGGTTGCTTGCACTTGTATTGTCACATCTAATAGGAACTTGGTTTAGTTGCACACCATAATCAACTAATTGTTGTTTCATCCATAAAACCTGTGCACTGTGACTACCAAATACTACATATTCAGCCTCTCCAGTGGATAAAGCCACACTAGATTGTTTCTTACTGAACCATGATATTAATGAGTTTCCTAGTAAATGGCAAGTTCCACTAGTACGCTTTCTATCTAGTTTACAACCAGTAAAATAAGAGTCTGAATAGCTAATTGAAGTACATGTAGCTCCCTTGGGATACCATAATCCCATGTCTTTTGTTCCTAACAGATACTTAATTATCCTTTTAACTGTCGTTAAGTGTCATTCTTTTGGATTTGCTTGATACCTAGCACACATGCATACACTAAACATGATATCTGGCCTACTAGCAGTAAGATAAAGTAGTGAGCCTATCATACCTCTGAATTTAGAAACATCAACAGGTTTACCTTGCTCATCCTTGTCCAGATAACAGGAGGTACTCATTGGAGTAGCCATCTCCTTAGCATTTTCCATGCCAAACTTCTTGATCAACTCATTGCAGTACTTGATTTGACTAACAAAGATTCCATTTTCAGTTTGATTTATTTGCAGTCCAAGGAAAAAGTTCAGCTCACCCATCATTGACATTTCAAACTCACTCTGCATAAGACTTGCAAACTCATTGCACAAATGCTCATTAGTGGCACCAAAAATTATATCATCCACATATATTTGTACAAGTAAAATGTTGTGTGACTTTTTCTTAGTGAACAAAGTTGTGTCAACTTTACCTTTTTTTAATCCTTTTTCAATGAGAAAATTACTTAACCTTTCATACCAAGCTCTAGGAGCTTGATTTAAGCCATATAGTGCTTTAGACAGTTTATAAACATGGTTAGGCAATTCATTATACTCAAAACCAGGTGGTTGACCAACATACACTTCCTCTTGTATAAATCCATTTAAGAAAGCACTCTTAACATCCATTTGATACAATTTAAATCCCATTATGCAAGCATAAGCAAGTAGCATTCTTATAGCTTCTAATCTTGCTACTGGTGCATATGTTTCATCATAATCTATGCCTTCTTCTTGGTTATACCCTTTGGTTACCAATCTAGCCTTGTTTCTTACAATTATACCATTTTCATCTAGTTTATTCCTAAAAACCCATTGTGTACCTATCACTTGACAGTTCTTGGGTTTAGGCACTAGTTTCCAAACTTGGTTTCTTTCAAACTGGTTTAACTCATCTTGCATAGCCATCATCCAATGTTCATCAATTATAGCATCATCTATGTTTTTAGGTTCTACTTGAGACACAAATGTCATATGATTACAAGCATTTCTATGAGATTGTGTAGTAGTTACCCCTTTTGTAATTTCACCAATGATGTTATCAATTGGATGATTTCTGACAGTCCTCCATTCCTTTGGTAGGTCAGGCTGTTCTTCTGTTTGCTCCTGCTGCATCAATTCATTCTTTAAGCTTTCGTCTTCTTCATTGTCCTGTTTCTCTTCTAGGAGATTTTTCTCAATTGATTCTGCAAGATCATCAATAACAGAATCATTTCCCAACCTTTTGAGGTTAGACTCATCAAATGTCACATGCACAGATTCCTCAATAGTTTGTGTTCTCTTATTATATATTCTAAATGCTTTACTAGATAGAGAGTAACCTAGGAAAATTCCTTCATCAGTCTTTGCATCAAATTTTCCAAGATTATTCTTTCCATTGTTAAGAACAAAGCATTTGCAACCAAAAACATGAAAATGTTCTATATTTGGTTTTCTTCCTTTGTAAAGCTCATAAGGGGTTTTCTTTAAGATTGGTTTTATCAAGACTCTATTTAGCACATAGCAGGCTGTATTGACAGCACCTGCCCAAAAATGTTTTGGCAAGCTTTAGTCGTTCAACATAGTTCTTGATATCTCCTCTAATGATCTATTCTTTCTCTCCACTACTCCATTTTGTTGTGGAGTTCTAGGAGCAGAAAAATTATGTTGAATGTCATGCTTATCACAAAAGTTTTCAAACACTTTATTTTGAAATTCTCCCCCATTATCACTTCTTATAGAAACAATTTTCATGTCCTTTTCATTTTGCACAATTTTTGCCATTTTCTTAAATGCAACAAATGAATAACTCTTATGAGATGGAAAATATGTCCATGTATATCTAGAGTAATCATCTACTATTACCAATGCATACAAGTTACCACCAAAGCTTTTGGTTCTAGATGGACCAAATAAATCCATGTGTAAAAGTTGCAAGGGTCTAGTTGGAATTG
Organism: Sophora flavescens; assembly: GCA_030762895.1. NCBI lineage: Eukaryota > Viridiplantae > Streptophyta > Magnoliopsida > Fabales > Fabaceae > Sophora > Sophora flavescens. The sequence goes on from CM061062.1 coordinate 223,444,738, forward strand.
AATTTTCATCATGCCGATTTTCTATTAAACAACTATTGGAATTGAATTTTACCTTGAAGCCTGTGTCATATAGTTGACTGATACTTAATAGGTTGTGTTTCAGTCCCTCAACATATAGTACATCCTCAATAATTGTTGTTGAGTCACTTCCAATGTTGCCAATGCCAAGTATTCTCCCTTTATTGTTGTCTCCATAGGTAACACTACCACTTGACTTAGGGGTAAAGGAAATGAACTTGGTTTTGTCTCCAGTCATGTGCTTGGAACAGCCACTGTCAAGATACCATATCACATTCTTGGCTTTCCAACACACCTACAAAACAGAATCATGTTTGTGTTTTAGGTACCCAAATTTATTTGGGTCCTTTTGAGTTAGTGGCAGCAATAGTTCCTTTAGGAACCCATATTTGCCTTATCTGCAATGAATAATTATTTCTTAAATTGCAGAAAGCAACTTTTCTATTTCAATAATGACATCTAGCATATTGTGATGCATTAGCATAATGAGAAACATGAAATTTTCTAAAGGTTTTTGCCTTTCTCTCAATTTTGTACACTAAATCAACTTGGTTTTTCATTTCTTTTTGTTGTCCAAGTAATGCATTCAAGTTGTCTTTATCACTAGTTGTACTGGCCGAGAATGTAAGACCGAGAACTCGTCTATACACTGGACCAACCGAGCTTACCCCCACGAGTGGGCCTTAGCCCAAACTCCTCCGAAGCCGAGGACATGTCAGCACACCTGACACCCGAGGATAACTACTCGGCCCCTTTCCATGACAGGCCACGCACGAAGGTACCTCGGCCCCAAGCTATCCATCCGCAGCTAACCAGGTCGAATATCTCGCTAGCCATAATGTCACTCCGGATAATCAGGCTCCGGATGTCTCTCCCCATGAACGCGATCTGATCCAAATATTCCTCCGCTTATTTCGGAGCTTGATCCTGAGAGATCACTATAAATAGGGGGCTTAACCCTCATTCAGAACTACGTTTGCTTCGATTCCCTTTTGGATACGTAGGAGCAGAATCCACATTCTGTCAAGCACAATCCAAAAACACCCCACTAATCCTCGTTCAGCCGAGTATCTCATATCCGAGATATTTGGACGGAACATTTGGCGCCGTCTGTGGGAATCGAAGCAAATATTTTCCCATACCACACAAAATGGTGAGGACGAGAAGCGGAAACTGCAGGAGGGAGGAGCCAAGGAATGCCAACAACGGAGTTAACGGGGATAATGGAGAACAATCCGTAGGCCCAGCAGGAATGACTGGCAATCCCGTGGTTCAGGAGCTTCTCGCGCAGGTTGCAGCGCTGAGAAGGGAGAACGAAGAAATCCGCCGGCAGAATGGCCGTCGTGAGAGAGAGCAGAGCAGGGAAAGGTGGGTCTCTTCCTCACATGAAAGAGAGCGCCGACCTCCCGAGATTGAGGGGTCCAGAAACTTGTATAGGGAAGGGGGTCCTCACCTCCGGGCTTCCCACCACAACAACCGAGCAGAGGAAGAGGGATTCCCTAGGCAGGCCCCGGAATTTTCACTCCAAACAAACAGACTTAATGACAAGGCCAGCCTGCGGAAGCCGAGGCATCCTTTCACGAACGATATCATGGGGGTCCCCTTGCCGGTAACTAACTAAAGCCCATCAACATTGACAAATATGATGGCACCTCGGACCCCGAGCGCCACTTGGACGCCTTCACCACGCAGATGTACCTTTTTACGGATGACGATGCTGTCATGTGCAAAGTTTTCCCAACCACACTGAAGGAGGCAGCGTTGACTTGGTACACCCAGCTACCCCCAGCCTCGGTGGACTCTTTTGACACATTTGTGGCCAAGTTCAGCGCTCAGTTTGCCACGAGCCGAGCCCACCAAAAAACCTCGGCCTCACTGGTGAACTTCAGGCAAGAGAAGAATGAATCCCTGCGCAACTTCATGGCCAGATTCAGCAAGGAGGCGGTACTCATCCCCAACCTCAGTGCCGATGTTGCACTACACACCATCCCGACCGGGTTGAGACCTGGCCCTTTTGCTAGGCACTTAGCTCGGAAACCACCAGCCGACATGGACGAACTGAGAAGAAAAGCTGCAGGTTTCATTAATATGGAGGAGGTGGAGGAGTCCAAGAAAAGGGATCGGACCGATGATGCCGATAGGCGAGAAGGTAGAGACAAGAGGAGGGCAGGGGGTGATAAGCCGAGATTTAAAGGCCCGGCCGAGCATTTCCAGAGGGGACCGAAGTTAGATAATTATAAACACCTCAATACATATCGGGCTCGGGTGTTCGAGAAAGAGTACTGCGCGGAACTTCTGCAGATCACAAATCGTGGACACACCCCAAACGCGGGATCGCGGAAGCATTGTCGGTATCACCGCAACTATGGCCATACCACCGAGGAGTGCTTTGGGTCCTACGGGATAAAATTGAAGAGCTGGTTCAGGTGGCCACCTCAACAACTTTGTCCGAAGAAACAACAACAACAGTGAGAGGCGCGGTGGAAACGAGGAAGGAGAGAGGGTGACCGAGCTTGAGGAGGGGCGGCGATCGGCGAAATGATGAGAGAGCAGAGAGACCAGAGAGAGGCGGAATGAAAGACGGGGAAGAGGACAATGTCATCCGGGGTGATAAACACCATCTCGGGAGGGTTTGCGGGGGAGGCACAACAAGTTCAGCTCGGAGAAGACATCTGCGAGCCATCCGAGCCGTCAACTCGGTATCTGGTAAGCCTCCCGAAGTTCCCCCTATTATCTTTTCCGATGAAGATTTTGTGGGAGTAGATCCCAACCAGGGATGACCCCATGGTGATCACCGTCACAGTTGGCCAACTTCTCGGTCAAAAGAACCCTCGTCGATCGGGGAGCTCCGCGGATATATTGTATTACTCAACGTTTGAAGCTTCGGGATCCCGGAGAAATCAATTCAGCCGCATGCGACGATGAAACTTCGTTGGCTTCGCGGGGGAGCAGGTTGATACTCGGGGATATATTGACCTCTTGACCACTTTTGGCGATGGCAGAGCTTCTAAAACCATCATGGTCAGGTATGTGCTAGTTAATGCTGTTACATCGTATAATATCCTGATCGGAAGACCGTCCTTGAACGAGTTAGGGGCTGTGGTCTCTACTCCCCACCTCACGATGAAGTTCCCCTCCAGCTCGGGGGATATAGTGGCTGTCCGAGCAGATCAGATGATGGCAAGACAGTCTTATCTTTGATAGTTTGCGGGTGAGCAAACTTAAACCCGCACCAGTAGAAACCCTAGACAGGGGGAAGGACAAGGCGGTGAATTCAGTAAACTCCGTTGAGCTGGATCCCAGGATGGACGTGCAGGAACAACGTCCACAACCTATTGAGGAGTTAGAGAAGTTCCAACTCGGCGCGCAGCCTGAACAGTGCACTAAACTCGGTGGTCACCTTGAGCCTACTCTGAAAGATGAAATAAAGCAAGTGCTGCGCAGAAATGCCGATCTATTCGCCTGGACCACATCTGACATGCCGGGAATTGATCCCAACTTTTTATGCCATAAATTGGCAATCTGTCCCGAGGCTGATGGCCCGAGAAAAAGGAGATTAGGTGAAGAGAGGAGAAAAGTAGTGGAAGAGGAGACAACGAAGTTGGTCAAGGCCAACTTTATCCGAGAAGTAGAATACACCACATGGCTGGCCAACGTCGTTCTCGTCAAAAAAGCAAACGGCAAGTGGCGCATGTGCACTGACTACACGGATCTGAACAGAGCATGCCCAAAAGACTCTTATCCTTTGCCGAGTATTGACAGGCTGGTTGACGGGGCTTCCGGATACAGAATTCTAAGCTTCTTGGATGCATACTCTGGGTACAACCAAATTCGAATGTACCCCCCGGATGAGGAGAAAACAGCCTTGATTACTGAGGGGTCAAATTACTGCTACAGAGTAATGCCGTTTGGGCTGAAGAATGCGGGAGCTACGTACCAGAGACTTATGGACCGGGTATTTGAGAAGCAAATTGGCAGAACCATGGAAGTATATGTGGATGACATGGTGGTGAAATCCGATGACCCCAGCCACCACCCTATAGATCTGGAAGAAATATTTCAGCAGCTGAGGAGGTACAACATGAGGCTGAACCCGGAGAAGTGTGTTTTCGGTGTCCAGGGGGGTAAATTTCTCGGCTTTATGCTTACGCACCGGGGAATTGAGGCCAATCCCGATAAGTGCCGGGCCGTAATTGAGATGAGAAGCCCGCCGAACGTTAAAGAAGTACAAAGATTGGCAGGAAGACTTGCATCATTATCTCGGTTCCTACCCAAATCCGCAGAGAAAGCTCGGCCTTTCTTCAAACTGCTGAAGAAGCCCCAAACTTTCAAGTGGACCGAGGACTGCGAGAAGGCCTTTGTCGACTTCAAGGACTTTCTGTCCTCCCCGCCGATATTAACAAGACCCATCCCTGGGAAGGAATTGTATCTGTATCTGTCAGCCTCCGAGAATGCTATCAGCGCAGTCATCGTACAGGAGGTAGAGAAAGCCCAAATGCCAGTATACTTCATCAGTAGGGTGCTTCATGATGCCGAAACTCGGTATCAAGTCATTGAGAAGCTGGTCTTAGCCTTGGTAACCGCAGCTTGGCGGTTGCGCCCGTACTTTCAGAGTCACCAAGTGATTGTTAAGACGGATCACCCGATTAAACAGATACTCAAAAAGCCTGAATTGGCGGGGCGTATGATTGCTTGGTCAGTAGAATTGTCCGAGTTTGGCTTGAAGTACGAAATGAGAGGACCTCTGAAATCACAATGCCTCTCCGACTTCATAGCCGAGCTCCATCCACAGCCAGTAGCCGAGGATATATGGTGGAATTTGTACGTGGACGGATCCTCGAATGTCAGGGGCAGTGGAGCGGGGGTGATTCTGGAAGGACCGGGAGATCTGATCTTGGAGCAATCGTTAAAGTTCGAATTCAAAACCTCGAACAATCAAGCCGAGTATGAAGCTTTGATAGCGGGACTAAGGCTGGCGAATGAAATGGGGGCAAAGGCTGTTAAGTGCCGGAGTGATTCACAACTAGTCACCGGACAAATATCCGGAGGCTATCAGGCGAAGGAACCTCAGCTCACCCGATATTTGTGTAAGGTCAACCAATTAATCTCCGGCTTTGAAAAGTTCACTATTGAGCACATTCCCCGGGAAGAAAACACTCGGGCTGATTTGCTGTCTAAGCTAGCCAGCACAAAGAAGCCGGGACACCACAGAACGGTTATTCAAGAAACCCTCAATGAACCGAGCATCGGGACAGAAGAGGTGATGGCCAACGAGTTGGTTGACCGAGAGTGGATGACACCTATATGGGAGTATTTATCCTCAGAAACTCTACCCTCGGATCAGGCCGAAGCCAGGAAAGTCAGGCTCAGGGCAAGTCACTTTACCATAATCGCCGGGGAGCTGTATAAGCGAGGATTCTCGGCGCCTTTGCTAAAATGTCTGACCAGGGCACAATCCAAGTATGTCATGGAAGAGGTTCACCGAGGAATCTGTGGTTTTCACGGTGGAGGCAGATCAATGGCCTCCAAGATAGTCTGAGCAGGGTACTATTGGCCTACCCTCAGAGCTGATTGCATGGAGTGGACGAAGCGGTGTGATGAGTGCCAGAGATTTTCCAATGTAAATCATACCCCCCTGAAGGGCTTCACACATTAAACTCGCCTTGGCCGTTCGCTATGTGGGGAATGGACATATTGGGGCCTTTCCCTGTAGCCAAAGGCCAAGTCAAATTCCTACTGGTAGCGGTGGACTACTTCACCAAATGGATCGAAGCAGAGCCTTTGGCCAAGATTACCGCCGAGAAAGTGCAGAAATTTGTGTGGAAGAGCCTTATTTGTAGGCACGGAATTCCCTTTGCAATCGTCACTGACAACGGAAGGCAATTTGTGGATAAGACGCTACGGGAATTCTATGACAACCTCGGTATTAAGCACCAAGTTACATCCGTTGAGCACCCCCAAACCAATGGGCAGGCCGAAGCAGCTAACAAGGTCATCCTCGGGGAACTGAAGAAAAGAGTAGGAAGATCCAAAGGAGCTTGGGCAGAAGAGTTACCGAGTATCCTCTGGGCCTACCACTGTACGCCTCAATCTACCACTCAAGAAACACCCTTCAGGCTGACGTACGGAACAGACGCCATGATCCCAGTGGAGGTTGGTAAACCGTCTTTCCGACGTGCGCAATACAAGCCGAATGACAATGAGAGCAATCTGAGGGTCGAACTTGACTTGGTAGAAGGAGTTAGGGAGGAAGCCAGAATCAGAGAAGAAGCCTGCAAATAGAGAGCCACTAGAAGGCATATTTCAAGAGTGAGGCCAAGGAGTTTTCTGCGCGGAGACTTAGTGCTGAGAATAAAAGGGGAAGCGAGGAAGGACCGTACGGAAGGCAAGTTAGCGGCAAACTGGGGAGGGCCATTCCGAGTAGCTGAAAACCTGGGGAACGGGGCATATAGGTTAGAAGAATTGTCAGGAAATCCTATCCCAAGGACTTGGAATGCCTCTCATTTAAAGTTTTATTACAGCTGATGTATATAGTCGGGTGCTGTACTCTTTTTCCTACCTCGGTATTTTTTCCCAAAATGGGTTTTGACCGGGGAGGTTTTAACGAGGCACACCGCGGACTCCATTCAATAAAAAACAAAATTTATTATGAATATGGCTTTATTTTCTCTTGTTTTGCCGAAGTATTTATTTTGCAGGCATCTTATTCTGGTGGCCGAGTACGAGCCAACGGCCGAGTTCGAGCCGGTTATCTTCTAAAGGCCAAGTTTGAGCCTGGTGGCCGAGTACGAGCCAACGGCCGAGTCCGAGCCGGTTATCTTCTAAAGGCCAAGTTTGAGCCTGGTGGCCGAGTCCGAGCCAATTTCATTCTAAAGGCCAAGTTTGAGCCTAACGGCCGAGTTCGAGCCGGTTATCTTCTAAAGGCCAAGTTTGAGCCTGGTGGCCGAGTACGAGCCAACGGCCGAGTTCGAGCCGGTTATCTTCTAAAGGCCATGTTTGAGCCTGGTGGCCGAGTACGAGCCAACGGCCGAGTCCGAGCCGGTTATCTTCTAAAGGCCAAGTTTGAGCCTGGTGGCCGAGTCCGAGCCAATTTCATTCTAAAGGCCAAGTTTGAGCCTAACGGCCGAGTTCGAGCCGGTTATCTTCTAAAGGTCAAGTTTGAGCCTGGTGGCCGAGTCCGAGCCAATTTCATTCTAAAGGCCAAGTTTGAGCCTAACGGCCGAGTTCGAGCCGGTTATCTTCTAAAGGCCAAGTTTGAGCCTGGTGGCCGAGTCCGAGCCAATTTCATTCTAAAGGCCAAGTTTGAGCCTAACGGCCGAGTTCGAGCCGGTTATCTTCTAAAGGCCAAGTTTGAGCCTGGTGGCCGAGTACGAGCCAACGGCCGAGTTCGAGCCGGTTATCTTCTAAAGGCCAAGTTTGAGCCTGGTGGCCGAGTACGAGCCGGTTATCTTCTAAAGGCCAAGTTTGAGCCTGGTGACCGAGTCCGAGCCAATTTCATTCTAAAGGCCAAGTTTGAGCCTAACGGCCGAGTTCGAGCCGGTTATCTTCTAAAGGCCAAGTTTGAGCCTGGTGGCCGAGTACGAGCCAGTGGCCGAGTCCGAGTCAATTTCATTCTAAAGGCCAAGTTTGAGCCTAACGGCCGAGTTCGAGCCGGTTCTTCTAAAGGCCAAGTTTGAGCCTGGTGGCCGAGTCCGAGCCAATTTCATTCTAAAGGCCAAGTTTGAGCCTGGTGGCCGAGTTCGAGCCATAAAGTTAAGTATAAAGGTCAAGCACGATCTTACTAGCCGAATCCGAGTTATTATTAAGTTATAGACGTTGAATTTAAGCCGCGAAATTAGTAAAGCCGAATATGAGCAAAGAACAAAATTCGGAAAGGTCGAGTACGAGCCGTTATTTTATTAAGGAAACCGAGTACAATGCGCAAGGCAAAAATAAAGCCGAGTTTGATTCTAGAAAAGTACATTCAAGGAAACCAAGTACAATGCGCAAAAATAAAGCCGAGTTTGACTCTTAGAAAAGTACATTCAAGGGACCGAGCACTATGCTGAAGTCGAAAGCCGAAATTGAAAACAGGGGCCGCTCGGTGGGACAGTAGTCCCCCCAATCAAAGCAGGAGCAAGTCCAGACGGCCCCCAATCCCCCTAATCAAGCACCACCACTCTCTCTCAAGGGAGGCTGTAGTCACTTCCCCCTGAGAAAGCTGGACGATGAGGTGCTCGGCCAACTCCGGGAGTAGACGACCTCTACCCCTTTCGCCACGCCCGAAGACTGCTATTCTCCCAGATAACATCCTTTTTGAAGGATTAAATCATAAAAGGAATTCTGGATCCCATCTCCCACTTACATCCTTTTTGGCGGATGTGAAACCCAAAAAAGGATGTTAACTGGGAGAGGGGAACGTAAACCCCTGATGTTAGCATAGAACTACTCGTGTGGAAGAGAAGTAAGAAACGAACTTGGCTGATAGAAAAGGATGAGGAATGAATAAGTGAGGCAGCAGAAGGGCCCTATTTATAAGCAAGGAAGGAAGTAGCATGCGTGAGAGTTTGTTGGGAAAACAAATCTCGAAACCAAGCAAAAGGCAGCGATTGCGTGAACCCATTACGGTTTCCAAAACATTTAATGCATGACAATGCAAAATGTAAAACACGTGCTTTTCGTGTAACGACCACCGTCCATTTTGGACGGTAGAGTATTTCGGTCTTAGCCGAAGATTCGATTGACAAGCCAAACACAACAAAGAATCAGCAAAATGATAATGATATTCATTCAGTAATGTCAGGTTACAAGGGCATGAGCCCAGTACAAAGGATGGACAAAAAACAAAAAACTATAACAGCTACTCCCCCCTGTGGCTTTCCTCGGCCTCTATGTGACCTTCGGGAGAGCCCCCCACCACGTCCACCTCTTCCTCCCCCTCGGGAATAATGGGAACAAGTTCCCCATTCACCACCTCCATGTTAACATCGGCCCCCGAAAGGTCGATGCCGGGAACTAGAACCTCAGCTTGGGCAATGGCTTTGTCAAAACCTTTCCGGTGCTCGATGACAATGCAGCTGGTGGCCTCCTTTACGTCCTCCTCGAGCAGCATCTTAGCCTGGATCTCAACCTCCAAGGCAGCCTTGAGCCGATCAATCTCAGCCTGAGCCTCTTTGAGCTTTTCTTCGGCACGAGCCTTGTCTTCTTCAACCCGAACTCTGCCTTCCTCGACTGATTTTGCCCGAGAGTCCAGCTCGGAGTTCCGAGTATTAATGTCAGCAATGGTGGTAGTCAGGCGTTCATTCTCGGAGGAAATCCGGGAAAGATCCCCCTTCAACCTCTCGATAGCAGCAAACTCAGACTCCAATTGTTGAGACTTCCTCTCGATCTCCGTCACCTCTCGGCTACAGAAACGAGCCAAAGCTGCAGCCAAAGGCGATGGGCCGAGAGGGCCTCCATGCTAGATCGGGCCCCCTACTGCTTGATAAACCGAAGATCAGCGGCTTTTAAGAGGCTCGAGTCGAAAGAGGAGGAGGGGTTGAAGTCTTCACCCCAGAGAGATGAAGTCCCCGCCTTGGGGTAGTGTTGTACCATTTTGGCTCGAGGGGGCGGAAGGTGCCTGTTCTCGCCCGCGATTTGCGTCCCCGAGTAGTAGGGCGAGGGGAGCTTGGGCCAGGAAGGGGAGAATCTTCGGCGACCACTTCAACCTCTGCCCTCTTCCTTTTTTGAGGGGCGGATGACGAAGCCCCCTTTGCAGAAGCCTTGGTGGGAGGAGGTCTTTTCTGCTTCTTCTCGGTTGAAGAAGGACCCTGACCCTCTTTACCAACACCAGCCTTGACAAGCTTTGAAAAGTCGAATTTTCCCATGATGACTGTCAAAAAGAAAGAGTTGTTAGTATAACAACACATGCAGAAAATACTTAAGAAACTAAAAAGCCGAGCACTTACTTTTAAGGTCGGACCTTGGGGTGGAGGAGAAGGGGAGTTTCATAAGGCGTGCACAATGGAGGGGCTGAGGAAGATTTTCTAGTACATCTATATCCCGCCTATCCTCGGCCGGCAGGGAATGATACTCGAAGCCGACGAATTTTGTGGGAGAGGATTGCCAGTATAAAGGAAACTTGGCATATTTATTCTCGTCAAAAAAGTGGGAGGTATGAGAACTCGAAGGGCGAACACGGAAGAAGCCAACCTTGAAGTCTTTATACGACGATGCGAATAAACTAAGAAGACCTCTTCAGTTCAACCCATTAAGGGATACCCATCCCTTTTTCTCGCCAAATCTGGTTTGATAAAAGTACAAAAATTTTGGAGTGGTGGGCTCTATCCTTATGTATTTACATAGAATCTGAAAGGCTTTCATAAAATCCCAGCTGTTAGGGTGAAGCTAAGTAGGTGCGACGTTCATGGTTCTCAGAACGTCGCACTCAAACTCAGTAAAAGGAAGAGACACATGCAGTTTCTCAAAAAGCGTTTTATACATATATGTAAAGGGGGCTCGGAAGGACGAGCCCTTAGAAAGACACACTCGGTGCCCGAGCACGGAGAACAAATAAACTCGGACTCGTCTCCGGAGGCCGAGATATTGATATGGGACCGAAGTTGAACAATTGAATCGGTAGTTTGGTAGTCAGAAAAAAAGGTTCCAACCTCCCCTTTAACCCAGGTATACCCAGGAAGGGTAATATCGGGAATAGGGTCTTTTGGAACCCTAGGGCGTTGTTTGCGAGCGGCGGGTTTGGACACTCTGGGAGGGGGAGAACCAGACCTAGGCGAATCAGACTCGGAAGAATCTGAGTCAGTCGAAGATGACCCGGAGGAGGACGGTTCCGCCTCCCCCGACGCTCGCTTCCGTGAAGGAACAGAAGAAAGCGAAAGGATCCCCCAATTGGGGAAACTTCGCTCAACCAGAGGCGAAGTATTCGACTCGAAGACACAGATGAACTCATATCCGGAAACCAGAAATAGAGCTTAGAAGCACGAAGGAAAGGAAGAGACGGAGGCGTGCACGGAGGATGACAAGCAGAGAGACAATGGCAGAAACTTGGAAGACGAGGGTGAATGGCAAAGAAGGGTAAGCAAAGTAGGAAGGAGTTGGCGCCAGAGGAGATATTTATAGCCTGCGGTTGGAAGCCCATTGTCCATCGGGCGCAAAAAGGGCGCGACTTTTGATTGTCCCGACGCGACTTTTGATTTTCCTCCCATTAAATGGGCGCGGAACTCTAGGGTTTCTTGTCTATGGCGTGCCGAAGAAGTAATAGGGGAATAATTGCTTCCTCTGACAGAGAGAGAAGACTTGATTGAAACGACAGCTGAGAATGTGGATAACTGCATAGCCGAAAAATAAGCTCGGTCTCGTACGTATCAGCTCCTTCGCTTATTCAAGCTCGGAGCTCGGGGGGCTTGTGTACTGGTCGAGAATGTAAGACCGAGAACTCGTCTATACACTGGACCAACCGAGCTTACCCCCACGAGTGGGCCTTAGCCCAAACTCCTCCGAAGCCGAGGACATGTCAGCACACCTGACACCCGAGGATAACTACTCGGCCCCTTTCCATGACAGGCCACGCACGAAGGTACCTCGGCCCCAAGCTATCCATCCGCAGCTAACCAGGCCGAATATCTCGCTAGCCATAATGTCACTCTGGATAATCAGGCTCCGGATGTCTCTCCCCATGATCGCGATCTGATCCAAATATTCCTCCGCTTATTTCGGAGCTTGATCCTGAGAGATCACTATAAATAGGGGGCTTAACCCTCATTCAGAACTACGTTTGCTTTGATTCCCTTTTGGATACGTAGGAGCAGAATCCACATTCTGTCAAGCACAATCCAAAAACACCCCACTAATCCTCGTTCAGCCGAGTATCTCATATCCGAGATATTTGGACGGAACACTAGTAATTCTAGATAGATCACCATTCAAATGATTTATATGTTTCTCCAACTTAATAAAATTATCACATATAGGTGGTTCCAAAACAGTAGCCAATCTTTCTTTTACAGCACAATTTTTTGTTTTTAATTTATCTAGCTCTTTGTTTAAAACAAAAATTTTCTCTTCTAGGCATGTGATGGTTTTCTCAGACTTAATTCGCAATCTAGCAAGTCTAATGGATTCTTTATGAAGTTCTTCAAAAGCATTTTGCAATTCATCAAAAGTAGGTTGTGAATCAAAATTTACCTCACTATCTGAATCACTGTTATTGCTGGCCATCAAGCACAAGTTTGCCTCCTCAGATTCAGATTCTTCAGTGGATTCTAGATCATTATCATCCCAAGCAATATAGGCCTTTCTTGGCTTTCTCCACTTTTTGTCCTTTGAGTCAAACTTTTTTGTTTTGTCCTTTTGCAGTTTTGGACAATCAAGCTTCATGTAGCCAATCTTTCCACATTCATAGCATGTGATATTGTTGGAAGAGTTGTCACCTTTGCTGAGATTTATCTTTTGAAAGGTGGATGACTTTCTTTTGAAGTTGCTTTTCTTCTTTAGGAACTTCTTGAATTTTCTAACTAGCATTCCCATCTCTTCTTCAGATTCTGCCTCTTGTGCTGAATCATTATCATCACTGTCTTCTACTTCTCTGACTTGTGATTTTAGATCCAATCCCTTTTTCTTATTTGTCAGTTTCTTCATTCTCATTCAATATGTTCAACTCCAATTCATGCTCTTGCAGTTTTCCAAACAATGTGGCAATGGTCATTGATGAGAGGTCTCTAGATTCTGAGATTTCAATGACTTTAGGTTGCCATTCTCTGCTCAAGCATCTCATTACTTTGTTAATTTGATCCTCATTTGATATAGCTTTTCCAAGACCAGTAAGTTGGTTGACAATGTGAGTGAATCTCTTTTGCATTTCAGACATAGGTTCTCCTTGCTTCATTTTGAATAGCTCATACTCATGTGTGAGGTGGTTCATTCTTGCTCTTTTGATATATGTGGTTCCTTCATGTGTTACTTGCAATGTATCCCACATCTCCTTTGCTGATTTACAATTTGAAACCCTGAAAAACTCATCACGGCTTAAAGCAGATGTTATAATATTCTTAGCACGTGCATTATATTGAACTCTTTTCTTATCATCCTCATTCCATTCAGTTTTTGGCTTATTTCTTGGAGAACCTTTAGCATCTAAAATAGAGGGGACAAATGGTCCATTTTCTACTGCATCCCATATGTCAACACATGCTGCCTCAAGAAAGATTACCATTCTTTCCTTCCAATAGATACACTCAGATCCATTGAAGGCAGGAGGGCGTGCAAGGGAAGCCCCTTCATTCAAGAAGTCATTGAAAGCCATACTCTTATAGCTGTTAAGCCAAACTTAAGAGTTTAGCTCTGATGCCAATTGTTGTTTTGGCTTCAAAGACTCAAGAGAGGGGGGGGGGGGGGGGGGATTTAGTTTTCAAAAAGTCTTCCTTTTCAAAAACTTTACTTTTCAAATCAGAATTGCCTCAGGATCTTTTACAAAAAAAACATTGAAGGGCTTTTTATGAAATCATGAATAGAAGGCGATGAGGATAAGAAATATTGATTCAGAATTAATGGATCACAGAATAGGTTCAGGTTCAAAACTCAATAATAACAAAATACAGAAACCGATTAAGCCTTTAAAGATTAAGAACAAGTTATGCAAGTTTCAGATACAATCATTAACAATCAAGAACAAACTTGCAGGTTTCAGTTTCAATGATTAAGAAACAGAAATTAAGCTATTCGGATTTGATTACATATGATGCAAGATTCAATTCAAATATTGATCCTTGAGAATAGAATTGAATACACATTATTATTATAGTTTACTCAAGGTTCAATACTGATTATGCAGATCAAGAACTGATATCAATGGAATACCTAGAACATCAAGATCATAGTTATATGCGTAAGACTGAAATTAAAGAGTTTGAGTTTAGAGATACCACACAACCAGATTTATCCTGGTTCAGTCACCACCACTGTGACCTACATCCAGTCCCCACTCCACCTGTGGGTTTTCACACACTAACACAACAAGCTTTATCCAGGTAGCTTGAAAAACCTTTACACCACAGAGCACTCCTTCACCTCGAGATACCACACTCTTGTGAAGAGCCTCAATGTTCTTCCTTAGGGATACCTCACCCTAATCACATAGAGAGACTCCCTCTCTCGTTAAAATCAAATAGAACAAAAAATTGATTCCTAACTCTCAATAGTCGGATATACAAATTGATTCACTTATGAGGATGAAACACTCTTTTCACAATAAGCTCAATAAAGATGATGAATGATTTTCACAATTGATCTCTCAAATTGATTTCGTGTATTTCTGATATGTTATGATATATGTTGATGATGTTTGATATGTATTGAAGTGTTCCTTTGATCCCACTTTATATAGAAAACAAGTTATAGTCGTCGGGATCAATTAAAACAGATTTGGGTCTGATAACAGAATCTGTTTTCTTGATTCTGATTCTTGAAATAAGATTCTACATCGGCATCGTCTTCAATCCTCAGGGCTCGTAGTTGATAGTAGACGAGCTCCATATGCCACGTCATTAGACGGAGCTTCTCATTAAGGACTTAGAAAGTCCAAAGACTTGTGTGGACGAGCGCTTCTATCACTTTAGTGGACGAGCGCTTCTGTTCACTTTAGTGGATGAGCGCTTCTGTCACTTGTGTGGACGAGCGCTTCTGTCACTTTAGTGGACGAGCGCTTCTGTCACTTTAGTGGACGAGCGCTTCTGTCACTTTAGTGGACGAGCTCTTTTGTCACTTGTGTTGGACGAGCGCTTCTATTGCTTTAGTGGACGAGTGCTTCTTATTTCCAAAAGTCATTTTCATTAACGAAAACTTATTCCTTTTAATGCAAGTTATGAAAATTGATTTTCTCATGCATCTTTTTAGTTGAGCTATTTTGTGACTAAGAGATTTCTTTCTCTTACAAATCATCTAAGACTTAAATATAAAATTCTTCGTTAAGCTTGGTCTTGATGATCCTTTGATCTTTGACTTTGCTCTTTTGATTTCTTCATGCAGCTCCTTAATTCCTTCACGTTCTTCCTTGAATATTTTCCTTGAATTTGCTTAATGAACTTGTTGATCACTGCTTGATACATGTCTTTGCAATTTGACACTAAAACACTTGCATAGACATTAAATTGTATTTGTCATATATCAAAATCTCTAAGTCATTGAGTAATCTCTAAGTCATTGAGTCTTATAATATCCTCATACATAGTGAGTTAAGAAGATCATAAGTTAAATCTCTTTGTTAGAGTTAGAGCCTGGAGAGGTTTGGTAAGAAAGGAATACTTGTAAGCCTGGAGAGGTGTTGAATACTTGGTTTTAATCTATTTGGAAAATAGTGGAGAAAAACCTTCAAGTAGAAGGGACTGGACCTAACTCTTGGTTGGAAGAGAGTGAACCAGGATAAAACATCATGTGTGAATATTTTATCCCTAAACTCTTACGGCTTTATTTGTTTTTACTGACTGAGGGGTTTTGATATTGATTTTGTTAAAGCTTTTTAAAAAGGATCTATTTCTTTGTGCTTGCTTCTGATTTATTCTTCTTGTGTGCAAAAATAGTTTCAAAGGTTGTTTTCGAAAATTATTAACAAACACAATTCAACCCCCCTTCTTGTGTTTTCCTGTGTCTACTTCAATATCTATCACTGGTGTTTTCTTTTTGAACTATGCCTACTAAAAACCAAACCCCAGCCTACTCCGCAGAAGGTCCCAACCTCCAACATATCCAGGATACCCTTTTGGATCTTGCATCTTCTCTCTCGGAATTCAAAGTGCAACAGGAAGAACGTCAATTTGTTCCTGATCAACGCCACGATGAATATCAAACCTAGCTTCAGACACTGCAACAACAAATCCTTATCAAACCTATCCTACCCACACCACCCCCATTTCCAGAAAACCAAGTGAAACCTCCTAAACTCCATCTACAACCCTTTGATGGATCCAACCCACTAAAATGGATCTTTCAAGCAGACCAGTTTTTCAACTTTTATGCCATCCCCCCATCAATGCCTTGCCTATATAGCACCCTATATGACTGATGATGCTCTTGGCTGGTTTCAGTGGATGCACAAAAATGGTTCTCTCTCCACTTGGGCTGATTTCACTCGGGCCTTGGAACTGCGTTTTGGCCCTTCCAGTTTTGTGAATCACCAACAGAGCCTTTTAAGCTCCGCCAAACAGCTTCAGTAACTACATATCAACGAGACTTTGAAAGAATTTGTAACAGGGTGGTCGGCTTACCCCCACCTGCAATATTGGATTGTTTTCTTTCAAGTCTACACCCCGAAATTCAACACGAACTTGCTATTTTGAAACCTGAATCTATTTCTGATGCTATTGGCCTTGCCAAGTTAGTGGAGTCTAAACTCCAAGCCAATCGTGTTCACCAATTCCCTAAACCCACGACCAGATACAACCCACCTATGACTTCACCACCCCCACCTTCCCTACTACCACCACCACCCACCCATTTGGCTATAACCGCCCCACCAAACCCACAAAATACCCTACCCATCCGTCATTTATCAACAGCGGAACAACAAGTCCGTCGTGCCCGAGAGCTTTGTTTCAATTATGATGAACGATTCCATACCGGGCAACGTTGTAAATCCCGACAGTTCCTCTTACTGCTCACTGATGAGGACCCCCCAACACCTAAAGAACCCCCAGATGACCTGTATTTGCTAACTGAGCATACCCCACCATTACCCACTTCCCTACTCTCCACTCCCTCCCCTACTAGTGAACCTTTCCTTCACCCAAACCATACCAATACCCACCCAACTGATTCACAAGAACTGAAACATTTTCACCTCTCCATGGATGCCATGACTGGACAAGCCTCACCATGCACTCTGCGTTTTCAAGCCCATATTCAGGGCCATCCAGTCACTATTCTGGTGGATACGAGCAGCTCCCACAACATTTTACAACCTTGGGTTGCCACTTTTCTTGGCTTAATCATTCAACCCATGGAAAAATTCTCAGTAATGGTTGGAAATAGGGCACATATCCACTGTTCTAGATGCTGCCAGGATGTCCCTGTTTTGGTCCCTCCTGTTGTAACACCCCGATTTTTCACTGCTTTCTAATATCGAAAATTTATATAAATGATTATATTCTTATCCCAGACTTGGAAAATGACTTTGGATAAACTAAAGTCATTTCCCTATCATACTTATTTTTATAAGGTTGTGGGAAAGTTTTGGGTTGAAAATTCATATGGAACCCGGTTTACATTTTCTACGTTTTCACTTACAGTAAGATTTTACGGATGAGAAACCCTAATTTCGACTCAGGAACGCAACCATTAGGTTTTATATTTTGTCCCTGACGATTTTCCACATTTCGTAAAAATTCGTTAGGAACGAAATACTATTAATTTATTCAGGCGTAATCGTTAAGAAAACACGTAAAACCTAAGTCGAGGGATAAGTCGAATAAACGATGGAGGCAATTATGTAGCTGAGATATTAGGAGAGGTTAATATAGCAGAGAGGACAAGGAGTCCGGTCTTAAATTCTAGTGATCGGGAAATTTCAAGTGAAATGATCAAAATACCGCTACCCTTAACCTAACAGACGTTTGGTTAAATTTTAACCATGGTTAAGGAATCATGGTTAGTTTGTGTGGACAATAATCAGCCACACACTTCCTAAAATGTGAGCCACGTGTTTTTAACCACACTCACTTATTAACCATAGTTAAGTTATTATTAACCATAGTTAAGTTATTATATTATTTTCTAACTTAACCTTAGTTAATTTAACTCAACCATGGTTCTTTTATCACATTAAACCACACAAAATCTGCTCCTAAATCCCTCATTTTCATGCAGTCACACATCCCCCACACTTAGCCATTTCTAACTTCGTCTTCTTCATCACTTTCTCTCATTTTCTCAAGAACACCATAAGCGATTTTGTGAAGAACTTGGTCTTTTCTCTTAATTTATTCAAACTACAAGAGGTATAACTTCCTCTCCATGATAAATCATGTCTTCTTCTTCATTGATTTCACTTGTTTCATGCCATGATCTTCATGGTTTCATTCTTAGATCTAGCAGTTTGAAAATCTCTATAAAATTATAGAAAACTCCTATGATCATGAAACCAACTTCTATGATCTTATAATCATCTATATATTCATAATCCAAGAGCATGAATCAAACCAAAATTTCCTCCCCACTTTTCACTTCATGGCCGAAACCTTGCTTATTGGGTGGAGGAGATTTTGTTCATTTTCTTTAGCAAGTGAACTTGGATTTCATCTTTTCATATCATGTATATGTTGGATCCAAAGTGTTGTATCAAAATCAAATCTCTAGCCTATTTTGTGTGTCATGTCCGAAAACATGTCTTTGATGGATTAGAATATCTTTGTTTCAATATTTGTTGTTAATCACTACTCCTATGTCTTAAGTATTAAGGATCATTAATCCAAGGACTTAAGAATTTTAGAAATTTTTAGTCACAAAATCCTATCATGGCCGAACCTAGCATATAGAATATAGGTGATTTTATGTGTTTGATAGTAATTTTTTGGTTGTGGTTATTGAAGGTTAAGTGATTTTGTGTTGTACGTGAAACCGGATCGGCGACAAAGTTCTAATCGGAATCAAAATCTTCGAGAGATAACGGGGATTACTTGAGGGGTTTTTTCGATAGCTATATGCTATCAGTTTGTGGTCTGTATTATTTATCTGTGGTTATTGTGGTTGTTTAAGTTATGTTACTTTTATCGGTGTTTAGTGATATACTGTTATTTAATTATCTGTTTTAGTTAATTATTTGCAGTTATATGTTATAGTATTTTAATGCAAGTTAATGCATGATATACTCTGTGTTAATTGATATAATGTGATGTTGGATGTTGTTTGAGAAGTCTGGCAATGGCCAGTGCTCAATTAATTAAATGAGATAAAAGCTTTAAGAAGCTTTACAATAAATATTCAATATTTAATTGAGAAATATTTGGATATATTATGATTTAAAATAATTATTTGAGAAAATAAGAATTTTTCATAAATATTATTATTTTAATGATTTATTAGTGTAAAAGTAATCTGAGTCACAGTGAGGGCGTAACCGTAAAATTATTTTTGTACTGCTGATTTTCACATGAGACATTCCGAAATAATATAAAAAGTTATTTAGTGAAATTAATATTTGAAAATAACTTAGTTATGATATTAGAAAAATTACTTAAGGAGAAAAGGTCAAATTTTTACTTAAACGTATTTTAAAATGTTAGGTGGTGATTAGTTCTGAAAACGTGGTTACATAAAGTATTTTCTTAAAACAACAGTATTTCTTTAGCCTCATGTAGTCACCCTTTTTGAAAGATAAGATTTTCAGAAAAATATTTCAAGTAACTGATGATTTTACAAAGAAAATTCCAATTTTGAAATGATTTTTTTTAATCAAGTTTTAATCAACGACGGTATTTCCAACAACTTGGACAACTTGGATGAAAATTTTAAGACATTGAAAACTACGATGGTCGTAAGCTTTTGAGTTTGACAAGGAAAGATTGAACACGAAGAAAAACGACGAAAACAAAATGTTTTACATGCATTTCCTACGAAGTTAATCATGGTATCTTGATGATATTCATGTCACGACGTATTTGTTAATCATGGTATCGTGGCGATATTCATGTCTCGACGTATCATTGTACCTTGGTGGTCAACGAAAACCATACATGACATTCTCATTGTGCCTTGTGTTGGACAATGGGCTATGGTAAAAACGACGTGCCTTATTTGGCAATCGAGTCTGATCAACTCATTCGTACAACATTGGGGGATCTCCGGAGATTAAGTAAAATGTTAGACGTCGAATATTGAAGTGTTCATGCATAATTTTCAAATGACGATGATCGGGTATGAAACCCATTGATATACTACTTGCTTATTTATGAGGACTATGTTATTATGAAGTTGCATATGTGTATATGTTTTCTTTTGTGTCGCGCATGTAGTTATCGTGTTAAATCCATATATTGGTTTTTCACCCTTGCATTATTTCTGTTGGATAATCGGCTATGGTAAAAATGACGTGCCTTATTTGGCAATCGAGTCTGATCAACTCATTCATACGACGTTAGGGGATCTTCAGAGATTAAGTAAAATGTTAGACGACGAATATTGAAGTGTTTATGCATAATTTTCAAATGACGATGATCGGGTATGAAACACATTGATATACTACTTGCTTATTTATGAGGACTATGTTATTATGAAGTTGCATATATGTATATATTTTCTTTTGTGTCGCCCAAGTTTCCTTAGTTCGGGGCATGCCGATGTTTCTTTGTTACTATTATGTCTGTCTTATAGGGGTGACCAACTTAGGTTTTATTTATAGTATGTTGTTGTTTTTCAATAAGGACCTATACTTATAAAGGTCTAGATGTGAAAACAGTATAATGCAGTATGGTTGTATGATGTTATATATCTATCTATCCATATACGGTCATGTTTAAGTTGTGGTTGTGGTAGTCGAAAAGAAAAAAAAGAAAACAAAAATTTATCACCGTTTTTGGGGAAAAATAATCGATTGAGAAAATATTATTTTCCGAAAGCAACCAACGAAATAAAGTTTTATTTTTCCGTAACGAGTTAATCAGGTAATGCTCCAAGGGGGGTGTTACACCTGTGACATTCCACATTCTATTCTACTTAATTCCTATTCAAGGTGCTGGTGCGGTTTTCGGGGTCCAATGGTTACAAACTCTAGCCCCTTTGTCTCGGATTTTAAGATACCTTCTATGCAATTCTATTTTGAAGGTTCTCTTATTACTCTCAAGGGTACTGGTTCACCTTTGATTGCTCATGCCTCTTTTCACCAAGTTGTCCATATGTTGCACACGGATCCTATAGCCACTTGCCACACCATCTCCATGCTATCCTCCTACCCATATACTACCCTCAAACCCGAGGACCTAGAATCCTTACAATCTGTCCCATCTAACCTGCGCCAAATACTTCTCCAACACTCCATCATTTTTTCCACACCTCACAACCTTCAACCAAACAGACCTCATGACCACCATATCCACATATTACCAAACTCTTGACCCATAAACACTAAACCTTACCGCTACCCCCATGATAGTGTGATTTTACATTATGTTTTATGTATACTTTCGCATGCATTTTTCATATAGATTAGGCATTCTTTATTTGATTTTAGTTAGATTTTCCCTTGGAACGGGTGAAGCGGTTTCTTGGTGTTGTTTTGCAGGAATTAATGTAAAAATGATCAAAATCAGCCATGATGGAGCCTGGATGAAACAGAGCTTGAAAAGTGAAGAATATGAGCCAAACAGAGCCCATCACGGCCTGGCCGTGATGACCATCACGGCCATGATCAAGCAGAGCAGAAGGCAAAAGTCAGAAGCTATCATGGAAATTGCTCGCCCCACGAGACTGAAGACCAGCCTATGCCAGAAATGTCATCTTCTCTACCTCGCCCCATGAAAGGCTACTCGCCTCGTGAGACTGTGGACCAGAAGCCATCACGCCCAGGCCCTGATACTCATCACGGGCTTATTTGAGAAGACCCTTACTGTCTCGCCTCGCGATCCACTCTCGCCTCGCGAGAGATCTAGTCTCTGTAACAGCAGATTTTTAACATTCGCCTCGCGAGCCATGTCTCGCCTCGCGAGCGCGCGCAGAATCTGATTGGTATAAATTGTTGTTTTAGGGCAGAATGGGGGAGTTTTTAGAGTTTTTGAGTTTTGGAGAGTTTAAGAGGGAGGCACTTGGAGGCTGCGGCTGGGCTAGGGTTCCAACCCTAAAAGGGAGCTGAGTTAGGGGTTCTTTGTCTGACAAGCAGGGGAAGCTTCAATGGAGTTCTCCCTTTCTTCCTTTCTCTACTGCTTTTTTGGTTTGGCTTTATCTGTAATTATGAGTAGCTAATTCCCGTTTGTTGGGATTAGATGTAATCAAACTAAAATTCATGTATTTATCTTGACTGATTATTCTGTGTTCATGCCTTCGTATTAGTGATTAATTTTCTGTACTTAATGCTTGTTGTGGCTAGCACCCCCATGACTCGATTTGTGTTTTGATATGCAATTGGGAAATTCGTATTAGAACCGGAACTGAATTTAATCACCTAGTAACCCTTGCATCTAGGAATGGAGTTTGGTTTACTAGCAATCGCGTAATCCCTAATTCTAATGCAAATTCATTAATCTAGGCCACCTAAGGAATTGGGGTCTATTAGTGGATTTAGGCTCTTGCCATCCGAGGAATCGGGGTTTGAGTAATTTAGTGGATTGATTTTAATATTTGAAGTATGAATGGGAGGTATCTAGTCCTGGTAGTACATGAGACAGAGGTTTGGTGAAGTCTAGTCCCAACATATCCCTTTCGCACTCCAAGTGTTCGATAGAAATTCTCAAAGAACTTTTCCATTTCGTTTGTTTGTTTTGATTTCTCTTCATAGTCTAGATAGTTGCTGAGTTTGTGAATTGGTACTTGACATCCAATCCCCGTGGATACGATAACCGGTCTCACCACCGTATTACTTGCACGACTGGATATACTTGCCCAGATCCGTCAACACCCCATTTCCAAAAAGAGGCTATGACAAAATTGATTGTCGATATGCTACAAGAAGGGCTTATATGCCCTAGTACCAGCCCTTATTCATCTCTGGTTCTCCTAGTCAAGAAGAAGGATGGAACATGGAGATTTTGTGTGGACTATCGAGCCTTGAATGCTATTACTATTAGGGATCGTTTCCCTATACCTACCATTGATGAATTATTGGATGAACTTCATGGTGCTTCTTGTAAGACTCAATGACTTGGAGATTTTGATATATGACAAATACAATTTAATGTGTGTGCAAGTGTTTTAGTGACAAATTGCAAAGACAAGTATCAAGCAGTGACCAACAAGTTCATTAAGCAAATTCAAGGAAAATATTCAAGGAAGAACTTGAAGGAATCAAGGAGCTGCATGTAGAAATCAAAAGAGCAAAGTCAAAGATCAAAGGATCATCAAGACCAAGCTTAAAGGAGAATTTTAGATTTAAGTCTTAGATGATTTGTAAGAGAAAGAAATCTCTTAGTCACAAAATAGCTCAACTAAAAAGATGCATGAAGAAAATCAATTTTCATAACCTGCATTAAAAGGAATAAGTTTTTTTTAATGAAAATGATTTTTGGAAATAAGAAAATTATTTGTCAGGTACAGCCATGTAATCAATGGATGCATGTCTGCTACTGTAACTGACAAATGAATTTAAGGTTCTTGATTCAATACATAGATGTATTGAATGGATGTACTGATAGATTAACCAAGTTCAAGATTTTGAGAAACTATCAGAACTATCAGTATGAAATTGGTTAATACAGCCATGTACTCAACCCCTGTTCAAGAACCAGAATCAATAAAACAGATTCTGTTATCAGACCCAAATCTGTTTTGATTGATCCCAACGACTATAACTTGTTTCCTATATATAGAGGGATCAAAGGAACACTTTTAACATATCAAAAAAATATCAGAATTACATGAAATCAATTTGAGAGATCAATCATCTTCTTGCTTAAGCTTCATTGTGAAAAAGAGTGTTTCAATTCTCATAAGAACTTCAATGTGTACGTCTGACTATTGAGAGTTTAGGAATCAATCTTTTCGTTCTATTTGATTGTAAAGAGAGAGGGAGTCTCTCTATGTGATTAGGGTGAGGTATCCCTAAGGAAGAACATTGAGGCTCTTCACAAGAGTGTGGTATCTCGAGGTGAAGGAGTGCTCTGATGTGTAAAGGTTTTTCAAGCTACCTGGCAAAAGCTTGTTGTGTTAGTGTGTGAAAACCCACAGGTGGAGTGGGGACTGGATGTAGGTCACAGTGGTGGTGATTGAACCAGGATAAATCTGGTTGTGTGGTATCTCTAAACTCAAACTCTTTAATTTATGTCTTGCGCATATAACCGTGATCTTGAAGTTCTAAGTTTTCAATTGATATCAGTTCTTAATCTGTTTAATATGAATTAAAAGCAGAGTATTACTGCAATCAATCTTGAGTTATTAATTTTCAAAACTGAGTTGATTAAGACTGTTATTGATCACTGAAACTGATATATTGTAACTTCAGTTCTTGACTGATTAAGGCTTGTATCTAATACCTGTGCGACCCTGAACTGAACTTCTTTCTGTTTGATTCAATCACTGTTTAATTGATAGCTGTGAGCTGTGAAGTTGAATCTTATTAGTGATTTCTCTTTCTGAATAAATATTTCTTATCCTCATCACCTTGTATTTAAGATTTCATAAAAAGCCCTTTCTTGATTTGTTAAAGATCTTGAGGCAACTCTGATTTTAAAAAAAAGTTTTTGAAAAGGAAGAATTTTTGAAAACTCAATCCCCCCCCCCCCCCCCATATTGAGTCTTTGAAGCCAAAACAACAATTGCCATCAGAGACAAACTTTTAAGTTTGGCTTAACAGCTATAAGAGTATGGCTTCCAATGACTGTTTGAATGAAGGTGCTTCCCTTGCACGCCCTCCTGCCTTCAATGGATCTAAGTATATCTATTGGAAGGAAAGAATGGTAATCTTTCTTGAGACAGCAGGTGTTGACATATGGGATGCAGTAGAAAATGGACCATTTGTCCCCTCTACTGTAGATGCTAATGGTGCTCCAAGAAATAAGCCTAAAACTGAATGGAATGAGGATGATAAGAAAAGAGTTCAATATAATGCACGTGCTAAGAATATTATAACATCTGCTGTAAGCCGTGATGAATTTTTCAGGGTTTCAAATTACAAATCAGCAAAGGAGATGTGAGATACATTGCAAGTAACACATGAAGGAACCACATATGTCAAAAGAGATAGAATGAACACCCTCACACATGAGTATTAGCTGTTCAGAATGAAGCAAGGAGAACCTATGACTGAAATACAAAAGAGATTCGCTCATATTATCAACCAACTTGCTTGTCTTGGAAAAGCTATATCAAATGAGGATCAAATTAACAAAGTAATGAGATGCTTGAGCAGGGAATGGCAGCCTAAAGTCACTCCAATCTCAGAATCTAGAGACCTCTCATCAATGACCATTGCCACATTGTTTGGAAAACTGCAAGAGCATGAATTGGAGATGAACAGACTGAATGAGAATGAAGAAACTGACAAAAATAAAAAGGGATGGGCTCTGAAATCACAAGTCAGAGAAATAGAAGACAGTGATGATGATGATTCAGCACAAGTGGCAGAATTTGAAGAAGAGATGGGAATGCTAAATAGAAAATTCAAGAAGTTCCTAAAGAAGAAAGGCAACTTCAAAAGAAATCCAACCACTTTTCAAAGGAGAAATTTCAGCAAAGGTGACAACTCTTCCAACAACATCACATGCTATGAATGTGGAAAGATTGGCCACATGAAATTTGACTGCCCAAAACTGCAAAAGAAGGACAAAACAGAAAAGTTTGACTCAAAGGACAAGAAGTGGAGAAATCCAAGAAAGGCCTACATTACTTGGGATGATAATGATGTAGATTCCACTGAAGAATCTGAATCTGAGGAGGCAAACTTGTGCTTGATGGCCAACAATAACAGTGATTCAGATAGTGAGGTAAATTCTGATTCACAACCTACTTTTGATGAATTTCAAGATGCATTTGATGAGTTACATGCCGAATATCTTAAGATTGCTAAACAACTTGTCTCATCTAGAAAAATATTTGCTAAACAATGTGATGATTATGCATGCTTGAAAATGAAAGAAAGAGAACTGGAAGCTAGGAGTAAGGTCTTGATTGCATCTAGCTCTAATTGTTCTAAGTGTTGTACATTGACTAAAGAAGTTGAAAAACTAAAAAATGACTTAGCCAAGTTCACAAATGGTAGAGATAACTTGAATGCTTTATTAGGACAGCAAAAGTGTGTTTATGATAAGGCTGGAATAGGCTATGAACCGAACATACATGAGAAATCTTTGAAGAAATTTTTTGCTGCACCTAAGACATCAAACACACCATTTGTTAAATGCAATTTTTGTGCTAGAAAAGGTCACACAGCTTCTACATGTCAATACGGAAAATCGGCATACAATAAATCTAAGTATATATGGGTTCCTAAAGGAACTATTGCTGGAACTAACTCAAAAGGACCCAAACAGATTTGGGTACCTATAGAACAAACATGAAATTCTGTTTTGTAGGTATGGTGGAAGGTCAATAGAAAAAATTGGAATCATGATATAGAGCCTTCTCCAAACACAAATGGGTAACAATAAAGAAAGAATATTGATTGAATATGTTTTCTAATTATCATTATTAATGTGTGATTGTGAATCTTTCTGTGTTGACTTATATATCATTGCATAATGTGTCTACATTGTTCTATTAAAGTTATTTGATATATCTTGGAACAATCATATGGCGTTCGTGTCTCAAGTAGAACTTAAGAACATAGATGATGCTATAATTGATGAACATTAGATGATGGCTATGCAAGATGAGTTAAACCAGTTTGAAAGAAACCAATTTTGGAAACTAGTGCCTAAACTCAAGAACTGTCAAGTAATAGGTACAAAATGGGTTTTTAGGAATAAACTAGATGAAAATGGTATAATTGTAAGAAACAAGGCTAGATTGGTAGCCAAAGGGTATAACCAAGAAGAAGGGATAGATTATGATGAAACATATGCACTAGTAGCAAGATTAGAAGCTATAAGAATGTTACTTGCTTATGCTTACATAATGGGATTTGAATTGTATCAAATGGATGTTAAGAGTGCTTTCTTAAATGGATTTAAACAAGAGGAAGTGTATGTTGGTCAACCACCTGGTTTTGAGAATAATGAATTGCCTAACCATGTTTATAAACTATCTAAAGCACTATATGGCTTAAAGCAAGCTTCTATAGCTTGGTATGAAAGGTTAAGTAATTTTCTCATTGAAAAAGGATTTAAAAGAGGTAAAGTTGACACAACTTTGTTCACTAAGAAAAAGGCACACAACATTTTATTTGTACAAAAATATGTGGATGATATAATTTTTGGTGCCACTAATGAGCATTTGTGCAATGAGTTTGCAAGTCTTATGCAGAGTGAGTTTGAAATGTCAATGATGGGTGAGCTGAATTTTTTCCTTGGACTGCAAATAAAGCAAACTGAAAATGGAATCTTTATTAGTCAAACCAAGTACTGCAATGAGTTGATCAAGAAGTTTGGCATGGAAAATGCTAAGGAGATGGCTACTCCAATGAGTACCTCCTATTATCTGGACAAGGATGAGCAAGGTAAACCTGTTGATGTTTCTAAATTCAGAGGTATGATAGGCTCACTATGTTATCTTACTGCTAGTAGGCCAGATATCATGTTTAGTGTATGCATGTGTACTAGGTATCAAGTAAATCCAAAAGAATGACACTTAACAATAGTTAAAAGGATAATTAAGTATTTGTTAGGAACAAAAGACATGGGATTATGGTATCCCAAGGGAGCTACATGTACTTTAATTAGCTATTCAGACTCTGATTTTGCTGGTTGTAAACTAGATAGAAAGAGTACTAGTTGAACTTGCCATTTACTAGGAAACTTATTAGTATCATGGTTCACTAAGAAACAATCTAGTGTGGCTTTATCCACTGCAGAGGCTGAATATGTAGCAGCTGGTAGCTGTTGTGCACAGGTTTTATGGATGAAACAACAATTAATTGATTATGGTGTGCAACTAAACCAAGTTCCTATTAGATGTGACAATACAAGTGCAATTAACCTAACTAAGAATCCCATAATGCACTCTAGAACTAAACACATAGAAATCAGACATCATTTCATTAGAGATCATATTCAAAGTAGAGAAATTGAGATTGAATATGTTGATACAACTAAACAACTTGCTGATATTTTTACCAAGCCCTTGAACAAGGAAAGCTTCTTTTTCATTAGAATAGAATTGGACATAATTGATCGATCCTATATCTAAACTCTAAAGAAACTGTTTATATGACTGTATCTTTGTGTAAATATGCTCTGATTCTTGTATGATTTGATTTGGAATATCTATGAATGATTAGAAGAAAGTTTCAGAAGAAATAGATTTGATCAGGAACACCTATGTTCCTAACCCATGTACATGTGTAAAAACTGGAAATTTGTTTTAAGCATGGATGTGATCAATAGCTGTATAGAGGTTCAGGAATGGATCCCCTGCGTTTTTAGTCTGATAAACTCAGAATACACAAGTGACAGAAGCGCTCGTCCACACAAGTGACAGAAGCGCTCGTCCATACAAGTGACAAAAGCACTCGTCCACACAAGTAACAGAAGCGCTCGTCCACTAAAGTGACAGAAGCGCTCGTCCACACAAGTGATAGAAGCGCTCATCCACTAAAGTGATAGAAGCGCTCGTCCACTAAAGTAACAGAAGCGATGTTCCACACAAGTGACAAAAGTGCTCGTCCACACAAGTGACAGAAGCGCTCGTCTACACAAGTCTTTGGACTTGCTAAGTCCTTAATGAGAAGCTCCGTCCAATGACATGGCATATGAAGCTCGTCTACTATGATCCCTGAGGATTGAAGACGACACCGTGTAGAATCTTATTTCAAAACTTCAAATCTTCTGAAATCCAATTCTTTCTTCACCTAATTCTGCAACCTTAGCAGAGCTAACCTTAATCCTTCTTGTACCCAAACCAACCCTAATATGGCAAGAACCAAAAATACTGGATCTTCACCCTCAAAATCTGCTGAGAAGAAGAGGAAGGAAATGGAAACTTCTAAGTCAGCTGAGAAGAAGAAAGGAGTTGAGACTTCAAAGGCTCCTGAGAAAAAGAGGAACAAAGGAAAGGAAATGGAATCTTCCAAAGAAAAGGAAGTCACTGAAATTGCTGCTCCAACTTCATACATGGACAATGATGCTTTTCTTCAAAGCATTGCTGGAAATGGTCCCAAATCTGAGTGGACTTTCATTTCCCTGCACCTCCAGCTCAAACAGAAGAAGATGTTGATGTTGCAAACATTGCAACAGCTGCTGTGAAGGAAGCTGAGCACACCCCTGCTGAACCATCACCTAAAGGTTGAAACAAAAGAAAATCAAAAAGGAAGAACTAGTTCTAGGAATTCATAGGAATTAGAACTTAGTTTTTGAAAGGTAAAATGCCTTAGTTTGTAATTTTGGCTAATGGTTTCTGTTCTTTTTGATTTGTCCCTCTATCACGAACAATTTTATATGCTATGTTTGAATGTTTAAATGTTTGCCTTCTCTATTGCTTTGAATGTTTCTTTTCTTTACCTTTTTGATAATGCCAAATGGGGGAGAAAAAAGTATGATATAGAGAAAGGGGACAATAACAAATTATACATGCATATATTGAGGGGGAGCTTATAAGCTTACATGATATGATTAAGGGGGAGTAAATCAAATTCTGCTATGATAATATTTTTTTTGCTCTGATATACTTCTGCTCTGATACCATGATATAAATCTATCAAAAACACTTAGCTTCTGCTACACTTATACTCTAATCTTATAATTTGTTAGAATATTTGTCATAATAAAAAAGGGGGAGTTTGTAAGACTCAATGACTTAGAGATTTTGATATATGACAAATACAATTTAATGTGTGTGGAAGTGTTTTAGTGTCAAATTGTTAAGACAGATATCAAGTAGTGATCAACAAGTTCATTAAGCAAATTCAAGGAAAATATTCAAGGAATAACTTGAAGGAATCAAGGAGCTGCATGTAGAAATCAAAAGAGCATAGTTAAAGATCAAAGGATCATCAAGACCAAGCTTAAAGGAGAATATTAGATTTAGGTCTTAGATGATTTGTAAGAGAAAGAAATCTCTTAGTCACAAAATAGCTCAACTAAAAAGATTCATGAAGAAAATCAATTTTCATAACCTACATTAAAAGGAATAAGTTTTTTTTTAATGAAAATGATTTTTGGAAATAAGAAAATTATTTGTCAGGTACAACCATGTAATCAATGGATGTATGTCTGCTACTGTAACTGACAAATGAATTTAAGGTTCTTGATTCCATACATAGATGTATTGAATGGATGTGCTGATGGATTAACCAGGTTCAATATTTTGAGAAACTATTAGAACTATTAGTATGAAATTGGTTAATACAGCCATGTACTCAACCCCTGTTCAAGAACCAGAATCAAGAAAACAGATTCTGTTATCATACCCAAATCTATTTTGATTGATCCCAACGACTATAACTTGTTTCCTATATATATAGAGGGATCAAAGGAACACTTTTAATATATATCAAAACATATCAAAAATTTTACAAAATCAATTTGAGAGATCAATTGTGAAAATCATTCATCTTCTTGCTTGA
Organism: Sophora flavescens; assembly: GCA_030762895.1. Classification (NCBI taxonomy): domain Eukaryota; kingdom Viridiplantae; phylum Streptophyta; class Magnoliopsida; order Fabales; family Fabaceae; genus Sophora; species Sophora flavescens. Next base: position 223,475,078 of record CM061062.1, read on the forward strand.
GTTTCATTGTGAAAAAGAGTGTTACAGTTCTCAAAAGAACTTCAATTTGTATATCTGACTATTAAGAGTTTAGGAATCAATCTTTTCATTTTATTTGATTGTAAAGAGAGAGGAGTCTCTCTGTTTGATTAGGGTGGGGTATTCCAAAGGAAGAACATTGATTGAGGCTATTCACAAGAGTGTAGTATCTCGAGGTGAAGGAGTGCTCTGTGGTGTAAAGGTTTTTCAAGCTACCTGGCTAAAGCTTGTTGCGTTAGTGTGTGAAAACCCACAGGTGGAGTGGGGACTGGATGTAGGTCACAGTGGTGTTGACTGAACCAGGATAAATCTGGTTGTGTGATATCTCTAAACTCAAACTCTTTAATTTGTCTTGCGCATATAACTGTGATCTTGATGTTCTAAGTTTTCAAATGATATCAGTTCTTGATCTGTTTAATATGAATTAAAACCAGAGTATTACTACAATCAATCTTGAGTTATTAATTGTTCAAAACTGAATTGATTAAGACTGTTCTTGATCACTGAAATTGAAACTGATATATTGTAACTTCAATTCTTGACTGATTAAGGCCTGTATCTAATACCTGTACGACCCTGAACTGAATTTCTTTCTGTTTGATTCAATCACTGTTTAATTGATAGTTGTGAGCTGTGAACTTGAATCTTATTAATGATTTCTCTTTATGAATCAATCTTTCTTATCCTCATCCCTTCTATTCAAGATTTCATAAAAAGCCCTTTCTTGATTTGTTAAAGATCCTAAGGCAATTCTGATTTAAAAAATAATTTTTTGAAAAGGAAGAATTTTTGAAAACAAAATTCCCCCCCCCCCCCCCCCCCCCAAATGTTGAGTCTTTGAAGCCAAAACAAGACTTCTCATTTGTCAAAAATTGACTTAAGGTCTGGATATCACCAAATCCGCTTAGCCCAAGAAGACATTCCCAAAACAAGTTTTCGAACCTTTGATGGTCACTATGAATTCTTGATGATGCCTTTTGGCCTCTCCAATGCACCATCTACTTTTCAAGCCACTATGAATGACTTATCGAGACCCTATTTGAGAAAGTTCGTTATGGTGTTTTTTTTATGATATTTTGGTTTTTAGTCCTACATGGGCAGCCCATTTGGAACATGTGCAACAGATTCTAAAACTATTGGTATCTCACGAATTCTATGCAAAGTTCTCTAAATGTCAATTTGGGGTGCGTTCGGTGGAATAATTGGGACATATTATTACGGGGCAGGATGTGCAGGCTGATCCTAATAAGCTTGAGGCCATCCGAGAATCGCCTATACCTAATTCCATCACTGCTCTCAGGGCGTTTTTGGGTCTCACGGGTTTTTACAGGCGCTTTGTGCGCAACTATGCCTCTATTGCAAGCCCCTTTACTGAATTATTGAAGTCCAGCACATGGGTGTGGACTCCCGAGGCATCTGTAACTTTTGAAAACCTTAAGGCAGCTATGCTCCAACTACCAATTTTACACCTGCCTGATTTTTCCTTACCCTTTGAGGTCACCACGGATGCTTCCGCAGTGGCTATAAGGGTTGTTTTGTCTCAAAACCACCATCCTATTTCTTTTTTCAGTAAGAAGTTGGGCCAGTGGTTGAGTTCTTCCTCTACTTATGTTCGTGAGCTATATGTGGTAACTGAGGCAGAGAAAAATGGCGGCAATACTTATTGGGAACTACATTTAAAATCTATACTGACCACAAGAGCTTGAAAAGCCTCCTCGCCCAAACAATTCAGACTCCGGAACAACAGAAATGGCTCAAGAAATTGGTTGGTTATAATTATGAGATTCACTATAAACCGGGAAGGGAAAATGTAGTGGCGGATGCTCTCTCACGCATGCCAACCAGAGACACTATGGTAACTCTAGCTACTATTAGTTTTCATACTGTTCCTATGTTATCTACTTTAAGACAATTTTTTTTCAAATCAGCCTGAGGGTACTATACTAATCTGTTACAGTCTGAGTCTTTGATGCACCAACAGTTTTCATATAAGTCGGTACTCTTATATTTCAAGGACAAACTATTCATTCCTAAGGAGTCAGGAGTTATTCCCTCACTATTAGAGGAATTTCATGCCTCACCCTTAGGAGGCCACTCAGGTATTAAGGCCACCTTGGCAAGGCTCTCAGCCAACTTCTATTGGCTTGGAATGCATGCTGATGTTAAGAAATATGTGAATGAATGTTCTGTTTGTCAGCATAATAAATACAGTACACACAGCCCCTATGGTTTGCTATAGCCACTACATGTTCCAAGCAAAGTTTGGGAGGAAATCTCAATGGATTTTATCACTCACCTTCCCAGTTCAGCCAACAAGACTATCATTTGGGTCGTGGTTGATCGACTGGCGAAATTTGCTCACTTTGTGGCCTTGCATACTTCGTTCACAACAGCATCCCTGGCCTCAACTTTCTTGACTGAAATCTACCGCCTGCACGGAGCACCAAAGACAATCATTAGTGATCGTGACATAATTTTTCTCAGTCAGTTTTGGAAGGAACTATTTAAGGCTTTGGGAACTACTCTTACCTTCAGTAGCTCGTACCACCCACAAATCGACAGGAAAACCGAAGTCCTTAACCGATGCTTGGAGACGTATATGCGTTGCTTCGTCAGTGATGAACCCAAGCATTGGTCTCGATTCTTAGCCTTGATTGAGTTTTGTTACAACTCCTCCTTTCACTCTGCCATTGGTATGACCCCGTTTGAGGCTCTTTATGGTCGTGCTCCGTCGTCGATTAAGGACTACGCTTCGGGTACCTCCAAGATCGGATCTTTGGACGAAACCCTAGCTCAAAGGTTTGGAATTTTGAAACTTTTGAAGGCCAACTTGCTCAGAGCAAGACAATGCATGATTCAGCAAGCAAATTCAAAAAGAACTGAGAAAAAATTTGAGGAAGGGGCTTGGGTATACCTGAAACTTCAGCCTTATAGATAGACCTCGGTTGCAAATCGGGTCTCTCAGAAGCTTGCGAAATGTTTTTACGGTCCTTTCCGAATCCTCCGTCACCTCGGACCCGTCGCGTACGAGCTGGAGCTCCCCACCATGGTGCGAATCCATCCCGTCTTCCATGTCTCCTTGTTGAAGTCGTGCCACTGCCACCCCACGGCGCAGATCCCGCCGTTTCCAACCACGGTCGCACCTTCATCTGGTGGCAAACGGTCTCTTGCGGTTCTGTAGCGCCGTTTAGCTTCCTCTGACAGTGACCCCCACGAAGAGCTTCTAGTTCAATGGGAAGGGGAAGACACAAGTGAAGCCACGTGGGAACTAGCTTCAACTATCAGACAAACTTATCCCACTTTAGATCTTAAGGACAAGATCTTTTTGAGAGACCATGGTAACGATACAAACCCAAACGAAACTGGGCTGCTAGAAGCAACAGTTAGGCCCAAACGAAGTGTTTAAAGGCCAGCTTACTTGAAGGACTTTATGTGACCCATGTTATTTCAGTATTAGAAAAACCTGCAGTAAGAAATAGAAGTAAAAATAGTCAGTATTATGAGTAAAGTTTAAATAATTGTAAATGGGTAAAGATGACACTTGGCATCTCATCCTAATTATCAGGAGTTAGTTACAATTGTAGTGCTTTATTATGTTGTTATTGGAATGGAAAAGCAATCAGAAAATTCAGGAAAATCCTTTCTCTCTCTCCCCTTGTCCCTTCCCCTTATACTCTCTTCTACCCTAACGTAATTCCCTTCTTCCTCTGCTAATTCAGTAATATTTCTATAGCAATATCTATCAGGTCACAAATATCTTCTTAGTTAGTTACATTTGAAGATAAATTAGAATTTGAAGATATCAATGATAACTAAATTAGAATCAAACCAACTTAATATTTGTAGATAATATACAAATTTAAATATTATATATAATAACTAAGTCATAAATCTTATTAATATAGATATATTATTAAATTTTACACAACATTTACATCAATCTTAAGAGGGTATGTGAAGCTATAGTTGTCCTTAAAGAGGGTAGTAGATGGGAATAATATCAGGGTCTGGCATGATAGGTGGACCAAAGACATGACTCTTCCTATCCCTTTGAACCCAGCGTTAGTTGAGCATGATTTACGTTTGTTTGATTTATGGGAGGCTGGTAGGAAGATGGACCGAAGAGTATGGTGGTCAGATTGCAAAGTCCATTATTCAGTTAGGCGGTGGTGGCCCTAAGCATGATTGAGGTGGGCGACCGCCCAAGCAGTGGTGAATCTAGAACCCTCACTCAGTATGGGCGATTTATATTAAAAAATAAATAATAATAATAATTATTAGGGTTAAATATGTTTTTGATTCATATAAAATAGGTAAATTTTGATTTTAGTCCCTGTAAAAAATTATTCATTTTTAGTACCTAAAAATACAAAAATTATGTGTTTTTAATATATGATGAGGGACTAAAAATACACTATTTTTATTAATTGTAGAACTAAAAATAAATAAATTTTGTATGGGGATAAAAATAAAATTTTACCAATTTTACCACTAACCTATCAATATTTCAAATTAATTATCATAGGGTCTATGACATAGGCACAACCCTAACCTATTGTGTTGTGCCTAGAAACAAGAAGAAGATTAATTGGGTCCGCCCATGCTCTCAGGGCCCATTTTTTGGGGCACCAGGTAGTAGAATTTTTTTTTACTTAGTATATATAATTATTAAATAAAAAACTTATATAATTATTTTTTTACCAATAAGAAATAATTGTTTCGAAAAATTAATAGTATAGTGATAAAAGATAATATGACAAGTGTATTTGTGTATATCGGAATATCTTTTTATTTAATACATTTTAAATTTTGTTACATTGATGAGGAGTATTTTAAGAGAGTTTAATTGTTATGTACTGTCAGTGTAAAATTTTTTACACCGTCAACCAATCAGAATTCATGGTATAAATGACTTTTAAAGTGCTTAGGATGAGAGTCAAAGATTTTTAATGATTAATTAAATTCTGATTGGTTGACAATGTAAAAATTCTTTACACTGATAGTTTATATCAATTAAATCCATTTTAAGATCCATTTATTTTTTATACTTTGTGGATCGATTGGATCACTTAATAGAAGATTTGAGCACTACATTACATATGAGAAGAATTTTGGTTTTTTGTTTAGTATCGAAAGACTTAGGTCATTCTCTGTTAAGGACTTAAATTATGTTGCAAACATCTTGAAACTTATATAAAATACAACAATTCTTATGATCTTGATAGTGGAATTCTATTTGAAGAATTAAAAGTTATTAGAAAAGTTTTAACAGATGAATCAATTCTTTGAAGACATTTAATTGTTCTTCTAATGCATGCACAACTTGTAGAATAATATTAACTATCCAGGTTACTATTGCATCACCTGAGAGAAGTTTTTCTAAATTAAAAGTTTTAAAATCTTGTTTGTGATCTTATTATGAATAGATTATTAATGATTTTGCATCAAAAAATGCAATGAGAATAATATTCACATAATTAATTATATGAAGGGATCATTTTCTCAACTCGCCCAGGGCACCCAAAATTTTAGGACCGACCCTGCAGTTAGGTCTGCTTACAGGGTGTGCATGGAGAGGTTATTAGACTTGGATCACGTGAAAGTGGAGGGAGATTGGAAGAATTTATGGTCTCTAAATGTTCCTTCGAAAGTGAAGAATTTTCTTTGGAGGACGGCTCGTGATTGTCTCCCAACTAGATCCAAGATTGCTACTCGAGGTGTCCATTGTTCCTCCATTTGCCCATGCTACGAGTCCAATGTAGAAAATAGCTGGCATATCCTGCTATCTTGTGCCAAAAGTGAAGGAGTTTGGAGGATGGTCAACCTGCAGAAATTATTATCTATGAATCTTGAGCTTGCTAATGATTTCCAAGAGCTTTTCTTCTTGGTTAACGGGTAGCTTACGTCTTCTGAAAGAAGTTTATGAGCAATGATGTTGTGGAGCATTTGAAAAAGTAGAAATCTGAAGATTTGTTTGTGTGTGTGTGTGTGTGGCGGGGGGGGCAAAAATCTTATAAATGGATGTTCCAGAGGTGCATTACCATCCAGCTTGTAACCGAGACACCCCGTTGTGCCCTGCTGTTTTATTAGCTTAAAACCTTATTAATTAATTCCTTAATCGCTCGCTTAACAGGAAAAGACGTAAAAATTAAAACTTATATAATAATCATATAACTTCTGCAAATTAAACACATCAACGTTGTAATATATAAATACACACATGTTTATTTATTACATTACCAAAACACTGTTGAGGGTATCCTCTCAATAGGAGCCCTCACAAGCATAAACTTAAAATAAAAGTCATACTTAGCGGAAATATATAAAAATTACTTCTTGGACACACTGGCCATACTATCTATACTCTAATCACCATGGATCACAGCTCGACCTCCAGCGTCTGGTTCGTAAGGAGTTCCATCCAATTCCTTAGCAATCTCCGTTTCATACAGAGTTCCGTCCAGCTCCTCAGCAACATAATCCTCCATCGGGTCTTCTAATGTAAGTAAAGTAACCCACAAAATACAGAAATATAGGGGATAAGAAGTAGTTCTATCATCAAAAAGTGGAAAAGAGTAATAGTAAATTATACAGCAATTGTCACAGAATAACATCATTCATCACCTAACTAACAAAGCATCCTCAAATTAATGTATCATCCTTTACCCCAAACTCGTACAGCTAGACTTTCATACTAACATGAACACTACTGATTTCTTTCACGCATTCCTCTCGGGGAAATGTCAGTCAGATGTTCAAGCGACAGGTTCCAAATTCCCAGTGCACATTCTCTTCCATGGTGAGAATGATGCTCCTGGTGCACACCCCGTCCATTCTCGGGGGTGCTCAATGAAATTCAATGACACTATAGCTGCACAACCTATTTCTAAGGTGGAACGATCTAGAGAGAACTCTTGACCTCGTGTATTATATTACCAATACATGGTTGTGAACAACAACACCGACCTCGTGTATTATATTACCAATACACGTGAATCTCACCAACCCATTTTAACAACATCATAATGCCTTAACCTTCCACTAGAACTCAACACATATTCTAAGTCACCACACCTCATTACGATACATCATCTAGGTTAGGCACCTCTAAGTCAGCATTATTCTCACACCCAAAACAAACAACTATCTCTCGAACAACATTTATATCTTTGCTTAAAATCCACTAAGCACAATATTAACAACCAGGTAGATCATGCATAACATAACATCAGAAAATATTCAAACACCAAAAATAATACGTCACATGCAGGTGGAATACCTCAACCAGTGTATCACAGTAAATTCAACAACATAAAGTCAGACATCCTCAATATCATATAATCAACCTAATGTTGATAAACCTACAATCCTAAAATCACCATTGGTTTTACAGAAAAGGTTTCCCATGTGATTTTGGTCTTGTCGATTACTTGACTACTAGTAGGGTTTAAGTCGCCCTACACAATTATTATAACATATACCACTTATCCATTCCGACGATATGATGATTCTTTCCCCCACCTGATTGACATGCGCATTTTCCCGTACAAGCTCTCAGCATGCTGTCCAACAACATCCACAAATCTGCCACCATCCATCCTTACACATCCACCGTTCCGCTTTCCGTCGAGAACAACGACTGGACTTAGGAAAATCGGATTCAAAATAAGCTCAAGAATCCTAGGGAAAAGGTACCAAAACAAAGCTAATGTATAAGCTTCATTCCTCTGGACATATAGCTTTATTTAGAAAACTGAACGGTGACAATGAAGAACTATACTTCCTAAACCTTCTCACAAAGTTTCAGCCCGATCCAACGGTTAACAAATCCCAGATTGTAATTCTATTGTGATAGGTTTTGTGGTATCCGAGTTGAGTTTCTCACCTCCTAGGCCTACCGTCAGAGCTTCCTATCTCACACTCTGGTGGTTTGTTCCAAATTCTGACTGTTGGATATGAAGAACCACAAGTCTTGAACCGTCTTCTAAAATTGAGAATGATCCAACGGTTGAAGAGTGTTTGGTGACTCTCTCACTGAGACTGCTCCAACTAGGTTTCAAAGCTTCCAACAAAGGCTTCTTGCAACTGTTGATGATTCTCTCTCAATTCTTCTCCTCTGATCGGAAATAGTGGATGGTACAGAGAGATAAGGTGATGAGAAAGGTAACTAAGATCATAGAAGAGAGGGTTTACCTCTAGATGATGAAAGAAAGTGAAGGAATGATCAAGTTGTGCAAGAACAACAATGGATGGTTAGGATTTTCTTTGTGTTTTCTTGGTGAAAGATGAAGAGAAAATGGTTAAGTGTGGGGATAAGGAGGCAGCGTGAGTTTGATGAGTGAATGAAGGAAAGAACTTGAAGCAAAATGATCAAAGATGCAAAAGCTGTCAAGACTAGAAACTTAGAGTTTTTGTGTAGAAGAACATGAACATGAACATGAACATGAACATGAAGGAAATGGAGGAAATGAAAGAAAAGAAACGCATAGGTGAATGATGAAGGGAATGCAGCGTGAGTGTGTTGTGTGTGTAAGGAGGAAAGTTGTGTCTAAGGGGTTCAAGGGTATAAATAGGAGTAGCTTAGGCCATGTTTGGATCAATTGGAGTAATTAATGGCTTTTCCTTAGGAAATATCTAGATATTTTCGACTAAATATCTAGATATTTAGGGTGTTATCATCATGAGTCGATGACTCGTTGTCCCAGCCTCTTTGCGTTTCTTTGCAATTTCATATCTGTCTCCATCGTTTTCTCGACTTAAGTTTTATGCGTTTTCTTAAAGATTACGCCCGAATAAAATAATATTAATTTTATTCCTAACAAATTTTTTCGAAATGTGGAAAATCGTCCAGGGCAAAATATAAAACCTAATGGTTTCATTCACGAGTCGAAATTAGGGTTTTTACTCAGTAAAATCTTACTGTCAGTGAAAATGCAGACCGGGTTCCGTCTGAATTTTTAACCCAAATTTTAACCAGAGCTTCCTACCATAGAGTAGGTTCTAGATATGATTTTGTTTTCTCCAAAATCATTTCTTAGGTCTCAGATAAAAATATAAATAAATATATATTTATCTTTAATATAGCATATCCGAAAATCGGACTCTTATAGTAACTAAGGTGATGCGCAAGTTTCTTGGAACAAACCTCCAATGGGTTTTGTGAAATACAACATTGATGCTTCTTTTTTAGTGGACAACAATCAGGTGGGCATAAGAATGTGTTTTAGAGATGAGTTATTTCCAATCATTTACATCAATTTTAGTAAGGACAACTCTAGCTTTCCATAAACTCCGTCATAAAATGAAACTAATATGTTTAAAAAGTAAAAAATATATTTAGGTCTTAATAAAATATCTAATTTAAATCAATTCAATTTTTCAGAATAATAATCTTAAAACTTTGAGTGACTTCTTTTTTTTTCCTTCTTAAAAATCTTTAAAAATCAAAGGATAGAGATTTCTTTCTCTTTTCTTTGATTCTATGTTAAAATAATAATTTGGTCCCATAGGCGACACAGACTAAAGGTTCTCATATGTGTAATCATTACATATTTGATCCCTCATTATCCTGTAATGATTTATTAACTCCTACATATGTTAGCTAAATGAAGAATTTGTGGCACATATATTGACCAAATTAATATTTTAATCTAAATTATTTAGTCCTTACAGATGACACAAATTCTTCATTTAGTCTAGAAATTAACGGATCATTAGAGATGGCGAGATAATAGAAGAACCAACCGAATAATAATTGCACGTATCATAACCTTTTTAATAATATTTTTTTAGGTATAAGTACTAAATAAAAAATCTATGTTACCTATTCGAAGTAAATTATTACTTTAACCTTTCTATTATTTTTATAACAAAATACTCCCTCTTATATTACGATTATTATAAGTTATATTATAACCCACCATTTTTTGTTTTCTTTTTGTAAATAACGTATAATCAAAATAGATATAATATTAGTTTACCAAAAATAAAAAAAATAAAAAATAATATTAGTTTACCCAAAAAAAAAAAGATATAATATTAGATACTTTTGATTATTTTCCCACTAATCAAAAACAGATGTATTACTTGCATATCGGGATGGGATATGCGGTTGGGACACCTTGATTAATTTAATTAATTATATGATTAATGAATTATCTGAAACTCATTTTTTCTAATCATATACACGTAGACATTTGATTAATTCAATTATTTGTATGATTAATTCATCACAAATTATTCATATATTTGTAGCGATTAAAAGATAGTTTTGAAAACGCACGAATTGGCATGCCGATAACCTGTAAAATTCCCTGAAAGAGATGAGAATGGCTTTATTCTTCTCAGATACATGAATCATCTTTTAATCATTCAGTCCTTGTTGATGAAGAAGATAAGCATCCTTCAGTAGTTTGCTTTATTTTCATTCTAGGTAAGCTCTTCTACCACCTTCGTTTTTTCACCTGTAATTTTGTCCCTCTCTAAACCCACTTTGTTTTTATCCTTTTTGTTTTTGATTTTCAGCATAAAGTTTGTACCTTTGGTATCAATCAATGGTTTTGGATATGGAGAAGAGTATATACACATTTCTCACTGTCCACCGTTGGGAATCACTAAACTGTATGAAATATAGGTTAGCTTCTCTTAGGCCTGTCCATGGAAGATTGGCTCTGAAATTTCTCAAATGGGTCGTCAAGCAACCCAATTTGGAGCTCAATCATGTTACACATTTTATATGCACCACCACCCACATACTTGTTAGAGCTAGAATGTACAACTTTGCCAAAACAACCTTGAAATATATGTTACAAATGCCCCTTGGCTTGAACAATGTCTTTGGTGCTCTTATGGAGACATACCCCATTTGCAACTCAAACCCAGCTGTTTTTGACCTTCTGATTAGAGTTTGTTTAAGGGAAAAGATGGTTGAAGATGCTGTGCAGACTTTCTACTTGATGGGTTTTCGGGGATTTAAGCCGTCTGTATATACTTGTAACATGGTACTTGGTTCCTTGGTGAAAGACCAGAAAGTTGAGTTGCTTTGGTCCTTTTTCAAAGGAATGCTTGCCAAGAGGGTTTGTCCCAATGTTGCCACATTCAACATATTGTTAAATGCTTTATGTGAACGAGGGAAGTTTAAAAGTGCTAGTTTACTCTTGAAGAGAATGGAAGAAAGCGGTTATTTTCCAACTGCAGTCACTTATAATACTTTGCTCAATTGGTATTGCAAGAAAGGAAGGTATAAAGCAGCTTCTGAGCTGATTGACTGCATGGCATCTAAGGGGATTGCAGCAGATGTTTGTACATATAATGTGTTGATAGATAATTTATGCAGGGAAAGCAGGAGTGCAAAAGCGTATTTAATATTGAAAAGGATGAGAAAGAATATGGTGTATCCTAATGAGATCACTTACAATACTCTCATTAATGGATTTGTTAAGGACGGGAAGATTGGAGTTGCTACTCGAGTTTTTGATGAGATGTCGTCATTTAATTTGTCACCAAACTGTATCACTTACAATACTTTGATTGATGGGCATTGTAGCCAGGGCAGCATTGGTGAAGCTTTGAGACTTTTGGATATGATGGAATCATGTGGTTTGAGACCTAATGAAGTAACATATGGGGCTCTCTTAAATGGGCTATCCAAGCATACTGAATTTGGATTGGTTCCCAGTATTCTTGAAAGAATGAGGATGAATGGGGTGAGAGTTGGTCATATAAGTTATACAGCAATAATTGATGGATTGTGTAAGAATGGCCTGCTTGCAGAAGCTGTGCAGTTGCTGGATCATATGTTAAAAGTTTCTGTCAATCCTGATGTTGTTACATTTTCAGTGCTCATGAATGGATTTTTCAGAGTGGGGAAGATAAATAATGGAAAGGAGATAATGTGTAAAATGTATAGGGCTGGTCTTGTGCCGAACAGCATTTTCTATTCAACATTAATCTACAACTATTGCAAGATGGGAAACCTAAATGAGGCATTAAATGCTTATGCAGTTATGACCCGCAGTGGTCATGCTGCAGATCACTTCACATGTAATGTGTTGGTTGCCACTTTTTGTAAATATGGGAGACTTGAAGATGCTGAGAATTTTGTGGATCACATGACCAGGATGAGGCTTGATCCTAACTCTGTTACTTTTGATTGCATTATAAATGGTTATGGAAATTCTGGTGATGCATTAAAAGCATTTTCGGTGTTTGATAAAATGATTAGTTTAGGCCATTTCCCAAGCCAGTTGACATATGCGGGTCTATTGAAAGGACTTTGCGTAGGTGGACATATTAATGAAGCCAACAAATTTTTCCATAGACTTCGTTGCATTCCTTATGCCATTGATAATGTTTGCTACAACACAATACTTACTTGGACATGTAGAACAGGAAATTTATCGGATGCAGTTGCCCTTTTCTATGATATGGTTACAAATAATTTTCTGCCCGACAGTTATACATACACTAGTCTTATTGCCGGGCTATGCAAGAAGGGTAAAATGGTTGTTGCACTCCTTTTTTCAGAGAAGGCAATTGAAAAAGGATTATTATCTCCAAATCCTGCTGTGTACACTAGTTTAGTTGATGGTCTTCTTAAGGAAGGACATTCAAGAGCTGCTTTGTATATTTTTGAAGATATGCTGGGCAAAGGTGTTTGCCCTGACACTATTGCATTCAATGTGCTTATGGATCGATACTCAAGGAAGGGAAACATGTCAAAGGTAAATGATATCCTTTCAACAATGAGGAGTAGAGGTTTATGCTTCAATTTAGCAACTTACAACATTCTCCTGCATGGATATTCAAAGAGCCATGCCATGGAAAGATGTTCTACTCTATACAATGGCATGATCAGACAAGGTTTTGTGCCAGATAGGTTAACATGGCACTCTCTTATTCTTGGATATTGTACGTCTGGATCATTGGATGTTGCTGTAAAATTTTTAAGAAAGATGACACTTGAAGGTTTTATAGCTGATTGTTTTACATTTAACATGCTTATTTCCAAGTTCTGTGAAAGGGACGAGATAAAAATAGTCTTTGATCTGGTAAAACTAATGAATTTGTTAGGTGTTATTCCTAATGTAGATACATACAATGCCCTTTTTAATGGACTCATTAGAACTTGTGCTTTTGACAAAGCCCATTGTGTTTTGCAAGCCTTGTTGGAAATTGGTTCTGTTCCTACATGTAAACAATATTTCACTTTAATCAACGGCATGTGTAGAGTGGGAAGTATAAAAGGAGCAATGAGGCTGCAAGATGAGATGAAAACACTCAGCGTCAGCTCCCATGATGTTGCTATGAGTGCTATTATTAGAGGCCTTGCACGTTCAGGGAAGACCAAAAATGCTATTTGGATTCTTGATTTCATGCTTGAGAAGCAAATCATGCCAACTGCTGCTACTTTCACTACTTTAATGCACATTTGTTGCAAAGAAGCTAATGTTGCAAAGGCTTTAGAATTGAGGAGTATAATGGAACGTTGTCATGTGAAGCTTGATGTTGCCGCATACAATGTTCTTATATCTGGCCTTTGTGCTAATGGTGATATTGAAGCTGCTTTTAAACTTTATGAAGAGATGAAACAAAGAGATCTTTGGCCCAATGCCTCCATCTATACAGTTCTTGTTGAATCTTTCTGTGCTGGAAATTATCATATTGAAAGTGAAAAGCTTCTGAGGGATTTACAGGCCAGGGGCTTGGTTTATTTGGATTTATATGGAGGCACCGAAAGATTAAATGAGTTATTGATGGTTGCTAGGAAAGAATTAATTAGCTTGAGATACAAAAGGAGAAAAAAAATTGGTTGATCATAGGATGCTTTTTCTATGTCCAGAATGCGAGTTGGCAGATGAGGCTGAGATGGCAGTTTTGTTACTGAGCCCAATGTGATATTGCTGATATGGTTTGCACTATATTCCTCTAATCTTATTCTTTTGGTTTCTAGTACAGTATGCAACCTTGATTCTTATTTTGTTGCAGTAATACTTTTATTTATTTATTCCAACTAGTTATCAATTTACTCTGCTTCAGGTTTGATTTCTTGTGACACCCTCTTCACAGAATAAGGTGGTAGACAGCATTAGAATGGAGGTATTGTTATTTCACTGTATAACAGACTAAGCTGTACCATTTCTTGGCTTCTTATTTATTATTTTTCTCTTTTTGGCTACTGAACTGAATAATGTGGCTTGATTCGGATTCTATATGATCTTTAAAACAGAAAATTTGAAGAAAACGGCAAAATAAGCAGGCACCTAGGTTCAGTAGCTTTGTTAATTCATCTCTAGATTATTCTAATGATTTACAGTCTGAAAAGGATTTCTCATGTGTTTGTAGGGATCGATTTGTAATACATATTCAACTGATGATGGACATGCCTGAAGTCTTGATCTGGTGGATTCTTATTTGTAGGTGCCTAATCAGGTCATTGTCATGAAATCATCAATTTGTGCTAGTGTCATTGTTAACATTAGGTGGTGTAGACGTTGAAATAAATAATATAATAGATATTAATAATAATAATAATAATAATAATAATAATAACAACAACAAGGACGACGACAACAACAATAAGAATAATCATAGCAACTGATGCCTGCTTCTAGAATGTAGCTTGGATGTGTCATCATCTTCCCAAAACAGTGGTTGCTCTTTACCTAGTGATTGAGATTTGATCATGGTATCAAGCACTGCCTACAGATCTATGGGGAGAATAAATAGATTTCCAGAAAGCTCAATCTTCTGAACCTCTAATTATCTGCTTTGCTTTACTTATGCAGGAAATTTGATCCGGTGTTTAGCATCTCTTCCTCCAATACCTTGATTGACCGACTCTTTCTCTGATACGCTGTCTGACATAGTCCCCCTCTTGAGATTGGTGCTTGCATGTTTGCTGATGCTATGAGGGTGTTATTCATTAGGACTTAGTTTTGGCCGGACAAAGATCTCAAAGGTATGCCTGCTGCCTGAAGGACACCCTGTCTGGCATGAATAATACACCAATTATTGCTACTTTTCATACTAAATTGTGTGTTAAAGCCTTTAATTTAGCCTGGTAAATTACTTAGAAACTTCTGTGTTGCTGTGATGTGATATGTTGCATGTGATGGCTGTATTTTTCTTCATTCTAGGCACTTTAACTTTCTCAGAAGCAACTTTGTGTATTTGCTTGATGAAGTCATAAGTTATTGGACCAAGAAATGAGTCATAATCAGGGTTGCGGCCATTTTTTAAGACATCCACTGGCTTCAGAATTGAAGAAACTGGTGGATTTGATTGGCTGACACTGACAGTGATGGCCTGGAAACGGCATTTGGCTTGACGGTGAAGGGGAGTTGATACCAAATTCGTGAGTCACTTGAGGATGCAAATGCATTTGAAGTGCTTACAATGCTTAATTCTAAATATGAGAGAGACGAGTCTGGTTGTCTTTAGGTTGTGTTTTGTTCAACATCCCAGCATGCTAGATATGTAAAAATTTCCTTTTTTGGCACTTTCTAGCAAATGTTTTTGCTGGAATCTGAGTTATGTTGAATCATTGATTCTATAAACTTTTTTCATATACTAAAAAAATTCAGCTTATATGCTTTTGTATTGCTTGTATATTCTCATAAATAAAATATTTCTGCTTGCTGACTGCTATGGATTTAATTACATCTCTGTCTGATTATTATAATATGCATATGCTATCATTTTTCTAATGTCATCTTGGAAATGGGTGGCGTTTGAAATAGCTTATTTAAGCTCCTTTTGACTTATTTGATGACATAAGCTCTTATGCAGTGTGTTTGGCAGAGCTTATAAAAATAACTCATGACATCCCATAAGGAGTTTTTCACTTATTTTCATAAGTCACTGGGAGAAGCTTATGGAATTATCATAAGAGCTTATACACTAAATACCATCTCCGTGTTTTTTACTATCGAATCCTCTCATGGCTATTTCTTTCTTTTTCTTTTTTAAGCGCTTATGGCATAAGCTCTCATGCGATAATCTTATGTGACAAGTTCTTAATTAAGTTGTTTACCCAAACGTACCCATGATCTTATGCCGTGGCTTCTCTTAAACTCGTGTACATTTGATGTCATAAGGGCCACCCTTATGCCCCAAACTATTGTTACCATTTTTTTAAAATTATCTTTTAAATTAAAACAAACTTCGACTCCTACTATCCCACCTGATTATTTCTGCCACTTAAAAGCACACTAACAGACTTGCTATCCATCTTGAATTTCCCCAATGAAGAGTGTAGTTTTGCCTAAGAACAAATATATTAGAGTGATTAATATGTATATTTATTTTGTTAGAACAAAAATGGCTTTCAAATAATAAATGTTAAGAAAATTGCATAATGGATAGCGGATGTAAAAATTCGATGGTATGCAGTGACGTTTTTAAATAAAATGTAGTCCAACATTCACCAAAAATAAGTAGTCTAACATCTCCAAATAAATATCAGTGTTTCAGGGGGAAAAAATACAGAACGCTTAAATAAAAAAATAGGAGAAAATACATTTTATCTTTCTTAAATCTTAAGTATTTTTCAATTAACTTTATTTTAAAAAAATAAATATCACTTAACCCTCGTAGTTAGTTTCAAGTCAGATTTTTTTTTTCTACTTTTACATAAATCAAATATAAGTTAACTTTTAGACACTTAAAATAAAACTAAGAATCTTGATCGTTGGCTTAGCAATTTTTATTTTTATTTTTTTGTCGTTGATCTAGTATCCCAGAGGCATAGTTGCGATATTAACTCTCGAGTTGGGGGTGGTGGTTAGATAAAATTACCCTCCAAGTATCGACTCCAGGACTCGACCCTTGACCTCACAGGTCAAATTCACCTTGACTTTTGAGGCACAATTCACTTTCACTACGATCAACTACTATTGGATGACTTGGCAGCTGATTGATATGTAATTTGGGAGTACTATGCCCGTGCACTGCAAGGGGATTAGGCGATTGCAAAAGATAAAATATACGCCGATAAATTAAATTGAAGTATGAGAATTTTGTGCATCGTTTGATAGGAGATATAAATAATTTCGCAAAACACATAATAATTATTAACTATAAATCCCCCAAACTACATATAGCATAAATAAGATAAGTTTGTACCATGGCAATAAGATTGTCCAGAAAACATAAAAAACACAAACTAAATTAAACAAACAGTAAATAACATAATTTAAACAAAAAGGAACTTGTCGCGGCAAGGGTCAAGGGATTTCTTCATCATTGACAACAAATAACAGAGACACAACATAACATATAGGATTTCTTCATTTTAAACTTCAGTATATGAAACATATAATTTAAATGGATAGCTTTTAAACTTCAATATATGAAACAAATAAATTAAAAATACTTTTAAAATTTTTTGGAACTTTAAATGCAATAGAACTACGTAGTCATTGAATCTTTCAAAATTTCAATTAATGAGTCTTTTTAGATTCCAATTAAGAAGTTGTAAACATTGAGTCTTTCAAATTTCAATTAATGAAGAAAAACCACTTTCCAATTATAATTACACAGATTTCAACAATTATAATAATATTTTTTATAATTATTACCTCTTTCCAATTATACTAAAAATATAATAGATTTGCTTATCTTCTTTTTCTATGACCATTTTTATTTTTATAAAATACATTAAAACATAAAAAAGAATTGTTCTTTTAAAAATTTATTTAATTAGTTTCTCCACTTTTCCATTTTAAATAATTTTTAGAAAATTTAATTTATTTATTTATCCGTTTTGTAAGTCCATGCATGGTAGCTATCTTATGGGAATATTATAACCTAACGCACCTATTAAAAGAACAGTTACCCCATTTCTATTACAATTTCTAACAAATCCAAAGAATAAGGAATTACAAATTTCAAAAAATAACATATCAACCCATGCAAGTTGCAATTATAAGAGAAAACTCTTTCATTTTGTTGTCATTACAAAATAATCATGCATTTGCCACACGGTCTTCTCTCTCCTTGAGCCTCCCTGTATCAATTTTTTCTTCTTTTTTGCCCCCTCTCCGTGTTACATCTTCGTATGTGTTTAACCCCAACAGAGATAATTGGGGACACATCAAAATCATCAACCACATGAAAACTAAAAGGAAGGATTCTTATATTTAAAAATTCTAAATTCGAAATAAAATTTAATATAAAAGAAATATGGGAATAAGATATATTGGATTTCTACTTGTCATTGATTATACTTTTGGGAAGCAATATGGAAAGAAAGAAAAACGACACACATATACATTCCAAGACATAAATTAATAAATACACATTTTAATTATAATAAATATGTCTTGTAAACAACTAAAATTCGAAATTTGAAATAAAATTTAAAATTTAAAATAAAAGAATTAAAAAGAAGAGTCGTGGAGTGGGGTGAAAGATAATTGATCATGTTTTGAAAAGAGAAATATCATATGAAAATCTACAAAATTTGTATTGGAATTATATAATCAATTAATGAACAATTAAACTCTAAATAAAATGTCTTTGAAAACAATTAAAAATTTGAATTTCGAAATTCATATCGTATGAGCAATTAATAAAATGTCTTGACAATAACTAACAAAATTGAAAATCAAAATTTTAATTAAATTTTAAAATTTGAAATTTAAAATAAAAGAATGAGTTGTTATTAGCTGTCAAAACATTCCTCCAGAATGAGTTGTAAATATATCTACTTAAAAATTGAATTTCAAATAAAAATTAAAAAATATGAGAATAAGGAATATTGGATTTCTACTTGTCATTAATTACACTCTTGAGAAGTAAGAGAAATGACACACTTACACATTCCAAGACATAAACTAATAAATACATATTTTAATTTTAATTATAATAAATATGTCTTGGAAACAACTAAAATTCAAAATTTGAAAAAAAAATTGAATTAAAATTAAATATAAAAATAAAAGAATGAAAAGGAAGAGTCATGGGGTGGGGTGAAAGATAATTGATCATGTTTTGAAAGGAGAAATACAATGTGAGAATTTACAACGTTTATATTAGAATTATATGAGCAATTAATAAACAATTAAACTCTTAATAAAATATCTTGAAAACAATTGAAAATTTGAATTTCGAAATTTATATTATATGAGTGATTAATAAAAATGTCTTGAAAACACTAACAAAATTGGAAATCGAAATTTTAATTAATATTTAAAATAAAATAAATTAATGAGCTGTTATTAGCTGTCAAAACAAACATTCCTCCATAATGAGTTGTAAATATATCTAGTTAAAAATTCAAATTTCGAAATAAAAATTAAAATAAAAGAAATATTAGAATAAGAAATATTGAAATTTACTTGTCATTAATTACACTTTTGGGAAGTAATCTGGAAAGAAAGATAAATAACACATTTAAACATTCAAAGACACAAACTAATAAATTCACATTTAAATTATAATAAATATGTCTTGAAAACAACTAAAATTCGAAATTTGAATTAAAATTAAAATAAAAGAATGAAAAGGAAGAGTCATGGGGTAGGGTGCAAGATGATTGATCATATTTTGAAAGGAGAAATATCATGTAAGAAAGAATCAACAAAGTTTGTATCGGAATTATATGAGCAATTAATGAACAATTAAACTCTTAATAAAATGTCTTGAAAACAATTGAAAATTTGAATTTCGAAATTTATATTATATGAGCAATTAATAAAATGTCTTGAAAATCACAAACAAATTTGAAAATCGAAATTTTAATTAAAATTTAAAATAAAACAAAAAGTTGTTATTAGCTATCAAAACATTTGTAAACATATATAGTTAGAAATTCGAATTTCGAAATAAAAATTAAAATAAAAGAAATATTGGAATAAGAAATATTAAAAGATAGAACCCTATTATAACAAAAAAAGTAATGAGAGCTGAAAAATAATAGGGTCGTGAAAGTAAGGAGGAACAAATGAATAATAACGGAAAAGAGAGGACAATCTAAATTAGAAAGGTATTTTAAAAAGATTAGGATCTCTGCCTCGTCGGCAAGCTGTAGAAGGTTAAGGTCTGCTGAAAACTGAAATGCAAATGTCGGTTTTGAAATGCAAAGGAAATGACAAATGAGAGAGAGATACATGACTGGTTAAAAAAGAAGAAATGAGATTAAAAAAAAAGAAAGACAAAACAAAAAAATTTAAAAAAATGAGATAAACACCTGCTGTGTGGGCAAGAGAATGTGTCAGTAACAACTCCGGTCAGTGGCAGCAACGACGGCCGGACTCAGTGGTGGAGGAGGTGCTAGACGCGCAGATGGAGGCTGCAGCCAAGGGGCGATTGAGGAGGTCGAACAGCTAGTACAGCAATGGAGGAAAAGAGTGAAGAGAGAATCAGAGAAATAAAATTGTGAACAGGATGAGGTGAATGAGTTATCTGGTGAAAGGACAAATTTGAAATGAGAAAGAGTAAGAGAAGTTTGCATTGAAAATTAGCAGCCATTCATTATCATTTAAAACTTTCTTGATATATATTTAAAAACAATAATTATGTTTTCGAAAATAACAAATAAAATAAAACCAAGAATCAAAAAACTAAATAATAGTTGTCATCCACTATCTCTTTAAATCTATTGAAAACTTTCCTATAATAGAAAGGGAAAAGAAGAGTATCCTAGAAGCCATTGTAACACCTGTCCAAACTTTCCTTAGAATGGGGAAAGAATTGTATTTTAATATAGATAGATGCATACAGTTTTATTTTATTTTATTTTAGACAAAGTATGCATATAGTTATAGATTTAAATCTTAATCATACCATTTATTTGATAAAGTTAAAGAGAATCTTTTTTATAAACTAATTCTAATGTGAAAAGCCCACCTTTGACAAAATTAGAGATATAAATTAGTCAAGTGTGCATAAGTGGTACTGAATATTTAAGATCTTTTTTTAAAAGAAACTAAGTAATAGAAAAATCTTCATTTTTGTAACAGTATCGTAAAAAAAATTTGGCATTTTCACTTAAGATCATACTCTTTTAGTACAACTTATAAACCAAACTTTCACTGTAAAAAAATTTAAAGAAAGTTTTAGTTATGAAAATACTAGACTTCAAATGATTTTATTTTTATTTTTTTGTCCTTGATCAGGAGTATACGCTATCGAAAGCAATGACTAATCTCCTACGGGAGAATGAATGACACCTGAAGACGGGAACCCCCTCCCAATGAAAATTCACTACATACGCAAGAGTTGGGGCACAAGTTCATCACCACTTGTGCTAGCCTCCACTAGTTATACTTCAAATGATTAAATGTATTTTATCTATTAAAATTAATTTTTAAAAGTAAAAATAAGATTTTATTCACTATAATTTTCATTTTCTAAAAATTAATTCCTTATCATTACTTTTGGTTTTGGTACTCATTCTCTTCCTTTACTTTTTTGACTTTAAATTGTTATCAAGAATATTACCTTAGTTTTTTTGCTAATTTAAAATTTAAATTTATGATTCATTATGAAATTGATGTATACGTTTATGAATAATTTAAAATTCTAACATTAGGATTTAATGATGAGAATCTCTCTTAAAAACCCATGTAAAACAAAGGGTTTTGGAACCCTGTACACGTGGACCAATAATTATATTACCTCTGATTTAATGATGTCATATCATTGTATTTGTTATTAAGGCACTCAAGTTTTTATTTTTACGAAATAGTCCTTGTTAATTTAATATCATTATTATTTTTAGTTTGAAACAAGCTCTCTCTTTTTTGCCAAACAACTCACTCAAAGTGAACTCCTCTGCCATTCATTCTTGTTCCAACCCGTAACTCGATACAAGCTCAGGTGAGTATGCTACCAATCTTGCACTACTTTTTCTGTTTAAGTAATTTATTTTTTCGGTTTCATTTGAGACTCACGGTAATGTTTGGTGGTTCATTCATTTGCTTCAATGGTTGCTTGTATGTGATATATTGCAAGATTGCTTTGGTCCTTTGGTGCTTGCTATTGCATCGATGCTGTTGAAGTAGAAACTCGTTCTTCTTGTTTCGTTCCATGTAACATAGGTGCAGGGATTGTTTTAGGAGGGCCTGACCCCGCCCTGAGTTTTTTTTTTTTTTATTACACTAGTACATAAACTCAAAAGTATATTATAAACTATTACACTTGTCCTAATTCAACGATTCTTATAAAAAATCGACCTAATTGTCCTTTTGATCATTGTCAGTGTGCAATTTTCATCCTGGTACTTTTTTTTTTTTTGGATACATGTAATTCTCATATTTATTCAATATTACAAATTTTGTCCCTTAATAAAATATTTGTCAATTTGCCAATGAAAATTGCTTAGGTTTTAGTCCACAAAGGTTAAAATATATTAAATAATGAATAAATTTTAATTTATTAAATTGAAAAGTAAACATGATTTAATAATTATTTTAAAATAATGAAATAAAAAATTAAAAACAGAAAACCCGTACTATACCCCCTTCCCTTCCCTGTAGTCTTTGAAACCCTCGAGGCTCAAGTATCATCTGAAAATGTACTCACTGAGAAAGCGACGCTGATAAGTTGAGCGCAGTGGTGTTTTCAAGCACCTCGTCTTCCTCCACATGGCTCACGCCGTTCACCAGAACAACCTCCACCTTGAGCGAAACGATACACTGTTCGCCGTCATTGTAGGACCGGAGTCGAAGCACGAGCACCGTGACGAAAGCTCGGAATCGTCGAAGTTGTGCTGGCGATGGGCTGTGAAGTGGAAAGGAGAGAGCAAAGTGGTGACTTGGCGATGAGCTTCCGCATTTGCGAGACGGAGCTTCACTTCCACCTCCATTGGGGAGGGCACCGAGAGAGAGATGTGAGGTGAGAGGCCAATACTATACTTCGCTTCAGCACGATCGAACTGGCGGAGGAGAGCGGCGGCGCCAGCGATGGTGGTAGTGGCGGTGGTGTTGCGGCAGCGAGCTTCCTCGAGTTCTCCTTTGTCTTCAAGTTGGTAGGCTTCCTTCTCAATATTTTGTGGCACTGCAAATGTGAAGAACATCGCAAAATCTGAAGCAGTGGTGCTTGGGGTTTCAAGAATGAGAAGGAGGGGGCATCATGGTTTTTCTGTTTTTAATTTTTTATTTCATTATTTTAAAATAATTAATAAATCCTTTTTGATTATTTTTATTTTAATAAATTAAAATTTATTAATTATTTAATATATTTTAACCCATGTGGACGGCCACCTAAGCAATTTCCATTAGCAAATTGACAAATATTTGATCGAGAGACCAAATTTATAATATTGATTAAATATGAAGTCTAAATGTACCAAAAAAAAAATCATGAGGACCAAAATCACATTGGCAATGCTAGAAGAACCAAAAGTATAATTAAGTCTAAAGAATTTGTTGATTGTTTAACGATGGAAGTATTAAAAAGCCAACAACTATTTCTTATTGGTTGTGGGTCTTACAATTCTTTTCATTTTATATATTATTAATTGATTTCAGCTTCTCAAAAAAATGGAATTCTTTTAATTTCCTACTCTCTTTTTTATTGTCCAATCTTACTTTTCAGATAGCCTAATAAATGATTCCAGTGGTAGATATTGTTTATTTTATGCATTTCAATACTAGTTTTTTTATTAATTTTATTTTATTGTATTTTTGTCTCATTTACATTTATAATTTTTTTAGATGATGAAATCATCTACAATCGATGAATTTTTAAAAGGAAGAATGTTGAAATTCAAACATCTAATCAACCGTCAAATTTATCCATGAAGAGCGATTAATTAAATTTTAAAGATCATCTAACAAAATCTTTAAGAGTTACAATCAAAGAAGGATTTGATACATTTTGTATGAACTTTGAATTTTTACATTTGGCCCTCCCCATAATCTCAGTCTGGCTCCGTCTCTGCATAGGTGGAGCCATCTTTTGTTGCGTTGTGATTGGCATGGGTGAATTCATTTCAATTTCATTTCATTTTCATCAAGATGATCAAGGAGGGTACAGTAAAAGTTGAACTTACCTGCTTGGGTACATCAATAGTGGCCTTCAGAACATTCCTGTAGTCAAGAAATTACAATTTGTTGCTTGTCATATTCGCCCTTATTACTCATACGTTCTCTTACCCAAAAAATTTCAAATTGGTTTCTTTTTATTGTTCTAGCTTCATTGTTTTCACGGGCTGTATTTCCATTAATATTTGCATACTCATTATTTACTAGATGGTCATTAGCAAAAAGTACCTTTAGAGTAAGGTAGGAAATTTTTCTTTCTTTAATTATTATGAACTAGTGCAAGAATAATGATACATAATTTCTTACTCTCCTTCGAGATCAAACAAACTGACCATCACCTTTTTTCTTGAAATGGCAACATTATTATTTTCTTCAATAAATATTCTAAGATGATAACATCAACAACATCACATGTTGAAAGGTTATAATGAGATGCCTAGGACTAACTGGTTGTTGTTATAGTTATTTTTTTAATTCAATATAGAATGATTAGATATATATAACAACGGTGTTTAGCAAGTAATATAGACTAGAGAAAAACTCTGTTTTCTAATATTCAGATATGTTCGCAAACTCTTGGACCATGAGCCATCAGATACATAATTCGATTTTAATTAAAAACATGTATATATTTCTGTGAAAATCTATCTCCATTCGCATAGGGGTGTAATCGGGTCGGTTTGGATCGGATTTGAGGGGTTTCATCATCCGAACCGATCAAATTTGATCGGTTCAGATTTGTCAAGTTTTCAACTACGGATCCTAACCGAACCGATCACAATCGGATTGGATCGGTTCGGATCATCGGGTTACCTATTAAATTTTTTTTATTTACACTTGAATATTAATAAAATATACATATTTAATTATTAATTATATTAAATATCTATATAATAATATATTAATATTATATAAAATAAATTAAAAATAAATATTTTATAGGGTTCGGATCGGGTCGGGTCGGATTAGATTCTTCGAATCCGAGACCCGAATCGATCTTGTTCGGATCGACGTTTTGGAATCCGATCCAATCCGATGATCCGAACCAATCTACCAAAACCGGATCGGATCCGCCGGGTTCGCAGATCGGATCGATCCGCTTACACCCCTTGATTCGCCTCTGCGGACACTCCAAGGTTGTATAAGCGTGTTACACATGGAAATTTATTCAAACATGTTAACAATAAATTCAAGAGCATATTAACTTTTGTGAAGATAAGTATATTGAGCATACTCGAGCCTGATCAATCCTATTTATCATTTCATAATTGGAAGGAGACATCATGGTGGTGTAAGATGGGGTTCATAATAGCCACCCTAATATATATATTTCGTGGAATGTTTCTCGGGGTCATAAAAGGTATCACATTAATACTTTCACTTCCAATTTCAAAATAGAAAGGCAAAACTCTCTGAGTGGAATTTATATTATTAATTAACCAGGGTCAAGATCGCATTCACCAAAATTATGAGCATGCCCGAATGGTTGCACCAAGTAATTAGTAGTACTTATTGTAGTTTTTGCGGAGCCAAAATCATTATCGTCTTGGTAAGTTAAGGAAGGTTCTTTGACCTAGATTAGTAAGGGAACTTTTAAACCTTTTTATAGTCATTTGGCATTCTGTTAGTACGTACAAAAGTTTTGTTAGTACGTACAAAAGTCCCTAAATCTCTTGGTTGACCATTTGCAAGATTGTTCCAATAGGATGATACATTCATATTATTGTTGACAATGTCGGTTATCCTATCCGTTAAGTTTTGCTCGTTTCATGGCATTCCATGTCAATTATAATGTGAACGTATCATCCTTTTGGAATGATTTTGCAAATGGTTAACAAAACCAGAAGGCTGAACGACTATAAAAGTGGTTTACAAGTTCCATTACTCATCGAGGCCAAAGAATCTTCCTTAATTTTTCGAAGATTAACTCAGTGAAACAATTAAGGCATGCTCCTAATTTTGGTGAAACAACGTGACCTTGCATTCTCTTCAGAGAGTTATGCCTTTCTATTATGAAATTGGAAGTGGAGGTATTAATATGATACCTTTTGATGACGCGAGAAAGGAAATGCATATATCAGGGTGGCATCTATACAGTGTTATCAAACCTGATTCAGATCGGCCGATCGAACCAGATGGACAGGAAACTAGGCAAATGGTCGTTCGAGTGACTCATTATATCAGAGATGCAAGCAATTTGGTACGGATGGGTATGACTCGGTCGATTTTGGATAAAACTGGTGAACCAAGCAATTAGAACTGGCCAGATCTACAACTGTGCAGACGACCAAAAATAAGAGGGAGAGGGAAAGAAAGAAAATCATATGAGACAGAGAGAGTATCCGTTGTCTGCATTTTACATCCAAGTTGTAAAACCAAAGAGGATGAGGTGGTGGAGAAAGAAAGAGTAGAAGTTGATGGTTTTGAATTTTGTGACTGATAGATGTGTGCGGCTGAATGATGTTGATGATAACATATTAGTATCTTAGGGTTAAGAAGTGGATGATGGGCTGGATTAATAGAAGTTCCATGGGCCATATTAATAGAAGACAAAATTCTAGCAATAAAAAGTATATAATAATGGGCTGGATCAGGAATGATTGACAATCAAAGAGAAGCAATAGAAGATTTTTGTGGGCTTAATAGGGAGTGTATGAATTTAACTTATTTAAATTAGATAAAAATATAGTAGACCAAAAAAATTCAATATCTATATAAATGTTTTAATATTATTGGTTAATTTATACAATATATTTTTTCAAATTCTTTTATATATACCGAGTCAACTGGTTCGATCAATGACCCATTAACTTAGTGTCTTGATCGAGTCGATGATTGATTCGAGTTTTATAACATTGCTATTATAAACCCGATTTTACACCATCATTGATGTCTCCTTCTAATTATGAAATGATAAGTAGGAAAGATCAGGCTCGAGTATGCTCAATACTTATCTTCACAAAAGTTAGTCTGATTTTGAAATTATTGTTAACATGCTTGATGTTTGAATAAATTTCCATGTGTAACATGTTTATACTACCTTGGAGTATCTACAGAGGCGAATGGAGGTAGATTCTCACAGAAATATATATACACGTTCTTAATTAGTGGCTCATGGTCCAAGAATTTGTGAACATGTCTATTTCTTAGAAAAAGGGGATTTCCTCTAGTATATAACACTTGCTAAACACCGCTATTATATGTATCAAACCATTCTATGTTTTTGAGTTTTTAAAACACATAATTTTTTATAAGCCGGGGATATTATTAAAGGGTATAAGGGGAATCCCAAGCCACAGACAATATCAAGAAAACGCAAGTGTTAAAAGAGCCACCCCACGCACAAAAAAAAACATGTTCAAGACAAAAGAAAAACTATAAGCCAAAATGGTACACCCTGCTATAAAAATAAACAACCGGGAACCTAGTCCAACTAACTACACCAGACCAAAAGCAGTAAAAAAGAACGAATAACAAAAAGATAACTATAACAACAAACAGTTAGTCCTAGTCATCTCATTATAACCTTTCAACATGTGATGTTGTTGACAGGGACGGAGGTATTTGTCGGATAGGGAGGGCTAGGACCCGCCCTGACTTTTTAACTGTATGTTAGAATACATTGAAAAGAAGATTGCTGAAAATTTTAGTGTAGATTCAATTATAGGTGATTTTCGTGACATGCATAAAAGACATTGTGTTTTGATATATTACTCATGTAATTGATGTTTTAAAACATATAATTATGAATATTTTATATGAAATTTAATACAGATATATTTTTTTGGATGAACATTGATTTTTATAGTTGGCCCTCCCTATATTCGAAATCTGACTCCCTCCCCGGTTGTTGATGTCATCATCTTAGAATATTTATCGCATAAATAAATAATGCTGCCATTTCAAAATATAGTGTGATGACCAATTTGTCTGATCTTGAAGGAGAGTAAGAATTATATATCCTTACTTTACTCTAAATGTATTTCTTGCTAATAACCATCTAGTAAATAATGATTATGTAAATATCAGTGGAGACCCAACCTGTGAAAACTACCAAGCTAGAACAACAAAAAGAAACCTCTTTGAAATTCCGAGGGTAAGAATGTTTGAGCAATAAGGGTTAATATGACAAGCAACAAATTGGTTGGCTACATAAATATTCTGAAGGCACTATTGATGTACCCCAAGGAAGTGAATTCAACTTTTACTGTACTTACCTTGATCATCTTATGAGAATGAAATGAAATTGTGATAATAACAAGGGATTACCCAATTTAGGAACATAAAAAATTGAATTCACCCATAGTCACCCGTGCGAAACAAACAAGCCAACCACAACACAACAAAAAATGGCTCCACCTATGTTATCTAAAACAAACTTATAGGAACAAGTTTCTATTTGGACAACATCGAAACAACAAGAAGCACCAAAGGATCTAAGCAATCCTATAGTATGTCAAATACTAGCAACCATTGAAGCAAATAAATGAACCACCAAATATATAGTGGTCTCAAATGAAATCGAACAAGTATATCACTCAAACCGAAAAAGTAGTGCAAGATTAGTAGATTGCTCATTAGAGCTTGTATCAAACTATAAGAGGAAGAGAAATGAATTGCAGAGGAGTAAGATTTTACCACGAGTGAATTGTTTGGCAAAGAAAAAGAAAAAGTTGAATTAAAACTAAAAATAATAATATTATTAAATTAACATGGCCTATTTTGAAGGGGGCAAAAAAAAACCCTGAGTACCTCAATAATAAATACAATGACATGACATCATTAAACCAGAAATAATGTAACTATTGTTTCACTTGTACAAGGTTTAAAAACCCTTTGTTTTACATAGTTTGTTAGAAATTCTCATCCCTTGTCATTAAATATATGAATTTAATTAGTATTTATTATTAGTGTAAAAAATTATATTATCAACCAATTATAGTTGCGTAAAAAAAACAAATTATAATTTCTCATATAATTAAAAATATTTGACTCTTATTATAACTATCTTAAAAATCATTTTTATCATAATTTATAATTAGTTGATAGTGTAAAAAAAATATAAACTGACAATATACACCAATTAAATTCTAAATATTTTTTACTTTTATATTAATTATGTTAAAAATTATATTCTATTTAATATATGATTAATTGACAATGACAACTTATCAAACTTATCAAAATGGCTAAAATATACTTTTGATCATTTATCTTTTGGTCATAATTCATTTTGGTCCTTTATATTTTAAAAAATTCATTGTAATCCTCTATCTCTCTAATATTACACAAACTCGCCCTTTCTCTCATCTCCCTTACAAACAACGTTAGTATTGACTGACATGGTCGTTAACTCTCCTCCTTTTGCAAAACTGCCAAATGAGGAGACATGGTAGTTAAGGACTTTTGTAGATGAACATTATTGTAGCTGGAATAGAAATTAGATTGTTGAAATCCAACTGCTTAAGTAAGAGGTTGTTCTTTAGTGTCAGATAGAACCCCAAAAAAGGTTGCAAATATAAAAGAGATTTCACGAGAAGTGGAATTCTGACATTTTCAAAGTCGAAAGTCTTAACAACAAGGAATTATGAAAAGAAAAAGATGATTGAAATGACGAATTTGTGCAACATTAGAGAGATGATGGAGTAAAATGAATCTTTTAAAGATAAATGATCAAAATAAATTCTAATCAAAAGATAAATTATCAATTGTATATTTTGGTCTATCACTATCAAACATTCAAACTAAAACTCAGTAAGTGGGAAGTCCGCTTTCATGATGCGGACTTCCCACTGAGTTTTTTTTTAACTATTAAATTATTGAAAACGGAAAAAAAAAAATGTAAGTGAGAATTCAGCGCCCCTAAAGCCGAATTCTCATCATATTAAAAAAAGTTGCATTTGAATACTTTATCTAAAAAGAGAATATTTTGGTGTATAATTTAAAAAAAAAAAGAAGAAGGGTTATTTGAATAAAAAAAAAACTAAGATTAAGCATACTTTATTTCACACAAAGTTTTTGTGATAATATTTTTTATGAGAGAAAAAAAGAAAATCCTATCTGACTAAAAGTCTGACCATTAGGACAGTGGTGGTGGGTGAGGGAGTGAAGCTGAAGAAGCATTCTAGTTTTTTGTCAGCACCATCACAGTGGGCAGTAGCAGCAAGGGTTACTGCGATACTGAGAGAGGAGAGAAGAGAAGATGAGGAAACTAAGATGGGTAATGGATGGAGGAGGGTTTTGGGATTTGGACATTTCTACTCCTAAGACCCTTGATGGTTTGGCATCTCCTGTCCCTGGAGACCCTCTTCCATTGGGTTTGTCACGTGGCACAAGGCTCTCCAGACCCAAGCAAATTGAGTTCATGCAGCGTTTCATGCATACCCCTCTCATCCCCACCTTTTCTAAACCTCAAGGCTTCAGTCTCCAGCGCGTACTCTCTCTACCCTTCTCTGATAATTGGTAAAGTTTCAATCTTTTCTCTTTTTTGGTCACGAAGTTTGAGTTTTTATATGCAATTGGCTCCTTTTTTTATTTATGGGGTTGCTGCAAAAGTTGTGGGTTGTGATGATGTGATCAATAATTCCAAAGGGGATAGGATATGTTGGAATGTGGAGAGTGACATTTGCCATATTTATGAATGTGTTGCATTTGAATTCATTTCCTTTCTCATGTTTACTCCCAGAAGTTTGACTTTCTTCTTCTTCTTTGGTGACAAAGTTTGAATTTTTATGTGCAAGTGATTATGCTTTGCTTGCTGTTTAGTTGCCCCATTCCAAAGCCCTGCATGCCACAATCTCAATCAGGGGTTGGAGTGGTGCGTTTGGGTTTTCTGTTAATGGGGTTGCTGCAAAGTAGGGGATTGCAATAATTTGACAGGGGATAACAGCATGTTGTATGATGAAATTTGCCATTGTTATAGATGTGCTGCATTTTAGCTGATACTATTGCTGTTCTGTAACAGCAGGACTTGATATGGTTACTTTTAATTTAAAGAGATGTCATATTGTGGAATTTGCTATTTGTTATGTTGTGGCTGGATTAATGAGTTCATTGGGGAGGGTGGATTTGTGAATAGGACTAGATGAAAATGATTAAGTGAAATAGTCAATAATTGTTTGAATTAATTTAATTGTTGATGTTAATTTTAAAGACATGTAATGTTGGGGAATTTGTTACCTATTACGATGTGAGTGGATTCATGAATATATTGAGGTTTGAGATCGAGGAGCTAGGATTGTAAGTATTCGTTGTTTGTAGTAAATGAGTAGTAAATGATTGGTTTATTTACACCCTCCTTCTCTTATGTCAATGTGAATATGCAGTGATAAAATGACTGTGCCTTAGTTTACAATATCATGTGAGCCATTTATTAAAAAGTAATTTACCGAGTCAATAATTGTTTGCAAATTTCATTAGCCGTTTCTTCATAATCAGCAGTGCCTTCATCATAATTGAATTATGTTAATTCTCATGGAGTTTCTATTGGCTGATATTCAAGTCTACAAGTTTTTCAGGTTGGTATTTCTTCTGGGTCAGTTCAATGTGCAGAAATTTATTTCATCTGTTAAAAGCAGTGAGGAAAAACCAGCAGGAATTTCGTCTTGGTTAAAAACCTTTCGGAGACACCTACAACAAAAATCCTTATATGCCCTGGGCATCTGTTCAGAGTTCCAGTTAACACCGGATGATACTATACTTTTTGGCTTAGATGCATATGACGATAACAATAAGCCTCGTGGTAAAGCAGTCCTTCATCACAAGGTAAGAATTAGTCTGTATCCTCTTACAAATTTCTAAGTGTCTTGCAATGCTTTCTTTCTTGATGATTATTTTAGTATTTGCTGCAAGTATACTTTTTTAGAACTCTCTGGCAGTGGTGTTGGATGAGGGGTCCACCTGTTAAGTGGACCTTTCCATTTTTATGTTCTCACTTTTTGTGTATCATCGAAGAGACTAAGGATGTGTGTATCAGGAATTGCCATATCTGGGGATATATTTGCATCCCGAAGACAACTTTTGCAATTCCAAGTTGGTTATAAATTCTAATTAGCTACCCTCCTGGACATTGACCTATAATCCAGACCACATTAACTTTCTCCTTTTATTCTTTTCTTTTTGTGCAGTAGTTACTTTTTTATATGAATTGAACTAGATTTTGGGTTTTCATATTAATACAAAATTTTATTGGTGACTTGGTGTGTGGTTGTAGTTTCCACATCATGATCTAACAGTGGAGGCAGTTTATCCTGGTCTATTTGTTGACAAGGCTGGTAATTACTGGGATGTACCATTTTCAATGGCAATTGATCTTGCTTCTGTTGCTACCAGTGACTCTTCTGCTAGTTATCACTTGTCTGCGCACTACAACTCGGGGTCACCTGAGCAGTTTGAAAGTATTCAAAATCAAGGTGGTGGAGTACCACCTACTCTACTTCCAGGTTTGGCCTTCAAAAGTGCCTTTTCTTACAGGAAGAACATTGATATTTGGAGAAGTGAAGCTCCTAAATTGAAATTGGTGCAACCATATGACATTTTTCTTTCAAATCCTCATGTGTCTGCCTCGGGGATTATTGGTAAGTTTCTCCTTGTTTGTAACATTCTTGCAAACACATTCAATATAGTCCTGATAAAAAAAAATACTGGGCAGTGAGCTCTAGATAGCTATTGTTTTTCTTAGTAAAGTAGTGAAGAAACTGTCAAATATTATTTTAACAGTTAAAATGTCATTAGATGGAAAAGATTTGGGGGCCTTTGGGATGTTTGATTTGACGTAATTGGTGCAAAAAGGAAATCCTTTGCTTACTAATGGTAGGCTTGGTAGCAGATGGTGGAGTGGAACTAGAGTAATAACTAATGACATGCATTGGCAGGTTGTGTTACTTGATCATGAGCATCTTTTGCCACTTGAGCATTTCCATGTTACTCAAATTGTAGATGCTTCAATCACATGCTTATTTGTTCCTTGAATTCTTAAGGTGCTGCTGCAACAACCGCTTTTGGAGATAATTCAGTAAGAGCACAAGTAGAAGATGATAGACAAGGTTCCGGAGGATTATTTCTCCAGACTTCTGGAATGAAGTCTTCTCTTGTAGCAGATTTATTTGCATCTGTTTCATTTACAGCCCAACTTGGAAACTTCCAAAGGCTTTTTCTAGACCTTACTCGATTTCAGGCCCGGCTGGATTTTCCCTCTGGATTCCGATTTCTTTCAAATGCAACAAGTGTAGCACAAGATCTTCTCAATTCTCAAAAGCCCAGCTTGGAAGCTGTTCAGGCGATTTGCCCCA
Source organism: Sophora flavescens (assembly GCA_030762895.1). Lineage (NCBI taxonomy): Eukaryota > Viridiplantae > Streptophyta > Magnoliopsida > Fabales > Fabaceae > Sophora > Sophora flavescens. The sequence goes on from CM061062.1 coordinate 223,508,376, forward strand.
ATGCTACCTTATCGCTCCAGCAGCAGGTATCTCCAATTCTTTCACAAACACTAGTGATTTCATAGTTTTATAAGTTTTGCCTGACTAGTAAGCTTCATCTTGAAAAGACAATATTTGCTTTATATATGTTGTTGAAGAGAGTTGTTTTTTATTTATTTAGTTTCCTATTATTATTCATATGTGACAGTTAGTAAGTGTTATGATTATTGGAAAATCAAATTTCTCAACCTAAATTTCATTATCCCTCCTCTCACCGTAGACTTATTTTATACTGTACGCGCTCTTCTGATCTCACTCTACTTAAAATTGTTCAACCATTTGGTTATTAAGGTTGCTTACATGTTAACCAAGAGATTTTATTTCATGTATATCTTACAGATTGTTGGTCCTGTCAGTTTTAGAGTTGATTCAGGAATTAGAGTTGATCTGAAGAACCCTGAAAGGCTTATACAGGCACATGAACCAGTATTTGCTGTTGAATATGCATTGCAAGTACTTGGTTCGGCAAAAGCAGTTGCTTGGTATTGCCCCAAACGCCAAGAGTTTATGACAGAACTTCGTTTCTTTGAGACATAAGCAATAATCCATAGTCATTCTTTTATAGCTAGAAATCTGCTATGTTCCTTGATTTGCAAGACGGATCAAAAGGATTGATTTTTAATTTTAAAAATGTAATTATTTTTAAAAAGGTATGATTGATTTATTAAATGAGGCAGATTCATCTTCATTGATTATTTATTTTTAAAATTAAGATGTGTGTACTTTAGTCTTTAAAGTGAGATGCTCTTTAGAAGAGTCAATCTCACTTTTCAACTCTATCAATGTCATTTATAATATACAATAAAGATGAAATGTTATTTTTTTAGAAAAATTAGTTACATATATTAAATAAAATTTAAAAATATATGTACAGTCATTATTACTATATATTATTTTAAAAGCAATTGCTATTCATGAAAGCTAAATTGCAAGTTGTAAGGGAGTTTACAAATCACAAACAATGATTTATTTTATGATACGATATAAGGAAAGTATCTTATTCATATATATATATTGTTATAAAGATGGATCAACAATAGTTAGTTAGTTAGCTAAGACTCTTGCCTTGTAACAGAAATCTGTTGTAAAACTATTAGCTGTGTGATACCTATATTTGTAACTAAAGTTGGTTAGTTTCAATAGTTAGTTAGATGTTGTTAATCTCCACAACCATATTCAGGTGGTTGAGTATGCATAGGTGTATATAAGTCTCAGCTGATGTAATTCTTGTAGGATATATTCTTTAGGTTCATTGTGATCAAACACTTTGAAGTGCAAGTGAGGAGAGACAGTTTTTCGAAAATCTCCCTAGAAGTCTTGCTGCTGTTTTCGCTGTGCAGTTGTGATCATTGTGAAGGAATAAGAATTGGCTACAGTGTGGATGTAGGGGACTTTAATTGCCCTGAACCACGATAATCTTCTGATTGTCTTTCTCTTTTCTTAGCTTCTGTGTTCTTTCTTTCTTGCTGTGTACGCATCATACCTGCTGCACCTTGCATTTTTCATCTCAGTTCTGCAACAATTGGCATCAAGAGCCAGATTCTTGGAGGGATTCTACGATGGGGACAAGATTTGATGTGGAGAAGTTCACAGGGGAAAATGATTTCAGCTTGTGGAGGATCAAGATGCAAGCTCTTCTTGTTCATCAAGGGCTTGACGATGCACTACAAGGAGCCTCTAAGCTTCCACCTACACTGTCAGACAAAGAAAAGAAAGATTTGCTCAGTAAAGCTCATAGCACAATCATTCTTTCTCTTGGTGATGAGGTCCTTCGAGAAGTAGCTGAAGAAAAATCTGCAGCAGGGATTTGGCTGAAACTTGAGAGCCTGTATATGACCAAATCCCTAACCAACAAGTTGTACCTGAAGAAAAAACTACATCAGCTAAAGATGGAAGAAGGTTCTTCTATCAAAGAACATGTTTCTTTGTTCACAAAGGCAGTTCTTGATTTGAAAAGTGTAGATGTGAGGATAGAAGAGGAGGATCAAGCAGTAATGCTACTATGTTCCCTTCCACCATCCTTTGAAAATCTGGTGGATACCATGTTGTTTGGGAAAGATTCACTCACCTTGGAGGAGGTTAAAGCTACCTTGAATTCTCGAGAATTAAAGAAAAAGATAACAGAGAATAAAGGTGAAGGTGGAGACCCTGAGGCATTGATGGCTAGAGGAAGATCCGAAAGGAGGGATTCAAAGAGTAAGAACAAGAGGAGGTCCAAATCAAGGAACAAGAAGGCTGCTACTCTTTTGCAAGAAGAAAGGGGCCATTTCGGAAAAGAATGCCCTGAAAGGAAGAAGAAGAACAATGGCAAATACAATGATGAATCGACATAGCGGTGGTGGGCGATGGATACGAAAGTGCTGAAGTTCTCTCCATTTCAACTGAAAAGCACAGTGAGCAATGGATTCTAGATTCGGGTTGCTCATTCCATATGACACCCAATCTGGAATGGTTCAGCTCCTATAAGGAGATAGATGGAGGGAAGGTTCTCATGGGAAACAATATGGCATGTAATGTCATTGGCATTGGAACTGTTAAATTGAAGCTGCAAGATGGATCTATACAGCTGCTCCCTGATGTGAGGCATGTTCCTGAGCTCAAAAGGAACCTACTCTCTTTGGGAATGCTAGATCAATCTGGATGCTCATTCAAAGGAGAAGCTGGAACTTTAAAGGTATTCAAAGGCTCATTACAAGTAATGAAGGGTACAAGGCAGAATGGCCTTTACAAATTGCAAGGTAATACCATCTTGAACTCAGCTGGCCTAGTCTCTATCTCTGAACTAAATGCTACCAAGCTTTGGCATTATAGATTAGGTCATGTGAGTGAGAAAGGGCTAGAAGAACTACATAAACAAGGATTGATTGGAAATGGGAATTATCAGAAGCTAAGCTTTTGTGAACATTGTGTATATGGAAAACAAAAGAGAGTTAGTTTCAATAATGCAACTCATACAACTCAGGGTATCCTAGATTATGTACATTCTGATGTTTGGGGGCCAGCCAGGGTACCTTCATTAGGAGGAGCAAAATATTTCATAACTTTCATTGATGATTGGTCTAGGAAAGTGTGGACCTATCTGTTAAAACATAAAAATCAGGCTTTTAAGTGTTTCAAACAATGGAAATTGCTTGTTGAGAATCAAACTGGTAGGCATGTGAAGCTGCTCAGAATTGATAATGGCCTTGAATACTTAAGTGAGGAATTCAATGAATTTTGCAAAGACAATGGAATAAGAAGGCACAAAACTGTCAGATTGACCCCTCAGCAAAATGGCCTTGCTGAAAGGATGAATAGGACCATTTTGGAGAGGGTGAGATGTATGTTGTCCAATGCAAAATTGGCAAAGGGTTTTTGGGGAGAGGCTGTGAATACAGCATGCCACCTAATAAACAGATGCCCTTCAAGTGCAATTGAATTCAAAACACCAGAGGAAAAATGGACAGGAAAAGCTCCAAGCTATGAGAACTTAAGGATCTTTGGATGCACTGCATATGTTCATTCTAATCAAGGCAAACTTGAACCTAGAGCTAAGAAGGGAATCTTCTTAGGCTATCCGGAAGGAGTGAAGGGATATAAAGTGTGGTTGCTGGATCCTGCAGGTCCCAAATCAATTATCAGCAGGGATGTCTTGTTTAGAGAAGAAGACATGATAGCAGATGATCAACAAAGTCTAATTCAATTCGAATGGTGTTCAAATTGAGCGAAATGCATACAGTATGATCAAGGAATTAGGTTGGAGGTGGAGAAACTTGCAGAAACAAAGCAGTCCAGCAGAGAGGTAGTGAAGCATCTCATCGGGAACCTATGACTTCTTCAATTCCCCGAACCTACCGATACCTCATATAATCCGGTCGAGAGACATACAAAGGAGGCGATTAAAGCTCTGAAAGATTTGGTTATGCTGATCTCATAGCCTATGCTTTGAGTATAGAAATTGATGATCAAGGCTCGAACCAATTTCTTACAAAGATGCGATTTCAAGTCGACGGTGATCAGTGGAGATCAAGAATGCAAGATGAGTTTGACTCTTTAATGAAGAATGATACTTGGAAACTTGTTGAAAAGCCAAAAAAAGAAAGTTGTAGGGTGCAAATGGATTTTCAAAAAGAAACCGAGAAGAAGCGAGGAATGGATAGCTACGAGATACAAAGCAAGGCTTGTGGCTGGGGTTTCACACAAAGAGAAGGAATTGACTATAATGAGATTTTTTCTCCGATTGTGAATCATACAAGCATTCGAATCATCTTGGCACTAGTTGCGGTTCACAACCTCGAATTGGAGCAAATGGATGTAAAAACAGCCTTTTACATGGAAATCTAGAAGAAACAATCTATATGAATCAACCTTGAAGGATATGAGGTAAAAGGGAAAGAGGAGATGGTATGTTTCTTTGAAGAAATCTTTGTATGGATGAAACTGTCCCCAAAGGCAGTGGTACAAAAGATTTGATTCTTTTGTAGTGTCAAATGGCTTCAGCAGAAGTTCTTATGACAGCTGTGTCTACTTCAGAAGGTTGAAGTCTGATTGCTTCATCTACTTATTGCTCTATGTAGATGACATGCTAATTGCAAGTGCAGATATGAAAGCCATCAAAGAGTTGAAGAATCTGCTGCAATCCGAGTTCGAAATGAAGGATTTGGGGGCTGCAAGGAGAATACTGGGAATGGATATTATCAGGAAAAGAAATGAAGGTCTGTTATATCTATCTTAGTCAAGCTATGTGCTGAAACTTCTAAGAAGGTTCAATAAGCTTGATTCAAAACCTGTATCAACACCTATTGCTGGACATTTCAAACTGTCAATCACTCATTCTCCAAAAACAGAAGATGAGATCAAAGATATGAGTAAAATCCCCTACTCAAATGCTACAGGTTCCCTTATGTATGCTATGGTCTCATAAGACCGGACTTAGCATACTCAACTAGCATTGTAAGTAGATTCATGGCAAATCTGGAAAACAAGACTGGATCTGCAGTAAAGTGGATCTTTAGATATCTAAAGGGTTCAAAGTCCGTTGGTCTCGATCTATGGAAGAAAGACAGAAAAGAACAAATGGTCCGACGAGGCTATGTTGATGCTGATTATGCAGGTGACATTGACAAAAGAAGGTCCTTAACCGGATACCTATTCACTTTGTATGGAAGTGTCATAAGTTGGAAGGCTAATCTGCAACCAGTTGTGGCTCTATCTACAACTGAGGCTGAATATATAGCTCTCACTTAAGCTATAAAGGAAGCCATATGGCTTAAAGGTCTTGTTCATGAGCTCGAAGGAAAGACTGGTCCTGTTGAAGTATGGTGTGATAGTCAAAGTGCAATTTGTCTCTCTAAAAACCAAGTTTTTCATGAGAGGACAAAGCATATTGACATTAGGATGCATTACATCCGAGACATCATAGCACAAGGTGAAGTTGAAGTAAGGAAAGTGGCTGGAGAGAACAATCCTGCAGACATGCTGACAAAAGTAGTTCCATGTTCAAAGTTTACTCATTGTTTAAACTTAGTGAACATTGGAACTTGTGACACTTGAAGTCTCTATTAGAGACTGTATGAAGAAGAGCTTGCTGGTCCTAACATTGAAGATCCAAGGTGGAGATTGTTATAAAGATGGATCAACAATAGTTAGTTAGCTAAGACTCTTGCCTTGTAACAAAAATCTGTTGTAAAACTATTAGTTGTGTGATACCTATATTTGTAACTAAAGTTGGTTAGTTTCAATAGTTAGTTAGAGGTTGTTAATCTCCACAACCATATTCAGGTGGTTGAGTATGCATAGGTGTATATAAGTCTCAGCTGATGTAATTCTTGTAGGATATATTCTTTAGGTTCATTGTGATCAAACACTTTGAAGTGCAAGTGAGGAGAGACAGTTTTTCGAAAATCTCCCTAGAAGTCTTGCTGCTGTTTTCACTGTGCAGTTGTGATCATTGTGAAGGAATAAGAATTGGCTACAGTGTGGATGTAGGGGACTTTAATTGTCCTGAACCACGATAATCTTCTGATTGTCTTTCTCTTTTCTTAGCTTCTGTGTTCTTTCTTTCTTGCTGTGTACGCATCATACCTGCTGCACCTTGCATTTTTCATCTCAGTTCTGCAACATATATATATATATATATATATATATATATATATATATATACACACACACACACACACATATTTTTGCATACGATTTACATATTTTCCATCATCAAAATTAAAAGGTATCTGAGCAGTATGTGAAAAAGAAAGAAGAATAAGAGAAACTATCTTTACTGAATGAATACTTATTGATTAGAAAAGATATCAGTACATGTATTTATAAGAGCATAGAGCTCTCTGTAGAGGATAGGATCAAACTGATCATAGCTAGAGATAAACTAGTAACTACTTGTTCAACCAAGTAACAGATAATGACATTAACAGACTTGTAACTCTTAAAATCTCTATTGTTTACAAAAATAGACGTGTCATTGCTTACCTTGCGTGTCACGAACAATCCAGTTTGTTGTGTTGAGTTCTGAAGAAACCTCGCATGTGGCTTCCAAGACATTAAACTACAAACACTTTCAAGTCACTGGATGGACGAGTAGGCGGGGAGCATTCGAGATCAACAACCAACTGTGGTTGGCTTTATTGTTGTGTCTTGTGTCGTAGTCGTACCTAGGAATATGTTAGGTGTGGTGGCCAGTGACCACATGCTGCCATGGAATGCAACACAAAATTCCCGACACATATCCAATGCTCAAACAAACACCACCTGGTTGCGGGTTATTGGTAAATAATATTGTTGGATAAAAGGATGATTTGTAAATGATATTGTTGGCTAAATCATAGAACAGAAGATTACTTTAATATATATGATGATATATACTGAACAGATAACTGGTTTTCCAATTCAACGTATTCAACCTATCAAATATTGAAACGTAGATATATTTACTTTCATAACCTTACATTCAATCTTACAGTAAATTTTACGGTAAAGAGGAATGATTTTTGTACACAAATATCAAATGATGTTTCTTTTGTTTTTTGGGTGTATTTTTGAGAAGCGTATATATAAGATAAAAAGTGATTGAGAGATAGAGATAAACATAAAAGTTACACGGTGTCCAAGGTTTGATACTTTGATATTCAAATAACGGCTTGGGCTAAGTTGTACAACCCAAAATTTACGCCACCCATTGCACCACGGCCACCACCCATGTACCAAATTGTGGCCCAATCAAAGAGCCACATGGGTGGGTTAATTTTTAAACATTCACCATGTATTTGTATAGTAGTCAAACCTTATGAATACAGTATACTTCAGTATATGTATTTATTGTAGTATATGTATTTATTGTATTTATAATTTTCGCCCAAAAAAATCTATTTTATTTTTCATATCAGAAATATTTTAATGTTAATTTATCTTTTAGCAACGGAACCTAGAACGCATCGCCCCTCGGTGGCGGATCCAAGATCCTGGATCAGTGGGGGCAATATATTTCGAAATTAATTGAAAATAATTATCACGTACATATAAAAATAAAATCATGAATTTTAAAATTTTAATATATTTAAGGATAAATTATACTTTTGTCACTTATCTTTATTTTAAGTTTCACTTTGATCCTTCTTTTATTTATTTTGACCACTTATCTTTATTTTAGGTTTTAATGTGTTCTTTTCCGTTTAAAATGTGGTACGAATAAGACCAAATTGATATAACTTCTAAAATAAGTGATCATTTCGAAACAAAAAAAAAACCATTTTGACACCAAAAAAGGAACTACATTGATTTAACTTTTACAAAATGATGTACCATTTTGGAACAAAAAATAAAAAGAAACCACATTAATATAACTTTGAAAAATAAGGAACCACTTTAGAACAAAAATAAATAAAAAAAGGATCAAATTGAAATCTAAAATAAAAATAACTGAATGAAAATATAATTTAACTTATATTTAATCAAATAAATTACCTACTTTATAATTTTTTTTATAAGCAAAAATATTTCTACAAGGACCAGAGTACCCAACATAAACCTTACAGAAAGTGAAAACGTGCATGCAAAAAAGCTCAGAGGCCGAATCCCACTAGACCACCTTAAGAGCAACCAAACCAAAAGAAATTATCTAAGAATGGAACAAACCCAGTGAAAGTTCTCGATTACTCTGCATATCCCAGTGAAAATATTTACGCTTATCAGTTACGCTTATTCATGCCACACCGCTGTTATGTGGCATGGGTGCAAATTTATTTTGAGTAATGATATTATGATATCAAAAATTAATATCAACTTTTGATATCTCGATGAATATAAATATTTGGTTAATTTAATTTATTAGATGATTAATCATGTATAAATATTTGATTAATTTATGATGATCTATTAATCATATAAAAAATGATCTTTATATATGATTAATTAAATATTTATATATGGTTATGAAAAATAAGTTTAGATAACCCATTAATCATACACGTGAGTAACCAATGTATCAATTTGATGTCAAAAACGGGTGAAATAATATCATTATTATTTGGGGGCAAAATTAATATATAGTTATAAAAAAAAATAATACAAATCTGAGGGGCATATGCACACCCTCAGCTATAGGTGGATCCGCCCCTGTCGCCCCCCATCTTCTTCCAACGTTTTGGTTCTTATTTCTTCATTCCAGGTTCTTCATCCGTTCTTTGTCCCCTTGAAACCAGAAGGCGTTTCCGTTCTCGTTACCAGATTCAAATCTTTTTCTTTTTGCTACATATTCCAAAATACAAATGGGTGGAAGTTGAAATTGCAGAAACATCACATACCAAATCAAGGAGACGCAGAAGGGTAGGAAGAAAGATGAAGAAGGAGACACAGAAGGAAATTCTAGGGAATAATCAAAGGAATGAGTTAATGTTAAGAGCTAAGATTCGGTTTGGAAAAAAGCCAAAAACTTTATACATTCCCGCTGCATCTGCGAGTGACAACAACACATAGAAAGGATGGGGGAGTATTCAGAAAGAGGGGTTATGGAGTGATTACAGAGGGATGAGGGTACTTTAGGGATAATTGTTTTTTTTTTTTTTTTTCCCTTGAACACTATGTTTGGTTGGAGGGGAATGGAAGGGAGGGGAGGGGAGGGAATATTTTAAATTTTATATGTTTGGTTCAAATTTTGAGAGGGGAGGGGAGGGGAGCAAAATCCCTCCTGGATCCATTTTGACTCCCCTCCAATATTGGGGGATTTGGAGGGGAGGGGAGGTAACTTTAAAATATTTTAAGCGATATGATGAAAATTAACCTTAATAAAATTTAAAAATCCAAAAGGATATAAAATTAAAAAGGGTATAAAAGTAAATTAGTTTAAAAATGCCTCCCCTCCCCTTGTGAACCAAACAAGAAAAGAGTTATTTCCCCTCTCCTCCCCTCCCCTCCTCCCAACCAAACATAATATCTAATTAAAACCCCTCCCCTCCCCTCCCTTCCCCTCCTTTAAAATCCCTCCCCTCCCCTTCGTTGAACCAAACACACCCTAAAGGGATGTGGTGTGGGGGGTTTGGTTCAGACAAACTAAAATGTGGTCTTTTGTTTAATTTTTTAATCTGGGGTATACAAGCAAATATGAACTTTTGTTTATGTTTATTATATTTTGAACCTACCTTGTTTTATTTAAAAATAAATAAAAGGGTAGCAAAAATTTGACAACGTTAAGGCTTGAGCACGGGACTATGAGATTGGCTTTGTCTAAGTCAATGTCAAGGAAGCAAACCATCAAGCTAAGCTGCTTAGTTTGGTATCTAAGGACACTAACTAAATTTAAATCTTGAAAAAACGCAGAAGAAGGCACTTCTCCTCCCTCGCCCGACTGCAGTGAAAACGGGTATTAAGACCCGTGAAACGACGCGGACCAATTTTTTACGATGGTAGTGGAACTTTTAAAATCAAATATGCAAAGAAATTTGTTACTACTTAATTATTTCAAGAAAATGTAGGATTTGGAATAAGAAGATGGCATCGGTTGCAAAACGTCCTAATACAACAATGGTAGCTATACAGTCCAACCTAAGAACCTGTTTGCTTGATGAGTGGTGACGTTCGTTGATGCAGAAGAGATGAATGGCGGAAGCGGTGGGAGTGCAAGATATCCACGGCGTTGGTGCCTCCGCCGTCACCAACGAAGTATTGCCTGGAGTCTTTTCGTTTTCTGGTGCTTTTTTCCCTTTGTCTCAAGAAAAAACTAAAAATAATTTATTGTTTTACATTTATGCCCTTTGATAGCTTTGACTAAGACAAGCATGGGCTGTTAAATTTCAAATGAAGCGGCATTAGTAGGCCAGACCTGGTTGGGCCATATATGTGGGGGGTAAGTAAACATACCCAAAATATTGGCGAGGCATCGAAGAATTCATCAATATTTAATGGTTTGGGCTAATGTGTATCACTTAATTGGTGCACAATTCATTAGATTATTTATATGATAAGTTTTGGGTTAATGAAATTGTCATATGAGCTCGTCAAGATTTCAAACTTAACCATGTATTTAGGTGACTGAAAAGTCAAATGGCCACATTTACAAATACTTGATGGAGCTCTTGACATGTGTGTGGTGTAATGAATGGTGCATCATGTGGGTGGTGCACCATAGCCTTGACCCATTGTTTTATCATTAATAATAATGGGCTAAAATACCTTTTTGGTCATTTATCTTTCGGTTAAAATTTATTTTGGTCATTTATCTTTTAAAAGATTCATTTTAGTCCTTTATGTTTCAAAATTAAACCAAAGTGGTCATTTCCGTCATCTCTCATCCATCTGTAGACGGAAAATGCTGATGTGGCAAGTAATTCTGTTTAGTTATCCTTCATGGCATATGAAATTCATTTTTTTTATTTAAAATCAAAATTATTAAACTTAAAAAAAAACTTTTACTCTACCCCTAAGATTACAAGACAGGGAGGGGAGGGTGACTGGAACACCGGTCCTCGGTGTTGGCACAAGGTCCGAATGGGTCTGAAATCTAGAAGGTTTACTGTTGGCACAAGGTCCGATGCCGTTACCATTAGATCCCGGCCGCTTCGAGTTCTGAAACTACCACCGAGACTATCGTCTTCTTCGCCTCTATCTCCGTCAAGTGGTACCTCAGAAGAAACAAGCATGTGATTCCAGAACCACCAAAGAATCTTGTGGCGACGCTAGTGATTCCACTCCCCTGAAACTTGCATCGAGGGCTGCAACTACCATCTTCTTCGGAATCTTCCTCCAACATCACCTTTATGTCCTCTGCAAGGGTTTGTGGTTGGAGCTCGAAACTAGCGGAGTTTGTTCCTTGCCCCGTCTTACCAATGTTCGAACAATTTCTATAACCTCTCTTCAAGAAACTAACAGCAGAGATAGCAGCTCGGGAATCAAATTATACTTAAAAAGAATTTATAATTTATATCATAAGCAAAATTAAAGGGAGTAATATATGTTGAATATCTTTGGAAGATCCGAAAATGGTTTCGCTGGTGGATCTAAAGATGGTTTGGCCAGTTGCGGTGGAGTTACTCCAAGATGCTCCATGACCGTGAATGGAGACACGTCTCTGGCTACATATCTACTGATTCGAGAGTGGATAGCTCGACCAAAAGAAAAGAGGTATTATGGCTATTTTCTTGATGGTAAAGGTCCAAATGACGGCGGGGGTGCGACCGGGAGGAAAGGGGCGTGGCGACTGTCTACTCGATGGTGTGCGACGACGATCGAGGGCAAGATGGCGGTGACGATGGGGGGTGTGAAATTTTGGGGAAGAAGATTATTATTATTATTTTATTTTTTAAATTTTTAAAATTGAAAGGTTGACTTCCACGTGTCAGTTCCATAATGGAACAATTGTCATGTCAACTGTCACATAACGATGTCACTAACGAAACAGATGGAAATGACTATTTTGTACAATATTTAAAAAATAAATGATCAAAATAAATCTTTTCAAAGATAAATACTAAAATAAATTTTAGCCAAAAGATAAATTAAAAAAAATATATATTTTAGCCATAACAATGAGTAACGAGAGAAGGCAGACGTGTCCCGATTCATAACGTATGTGCAGTCTAACAATTTGTTTTGTGTGTACCATAATGCCCTAGGCCACGTCATCATGTATTTAGAATGTAGCCTTTGTTCTGCATCTATCGCCCTGTTGTGTTTCAAATATTTTCCCTTTTGAGATTGGGAACAAAAGAAAACAAATCCAATCAATGTGTGCAACATCGTCATAGTCCTAAGTGTGAGTTACAGGCATACAGTTATCTCTATCTATCTATCTATCTAAGATTCAAAGATTGGGTTGAAGAGAGATCTTTTGATGATGACGAGTGGCACGCAAGCCTACGGTGAACCATGGTACTGGGACAACCGCTACTCCAACGAGCCAGGTCCCTTTGATTGGTACCAAAAGTACCCCACTTTAGCTCCTATCATCAACCTCTATGTCTCTCGCTCCCACCCCATCCTCGTTGTTGGTTCTGGCAACTCAGGCATGCACCTTCTTCATCACTCACTTCAGATCTCTATATTTCATATTTTTTACATCTCAAATTGTCATTTTTGAGATACCCATTTTGTTTAGATTCAATAAAAATATGATTTTTTTTATTATTATTTTATATACTTTTGTTTTGTTCATTCCATCAGCTTTATCTATTTACAGCTTTCAGCGAAGGTATGGTTGATGATGGCTACACGGATGTTGTTAACATTGATATATCTTCTGTGGTCATTGAAGCTATGCAGAACAAATACCGAGATCGTCCCCACTTGTTATGTATCCTTCCTGATATCATGGATTACTATTTAATATCATGATTTTTTATTTTGAGATTGCCAATTCTGTAATCAAATTATTTATATATATCAGATTCCATGTTATGGAACTATAAAAGTAAAGTAGTGAACTTTATAAATTTTGTTTTAACAAGACTTGTTGATGGTGTTTTTGAGGGTGAATTGTCCTTAAATCCTTAATGATTTGGCAGATATCAAAATGGATGTGAGAGACATGAGTCCTTTTGAGTCAGGGTCTTTTGGTGCCATTATTGACAAAGGTGAGCTATGAAGCCTAGATATTCCAAAAATGGAAAAGTATCGGTGTCGTACCTATATCCGACAACATAATTTGAAGTTTTATACAATACTTGTATCTAACAAGTATCCCATATTTTTTTAAATTTTTTTATCCGCTATATTTTAAGTTTTGTACAATGTTTCAAATACATTTACCCTTTTTTAAATGTGTTTCTCACCCCCTATTATGTAGTACCCTTTTTAAATTGACCTAATCATATGATATCCCTATTTTGATATCTTTTGTTCACACGTGAGACTTGACCTAACCCTTATTCTCTTTCGGCATGATCTGTACGGACGATTGGTTCTGGTTCTCCCCTTCCCACATCCCTCTCGCGTGGCTGACCGATTCTTTAGAGTTGTATCAAAGATGTTTTTGTTGACATTTTGACGTAGGGCAAATAATATATTATGATATGCACAAAAACTTTGCTTTTTTGTTATGGTCACGAGTGTGTTTTTGTATATTGTGATTATCATGGTTATGTATTAATGAAAAATATCAATGTCTCTTTACAAATATTCTTCATTTATATAAAATATGTTTTTATAAATCTGTGTTAATGTATCTAGAGTCTAGACCGTATCGTATCTTTAATTTCAAAAAATTTCTCGGGTCCATGCTGTATCATATCCGTATCATACTAAGTATCTAGGCTTCTTAGAAGGTGAGGGTACCTTTTATAGAATACATTTTTTTTTTTCTATTTTATTATAATTGGATTACCTATTGGACAACGAATCAGGCTGATACCGGTTGTTTTTTGCTTTTCAGGGACTCTTGACTCTATCCTGGTGAGTGATAATGCTCATTGACATACTTGTATCTTCAACAAGACATGACTTATTATATGCTAATTGCATATTTTTTGTTTGTAGTGTGGGAATAATTCCAGACAACATGCTGCAAAGATGCTTGAGGAAGTTTGGAGGTATAATAAAACCATGATCAAAATAGAATTATTTACAACTCCAGTTTTATTTTGTATTTTTTTATTCTTGATCTGTGCACCATTATTGAAGCAGTTGATGACACACTATAGGGTCCTCAAGGATAAAGGAGTCTATATTCTGGTAATTGCAGCTCTTTCTTTTAGCATCAATTTGCATTCAGATTTACTCTCAAATCGATGAAATGTGTCTTTGCATTTCACCTGATCAGCCTGGACTCCTTGTAAAAACTGCAGGTAACATATGGAGCTCCACTATATCGCCTGCTTTTGCTAAGGGATTCATCCAAGTGGACAATAAAACTCCATGTGATAGGTTGGTTTTAATGCTAATGTCAATATCATTTTCTATTCCAAATTTTATGTACCTATTACATTTTTCTGTTCTGTATGTCGCAGATGCGCCTCTATAGGCTCCTGGTTTTACCTGATTTCCAGTTCTATCATTTACTTTTGTATTTCAGAAAGTCCCAAATAACATTAAGTTGGAAAAAACCTGAGCTGCACATAAGCTATACTTGCAAACTAAGATGCTTGATTGTTGTGAGGATTGGGATTGTAGTTCCTGTCTTACTGGTTAGGTGCATGAGGGATAAGATAACCATTTGGCTCTTGATATGTAACAAATGTTTTTTAACCTTTTCTCCCAAAGCATCCTGTTTAAGTGTTCCGTAATAAATTGCTAATTAGCTACTCTTTGATCAAGTATATTTACATTTTTAGCCTTGTGCATTCAAAGTTGGAGTACTAATTAAAGCCCTAGTCAATAACATCTGCCACTGTATATGCAGAGAAACTTGCATCAGAAGACAAATCTGACAATCCAGTTTGGGAGCTGACAAAACCTGTTCCACTTAATGATGATGGAAGCTCTGTGGAGGAAGCCTTAGGGCAGAATCCTGATGTTCATTATATATATATTTGCACTAAGCAAATCAAATAATTCGTGGTACCTTCTCTCTTTTATGCCTTTGGTCATTAGTTACTTATTACATGTCATATACCACTTTTCTGAAGAATTAATCTTCATTGTTTGAAGTTCATACTTCTTTCTGAGTGAACTCGAGTGTAACTTCATATAGCCTCTGCCTTTTGGGCTTATCATTTTTTATTATAACCCTTCTGCCAGGAAATTTCTGTAAACTCAAGCATAAAAGCATGGATGGGCAATTTAGAGGGGAAGGCTTCTTCACTCTACAAACTTGTGTTTACAACTCTTTTACCATAGTTGATCCTAGAATTTGTAATGTTAAATCCAAAGTTAACAAGCTGTTCTTTGCAACAATATGTATTATGATTTTCTCAATGTTTGTGAGATCTAAAGAGTGCAGCATTTCTGTAACTTTTAATTTGATTGATTGCTTGAGTTGTCTGTCAATTGAACCCCCAATGTTTTAAATTGTGGTTGCGTTTGCATTGTGTTGCGGATATTGGGGGAAAATACGGACGATGCGGTTGCAATTATGGTCGCAATGCGGTTTTGGCGGTCGCCAAAACCAACATGTCGCGGCCCATATTTCGATTTCGGACCCAGATTTGAAACATTGATTGACCATTTATAATGCAGTGTTGAAATGTGTTTTTTTCTTCTAAAATCTCTGGGATTTTCAAGAATTAACAGTTAAGTTTGTTGTGATGCTGCTGTCATACACTCGTGTTTTAAGCTTTTCAAGATGGCTTTTTTGGATTCAACCAGTTACCTAAACCTCAAGTAATTAGATGCACATTTAGTAATAATTTTTATTTTTCACTCGTTTCTACGTCAAAGAAAGAATAAATCAGTCTTGAGTTATAAAGTAGAAATATATGAATGGTTTTAAAGTTGTTAGGATGAATTATTTCTTGACTTAGTATCAAGTCTTTGTAATGTGATTTGTAAGTAGCCCGACGAAAAAAGGGTTGAATAGAGCCAGTTATATTAAATACAAATGAATTGTGTATCAAGTCTTTTGCGCGTATTTGAGTATTACTAATCTCGTGTCTTTTTTGGGGGATCAAACCCAAATTAATAGCACCTCATACTATTTTTATCCATGATTGACACATAGATTTAAGAACTCCATAAAAAATCATCATTGGAGATACTCTAAGTTACAAAGAGTTTTATCACCATTACCTATTTT
Organism: Sophora flavescens; assembly: GCA_030762895.1. Taxonomy (NCBI): domain Eukaryota; kingdom Viridiplantae; phylum Streptophyta; class Magnoliopsida; order Fabales; family Fabaceae; genus Sophora; species Sophora flavescens. Next base: position 223,524,562 of record CM061062.1, read on the forward strand.
TATATCTACTTATCTAGCTTATAAATAAATAAAAAAACTACCTATCTAAATGTGAAATGGAATGCAAGAGGAGTTGTAGATAAAAAGGTTTTGCACGGAAACAGATATCCTGCAGTGGAAATTTTCTGCAGTTATAATTATAATACACTTTTGCCCACACTTGGTAGCCTACTCAAACTTGTTACATAAACCTTTTCATCTACCAATGAATAAGCCATCTTAAGCTTATGATTCAAGAGTCAAGATAAGACACAAACTTCTTCAACTTCAGGGAGTTGGTCTCCCTCTCTCTGTGATCACCCTTCTTAGTTCATCCTCAATGCCTTCCAACAAGGAAAGTGATCCGTTTGCCAAAGAAGTGGTCAAATTAAATGAAATATGAAGATGGTAACAAGTCATTGCCTAAGGTCCATGCGTTAGACCAAGTTACTCCTCTAAATCAAACTCCATCATGATATTGCAGCTAACTTGCTTACCCAGTAACTTTACTCATCTTCCTAAGGGATACAAAGCTCTTTCGAAACTTGGTCTAACGCATGGACCTTAGGCAATGACTTGTTACCATCTTCATATTTCGGTTTTTTTTATGTAACTAGTGTAATTTCGTATTGCAATTACGTGAATGGTGTGGTTTTTAAAATAATTACGGAAATAGGGTAAGTCATAAGCAGTGTTAACTATATAAAATACTGTAGGTGATACCATACTAACGATTTACTTTTATATTCATTAAAAAAAATCAAGGGAGTCGTATGCAACTTATATGACTTGTATTTTTATAATATTTTTTTGACAAGTCGTATGGAACAATTACGACTTTAGTGTTTTTAATTTTTTTAAAAATAAGTCGTAATCTACAATTACGATATTTTTTAAAAATAAATAAGTCGTATTCCATATTTACGACTCCATTGATTTTTTTTATTTTTTTTAATTAATTATGTGCAAGTCGTAAGTATGGTATACGACTTGCTCCAAACCCTGATTTACCCCATGCATTACGTGCGTTGCATATACTGCATGTACAATATTTACGTGATACAAAGCTATATTTTTATACTTACGAAATTCTAAACATAATATGATGATAATAATAGACCATACAAAAATATTATACAAAATATGATAAAATAAAATCAAGTAGTTGTGAGATTAGTGGTGGGATGATGTCCCACAATGAGATCTCTTTCTATGACGTGGTGGCTGAACTCTTTGAGGTTGTTCCATCGGTTGTTCCCCTTATTGTGTCTGCCCGCCTCTTGTTCTCGGGGGTCTTTGTAGTAACGGTGTGGGTTCTTTGTTGATATCATTACCATTACCATCATCGTCAGCATCATCATTGTTGCTATCGTCATCATTTGTTTCTCTTAATTCACCAGGCAGTATAGGATGATAGTCTGTTTGATGGTATGCAGACGCTGGTGTACCATAAGTGGCGGCAAACATCGATGAACTTGACAGGAAAACATTTGAACTCGAAGGATGTTGGAAAGAAAATTGGGGCGGATATCCAGAGAAACCTTGTGATTGTGGTGAAGGTGATTCATGTTGTGCTCCGGTATAGGAGACTCGACGGGACCGTAAAGTGATGACTCGGTGCGACTTCCTCATAGAGAGTCGAAAAAGCTTCGGATGCGATGGTTGCAAATTGCTCCACATAGGTTCACAGGCCGAATCAATACTATGTATAGTGTTGAATGGATCATTGGCAGCGGTAGGTGAATGAGTATAAGTTCGAATCGAACGTAATAATGAAATCTGAAAACAAAGAATATAAATGTATGAGAATAATATTGTGGAAAAATGACTTGATACTAATTGTAAAAATTGTTTAGTAAACTTACCATACCACCAAATAAAAAACCTTTCCGCGAAATATATCTTCGAGTTCGAGGTATATACCATTCCATATATGCCGAGTTTTCTTGTAAAAGACCATCATTACGAGCACCCTGAAGTAGTCGTTGATGTCGGTTGTTCCACACGTCAATCCACTTACTGTGTCAGTTGGGCCAATAAACTTTTGTTTTTCCCCGCATATCGATTTTGTGAAGTTTGTCAAAGTTAGGAGGGTCATACGAAATGGAATGATGTAATCCAAACTGGCGCATTACCCTATCTACCGGATGCCACTCTACAATGGCAAAACATATATATCAAGGGGACCACTGCAAACGCAACTTCGTTGACATTAACAGTAATCAATCGCCTTATTTCTGATCGATCGTAAGACGTCCATATAAACTACATCACATGCCTCATCCGGTAACCAATCATCGAATCCCCAAACATGTTGAAACCTTGGTCGAATCGTTCTTTCTTCTCCATTCCCTATATTTGTTGAAATATGATCATCCTGATGTGGCAATAGTGATCGATCAATCGGCCCAGGTCCAGCTTAGTTCATTTCTACTTTAAAAAAAAAATTGGAGAGAAAGTTGGTGGGTGATAAATTATTGGACTTGGCAAAGATGGAATAATAAGAATGCACTTGAGATACTCCTTTATAGTACGGCTTAGAACTAGTTTTGCTAAGCTTTTTAAAAGGCTCTTCGGTGAATAAGGAACCAAATGTGATGCGCTATTTCCTATTCAAGATTCCACCATATATATATAAACTTGATGGACGTGAGATGTCTGGTGTTATAAAGTATCACATGCTTCTCTTCACTTCGAACAAATAGGTTCTATCCTCTTGCATCATTCACGTGAAAAGCATCCTCCAACACCTCTAATCACGCAACTTTGTGCAGCCTTTGAAATGAAATCTTGTTTGTCTTTGTGCTATTGTTAGCTTTTGTCTTCTTTCACATTGATGGTTGATGAATGTAATTACACCTCATATTTCTTTATTATATTGCATGTATTTTCACGTAGTTTAGATATTTTTAATTTGATTTTTTGTTAGTTTTTACCTTGGAACGGGTAAGGCGGTTTTGTGGTGTTGTTGTGTAGGAATTGAAGATTAAAATGTTCAAGATCAACCACGATGGAGCTTGCATGAAGATGGAGCTTGAAAAATAAGAAAAATGAGGCCTAGCCGTGACAGCCATCACGGCCATAATCGAGCAAGACTGAAAAGAAAAGAACGAAAAAGTCAGAACCTGTCACGGCCGTGACAGGCCATCAGTGCCAAGTTTTCCAAGACAGAATCTGTCATGACCTGGCCGTGACAGCTATTACTGTCGTGACGCGCAATATCTGGAATTTTAAAACCTTATTTGATCTGATTTTGTAATTGCTTGGGATTCAAGTTACCCTACTCTATAAATAGAGTAATTAGGCTCAAAAATAGGATCATTTGGGCTGCTACCTTAGGCAAAAATTAGGATTTCTCTTCTCCTAGGTTTTCTTTTATGCTTTTGTTAATCAAGCTTGCTACGAACATGACAATGCTTGAGTAGTTGTCACAAAGCTTAAAGGTTCGATTTAAATTCAATTACCACGAAAGTAGGGACTAGTTTAATTGGGCACGGTTTTTGTATCCCGAGAGGGAACATTAACTTATTTAGGATAAATTCACCTTCAAACCAAATTTCGATAATTAACAAGAGAGGTAGTCAATTTAGTAACATGTTCAGTCTTGGTGGTAACCCAATTCCTGGGAATGTCTTTTTATAGTTGAAAATCCCGCGATTTGATTTACTTTCCTATTTTGTTCTTGATTTCGTTTTAGATATTTGATTTGTTAGTTAATCTTTTAAAAACCAAATCTTTTTCTAGTCGATTTAATTGATTTAATAATTGATAGTTATTTAAGATCACGGTCCCTGTGGATTCAATCTTTTTATTACTTGACGATGAAGCCGTACACTTGCGGATTCGCGAGCCTCATCAAGTTTTTGGCGCCGTTGTCGGGGACTGTGCTTTCTTGAATTTCAATTTAATTTTTAAATTGATTTTTATGGAATTTTTTTTATATATTAAAATTTTCTTTTTTTTTTCATTTATCTCTTTTTCTTTTTCTACAGTATCTATCTCTCTTTGCGGTATTTTTTTCTTTTATGCAAAGATCCCAAAGTCTTGGAAATCTTGTTGAAGTTGACCCCGAGATCGAAAGGACCTTTCGTAGACGTGGGAGACCACAAAGACAAAAGCTTGATTGAAACAAGTGTCCGCTAATACTTTGTCAACTTGGGACCAACTGGAGGAGGCATTCTTGGAAAAATTCTTCCCTCCATTCAAGACTGCTTACCTACGAACTTAGATCACTGACTTCTTCCAAAAGGACGGAGAATGATTATCCGAAGCTTGGTATCTTTACAAAGGATTGCTAGAGTCTTGCCCACATCATGGGCTCGAAAGGTGGTTGTTAGTGCATACCTTCTACAACGGATTGGATTACTCTTTGAAGGTGTCACTTGACTCCGCAGCTGGTGGAGCCTTTATGAATAGACCTCTGATTGAAGCGATCAATATCATTGAAAACGTAGCCACCAGTTATCACCAACGGGGTTCGGAAAGAGGTAATAACCCGAAAAAGCTTTCGGGGGGTAAGTTTGAAATGAATAGTCTTGATTTAATTATGTCTAAATTCGACTCATTAAATAAACGCTTTGATAAGCTTGAAAAGGCTAATGTGAGTTCAATAGGTGCTAATAATGTTGTTTGTGAGATTTGTGGAATGTAGGGACATGACATAATGGAGTGCCCACATGGTATTGCTCCTGGATCCAGTGCTTCGGGGGAACAAGTGAACTCTTGTCACAACTTTTATGACACGAACCCGAAGTTGCCAAACCATGCTCCTCCAAATCCTTACAACCAAGTGAGGAAGAATAATCCTTATCTCTCCTATGGGAACTACAACAACACATTGAACCATGAATTCTAGGAAGCCCAAGGTAATAGGAAACCCGCATCGGGGTATCCTCAGGTACAAAAGTCTAAACTTGAGTCTCTTTTGGAAAATTTTGTTGAAACTCAAACAAAGCAAAATGAAGAGTTTAGGCAACAAGGTAGGACAGTCAATGAGGCAATAAAAGAGTTAACATCTAAGGTAGACAACTTAGCCATTCGTAATAAGATGTTAAAAACTCAGATTGCCCAATAAGCTAGTACATATTCTAGAACTAAGGGTACGTTTCCAGGACAACCCGAAGTTAATCCCAATGAGCACTGTAATGCTATATACTTGGGGGATGATAAGCTTGTGGTAGTTGAAAAGGACGTGGAATGTGAGGAGGACATGAGTGAACATGAAGAGATAGAGTCAAAGTATGTCCCTCCACCACCTTACCAACCCCCAATACCTTTCCCACAAAGGTTGGTCTAGAAAAAGCAAGTAGAAAAGGAAACTAAGAGCTTAATTGAGGAGCATGATGCCATGATAAAAACTAATATGCCTCCTAAAATAAAAGATCCAGGAAGTTTCACTATTGCTTGCTCAATTGGAGAATTAAAAATAGACCAAGCCTTATGTGACTTAGGGGCTAGTGCGAGTTTGATGCCATATACCATCTTTGAGAGGTTAGGAACCAAGGAATTGAGTCCATCCAAGTTCTCTTTACAATTTGCGGATGGCTCAACTAAAACTCCTCTAGGCATACTAGAGAATGTTAGGTAAATTTTTCATTCCTACCGATTTCATGGTGTTGGATATGAACGAGAATTCTAAATTCCCTATCATTCTTGGAAGGTCATTCTTGGCCACAGCTGGAGCAATAATAGATGTAAAAAATGGTAAGCTCTCCTTGAATGTAGAGGAAGGTAGGGTGGATTTTGATTTAACTGACTCATATAACAACCCTCTTTTGAGAGTCATGTGTGCAGGATTAAGATAATGCCTCCAAAGGTGAAGGAAGAGCTTAACATGGAAGCAACTCCCAAACTTTGCATGACAAATGATGCACCAAATAATGATGAAGTTGGAGTTGCTCAACTTGTGGAGTTAAAACTTCCGCCGGAAGGAAGTAAGGCCATGAAACTCAGAGTGAAAAGAGCAAAGCGAAAGCGCAATTGGCCATATGAACAAAATAGACTCTTTGATGGACTTCCTTGGAAGAGAGGTGTTCTTCCACGTCCAAGCCCAACTGATCTCGGTTGATCGAATGGAGTATGGTAAAGCTTAAGACCGTAAATAAGCGCTTCTTGGGAGGCAACCCAAGTTTTCTTTCCCTTTTCAATTTGTTTTTGAATTTTGTTTTTGAATAATTTGAGAAGATTAAGAGAAGAAAGATCACTAATTATGGTTTTGCCAAGTATTTTCAGGTTATGAAGGCAGGAAGAGAAAAAAGGCATGGAAAAATAAAGTCAGAGGAGATCACGGCCCAGCCGTGATAGCCCTCATAGGCATGATGAGGAGGACCCAGAAGATCAGAATATATCACGGCCTAGCCGTGATGGAAGTCACGGCCGTGAGAGGCCAGCTTCTATAGACCCGAATTGATCACGGCTCAGCTGTGATGTATATCACGCCCGTGATGAGGACTTCTTGACACCAGAATCGGTGACGGCCTGCCCGTGATGAACGTCACGGCCGTGACACGTCTTCCAGCAGCTCTTTGACTGGCATGTGAGCCAGCACCCTCCACCACCTCGGTGAGTTGTTCTATTTTTCTCCTTTCTCCGACTTGATTATTTACATTGGGGACAATGTAAGTTTTTAAGCTTGGGGTAGGGGTATTTTTGCATATTTTTTTTCCATTTTTGCATTTTTCATGTTGCATTCATATAGGTGTAGTCTTGCATAATCACATGATTAGATTGCCCCTTGCTTAGAGTATGCATCCAATTGTGAGAACTTTGCGCCAAATGAATTGAGACAGTAAATTTTTGAACCCAATTTTTGTATTCTTGTGATAGGCTAAAAATAAAAATGCTTGAGATGATATTCTGATAGTTGATAATTAGCATGTGGTTCCTTAGATTTGTGTTTATCATTGATTTTAAACTACTAAATGTGAGAATTTTTGAGCCTAAAAGGGGTACTCACTAAATCTACCCCATTCTTTGTGATTGAGTGTTTTATTCCTCTTGGATTGTATTCTCTAGAACTTGACTTGAAACCATTTTGAAACTTAAAATTTGTTGAAAACATATTTGAAAATGATTGAGGCACTAGGTATTTTTCTGGCCTTCTGAGGTTTGACTGATTAAACGCTACCCCTTAGTTGCCCAATTTTGAGCCTGAAAAAATAAAATACTTTTCTTGGTACCTTGATTTATTTTGATGAATGATGCTTAGTATGAACCTTTTAAAGTATTGCAAAAAGGGCAAAAAGGTGGTTTGAAAAATAAATTGTGGGATGGAAAAAGGTTAGAAAAATATTTATCTTAAGTTGAAAATCTCTCATTCTCCAAATAAATAAATAAAAAATAAACAAAAAAATGGAGAAGGGGATGAGAAAAAAAAAAAAGAAAGAGAGAAAGAAAGAAAGAAGGAAATGTGGAAAAGTGAATTAAAGCCCAAAAAGGTATTTTAGAAGGGTGTCATGTTTTGCATTGTTTGATATTTTGTTTAGACTTCTTGAATTTTCCTTTTCTTGATTTCCCCACCTGACAATTAATCCCATGGCCCCATTACAACCAAAATAAAAGACCTCTTGATTCTTATGTGTTTTCATTAATAAAGTAGAGATTTTGGTTAATAGTCAAGCTTATGGTAGGATATCTTCCTTGAGGAAATTGAGTGAATTGTCATACGTCCTTAAACACTTGAGTGAGGTGAGAAGAGTGCCCGAATTAGTGAGAGGCATGAATCTAGAGAACCTAAGCTTCTAATTGGACTTGAAATTGATTGTCTCTTGGTTACTTATTTCGATATGCCTGTTACTTGGATTTGTTACTCGGGTTCTTGGATCACTGTCCATCTTCTGATTGTTTATCTTGTCTGGCCTTGGTTATTGCTTGAGAACAAACAAAATCTTAAGCTTGAGGTAGTTTGATGAGTGTGATTACACCTCATATTTCTTTATCATATTGTATGCATTTTCATGTAGTTTAGGCATTTTTAATTTGATTTTTTGTTAGTTTTTACCTTGGAACGGGTAAGGCGGTTTTGTGGTGTTGTTGTGCAGGAATTGAAGATTAAAATGTTCAAGATCAATCATGATGGAGCTTGCATGAAGATGGAGCTTGAAAAGTAAGAAAAATGAGGCCTAGCCGTGACAGCCATCACGGCCATGATCGAGCAAGACTGAAAAGAAAAGAACGAAAAAGTCGAACACATCACGGCCTGGCCGTGATGGCCATCACGGCTGTGACAAGCCATCAGTGCCAAGTTTTCCGAGACAGAATCTGTCACGGCCTAGTTGTGACAGCCATCACGGCCGTGACGTGCAATATCTGAAATTTTAAAACCTTATTTGATCTGATTTTGTAATTGCTTGGGATTCAAGTTACCCTACTCTATAAATAGAGCAATTAGGCTCGAAAATAGGATCCTTTGGGCTGCTACCTTAGGCAAAAATTATGATTTCTCTTTTTCTCCAATTTATTCTCTTCTCTTAGGTTTTCTTTTATGCTTTTATTAATCAAGCTTGCTATGAACATGGCAATGCTTGAGTAGTTGTTTTTATTTCTAGGAATTGGGGCTATGCCCAAGATTTGTTTTATGTTATGAATTGACGTTTTAGTTCTCGTTAATTTCAATTTGATTTCGATTTGATTCATATTGCATTAATTACTTATGAATCTGGTGCGCACTTATTTGCATGTCATAGATACTCTAAGGAGAAACCTAGCGGTGAACTTAGGTATTGGATCTATAGGAATCAAACTTAGGACTTAAATCACGAGAGTTAGAAGCGGTCCTTCGAGGGTTCACTGAATTGTCACAAAGCTTAAAGGTTCGATTTAAATTCAATTACCACGAGAGTATGGACTGGTTTAATTGGGCACGGTTTTTGTATCCCGAGAGGGAACATTAACTTATTTAGGATAAATTCACCTTCAAACCAAATTTCGATAATTAACAAGATAGGTAGTCAATTTAGTAACATGAGCAGTCTTGTTGGTAACCCAATTCCTGGGAATCTCTTTTGATATTTGAAAATCCCCAGATTTGATTTACTTTCCTATTTTGTTCTTGATTTCGTTTTAGATATTTGATTTGTTAGTTAATCTTTTAAAAACCAAATCTTTTTTTAGTCCAGTTTAATTGATTTAATAATTGATAGTTATTTAAGATCACGGTCTTTGTGGATTCGATCTTTTTATTACTTGACGACAAAGCCGTACACTTGCGGATTCACGAGCCTCATCAACGGGCAATGGTTGGAGCACGCAGGCATAGGGTCACATGCATGACCTTGATGGAAATGACACCTTCACAGCTACTGCCTCATTTTAATCTTTCTTGATTGTAGTTTTTGATGCATGCCTTCACTGCTTCAGCACATGGCTGCACTTCACTGCGCATGCCTTCACATCTTCAGCACTTGACGCAATCTTTATTTGTCGGACATCCAACTTGGTTCATATGGTAGTTGTATTCTTCATCGTATTATCTTGCAGACTATGAGAGAAATTTTAGCATGTTAATTGCTATAGAAATTTTATATATAGCAACTTGTTAATTACTATACACGGAATGGGAGAAATTTTAGCATGTTCTTCCAAGTCAATAAATACATGTTTCAAGAAGAATCTCCTTTATTAATTTGAATAAACTTGCATAAATTTTATGTCATTAATTTAAAATTAATAATATAGTCAATCCATCTGGGTAGAACATATATATATATGTATATATATATATATATTTGAAGAGCATGTAACTTTTACATACGATGAAGTTATTTTATACTTAAAATTAGAAGGAGCATTGGTAAATAATTAACTTGATACGTAGTAAATAATTAAATAATTAACTTTGACACGTAGTAAATAATTAAACATAAATAATTGAGCATTGGTCCCCTTATAATTACATAAATAATTAAGCATCGGTCCCCTTATATAAGAACAATTACTACGATTATGTCCCTCAGTTCGACAATAGCTACATTTTTTTCTCTGATTTGGACCACTTGCATCCATCTCGTTATGTATACGAGAAGTCTTGGGTCTCCCTAGTGAATATCTTCGCATGGCAGGATCGGGCTTAAATATAGGACCTGAATATGATGTCCAAGAATCTTCATCTCTTAGAAGATGAAACTCATGTTGATAAACTTTGAAGATATGATCAAGTGTGTATACTAGGTCAATATACACACTACGGTCTAAATTGCAATAGGCACACGATGCAATAACATGTGAGCATGGATATCTAAGTGCTTGAAATTCTCCACAGTCACACCACCAATTGTTCAAATTTACAGTGCATATCATTGCACGTCTTCCGACCTGGGGATTTGCCATCTCTTCAACTTCAAACTCTTTTGACTCCCTACACTACAAAAAAAGCCCAATTACCGACGGCCAAAAACCATTGGAAACACTAAAAATCCGTCGGAAAACTATATTACCGACAGACTTTCCGACGGACATGGTTCCGTCGATAATAGGCGCGTAGGAAAGCCTTTCCGACGGATCTAGTGCGTCCGTCGGAAATTTCCGGCGGCCTTAACCGTGGGAAAACTTGCCATACATAACCCCTAATTACCGACGGAAATTGCATCGGTAACTCTCTGTGGAAGTTACCGATGGAATTTTCCGTTGGAAAATGTAACCAACAGTTACCGACGGAAATATCCGTCGGAAACAAGGTTTTTTAATTTGTTTTATATTAATAATAAATTATTAATTATTTTTATTAAAATTTATATATTATATATTAAATATTAAATATTTTATTTTATTTATTAATTATTATTAGATTATATTTAATTAATTATATTTTATTTATTAATTATTATTATAATTTATTTATTAATCTATATTTTATTATAATTAATTATAATTTAATTATTAATTTATATTTTATATTATCACTTACAAAACAAAATTGAAATTAAAAATAAAATTTAAAAAGTAATTAAATTAAAAATAATTAAAAATAAAAACAAATTCAACATATAATCCATAAATAAAATATCCGTCTATATACAAATCTCTAGTACACCTATAACTATCCTAATACCCATCACCATAATATCTGTCATCGTCGTCCTGTTGGGGGGAGTCTGCCGGCGTCACATGACCATCAAGCTGCGGCTCAGTAGACAGACCGTCATCATGCAGCTGCGGTGGTGGATCAGTAGTAGTAGCAGAGGGCTGGGGCTGGGGCCGGGTGGCATGGAGGACCCCCTGCAGAGCGCTGCGCCTGTTTGGTGGAAGGAAATCGAGCACAACGATCATGACCGTAGAGAATGTCTCCATCTGCTGCATGATTCACTCGTTCGTCTCCCTTTGCTGCTGCACCTCCTGCCTCAGCCGATGCACCTCCTCCATCTCCTGTGAGCCGGAGGATGTAGTCTCCCTAATGGTCATGCTCGACGTCGACCCCCGACGAATCGACCTTGCTAGGGTCGCAGTACCGTAAATCCGTCCCTTGTTCTTCCCGCCTGCCACATCCATCCAGGCTTGGAGTGCATAGTCGCTCAACCTCGACGGGGTCCATCTGAGAAGGATCTGAGGCACCAGAGCAGGAGGCAGCCTCAGATGCTACCTGGTTAAACCTGCCGTTGTACTCCGCCTGCAATCAATACATTACAATCAATATGTATTAAGCTATATATAATAATAATAATAATAATAATAATAATAATAATAATAATAATAATAATAATAATAATAATAATAATAATTACCAATAGTTTAAATATAAAAAAACATTTTAGTTCACCACTGTCTGCCTCGACCTCTCATCAACAAACTCGTCGATGTCCGAGCGAATATGTGTCTGCTCAAAGACCGTAGGGACATCAACGGACCGAGCTAGCTCTCCTGCCTGCAACCGACACATCAATAAAATCAATTAGTTATAAAACAATTTTTTAATAAAAATATACAGTTTATAAATAATGTTATTTATATATGCATACCATGTAAATGGCATGCTGCATGTGGCTAATAGAACCACCAGTGTGCATGCTCCCACCCTTCTCGAAGCTTGGATTTCTCTTCGCTGTTTACACTTGACTTGTTAGCTGGAGTGTCCCAGATCGCACACCACTACAAAAAAAAAGGTTATTTAGTGACCGAAAATAGTGATCGAATTTGTTGGTTGCTGCTTGCGACCGAAATGACGACCGATTGTAGGATCTAAATTAAACACTGATTAGAGTTGATATTGCGACCGAAATAGAGCGTAGCAAAGTTATCGGTCTCTATTTCGGTCGCAAAATAAAGGAAAGTAAAAGTAAAAAATTTATGACCTTTTAGCGACAGAAATGGCGACCGAGTTAAATGCAACGGTTAAATTTTATTTATCTTTGCGACCGATATTAAATCGGTCACTAAACGACGCGTAAAAAATTAAAATAAAGCGTGTTAGCATCCGAATTTTAAATCGGTCGCTAAATTTATGAATTCAAATTTCTAATCAACCCGTTTAGAGACCGAAATAGCGACCGAATGTTTTGGTCGCTAATATTAAAATCCCTAAATCCACCAGAACCCCCCTTTCTTCCCCATTTCACAAAACTTCTCTCTCTCACTCATTCTCTCTTCCTCGAGAGCTCCGACCACCAGCCTCCAGCCACCGCCGTCAGGTAAGCTCTCTCCTTCTCCCTCTCCACTTCTCTCTCTCCATCTGTGTCTCTGTCTCTCTCTCTCTCTCTCTCTCTCTCTCTCCGTATCTAACCGTTTCTCTCTCTCTAAGGTCCGTCTTCCTCCGCACGTCCAGAGCAGCGCCACCACCGGCACCACCAGAGCAGCGCCACCGTTACCACCGCAGCATAGTAAGTCTTCTTCCCTTTGCTTTGTCTAATAGGTACTGATATGTGTGGTGCTTCTAATGTATTATGTGAATTATCGTGTTGTTTGGTAGTGGAGAGCTGAGCTCAATAGGATGTGATCTTGTCTGATTGTATGCTGATAATTTAATGTTTATGCAAATGTTTCTCAATATGTGTTGTTTGTTAGTGGAGAGCGAAGCTCAATAGGATGTGATCCTGTCCGAAAGGCGGGATGCTGGTTGTGTGATGATAATTTAGAAATTATGCATGTGTTTGACAATTAACTGCTACTTGTTAGTGGAGAGTGGAGCTCAATATGATGTTTGCTACAATATTTTATCTAAGTTTGTATTGATTTACGCTGCAATTTATATAAGCTCAACAATGTTGCAATATTTATAGGTTAATGGTTTTATTTTCCATTAGAGTTAATAATTAATTTACGAAAGCCTTAGTTTCCTATTTGAGATTCAATATTAATGAGCATGCGTAACTTATCAAGGTATGCATGCTCATTGTATTGAATCTTGAATTGTCCAAGTGGGACAGTTTGGGAAAAAACTTTTTCACACTTGTACAATAGTCATTTCCATGTTCAAATGCCTTATATATATACTTGTTGAAATCTCGTTCTGATGCATTTCCTTTTGTTCTCCTGGTGCATACTTGATCGTGGTGATGCTCACTGTGCTCGAGTCGTGTACTTGGAGACCGATGGGAAATGTTGTCGAAATTTTGTTAAGCATAAGGTATTTGAATAAGGGAATAACTATTATTACCCGAGTGTGGTAAAGGTTTCTTCTCGAATGGGATAGGTTCATACCTTGTCATAAGAACGAGATTGATGGAGTTATTGGAATGCACCGTAATATATAAGTGTTAATTTTTTTATGCTGTCACATGAAGGCATAACATCCATGAGCCATGATCTTTTATTTATTTATTTATATGAATGCTCTGGTTTGATCAATTTCTTGTTTTACTTTGTATGTATATGTGTGTGTACTGTTTGGCTTATCTGTCATACAGTATTTGTTACATTTTGTTATTATTTACCCATCTAGCATACAAGCTACAACTTACAAGTGAGCACAAGAGAAGCTCATTTTAGTTACTCTGTGCAATGAGTTTGTGCTGTAAACTTTTAATAGGATCAGTGGGTTTATATGTTGTTTCATGATAGGATTTGTGTGCTGATAATTTAATGTTTATGCATGTGTTTGCCAATATGTGTTGTTTGTTAGTGGAGAGTAGAGCTCAATAGGATGTGATCCAGTCCGAAAGACTGGATGCTGGTTGTGTGCTGATAATTTAGAAGTTATGCATGTGTTTGACAATTATGTGTTACTTGTTAGTGGAGAGCAGAGCTCTGTTTGCTACAATATTTTATCTAAGTTTGTATTGATTTACATTGCAATATATAAGCTCAACTATATTTATAGGTTAATGGTTTTATTTTCTGCTAGAGTTAATTATTAATTTACGAAAGCCTTAGTTTCCTGTTTGAGATTCAATATTAATGAGCACGTGTACCTTCTCAGGGTACGCATGCTCATTGTATTGAATCTTGAATTGTCCAAGTGGGACAGTTTGGGAAAAAACCTTTTTCACGCTCGTACAATAGTCATTTCAATGTTCAAATACCTTGTATACTTGTTGAAATCTCGGTCTGATGCATTCCTTTTGTTCTCCTGGTGCATACTTGATCACGGTGATTATCACCGTGATCGAGTCGTGTACTTGGAGACAAATGGGAAATGCTGCCAAAATTTTGTCAAGTATAAGGTATTTGAATATGGGAATAACTATTATTAGCCGAGTGTGGTAAAGGTTTCTTCTAGAATGGGATAGGTTCATACCTTGTCATAAGAACGAGATTGATGGAGAAAACAAAGTATATTTTGGAAGTTGCCTTACCGCTCGTCCATGAATCCCAAGGAGAACATATTCCTGATTATGGCGTCAACCATAATTGGACAAAACAAAGTATATTTTGGAGGTTGCCGTATTGGAGGACGCAGTTACTCCGTCACAGCATTGATGTCTACTGAGAGGAATGTGTTTTTGAATGTGTTTGACACTGTGATGGACATCAATGGGAGGTCAAAGGATACAAATAAAGCCCGATTGGATCTGGCTGAAATTTGTAATCGAAAGGAGCTTGAGTTGCAGGACGGTAGTCGTGGCAGACTTATCAAACCGAAGGCAGGTTATACACTAAGCAAAACACAGAAAGTGGCCGTCTGTAAGTGGGTTAAAGAACTAAAGTTACCAGATGGGTATGCTTCCAATCTGGGTAGATGTGTTGACATTAAGGAAGCAAAGTTACATGGAATGAAGAGTCATGATTGCCACGTGTTCATGCAACGGTTGCTTCCAATTGCGTTCGACGCATTATCGAAGCAAATTTGGAACCCACTTGTTGAGCTTAGCCACTTTTACAGGGAGCTTACATCGACAACACTAAATGTGAATCAATTAAAGGATATGGAAGTCAAGATACTCGTTTTGTTATGTAAGCTGGAGCAAATCTTCTCGCCGAGTTTCTTTGATTCCATGGAACACCTGCCAGTTCATCTACCTTACGAAGCAAGACTTGGTGGCCCAGTCCAATACCGTTGGATGTATCCATTTGAGAGGTAAACAACATCAACTATTTTACTGAATACATATGAAATTCACGAACACGAAATTGTAGTTTAGCTTTCCCTGAAACTAGTAATTATTTGTATGTATCCCTCTTTAATAGGTTCGTGCACTCCTTTAAACACAAAGTCAAGAACAAGGCACGAGTGGAGGGTTCCATTTGTGAAGCATACTTAGTAGAGGAGACTTCCACTTTTGCCTCTTATTACTATCCGCACGAAGTTAACACGAGAAGGACAAGGATGCCTAGAAACGTTGATTCGGGTGAAGGAAGCTCAACTAGTCCTCCTATATCAATATTCAACTATCCGGACATATTTAGTGGCAAATCAAAAGGATATTTCTTGGAGCAGCGTGACATTAATGCTGCTCATCTGTATATCCTTCAAAATTGTGAAGAGGTGGCGCCATATTTAGAGTAAGTTTCTACAATGTCTTTTATAAGTTCAATTGACATTTATGATTATTAATAGTCCTGCTGTTAATCTCCCATATGTAGGATGTACGACAATTTTCTAAGGGATCTCCAACCTGACATTTCAAACGATCAGATTGATCGAGAAATTACTTCTCACTTTGCTACGTGGTTCAGTAAATATGTAGGTTAAGCATCTTCATTTGTTGCAATACATTTTATCTCCTTAAATATATAGCATGTATAAGAATAATATAATATTTGATTTTTTAGATACTAGATCCAGAAAACAATGTTCAAAATCCATTGATGACAAATTTGGCATGGGGGCCTAACAGATGGGTTACATCATGGAATACTTATATTGTAAATGGATATAAATTTAACACAAAAATGGGGAGTGAAGGAATGCAGTCGTGTAACTATGGTGTTTATGTGCGAGCCACTGATGGCAATGTAGAGGATGATTTCTATGGGGTTCTAACTGACATCCTTGAACTCGATTATACCGGTTTCCCCGTGATGAAGTTAGTTATCTTCAAGTGTGATTGGTTTGATCCTACTCTTGATGTAGGGACAAAAATCGATAAAAAATATGGTATTGTTCAAGTTAGGCTGTCTCGAAGGTATAATAAGGCGTACGACCCATTCATTTTTTCACAATAGGCAGATCAGGTTTATTACTTGCCATATCCCGAAGGACATCAAGGCCGGTTGGGTGTTATTAAGATAAAGGCTCGCAATATAAGTACCGATAATGTAATCAACCAACCTGAAAAAGATGCTCCGTACCAAGATGATGAGTTTTCAAGACCCCACGTACCGTTTGAAATTACGCCGGACATTATTGTTAATTCTCTGGAGGACATTTCCGGAAATGGGGAAGAAGTTGAAAGAGCGTTAATGGATCAATCCAAGTTGGACGCATCTAGTGAAGGCACATTCCGATCAAGTGAGTCTGATGAGAGTGGGGGTGAATTTAGTGACGGAGATTCTACTTAGGTAATTTATTTATGTCATAATTCATTGTGTAAATGTCATTCTACTTAGGTAATTTATTTTTGTATTATTTACACTGTTGTGTAATCATCTTTTCATTTTTTTACACAGATGGCAGATTCCTCTAGAGGTAGGGGTCGTCGTGGAGGTCGTGGCAGAGGTCGTCTTTGCGAGAGTCCCTTCACCGGCCGACCCACAGCCTTCAGATCGAGACCACCCTACCAGTACCTCTATGTACGAGACACCTCAGGGTGATCGAGTTACACCCCCTACCCAGCCTCATGTGGTCGGGACACAGGCTGCACCCTCATCATCCACACCTATGATAGGACCATCATCATCATCGGGACATGAGAGACGTGGTCCATCCGACAGGAGGATTCTTCTTATCCCCAGGGGGGATAATGAGTAAGCTAATTTAATTTATTAATATATATAAAGTATCGTTAATTTCCATTTACTTGTTTTTTAAATTTATTTATAACATTTATTAATGCTCTAATTTTGCTGCAGCTTTCTGCCCACGAAGGCCCATTCTGATTCGATATCGAAGATCCTGCGACACAAGTTTGATGGTCCATGGCTTACATGGAAGACCATCCCAGGGGGCCATAGGGATCAGTTGTTTCTAGAGATTAAGGTAACAATTTATTAATTTATTTAAATTAAATTTACATTATATATATACACACACGCGAATTTCCTAACATCTGTACGTTGCAGAAAGAGTATAGGTGGGACGTAGCTTTAGAGGGTCTCGTCAGGGACATATTTGAGAATAAAGGCTCACTGGTCATGAAGAATCGGCGAACAAGGCGAGGAAGGGTAAGAATAAGGGGAAGTGGGTGGATCCACGAGATCGGAGGCAGGCGAACCAAGATCTTGGGCTACTGAGAAGTTCCAGGAGATCCAGGCCACAGCTCGGCATAATCGAGCTTCTGATGGTGGCGCATGTGCTTGGACCGGCGGGTCTCAATCAGCCGCCGCCCACTACGCCGAGCTGGTAATACATTAAACTTTTGATTGATTATACTATTTAATTAATTAGTTTTCATTTTTAATTATTCTTATGAATTTAAGATTATATTTTTCTGTGCAGAAAGCACAGAAACAGCGGCCCCCAATGCTATGGAGTTGGTGGAGAGGACGAAGAAGTTGAAGTCGGGGACATGGGTCAATGACAAGGTCCGTAACTATGCTGTAAGCAAAAAGATAATTTAGTGTTTACTTGTAATTTATTATAAATTATTTGTTAATATTGATTATAATTTTAACTAAATCTCTTCAACTATACTTTGTAGGTGGGCTTCAACGAGAAGAAAGACGATGCCATATCACGTGCCTCACAGTCACAAGATGAGGCCTTGACTGGTGATGGGCCCAGCTCTCCAATCTCCGTCGATGATAATGCAATTTATTTGGAGGTCGTCGGGGGCAGCAACAAGAAGGGGCACGTGTATGGCCTCGGACACCTGGGAGGCGAGTTTATCGCTTCATCATCCGGCACGCCTGCTCCTTCCTACGTCGATACCGTCCCTCAGGAGCAGTTCAACCAAATGCAGGACACCATCACGCAGCTGAACGCGGAGCTTCGGAGAAGAGCGAGAGAGAGCAGCAGATGGAGAACCAGATTGCACAGTTGACTCAAGCACACCAGCAGCTGATGCAGACAAGCATCCAGCTGAGGTCTGGCCATCTGCAGTCCGGCAGCTGGAACTCCTTTTTTCAGCTCCTCCTCTCTGAACACTGGCTCCTCTATCATCAGCTATCGACTGATGCACACCAATGTTAGTTATCGTGTTCAGACTCACTACCCAACTTCTAAGCATAGTCAATATCTGATGTGGATTCAACAAGACACGGCCAGTAACAACATCCTAAACCTCGCAGTCCTTGAATCTGATCTTACATAACCCACAGTCCGTTTTAGAACCAAACTGCTCTGATACCAAACGAGACACCCCGTTGTGCCCCTTTGTGTCATTTAGTTTAAAACCTCATTATTTAATTACTTAATCGCACGCTTAACGTGAAAATTACGTAAAAATTTAAAACTTAATTTCTTAAGCAAATAGATTCATATAGAACAGAATATGAAAACATAGATATATTAAACATACTTAAAGCATCAGAGTTATCAAAAGATTGTTTCAGGGCATCCCATCAATAGGATCCCGAACTGGTGCATAGTTATACAAAACATAAGCTGAAAGATAAAGCTTCACGACACAGATGCACTGGCCATAACTAACTAGGCCCTAATCACCATGGGTCACAACTCGTCCAGCGGCATCCGGTTCGTAGGGAGTTCCATCCAACTCCTCCTGGTTACGTTCATCCACAGGGTCTTCTCGTACGGTTTCACAAGGAGACAAAATACAACATACAAAAATATACAGGGGATAAGAAACAGTTCTATCATCAAAAGCGGAAAAGAGTCATAGTAAACTATACAGTAATTATCACAGACACAACATCAGTCAAGTCATCCATCTTCCATAAAATTCTTATATCCATCCTACCCTTACTCCTGCAACTAAAACTTGATACTGAAAATGGCTATGGTTTCCCTATCATAGTTATGGTTATCGGTCAGTCGTCCAAGCGACACATCCCATTCCCGGTGCACATCCTTAGTCATGGTGAGAATGCTCATGCAAAGCAATGACACTATAGCTGCACATTGAACCCGGTGCACACCCCGGACCGTGGGTGCTCATGCAAAGCAATGACACTATTGCTGCACGATTATCCCGGTGCACACCTTCACCATGGTAAGAACGCTCACGCAAAGCGTGACACTACAACTGCACGATGATCCCGGTGCACACCTCGTCCACTCCCAGAGGTGCTCATGCAAAGCAATGACACTCGTAGCTGCACAAGTTAAGTTTACCCTTTGGACGGTCCCACAAGGACTTCGGGTCTTGTATGTGTCCCACATACAGTTATAGAAACAATACAACTTATGAATCTCGCAGACTCCTATGGTCATAACCTAGTGCCTTAACCTATCATCAAGACCTCAACACATTCTCTATGTCACAACACCTCTTTAACATATTTCATGTAGGTTAGGCACCTCTAAAAATCATCATGATCCTTACGCCCAAAACAACTTATCTCTTAGACCACATATATATCTTCGCTTAATCCACTAAGCATAAAGTAAATACCACACAGATCATGCATGACATCAAGTCAGTCAAAGATATTTCAAAACATCAACATAGCACTAAATCAGTTCAATAAAGGTAATAAAACTCAAATCAACCATCAACAGTATAAACATCAACCTAATATCGATCAACCTACAATCCCCGAATCATCATGGATGTTTTATAAAAGCAATTTAAAGCGATTATGTTCTTGTCGGTTATTTGACTTCTAGTAAGGTTTAGGTCGCCATACATAATTACTACATAATCTACTACTTATCGATTCCGACGATAGGTTGATTCTTTCCCCCACCCGAGTTATCACCGAAAGCTCGAATTCTCAGCTCCTCGTTATCCGACCACGAGGTGTTAACACCATCTTCAACCAAACAACATAAAAACAACTAAATCAAATAAACTCATCTATGTTCTCATTAGGTAGGTTCGACCATTTAAATCTAATGAGAGTTAGGTTTCATTTCACACTCTAAGATTTTAGATACTTAACTCTTAGGTTCTAGGTGACTTAGATAATTTGTTATAACTTGAAAATATTGAATAAAATCATCCAAACTCTTAGGTTAGGTTTCGGCCTTGTATAATAAAATAGGTTAGAAAACTTTAAACCTTCCAATCTCTTAGATTTTGCATCCCAATGTATTTAGGAGCTCAAATCCATGATCATATTTAAAATAAAAGAAAACAAAATATCCTAGGTCCATAAACCCTAGGTTCGGCCATCATAGGATTTCTAGGCTAGAAATTTTTAAATAATCCAATCTTTTAGACATAACATACTTTAACATTAAGGAGCTTTAACCTATAATCATCTTGGAAAAAGAAAAACAAACATCCTAGGTCCATAAACCTCATAGGTTCGGCCATCATAAGATAACTAGGTTATAAATCTCTAAACTTTCCAATCTTTTAGACTTAACATCCTAATGTCTTAAGGATCTTCAAGTCCATGATCATTTTGGAAAATGAAAACTCAAACATCCTAGCTCCAAAATATTGAGTTTCGGCCTAGCCTAGGAGAATGAGGAAAAGCCTTTTGTTTAATGAAAACTCTTAGGTTTGGCATCACAAAGTATTAAAAGGTCTAAATCCATGATCATAGTTAGAAAGTTGAACTCAAGCATCCTAGGTCCAAAACCATATAGGTTTGGCCATCCTTGGATAAATAAGCTAGAGATTTTCAAACCTTTCAAGACTTTAGATTTAAGATCAAGAGGGATCTAGAAGCTCAAATAAATGATCATCTTTCAAAAAGTTGAAACAAAACTTCGTAGGCCACCATGTATAGGTTTCGGCCATCCTTGGAAATAAGAGATAGAAATTTTTGTTTTATACAAAATCTTAGTATGTGATAATATAAGTTAATACAAGACTATAGAAAGTGGTTTCAACTCAAAAGGATTTTTCTACAATTTTATAGAGATTTTAGAAGTTGAAAACCCATTAAAAACACTTAAAGAAAAAGTAGAGTAAACCATAAGGTAAAAGAAGAAACTTGCAAAAAGATTCACATACGAGTATTACCCTTGATACAAGGATCAACTTTTGTGAAGAACTTGAGTTGAAAAGATGAATAAAAATGCAAGCTTTATGAGTATGAAGTTTGAAGAGAAAGGAAGAAGATGAAGAAATAGTGTTTTTGGAGAAGAAAAAGTGAGTTGAAGAAAAATGAAAGTGTGATATATAGGGGGAGAGAGAGGGCCACGGTTTTGAGGGAGAGAAATGAGTGCTTGGAGGCCAAGTTTTGAGTTATGTCATGTTTGGTTGACAAAAGTTGAAAGGAATGACTTAATTGATTATAAAATAGTAAATTTTGAAAAAAAAAATAATGATGGTACTTTTATGGATGTGACATAAAGCTTCTACAACCATGTCTCATTTCCCTAACAAGTCACCTCATCTCTTTTATGTCCCCTAGTCTACTCCATTTCGTACCCGGTTACAGTTCCGATCGTATATTCCCGATGTGTTCACCCGAATAAAATATTTTATTTTATTTTATTTTTGAACGAAAATTTTCAAAATAACCAAAGTTGAAGGAAACATGATAAAAACACTGATCGTCTTGTTCACGGGTCAAAATTAGGTTTTTTGCTCAGTAAACTTATACTGGCAGTGAAAACGCAAACTGACTTTCGTCTGAATTTTCAACCGAAAATTTTACTGTGACTTCATATGATATGATGTATTAGGAATATGATTTTATTTTATTAAAACAAAATATTTTCTACTTTCATATTAAAATATAATTACTTATATTTTAATTTATTAAACAGTATAATGAAAATCAGGCTGTTACATTCCATTCATCTGTGTGGAATTTGTACCCATTAACAAAGTATGTATGTCATGATGTAACACAGCTATAGGGTTCATACGCTAAATCTCTCAAGTGTTGATTAGTCACGCTTAACGGTTGTTGATACACCTACGAAAAGGTAAGTCATATTAAATAATTACTTTTTTCAAGAGGCAAAATTAAGCTTAATATAGTGTATGCATCGTCATATTACACTTACTTGTTGCTTGAACTATTCAGGAAAATCTGTATGTGTACGAGCAGAACCATCTTGTTCACTAAATTGATTAATTTGAAGGAACACATTGACAAATAAAATGTGTACTATGTGTTAAAGGAGAAATTATTATAACATGTGATACATTATTTCAAAAATAGGTCGTTAAGACTTACTCATGGTATGGTTTCACCTCTATGCAATTTATCAAGACATGTACATGGGCCGATGCATACTCCTCATCAGTTAACCAGTAAGAAAACTCCTTGCCAGCATGACGGCCAGGAAGGTTAAATACAGATAGCATATAAGGATACC
Source organism: Sophora flavescens (assembly GCA_030762895.1). NCBI lineage: Eukaryota > Viridiplantae > Streptophyta > Magnoliopsida > Fabales > Fabaceae > Sophora > Sophora flavescens. The sequence goes on from CM061062.1 coordinate 223,547,417, forward strand.
CTGCATTATCAGCATCTACCTCATTCTTAACAAGTCTTGGTGCCAACATAAAGTTGTTGAAATAGTGGGAACAGAAATAGGTTGTCTCACGGTGTAAGTAAGATGCACGGATTGATCATTCCACCCTAGCCTTGTTTTTAACTGATCGTTTAGAGTCGCCCATGAATCTAAGTAATAAAAAACATTGTTGACAAGGCATTATTCAATGGTCGCTAATTATTTAAATATCAAAATATAATAAAATTACCTTTCAAACGGATACATCCATCTATATTGTACTGGTCCACCAAGCCTCGCTCCATATGCAAGATGGACAGGGAGATGTTCCATTGAGTCAAAAAACCCTGGGGGAAAAACCCTCTCCATCTTGCACAGAATTATTGGAATGTTTTCTTCCATCTTCGTCAGACCATCCGCTCTTAAAGTTGCAGAGCATATATCTTTAAAGAAATGACTGCTTTCTGTAAGCGGGTTCGAAATATGCTGGGGCAGCGAGCCGAAAGCAATTGGAAGCAAACACTCCATGAATACATGACAATCATGACTTTTCATCCCATGAAGCCTCCCTGTTCTTACAACGGCACGTCGTGCCAAATTAGAGGAACAACCATCAGGGGTCCTAAGGTCTTTTAACCACCGACAAATTGACTTCTCTTCATCGGCGGTTAAAGTGTAACAAGCTTTTGGTTTGACCATTTTTCCATTAGGTTGCGGCTTCAGCTCCAAATCCTTTCGTCTACAGTACAGAGTTATGTCCATCCTTGCCTTCTCATTGTCCTTCGTCTTGCCAGACACATTCATAACCGTGTTAAAAATGTTGTCAAATAAATTCTTCTCAATATGCATCACATCAAGGCTATGTCTTAACATATTATCCTTCCAATACGGTAGTTCCCAAAAAATACTTTGTTTTGTCCAGTTATGCCATTCTCCATACCCCGGTAATTTTGACACACCTAAGCCCGGTGACTTTAGGAAGATCCCTAACCCGACCCCATATTTGTTCAAGAGTCAACAAAGGCGGCGGACCTTCCTCTTTTGTCTGATTCTTTTTGAATGCTCGGACGTTTCTTCGGAAGGGATGGTCGGGATCTAAGAACCGACGATGAGAATCAAACCAGGAACTTTTGCCACCATATCTAAGGGTAAAAGTCTTTCCATGTTCCATGCAATACGGGCATGCCAATTTACCGTGGGTCCCCCAACCAGAGAGCATGCCATATGCAGGAAAATCATTGATAGTCCACATCAGTGATCCCCTCATCATAAAGTTTCGCTTCTTTGAAACGTCATAAGTCAACACACCATCCCACAACTTCTTCAGATCATCGACCAAAGACTGGAAATATACATCTATCCCAGCCTTCGGATTAGATGGTCCCGGTATGAGACAAGTCATAAACATATATGGTTTTGACATGCACATCTCGGGAGGAAGATTGTACGGTGTAACAATCACTGGCCAACATGAATATGGCGAGGCTAACGCCTGAATGTATGGGGTAAAACCATCTGAAAACAGCCCAAGTCTCACATTCCGAGGATCTGCTGTAAAATTAGGATGAACCCGATCGAAGTGCTTCCAAGCTTCACCATCAAAAGGGTGGCGTATGCCACCCGGAATTCTTCTATTTTCATTATGCCACCTCATTTGTCCGGCAGTTTGTGTTGATGCAAACAGTTCTTGCAACCTTGGAATTATTGGCAGATAGAACATTGCCTTCCCAGGAACTGGTTTCCTCTTACTATGGTCACTACTTTGAACGCGGTACTGATGAGTGTGATTTTACCTCATTTTTCATGTACATTTCGGCATGCATTTGCATATAGTTAGGCCAATTTAGTGTTGATTTTGTATAGTTTTTCCTTTGGAACGGATGAGGTGGTTTCTGTGTGTTGTTTTGCAGGGTTTAATGGAAAAATGCCCAGAAATCAGCCTTGGTGGAGCTTGGATGAAAAAGAGCTAGAAAAGTGAAGAATATAGCCAAACAGAGCCTATCACGGCCTGGCCGTGATGACCATCACGGCCGTGATCAAGCAGAGAAGAAGGCATCACGGCCGTGACCAACCAGAAAATGAGGGCTCGCGTCGCGAACACTTCTCTCGCCTCGCGAGAGTTAAAAACTTGAAGACACGCCTTGGACAGAAAGCGTCACGGCCTGGCCGTGATGGCCATCACGGCCGTGACGGGCGGCCCGACCTATAAATAACAAAGACAAAGACAGAAAAAAGGGGACTAACTTCTAACCTAAAATAATCAGTACTTGGAGGCGGTGGGGAGGGCGGTGGGAGAGGGTTTCTACCCAAAAAGGGGGGCGTTTTCTCTGCTCTTGGATGGAGAGAAGATTGGAGGAAGCTTGTCTATGAGTGTTCTTCATCCCTTCTCTTTTTCCTTTTTGTATTTCCTTATCATGAGTAGTTAAATCCCCCATTGTTGGGGTTAGATGTAACTTTTCTGAACTTAGTTGTATTGTGATGCGGTTGTTTTAATACAAGTTTCTATTTCGTTATGAGTATGTGATTCTGTGTTTAATGCTTTCCTTGGATTAGCTACCCATAGGAATGATAGGTTGCTTTAATAGATGACTGAAAGGTTGGTGTTAAGGCATGCTCATGAATCATATGCCAAGTAGGTCAAGAATCTAGACATAGGTGTTGGCTGCTTGCAATCTTATAAGTCTTAACTTAATGCAAAATCTCAGGTTATTCCACCTAAGACATTAGGGTTTAATTTGGGGTTTTAGGCTCAATGCACCTAAGACATTAGGCTTGAGTATTTTGGAAAAGGCTTGATTGGCATAATTGAATTAGGACTTGTGTTAGAAGCCATTTCATTGCAACTAAGGGAGAATTAGTGTAGTCTAACCCTGACAATTCTAGCCACATCCCTGTTTGCATACCAAGTGTTTGACATAATTCCCAAAAGACTAAAAATATTGTTTTGCTTTCTTTATTTTCTGTTTTAATCCCTCACATTTTAGTTAAGTCTAAATAGTTGTTGAATTTGCGAATTGGTAATTGACATCCAATCCCTGTGGATACGATAACCGGTCTCACCACCGTATTACTTGATTGCGACAAGGTGCACTTGCCTTTATTTATATATTTCTAAAAATACACGCATCAAGTTTTTGGCGCCGTTGCCGGGGATTGGTTTTGTCAATATCATTAGTAACAAATGAGACAACTAGTTTAGACATTTTTTATTTTATTTTTCTGTATATAATTAATATCTTTCTTTTGTTAGTTTTGTATATATTTGTTTTTGTGTTTCTTTGATCTTGGGCTTAATTGTTTGTGATGTGAAAAATTGATTAGATAGGATCATGGACTACAATTGGTACCAACCATCTGATGCAGAAAGTGAGATATCTGAGCTGCATTTTGGGTAGATATCTTTGCGATTGGCCATAAAAATCCAACAAGTGAATGATGAGTTGTCAAGGGCACAAATCTCTCCTCCACCAATGGTAGGTTGTTCTGAATGGGGAAATCAATTTCCCAACACTTCTACTCCATGGTGGGGGAACCCTCCAAATAACACTTTGATGGATGAAGGGGAACATTGGGAATCTTCCACACCTTGGTATGATGAGCCATCCCCATTGGAAGTTGCTTGGGAGAACTTCAAATCTGCATTCCCAGTCGAGGTTGAGCAACCTATCCCGGATAGTCAACCCCACTTAGAGGCTGTTTTGGAGAACTTCATGGCAACAACAATGGAAGAATTAAAGAATCAAGAAGATGCCATTCGAAGTCTCGGGGTACGTATTGAGGAACTCTCTAACCTTCTGTCCAAAATGCCAAATGAGGACTTGATGGATGATGATGAAGATGATGCAATGATGGATGAGGAGGAAGAAGAAGAAGTGGGAGCAACCGAGTCAAGAAGTGAAGACCCTGTTTTGGAGAACATAGGTGCACCACCCCCCATTGAACCCTTGACTAAAGAGCCTGAAAGGAAGAGGCAATTGGAGGGCATCTATTTCACCATGCTTGGAGATGATGAAAAACTTTTGGAATTAGATGATGCTATTGGTTCCTATGCATGTGTGGAATGTGATGGGAGAAGCACTTGTGTGGTTTGTGCGGAGATTTCTGCATGTTTGGAAGGTGATGGATTTGGCAATGCTGAGAGTGAAGATTGTACAGAAGCCAGAACAACACCAATGATCCTCTCGAATTGTTTGCCACCTCACACTTTAAAGCAGTCAACAATGGAGTTCATGCCTCTGCCTGAGGTTGAACCCCATTTTTATTGGGAAGATTTTGTTGACAAAGAGGTCAATTTTGACCCAAGAGGGAGTGGGAAGTTCGCCACATTTGGTGAGGTCACCATGATTTTCAAGCGCTCACTCCCATATTTTTGCTGCAAACCGTGGGATCCAGGTGAAGGATCTCACATGGTTAGCATCCCTTGGTCCTTATACCACAGGTTATGGGATCCAGGTGGATGCTTCTTGATGAGTCAAGCTAGTGACGTTAAAGAAGCGCTTATTGGGAGGCAACCCAACTTTTCTTAACCCTTCTCTTTAGTTAGATTTTGTTTTTGCTTTAACCTCTTGAATAATTTGAGAAGCTCAAGAGGTTTGTTAATAATTTTGTTAAGTGTCTTCAGATTTTGAATAAAGGAAGGAGAAAAAGAGCAGGGAGAAACAAAGCCATAAAGCATGTGAGCCAACACCCGCTACCGCCTCGGTAAGCCGTTCCAATTTTTGCTTTGATTTATTTTATTTTTTATTTTTTATTTTTTTCTTTTCTCCCCTCTCCAACTTGATTGTTTACATTGGGGACAATGTAAATCTTTAAGCTTGGGGTAGGGGTAATCTTTTTGCTTGCATTGTAAATATTGTATTCATATAGGCTTAAGTTTGCATGATCACATGAATTGATTACCCTTGCTTAGATCGAGCTTATGATTGTGAGAGCTAAGTGCCAATTAAATTGTGATAGTGGATTTTTGAACCCAATTCTGTTTATTCTTGTGATATGGCTGCAAATGAATATGCTTGAGATGATTTTGGATAGTTGATGATTAGCATATGTTTCTTTAGACTTGTGTTTCTCACTGGTTCTTGAACTGATAAATGTGAGCTTTTGAGCCATTAGGGGGTACTCACTAAATCTGCCCCCATTCTTTATGTAGAGTGTTATTCCTCTTGGTTTGTTTTCTCTAGAACTTGACTTAAAACCATTTTGAAGCTTAGAAAATTTTTGGAAACATTTTTGAAAATGATTGAGGCAATAGGTATTTTTCTGGCCTTCTGAGCTTTGAATGTGTAAATGCTACCCTTAGTTGCCCAATTTTGAGCCTGAATGAATAAAACGCTTTTCTTGGTACCCTGAAAAATTTTGATACATATACTTGATAAGGGACCTTCTAAAGTATCACAAAAAGGGTGAAAAAGGTAGTTGAAAGCTTGGGAAAAGAAAAAAAAATAAAAAATTTATTTCTTTATGAAAAAAAAAAAAAAAACTCCCCTTCTCCAAATAAAAAGAAAAAAATAAATAAATAAATAAATAGAGAAGGGGATGACAAAAAGAGAAGTGAGAAATAAAAGAAAAAGAAAGAAAAGAAAGGTGGAAAAATGTATTGAAAACCCAAGAAGGTATTTTAGAAGGTTTCTTGTGTTGAAATGTTTGATACTTGGTTTAGCCTTTTGAGATATCCCTTTCTTGTTATCCCCACCTAAAGATTAATCCCATGGCCACGTTACAACCAAATAAAGACCTCTTGATTCTTAAGTGTTTTTCATAAATAAAGTGGAGATTTGGTTGATAGTCAAGCATATGGTAGGAATCATTCCTTGAGGAAAATGGAGCGAATTGTTATATATACTTGAACACTTGAGTGAGTGAGGCAAGAAAGAGAGCCAAGCAAGTAAACAAGCTTGGGGTGAGCTTCAAGTGAGCAAGAGTGCCCGAATCAGTGAGAATGTGAGTCTAGGAAACTTAAGCCCCTAATTGGACTTGAATTGATTGTCTCTTGCTGAATTGTTTGAATTGCATGTTGCTTGGATCATTTTACTCGGGTTCTTGGTTCACTATCCATGCTTTGACTGTTTATCTCTTCTGGCCTTAGTTTTTGCTTGAGGACAAGCAAAGTCTTAAGCTTGGGGTGATTTGATGAGTGTGATTTTACCTCATTTTTCATGTACATTTCGGCATGCATTTGCATATAGTTAGGCCAATTTAGTGTTGATTTTGTATAGTTTTTCCTTTGGAACGGATGAGGTGGTTTCTGTGTGTTGTTTTGCAGGGTTTAATGGAAAAATGCCCAGAAATCAGCCTTGGTGGAGCTTGGATGAAAAAGAGCTAGAAAAGTGAAGAATATAGCCAAACAGAGCCTATCACGGCCTGGCCGTGATGACCATCACGGCCGTGATCAAGCAGAGAAGAAGGCATCACGGCCGTGACCAACCAGAAAATGAGGGCTCGCGTCGCGAACACTTCTCTCGCCTCGCGAGAGTTAAAAACTTGAAGACACGCCTTGGACAGAAAGCATCACGGCCTGGCCGTGATGGCCATCACGGCCGTGACGGGCGACTGACCTATAAATAACAGCACAGCAGACAGAAAAGGGGACTAACTTCTAACCTAAAATAATCTGTACTTGGAGGCAGGCTGAGGCTGGCGGCTGGAGAGGGTTTCTACCCAAAAAGGGGGGCGTTTTCTCTGCTCTTGGATGGAGAGAAGATTGGAGGAAGCTTGTCTATGAGTGTTCTTCATCCCTTCTCTTTTTCCTTTTTGTATTTCCTTATCATGAGTAGTTAAATCCCCCATTGTTGGGGTTAGATGTAACTTTTCTGAACTTAGTTGTATTGTGATGCGGTTGTTTTAATACAAGTTTCTATTTCGTTATGAGTATGTGATTCTGTGTTTAATGCTTTCCTTGGATTAGCTACCCATAGGAATGATAGGTTGCTTTAATAGATGACTGAAAGGTTGGTGTTAAGGCATGCTCATGAATCATATGCCAAGTAGGTCAAGAATCTAGACATAGGTGTTGGCCGCTTGCAATCTTATAAGTCTTAACTTAATGCAAAATCTCAGGTTATTCCACCTAAGACATTAGGGTTTAATTTGGGGTTTTAGGCTCAATGCACCTAAGACATTAGGCTTGAGTATTTTGGAAAAGGCTTGATTGGCATAATTGAATTAGGACTTGTGTTAGAAGCCATTTCATTGCAACTAAGGGAGAATTAGTGTAGTCTAACCCTGACAATTCTAGCCACATCCCTGTTTGCATACCAAGTGTTTGACATAATTCCCAAAAGACTAAAAATATTGTTTTGCTTTCTTTATTTTCTGTTTTAATCCCTCACATTTTAGTTAAGTCTAAATAGTTGTTGAATTTGCGAATTGGTAATTGACATCCAATCCCTGTGGATACGATAACCGGTCTCACCACCGTATTACTTGATTGCGACAAGGTGCACTTGCCTTTATTTATATATTTCTAAAAATACACGCATCAGGTACCTGGGTGTCTGACAAAATTTACATTCTTCCAACGCCCTGTCATTTGTGCCAGACTGACTACCATAATATAGCGTGCACCCATTTGGACAACAATCAATCCTCTTAGCCCCCAAGCCTAGTTTTGACACCAACCGCTTCGCATCATAATAACTTTTTGGCAACAACTCTTTGAAGTGTGTCACATCTTGAAGCATTTTACAAAATAACTCCAAACACTACTCTGGGACATCCAATTGGACTTGCAAGCTAGAAGCCTAACACAAATTGATAATTTTGAATCTGACGCCCCTTCAAACAATGGCTTATTTGTCTCTAACAATAGATTGTAGAATCTCTGTGCCGATTCATTAGGAGGCTCTTCCATGTCATCAGACTCATCCGCCTCAAAATTCCCATGTTGCCCAAGACAATCATCGACCATCATATGCATTGACTGGAATTGTTCGACATATTCATCGTGGTAGCCACTGCCTGATGCACCCATTTCAAGATCGTCACCACCGACTTCATTCAAATCAATATCCGGAAACTCCTCACCATGATCAGTCCATATCCAATAATTAGGCTTGAACCCACGTCAGTATAGGTGTAACTTCACGTCATCATCACTCAAAACCGCCATACAGTTGCACTTTGTGCACGGACATCTAATCCCCACCTCTTCGGCATAATCACAATGTTGCTTTGCTTTCGATATAAACTCCTCAACTCCAGCTACAAATGATTGTTTCAGAAGTCGTCTCCCAGACTCGTTCCTATCATACACCCAATTACGGTTAGAGGGATAATATGCCATCCTTCTGCATTTTCAAATAAATTGACGTATTTTTAAACATGATACTATAACCCCGAATCGCTCCCTTTTCCACAAAAGGTTTGGTCCTATCCCATTCGAGGAAAAACTTTTTCACCACTGTATTATACTAGTTAGTCATCACTCCTCATGTCTTATAGCTGACGAAATTTCGGCAGCATCTCCCATCGGTCTCCAAGTACATGACTAGACTGCAGTGAAATACCACAATCAAGCATGGACCCAGAGAACAAAAGGAAATGCTTCGACCTGAAATTCAATCAATTATTTAACAAATGTGAATCATCGAGTAACTAGTATATCAGTGGAGAAAAAGTTTCTTCCCAAACTGTCCCAATTGGACAATTCAAGATTCAATAAAATGAGCGATACCAAGACCACGAGTACACATGCTCAATAATATTGAACCTTGAATGAGAAACCACGGTTTTTCTCAATTATGTATAATAATTGTACTCTAAAAAAATAAAACTTTAAGTAACATGACAATTTTTCCCTTTGTACTTGAAATTCAAGTTCATAGGATACATGCAATTTTGATAAATTAATTATTCCCCGCACTTTGAAATGTAAAGTGCGTAAGGACATCAAAAATTGACAAACATAAAGAATCAGCTACTAATTACACTAATTGGTATTATAAATTCTCTAATTATATAAAAAAATGTTTAATCTTTTTTACAATTTTATTTTTATAACTACTTACTAATCTAAATATCATATTATAATTATCGATTAATAATATTTAGTTTTTCGTTAACCGTTAAATATTTGTCAATCTTATGAAGTCTAACACAAATTCCTAGTTCAAATCTAATTGGCATTATTTCTTATGACATAATTAATTAATTTTTAAATTTTCTTTTTAAATTAATTATTTAATTAACTTCTTAATTAATTATTATTTATTCTTTAAAAAAACTAATTACTAATTATTATGTTATTAATTTATTCATGAATTCAAGCTTATGTACGTACAAACGATATTGCTTACGCTTAATCGATCACCACCGCTACTATCAGCTCCATCACGTATGCAAGTATATATATATGGGAGGAAAACTATTTTATCGGTTAACTAATCCTAGCTACACTAAATTTTGTCTCTATGAATTTATATTATTCAGTAAATTCATTAATTACTTTACATAATTAGCACAAACAATACATTAATAACTTTACAAATTATTTCAAACAAAACAATTTTACAACTAAGATACAAAATTTAATTACAAGCTAGATAGATATATCAAAAAATGCACCCATATATACAATTAGACATACATATAGAAATTACAACTAATTACATAAATTATTTTACACAATTTCTTAGCATGCACTGAACAATTTAAATATCTCAAAATAAAAAATCTCCATTACCTCTAGCAGCCCAAGAAAGTGTACGCCACTAGCGATGGTGGCAGTGTCAACCTCGGCAGCACTCAACAAATAGAAAACTAAAACCAAAAATCAAACCATTTTACTTTGAACATTTCCTACCATTTCTTATTTTCATATACAAAAACCTAAGAGTCTTTTTTTTTATAAGCTAAGATTGTATTAATTGAGTAAAAAGGGTACTCCAACCTATTGACACAAGTGATAATTACAACCAAGAACTGGAAAAAGACCAAGAGGTATATTTTCAACCTAAAGCCATATCAAGCTACAAAGTTGAACACTAACTCCATCCCCAATTCGACTACTGCACCTTACAAATGAAAATTACCAAACCTGGTCCAAACAACTACCCACCCTACAACATTACAACCTAACAGTCTATTTGAAAATAGAAATAGCAAACTTTTAGATATATTAACCAAACATATTTTCATTAAAAATAGAAATAAGAATAAAAATGAGTTAACAGAAATGAAAATTGAAAATGAAAATATAAAATGTTTTCACAAATCAAACAGACCTTACAGCATAAACCAAAAAAAAATATTTAAAACAAAGCATAAAAAATAAAAATCAATGAGGAGGAGGTAGAGAGGAAGAGGGTTGGAGGTGGCTCACATGGGTGGTGCAGGTGGCAGAATCGATGAGGGAGTGGAGCTGTAGGGGCGGCGCGCGGTGGTCCGAGTCGGTCTGGTGGAGGCAGAACCACGAAGATGAGGGTCGTTCACACACTATAGGAGGAACAGAGACAAGGAGGGAAGAGAACAGGTGGTGGTGGGGGGCGCTGTTGGTGGGTGGCCGGCGACGGCAGAGACACGAAGAGGGTGGAGGGTTTTCGCGGTGGTGGGGAGAAGAGAGTTAGAGGAGAAGGTGACTGCTTACCTCACCGTGGTGGCGTGCGGCGGAGAAGGTGGCGGCAGTGGTGGCACACATTTGTGGTCTCGGGTGGAGAAGAAAGAGGGGAAAGAGAAACGGAAGAGAGGGAGAGAAGGAGAAAAAAAGAAGAGAAAGGGGAAACGTCTAGGTGGTGGGTGTGGGTTTCGGGTGGCCGAAGAGGAGTGGGAGGTGGCACCGTGACTCGGATCACAGGTGAGGAGAGGGAGGAGAGCGGGGAGAGATGAGAGAAAAAGGGTGTGCAGACGTGAGGGGGTCTGGAACTGTTTTCAGCAAATATTAGAAAGTTACCGACGGACTAGGCCGTCGGTAACTATTGACGGATTCAAATTTTTGACAGAAATTCTGTCAGTAAATACAAGATATTTTACCGACGTAAATTTCCATCGGTAAGTGTTCCCGCCTTTTTTTCGCGCCAAGGTCTCCGACGGACATACCGACCGAATGCCCGTCGGTAAAGATTCTGATGGCCTTTCCGTCGGAAATGTCGTGACTTTTCAAAATCCCACTTTCCGACGACTTCTTCCGTCGGTAAATGACAGAATTTCCCACGGAATACTTACCGTCGGTAACTGGCCTTCGGTAATTCGCTGCTTTCTTGTAGTGCTACTATATTTGCGATCATAGAGACACGTTGCCAGTTGTCAATTTTCTTACAATGCTGTGGATAACTCTTCCCAATAGACATGCCCCGCTCTCATCATGCCAAGTGCTTTTGTCCCTCTGTCTACAAACTGTGCATTCAACCTATTAAATGTAGTCTTCACCAAGGCAGTTATGGACAATGCCCGAGATCCTTTTAAATTTCAATTCAAGCATTCTGCAAGATTGGTAGTCATGTGCCCATATCTTTTTCCTCCATCATAAGCTTGGGTCCATTTTTCCCTCGGGATATTATCTAGCCACTCTCCAGCCTGTCGAAACTCTGATCTCATAGTAAGAAGCTTAGCCTCAAATCGTGGCCGCCTCAACTAATATCCTGAAAAAAAATTTATTGATTGTTATAAAAATTCTGCTAGTAAAGATATATAGACACATCGCTAATTAAAAAACTTGCATTAAAAATTAACCTCCTTACCAATGTTGAATGCTTCTTTCTTTAAATCAACATTTGGAATTTTGTTTTATTGAAATTACTTGCAATATGTCGAATACAATACATTGAGTGTGCGGTTAGCTCAATCCACCCAACTCGTTGGGATCGCAAAGCCGCCAACAAACCTTTACCCCTGTCCGATATAATGCATAAGTTTGGTTGTGGTGTTACAAATGTTCACAGATTATACAAGAACCACGACCAAGCTTCTTTTGTCTCTCCTTCGACAATTGCAAAGACAATAGGAAGAATGTTACGATTCCCATCCTGTGCAACAGCTACCAAGAGTGTGCTACCATATTTTCCCGTAAAAAATGTCCCATCCACTTGAACAATTGGTTTGCAAAATTTAAATCCCTCAATGCATGGTTTAAATTAATGCCCAGAACACACGATCAAGTGTCACACTATCAGAATCTTCGATACCATCGACAATGTAAGGTGATGTTTGGTATTTTACAATGGTACCCGATATGACATTCTGAACAGCATCCATCCATCTGGGTAGCACATTGTATGATTCTTCCCAATCACCAAATACCTTAGCCATGGCTTTCTGTTTTGCCATCCACCCCTTCCTATAAGTTACAGTGTAACCAAAACGATTTCGTACCACTTCAATCAGGGCTTTTATTGGGACACCAGGATCTACATTTACTAAACCAACTACACAATCAGCAATTATAGAGGAGTCTAATTTATGGTGATCTTGGGAGATCACTGAAGTAGTACAAGTATGGACACCATCAATTTTCTTTATCTCCCACCTAGTACGCCTCTTACTAAATGATGCCTAATTCTCCATTGGCACCTAAGACCAAATTTTATACACTTGCCAACATATCTATCTGGCCTTGACTCTTCAACAATATAGTCAAATGAATGTTCAATATGGAACTGCTTTATGGCGTTGTTGGTTGCTTGCTTTGACTCAAACGACATGCCCACCCAAAGATTACTATTGAAGCTTGCACCGCTACCTCCTCTTTTATGTCCACAGCCATCTGAAAATTTAGGAACTTCAGTTGCTTGACTATTAAAGTTAGTAAAAAATGGTGACGGTACAACATGTATTCCTATACTGGACTGCCCAACACCTTCAGCACTTCCTCTATCACCATCATCGTGTATCTCATGATCTTCTTCCTCTTCACTAAACTCACTAACGTTATCCCTAATTATTGGATCTTTAAACATCCAAGAGTTACCGGAAAGATTAAAATCTACAAAAAATTCAAAAAAAACATGATCATTAACGATATATTATATACAACAAATCATAAGTAATTTAATTAAATCAAACCACAAACTACAAAAGCCAATACCTTATATATATATATATATATATATATATATATATATATATATCTATATATATATATATATATATATATATCAAAACTTACTGAATGTGATAAGTGATAACAAAGAGTTAGTGTTGCTGCTTTGCAAGGCGTGGATGGGCTTTTATAGTAGTAAAACCATGCATGATGATACCTAGGGTTTATAGCAAGTCGTTTACGACTAGCCCATAATAATAATAATAATAAAAGAAACATAGGAGTCGTATATATGACACACGACTTGGCCATTTTAAAAAAATTGAATAAATAAAGAAGTCGTAATTGACTGATACGACTTCTACAAAAAAAAGTTTAAAAAATAAAAATAATAATAAAGTCATATGTGTGAATAACGACTTCAGCGGGGGAAAAATTTAAATATAAAAGTCGTATGTAGGGCATACGACTCCCACATTTTTTTTATATTAAGAATATAAATGTGATTCGTGATTACGGGATATGACTCTCATGTATAATTCATTACCACCAGATACGACTTATCCCTCCGCATAATTATTTCAAAAATCATACCATTCACGTAATTATGCAAGCAAATTGCACTAGTCAAGTAAAAAAGCCTCATATTTCATTTGAACAAGTTTCAATTCAAAGCTACAAAATAATTTGCGTGAATCGGTGAGACACTCTCTTAAGGGCTCGTTTGGTAGTCAGGATAGGATAGGATAAGAGAGTAGGATGGGAGTATGATAGGATATGAGCAGGATAAGCTGTTATCCTATCGGCGTTTGTGGTGCCCACCAAACAACCAACTGGATAGCATTGTAATTTTATTATGAATTTTAAAATTTTCATTTTTGATCTTAATGTTTTCATATTTTATTAGATTTTAGTTTTTTTTATAATTTTCATTTTTAAGATTATATAAAAAGACAAAATTGTCCTTGTGATAAAATTACGTATAATATTTTAAAATATTGTTTAACTTAAATTATTTTTTTATAATTTTAAATATTCATTTTTAGTTTTTATTTATAGTTAAATTATTAGAATATTTTTAATTTATTTTTCAGTTTTTTAAAATAATATAAAATAACAAAATTAGCCTTGTGACAAATTAAAAATAATTTTTAAAATTAAATATTAATATTTTTATTATTTTATGTTTTATTATATCTTTTTTGGTAACTATATTATATTTTATTATACTTTAATTATTTTATATATAAAATATTTTTATACTTTATTATACTTTAAATCACCTTATCCTATCATGTTGAGTTCTAACTCAGCTCCCCCTCAGGATAGAATTTTAACTAGATGGATATGATATGATAGTTGACAGGATTGGTTTATTCTATCCTGCTGGCTCACCAAACAATAGTTTCAGACAGGATATGATAGTTTATCTTATCCTGTCTCTCTTATGCTGACCACCAAATGAGCCCTAAGCGTATCTTACATGTACTAACACCACGAACCAAATTGACTCGAGTAAATAGCCAATTTGGTCCCCGAAACTGTAAGGTCGTATCAACTTGGTTCCTGAAATTAACGAAATTCCAAAAAGGTCCCTGAAACTGTAAAACGTTGATCAAGTTAGTCCCTCCGTTAACTCCAGTTGACTGACGCCGTTAACGGCGCTGAGGTGGCACTTCACGTTGCTTGACAACTGTACTCCACGTTAGGGACCAACCTGCACCTAATTTCAGGGACGAAATTAACACTACGTTACAGGGACCAAATTGCAATCTTCTTCTTCATCATCTTCCTCCTCATTTCTGGGACCATTTTGACACAGGGACTAAATTAACACTCCTGTCTTTTGAATTACACAACACCTCTCTTCTCTTCTCCACCCCCTCTCCTTTGTCTCTCTCTCTCTCTCTGCAACCCTAGCCCAAGAATCGTCCATAAGAGTGATGTCCATGGGTGGTGGTTCTCCATTACCGTACTCAAGACAATCCAAGAAAGCCACAAGTCCCTCTTGGTCTAGTAGCTCTAAGGTTAATGGGGAAGAAATCCACAACCCCTTAGCTTTGTTTTGGAATTGTGAGAATAGAGTCATGCTACGAATTTCTAGGCCTCCAAGGAACTTAGGGGGGGCCTTCTATGGGTGTCCCTTGCCAAAGGTACAATTGAACCCCAAATGCCCTTAGGGTTTGCATTTTTTTTTTCATTTTCAGGGAGCATCTAACCTTCAAACTTGCAAATTTTTTTCTCCAAATTATTGTTGCGAGATGATGGTAATTGTGGTTATCTTGTCTGGGTGGATGAGCTTCCTGACATTTTCAAGGTTCATGACATATGTGTAACTCCTAATGTTATTGGAAGTGAAGATATATGGAAGGCATATCTTATGGAGCTGAAATTGGAGGTTGTCGAGGTGGAAGTGGAACTGGAATTGGAGGTGGTGGAAGTGGAGCTGGTGCTGGTGGAGTGGTGGAGGTGGTGCAACTCCTTCCCTGCAGATGTTGAATTCAAAAAATAGTGGCAATTAGGTCCCTGATTTTATTCACTTAAAATCAAAATAGTCCCTGACACTAATAAATTAAAATCAACTCAGTCCCTGCCCAACTTATCCTCTGCACTCTTGGTTGTGATGTTGGTGGAGCTTGTACTTGTGGTGGAGGCACTTGCACTTCTAGTGGAGGCTGCACTTGTGTTTATGGCACCTGCACTTGTAGTGGTGCGTTCACTAGTGTTCAGGTATCCTTTATTGTTATGGCTCTCATGAGCACATCTTGAGAAACTGAAATCAGGGGTTGACCTCTTCAGCTTGTGATCACTCAAGGGTTCCTCATTTCTATCATTCCTTCTCTGTTTCTTTGGTCTCTTAGAGCTTCTCTTGAGCTTAGGTGGAATTGGCTTAACAAAAATGCACTTGTGTTATGGACAACAATAAGTTCCAATGTGGTTCTCGGCGTCGAGTTATGGTTTCCAGCGAGCACTTGCAGATGTGAAGGATATGGCAGAGGGAAGGTGAGGGCGGGAAGATGAAAGTGAAATCAGAAGAAGGTAAAAGGTTAAATAGAAAGGGAGTGTCAGGTGAGTCCCTGAATTTGAATGTCAATTTGGTCCATAAAGGTGGCAGCCAACTTGGCACTTAACGTGCCACGTCAACGCTGTTAACGACGTCAGTCAACTGGGGTTAACGGAGGGACTAACTTGATTAACATTTTACAGTTTCGGGGACCTTTTTGAAATTTCGTTAATTTCAGGGACCAAGTTGATACGACCTTACAGTTTCAGGGACCAAATTGACTATTTACTCAAATTGACTCATTGCTTTCTATGTATGCCGCGCCGACTTAGTACTCAATATGTCGTATGTGACACTTCGTTAAACGTAAGAGACTAATTTTTCTTTCAAGTGAGAGACCTAGTGCTCGTTGAGTTACCAACGTCAACGGGCTTTTAGCACCTATTGGCATGTTTGGGTGCAAAAATCAGTTCAAAGTAATTGATTTTAGTGGGGTTGGAATTGATTTTGATGCAAGTAAGAATTTTTAACTTTTCTATTGGGTATAATTGATTTTAGGTGTGAGACTCACAAAATTATTTATATTTATATATTAAAAATGATTTTACTTTATCATCAAAACACAAATCATTTTTCTAATATCACTTTTAAAATATCATTATCAAACATAAATCAATTTCTTTAACCTTGGTTTTTATAAAATCAATTCGTTTAGAATTAATTCCTTCAAAATCAATTATATCAAAATCTAAACCAAACATACCCTAATTCAATTGTTCTTGACAGTTTTAGAAACTAAATTGATGATGAATTTTAATTTTAATATATATAATATAATAATACATGATTGCATCTAAATTTAAAAAAACCGAGTGACATGATTTACTTTCAATAATATTACTTGAACATCTAGAAAATCGACACCTGCCATATTTAATTAATTACTTTTAAAATCATATAGTTAATTCGCTTAATTAATAAAACGCATGTGTATGGTTAATAAATTATCCAACTTAAATGTACTCGTTATTTTGATAGCAGGTGTCACGTGTGTCCGAATTTGTTCACTACACGCCGTTCGTCGAGTCTTCTTCATTCCTTCACAGTTGACACGCAGAGACTGAGTGTGTGTGTGTGAGATGATGGAAGATCAACAAGAGGAGTGTGAAGTTGGCGAAAAGGGTTGCAAGGAAAAACCCGTTCGAGTCTATGCCGATGGAATTTATGATCTCTTTCACTTCGGCCATGCCCGTTCTCTTGAGCAAGCCAAAAAATCGTAACTTTTTTTTTTAAATTTTCCTTTTCCTTCCATCGAACTATGCCTTTTCTTTCTACCCATCTCCCACAAATTCATTTTCGTTGTAAAGAATTTTTTTTTTTTTAATTTTTGAGTTCAACCCCATCATTTTTTGTTTTGTTTTGTTTTGGGTTGGTACTTGGTACTTGTTTGCTTCCACTTGGTTTCCCACTGGACCAAAAAAAAAAAAAAGCAAGGATTTTTCAATTTTTTTCTCTCTCCTATTAATTGGGGTTTGTGTAGCCTGCTGAATTAGTATATCAAAATTTTATTTTTATTTTCATTAGTCTATCAAGTTTGTCTTTTGTTTTTCTCCTTTTGTGTCTCTTCAGACTACTGTATTTGCTGTTTGAGTGTACCTGTTCATGTTATTCCAATCTTTTAGATTTTTCTTAAATGAAGGTTTCCAAACACTTACCTCCTTGTTGGATGCTGCAATGATGAGATCACCCACAAGTATAAGGGCAAAACTGTTATGAATGAGAAGGAACGCTATGAGTCTCTTCGCCACTGCAGGTTTCTTATTTTCGTCTTTAAATTTTGACTCATTATTGTTCTACTTTTTCAGTGAGAAAGCTTCTATTTTTGTATAATAAAAAATAGTTGCATCAGGTCAGGTTTTGGTTGAATAAAGTTTGATGACTTGGGTTTGAAATTCACTTTCTTTTTCTTTCACTATACTCTGTTTGGGAATCTAGTGTTATGGTTTCTGGCCATGATGCTTCTGTAGACTATTTACCAGCATAGGTTGATGAATTGTGATAGTGGAATCATGAAACTCCACATGTGAGAGTATGCTTTAGACAAGTCATGAATGCCATTTTGTTTCCATTTTTAAAGCTAGTGTTTGTGGACTTAGATAGCTGGCTAACTGGTACAATTTTACCAATTTGTAATGTCAAAGTTTTTTGGTCACTTTGCACCTATAGAAACCTATGTTGATTTTTTCATTTTTTGTTTCTGAAAATTTTTTAGTTGGTTTCATCTATAGCTGATTTCAGATACTAAGTTTATTCTGAGCTTGTCTGACCAAGATTATTTTTGTATATGGCATTATGACTCTGTGGTATTGTTCCAATTAGTTATATTTTGGATGGTTCTTTTAAAGTCCTGATTGCAATATATTGGACCTTTGCATTTTCAAATTCGCTTTATTGCTTTCACTGTGGTATTAGGATGCATGAAGCAGTTGATTTGTCCTTGCTGTAGGTGGGTCGACGAAGTTATTCCAGATGCGCCATGGGTAATCATGCAGGAGTTCCTTGACAAGCATCAAATTGACTATGTGGCACATGATTCTCTTCCGTAAGGTTAACCAGTCCCAGGCTAACTGCTTTGATGCTTTCCTTTTTATTCGATTGAGGTTCAAAATTTGTGACACCTCGATGAAAATTATTAACATCAGAGTAGAATAAGTTTACATTGGATGGATTGGAGATATGATTGCAGCTGCTATTTCAAAGGTTTAGGGTTCTTGAATCGAAGTTTTGGTTTTAAAGTTTGGCACTGCAATAGAAAGTGTTATTGCTTGTATTCTAATTTCTTTTGAAAATGTAGTTGTTTGAGAAGAAAAAGAGATGCTGAGTATTATTTTCCTTTAAAGGTGTAGAAAAAACTATGAAAATTGGGTGATATGGATAGGTTTGATTGTCTGTGGTTCCTGAGAATGGAAAAGAGAAATGTTATGTGCATTATTTTTTATGGAGGTACAGATACATCCCTGCACATAACGAGTTGAGCATGACCTCTCCGTAGGTCACAGTCAGTGTTCTGAACTGACCTAAATGGGAGATGGAATTTGAACCCCATGTCCCATGCATTGATGATTACAAATTTCTAGAATTATGACAGTTTGTCAACATAGATTTTGGCCTTTGTAATTTGTATGTGGCCAAATAATACTTTTAGTAAAGGCTCACACTTTGAAATGTATATCATGCTGCCTTACAGCTCTTAACTATATTTTTTATGATACTATTGCCTCCACGTTCTTGTATGCTGTCAAATGCATTAATACTTCCTTCTTTATTCTATTACCATAGTTATGCTGATACAAGTGGAGCTGGAAAGGATGTCTATGAATATGTAAGTTTGAGTGGTAGAATAGAACTATGTGCATTTTCATTTTTTTCCTCCCCATATATATGCTGATTGGCCTATAGCTTGCTAGATTTTTATTTGTTCAATTTCTTTTTTCTCTGTCTTCTCCTTCACCTTTGGCTGTGAGCTGTGTCATTCATTCTATATCAAACTAACACTAGTTGTAAACATCTCAAATTTTCGGCTGCATTGATGATCTTATAGGTATTAATTCCTTATGTAGGTTAAGGCTGTTGGAAAATTTAAGGAAACAAAGCGGACTGAAGGAATTTCTACTTCAGATATCATAATGAGAATTATCAAAGATTATAACCAGTATGTAATTCGTAATTTGGACCGTGGTTATTCAAGAAAGGAACTAGGTGTCAGCTATGTCAAGGTTTGTTCTTTTGGCTGGAACCTTTATTTTGCATATTCTCAGGATTTTCCTGTGTTATTAATCAGTTGCCTTTATTGGTTTGTTTTCTTTCATAGTAGTAGGACTTAATTCTGTTACATGATCTCTTATTCACAGGAGAAGAGGTTGAGAATGAACATGGGATTTAAAAAATTGCACGAGAGAGTGAAGAAACAACAAGAGAAAGTGGGAATGAAGGTAACAATGTTGATCATGAAGTATCCTATTAACTATTAGCCTTTGCTTTGTATTCACCTTGCTAGCTGTTTGTAGTTTGTACATGATTCTTAAAGCAAGGTGACAATTTTTCAGCAAAGATTATTTGTTTCTTAATTTTAGCTTGCTTTCATCTCTTTACAACAGCTGATTAATTGCCAGTCTTCATATATTTCATTATTCGTGTTCAAACTTGATGGTTGATATTTATTTTTTTTAATTCAACATGAAATTTAAGGTGCTCAAAGAAAAGTTGCTTGATGTCATTACTAATAATTGTTGCTTAAAATGATGCTTCTTTGAGCATGAAATGAACCTTTGAATTGATATTTTAGTGGTGTGAGCTGCAATCTTTCTTACTTGATCGTGGTTGCGAAATTACACGATTCAAGTAATTACTGCAAAAGTCTTAAATCTTTTGGTCCCTGGCACTAATGAGTGCCTGGTTTATTACTAATTTCAGGTTCCTTTTTTTGCGCTTCAGTTATACTTGTGTATATAAGTAAAACTTGCAGATATGTGTTGCAGCTGCTTATTGCATGGTTATTAGGTTTTTACTTTTTATACTGGGGCCATGTGTGGTCTTAGGTTAAATTTTAGTTTTGGTTATAGACTTATAGTAGTCTTTCCTAGGAGTTTTACAACTGAACTAAGAAGGATCTAAATGGTTGATGTCAAACTAAAGGAACCCTATGAAGAAATGATACTGTAATTTCTTTATTACCTTGTTGATTTAACTCCCCTTTCCTTTTGTTTTTCTCCAAAACACATTTGAGAACTGACTGATGGTGAACCTTGTGCCTTTTTAAACTCTTTATTTTCCTATCAAGTAGCTGTTTAATGGCCTTAAATACAAGATTCAACCCTATCACTCCCAGTGAAGACGAAGACCCCTGTTAATTAGAGATTAGGCTGTCCACTATAATGTGGAGTGGCAAAGGAGAATGAAAAGGATAATATTTATGAATATTATATTAATTATTGATGCAATTGTAATTCAGGAATTTAGTTTGACTGTTTGGGACTTTGGGTTTGGTCTTGCGGTTTCTTATTACTAGTTTGGATTTTTGACTCCATTTTCTATCTCTAGCTTTGATTAGGATGACTTAACTCATAAGTCACATGTCCTTTTTGGATTAGGGTTGTTCTCAATCTTACAGTTTTCAGTTCTGTGATTGGAATTCATCAATAATAGTTAGAAGTATTTTCATTTTGTTTTGTTTTTCTGTATTTTACAATAATGGGCTGGATAATTTCAGCACTGACAGAGATATGAACTTTCCAGATACAAACAGTAGCAAAGACTGCTGGAATGCACCGTAATGAATGGGTCGAAAATGCTGATCGATTGGTTGCTGGATTTCTTGAGATGTTTGAAGAAGGCTGCCACAAAATGGTTGGATCTCTTTAAACCTGACTGTGATATTCCATTTTTGTAAATCTTCTGATCGACTAATTTGATTTTTTTTACTGATATAACAGGGAACAGCGATCAGAGACGGAATTCAAGAACGACTAAGGACACAGCGGCTAAAAGCTCTTCTTTATGATGAGTGGGAAGATGATGATGATGAATTCTATGATGATGATCAATCTGTAGGATATTACAGTGACTAAAGTGACAAATAAGCTTGTGTATTTCCAGACTCTGAACCATTCCTATAATTAAGCTATCCTTTCTGTACTAAGGATTACTAGAAAGATATTGGGTGATAACTCATACAAGCAGATGGTTTGGACATTATTTGTCTCCTTTGTATATAGTTTGGTTTGATATCTATTATCTTGTCAAAGAGAAGCAACTACTTAGAGAGCAAGCAGCTACTTAGAATCATGAGGAATGTGACATGTTCCATGTTTCAGTCTTGAAATGAGGTAGCTTCCTCTAGTCCCAAGCTTTTTTTGTAATTTTATTTTTAAAATGACTGAGCTGTTGGATATATAGCCTTTGGCTTAATCACTTGTCAGTTTCCTTCTGCTATGGTCTTACTTACATGTCTCATCTCAGGGATCTGATCATATTCCAATTCTTATAGATATCTTTCTTTCAAATCTCAAGAGCAATATTCGGATTCAAAATAGAACAATTACGGGTTGACATATGAACCTTTTGCCGACATTGTCCATCTGTCTTGGAACACTCACATAGGATCTGAAGCTTTTCATTGGAATAATGTTACCCATTTACTTACATTTCACCTTATTTATACACTTGTTACAATTTGATTATAGTTGGTCTTATTTCGTTTTGCATACATTTATATTTGATTCCTTCACAATTTCATGATGTGAGCGCATTGATCAATTTTCTTTCCACAACGTGGAAGTGTAAAAACTATAAACCTAGCTTTGAAAACAAAAAATGGGCAAGGATAAATAACAAATGTAACACTAAAAAACAGATTGTTGATTTTCAGCAAGACTAAGTGTGTGTTTGGATTGATGTTGGGTGGTTCAATGCCAACACAAATCCAACTGTTAACGTATCAAATGGTTAACGTGATTTTTCAATGCCAATCTGGAGTGTCATTGGCTTTGAACTCAACATCAATCCAAACACATCTTAAGGCTGTGTTTGTTATAGGAGAATAGAGAGGAGAGAGTTAGAGAAGAGAGAAAGAGGAGAGAAATGGTAACTTTCTCTTGTTTGGTGTGCAAAGAAATAAGAGAGTGAGAAACGAAAACTGCGGGACCCACATTAATTTTTAGTTTTCGCTGAATGGCGAAGAAAGAGACGAGAAACCGAGCACATCCATTGTCCTTTTTTTTCCTTCCACGTATAACCCCACCTTAACGTGCATTTATCCTTTTTTATATTGTTACTGTGTTGCGTACATAAAGGCGGACCTGCTGTGTTTTCTCACTTGTAACATGTTTTAAATTGTTTGATTAAATAAAAAAATTATTAATTAAGTAAATTAATTTTTTAAATAAATTAAAATAAAAATAAATTAATTTTGATAAAAAATGAAAATCAAACAAGGTAAAATTGTATATTGGTTTTTCTAGTTCAAGGATATTTTTGTCTTTTAAAAAATAATAACATTTTTCTCTTCTTACTTTCTATTCATTCAACCAAATAAAAGGAGAGAGAAAAATACACTTCTTTCTCTTCAATTTCTCTTCTCTTTCTCTCATACCAGACAACATATTAAATCTACTTTGTTTCTCACATATTTCCCTCTTCTTATACTCTTTCTCACATCTTTCTCCCTTCTCACTTTCTCTTCACAACCAAACATAGCCTAAGTGATAGATTTACAAAATTGGGACTTCCCCCTTCAGCCAAACAAATAAATGAATTTCACAGTATTCAAAGAATACACTTATCACCTCCATAACAAGGTAGAGTTTGTTGGAAACATAGGACGAAACTATAGTGGCTGTAAGTGGTAAGTAACTTGGCTATCCTCTCAGTAATAGTGGTATTGTGGTTTACCTAAGAGCTTCCAATTTCCATCTCTTAATTATTGGTCACACTTTTTGATTCAACGTGTTGTCTTATATTTGTTTCCGACAAATCAAGGCATATTCGAGTAGTGGTGCTGCTTATGATGATTCTATTTAATTTAATTCAGTTGTAAATTGTAGTTTTCATGTTTCTTGATAAAGGCACGGTATCCTAACCCACACAAAGTGATAAGATAAGAGGCTTTATCATACACTTGAATATGTCGGAAGAGAATATATGTTTATATATCTCAAGATGCTAACATGATACCCTTCTAACTAATTGTGGCTGATGATCTCTTCGTCTCATTATCTTCCTTCAATATATATATATATATATATATATATATATATATATATATATATATATATATATATATATATATATATATATATATATATATGTGTGTTTAAATGAGTCAATTAATTAATGGCAAACGTTTTTTATTTATAGCAAACATGCATTTTGAATTGAACCACTTCATCCTCTCCAAGCTTGAGAATTGTTATTTTATATTTTGTATTAATTATATATAAAAAACAATTTTCGACCATTATGGTTTAACATTATATCTAGATTTCTTAATGAAGGCTGCACAATATTTCCTCATTTTACGTTATCCATTTTTGATAAACAACAAATTAAATTGTCCAACAGATAACATTTATTTTTAGTTAGCCAAATATTTGAAATTTTTAATTCAATTCAGAGAGCAAAAGAGACACTCAAAAAGTCTCAAGATTATCCTCAATATATAGAACTACAGGTAATTTGAAAACTTAGAGGAGGAGCTCATGTATAAGCCAGACCCCTTACACAGATTAATCTACTTGAAATTGGAGTACTGAAATAATAGGCCATCAAAACCATATAGTATAATA
Organism: Sophora flavescens; assembly: GCA_030762895.1. NCBI lineage: Eukaryota > Viridiplantae > Streptophyta > Magnoliopsida > Fabales > Fabaceae > Sophora > Sophora flavescens. The sequence goes on from CM061062.1 coordinate 223,571,730, forward strand.
TAAGTATATGCATATATTAGATAGCTAAGCTAGCTAGCTAGCTATAGTACCTAGTAGCTAATAATTAAATCACACAAATATGTAGGAGTGTAGAATCATTGGATTTGAGCAGGTTCCTGCAAGTAGGGCAAGAAGAATGAGAAAGCAGCCACTTATCAATGCAAACCACATGGAAATGGTGATTGCACTTTGGGAGGAACCTTATTTTGTCACCATCAGAGAAATCTGCTAAGCAAATGGCACAATTAGAAGCTGAAGAAGAAGGAGACCCTGAATGGCTGTAAGTCGAGGTTGGCAAAGCAACCATTTCTTTCTTCTTGAGCCCAGAATTGAGCCTCCGAGAAGCAAACCATTGGAGAGGCTCTGTAAGGACACGGTTGGCACATTGGAACACACATTGTAACATGGTGTTGAGACCAAGAGCACAAAGGAAGGCACATATAATGGCTGCCAAAAGAACCATCAAATTGAAACCTGGTGCAGCATGTTGTGGAGGATCACATGGTTTGCTTATGATGGGACTAATAGTGGGTGTGGGAGAGTGAGAATGAATTTCAGCCATGGAGTAAGATTATGAGGAAATTAATTTGGTATATAAAGAAAGTGGTAAACATGGACAGGATGACACATAGGTACATACAAGGTGTTTTACACAAAGGTGATGGTCAAGTTTTTAAATCTGGGTCTGAAACTGAAATTTGGGCCGTAACTTGTTGGTTTTGACAGTTGCCGAAACCGCATCGCGATTGTAATTGCAATCGTATCGATCACATTTTCTCGCAATATCCACAATGCCACCGCGACCACAACCACAATTTAAAACGTTAATGATGATAGATTTTTTATCTCAAGTCCTTATCTACATCAGAAATTCTAAGGTTAATCTACCAAGAGATACATTAATAAAAACAAAACATACACACAAAGGGAACATATATGTATTTTGCAGGCAATTACATAAAAGATGAGTGCTCAAAGAGTAATTGAGAGGGTGGAGAAATTGGTGGGGCAAGGAAATGGGATATTGCTTACTTGATAATCCACTGTCTTCCTTTTTGTTTATGCGCTTCAAAGGAATGAAAAAAGCTACTGATAGTTTTCTCCTTTGCTCTCTCATGTTTTTTATGATATGATTTTAAGATTGTGGATATGAACTTGGACTCATTATCATACACATTCGAAATCTGAACAACTTCTCAATGTATTCAGAGCACAAGTGGCCAAGAATTTTTATCAAATTCCTAACTTCAACAAAGATGGGCTTTCATATGGACTAGAGAGATCTGGACATAATTTGAATAGTAAATACAATAAACGAATATTATCAAATAACAAAGTGTTTTTTTTATTAATTTATATAGAAGTGATTAAAGGCTTTTTGACCAAACTGGGTTCCTTTTAGAAACTATTTACCAGTTTAGGGTTATTTTGAAACTATTTACCAATGGGGGGTCGTTTTGGATACGTGGCATATTTTATTTTTTTTCAATCTGACGGGTCAAAGGCGCCACTGCAGATGGCGCCTTTGAAGGCGCCACTGTAGACGGCGCCTAACACTTAACAAAAAAAAAAAGACAAAAGGGGAGGCGCCACTGCAAATGGCGCCTTCCTCGCATGGCACCTCCCCTCAAACGATGTATCACGTGACACCGCAAGGGGACCCCAAACCAAAAATTGGATTGACGCCCGATTTTTAAAGGAACAACGCTACAAAAATATAATGAGTAACGATGACATTAATGATAAAGTATCTATTTAAAACAACAAGAGGCAATAAAAAAAATCCCGTAATAATGAGTAGCAAATAATATCACAGGAGGCATAAAAAAATAATAGTAATAACAATTTACACCAATAAATATTCATCAACTATTACAGTAGTAAAAAAAAATTTACCTTATAAGAATTAAAAGAAAGTCACCTGCAATCTTAAAGGAACAACGCGACAAAAAAAAATAATATAAATATAAGGAGTAACAATGACATTAATGATAAAATATCTATTTAAATCAACAAAATAGACTTATGATTAGATATTGTGGCAATATGTGTGACTGATGTGACAAATCCATTAATTTTATGTTAATAATATTATTTACGTTTCCTTTGCCACATTAACTTTCATACTGCCAAATATTATTTATTTTCCTTGGGCCATGTGTCGTGTTGGGTTTACCACAATATCTAATCATTCCTTACACCTAGCGGGAAAGCGCATCCGTAATCATGAGTTTAATATTTATATGAATCACATAAATAGTAAACCCATTTAACATCACGATATAAAATATCATTTTTTTAGTTTATTAAATTTTAAATAATAAAGTAACGATTTTAATTTTATAATTCATATATTGATTAGTATTTTAATAATCTTAATTTCAATGGAAAAACTATGCTACCAATAATTTATTTTTTATAATCTATTTTAATAATTTATTATATTAAAATTTATAATATTAAATTATTATTTAAATTACTTAATACTTATAACACAGATCTATATAAAAATAAATTATTACTATACACATTATTTTAATAATTTATAAATAATATATTATTTATAATTAAAACCAAAATAAATTTAGTTTATTAGTTGATGATAAAAAAAATAATTATTTTTTTAATTTTTATCTTATATTTTTCGATTATTATTTTATCATTCAAAATTTACAAAATAAAAAATTGTTTATAATATTAATTACAGAATTATATTTAATTAATTATTCTTTCAAATTTAATAATTAAATTTAAATATATATACCCTTATACTCTTTATCTATTACTTAATTAATTATTTTATTCATTTATTAATTTCTAATTTAATAATTATAATTAAATAATTCAGACAAAATATTTAACATTACTTAATATCAACATCTGTTTGTACTTTATTTTAAAAAAAAATATTTTCTAACTTTATTTTCAAAAAAAAATTAATAAAAAAAGTTTTACTTTTTTACTATATTTAAAACAATGTTTAAGTTATTAACTATCCTACCTGCTATTAACGATGCATGTGTCGGTCCATCTGGGATCCATCCTAGAAAAATTCGTTTGCCACATCGGTGCCTAACAGAAACGACTTAACGTCTGTGACATTTTGTCAGTAATTAAATCCTCAAATCCTCTTTAAAGAACTATGTCTCAGATGAAGCTGATACCACCAGGTCACATCTTCACCCATCCATCATCATCATCGTTACTCCCTATATTTATAGTATAATTTTTTTTGTCGCGTTGTTCCTTTAAAATTGTAGGTGACTTTCTTTTAATTCTTATAAGGTAAATTTTTTTACTACTGTAATAATTGATGAATATTTATTGGTGTAAATTGTTATTGCTATTATTTTTTTATGCCTCCTGTGATATTATTTGCTACTCATTATTACGGGATTTTTTTTATTGCCTCTTATTGTTTTAAATAGATACTTTATCATTAATGTCATCGTTACTCCCTATACTTATAGTATAATTTTTTTGTAGCGTTGTTCCTTTAAAATTGCAGGCGTCCAATTTTTGGTTGGGGGGCCCAGACGTGGTACACTGCGGGGGGAGGTGCCACTGCAAGGGAAGACGCCATTTGTAGTGGCGCCTCCCCTTTTGTCTTTTTTTATTTTTTGTTAAGTGTTAGGCGCCAACTGCAGTGGCGCCTTCAAAGGCGCCAACTGCAATGGCGCCTTCAAAGGCGCCATCTGCAGTGGTGCATTTGACCCGTCAGATTGAAAAAAAATAAAATATGTCACGTGTCCAAAACGACCCCCCATTGGTAAATAGTTTCAGAATAACCTTAAACTGATAAATAGTTTCTAAAAGGAACCCAGTTTGGTCAAAAAGCCGTGATTAAAATATTTTATAATTTATTCTTCAAATTTATATGAAAATTGGTTTTATCTCTTTGAATTTATTTTAATCCTTTTTAAACTTATTTATCTATTTCTAATACTTTTCAATTTCTTAAATTATTCTATGTCATAATGTCAAAACTCAAAACCAACTTTGACAAGACTTGGATGTGATGGAGCTCATCCATAATCTAATAGTTTTAAGATAATGTTACATAAGTAAATTATATAATTAGTGGAAATGATTAATAATTTCTCTAAATACTCAGAATGACTGGAAAATGTGCGTTTAATGTCATTTCAAGAGAAAGTTAATTGGCTCAAAAATAACTTTACCTCAAAAAATATTTCTAAATTTTTAATAAAAAATTTATTTAATTTTGATGCACTATATGTGTAAAATTGTTACACTATCATTTAATTGTGTATTAACACGTCCATGAAAGAATGGCTGTTTTATATGAATTAAAAGAACAGCTTTTCAAATAGTTGGTACAAGACAAAAAAATAAAATAAAATAGTGACATGAAAAGATATAACTGAATAATAATATTAAAACTTGTGCAGTAACAATTCATTGCAAAATTAAATCTGAAAATTGTAAAAAAAAAAAAACTAAAAATTTAGTTTACTTACAAGCGTCTATTTACAATCTAATCATTCTACACATTCACATTTATTCAAGTATTATTGATAGAGTATAATTTTGATATAACGACAAATGTAAAACTTTATACATCATTAATCATTTTGGATTATTACACATTTACTTTAAAAATAATTATAATAAAATTTAAATATTTCTAATGATATACTAATATAACAGCATTTGCTAGATGTATTAAAATTGAGCAATACATAACATATGAGTTTTATTCTATATTTAGTGTATTTTATAAATAGAACAAAACATGACATGAGAATAAAAAATACAACATTTTAATTTTATTAAAAGACATAGAACTGAAGAGAATAGAATGGAACTACTCTATTTTGTCGCTATGCCAAACGCTAATCTCACACTTATGATGATAAGATAAATTAATATCAGTTCCGAAGTCTTAACTTGTCTGAAGCCACTCTGGCTAGCTTCAAGAACAGATCAACAGATATATTTTTTTCTCTCTGTTTTTTTTTTTATTACTAAAATTCGAAAATATCATTAAGCTGGACCAAACATCTGAAGACAAGATTACAAACAAGTCCTGGAATATCTTCCAACCAACCTGGCGTGGGCTTGATAAACCCATTCTACCTAGCTCATGGGATACCCATATCTAGAGCCGTCAAATGGGCCGGTCCTAGTCCATTTGGCCCTAGCCCGTATGCGTCATGGCCAAATGGGTCACAGGGCCAAAAGGCCATATTAAGAAAAACCCACAGGACCAAGAAGCCCTAAAATACCCTAAGGACCAGCCCATGGGCCATAATTTTTTTGATGGACCTATTTTTTTTATTTTATAAAACTTGACAAAAAGAACAACAATTATAATCACTCTAACATTATGTAATAATATCATTTAACCTATGAAATTATCTATTTACATATGTATTACGTGCTATAATTTTTCCTTCACTAACCGCACAACCACTTAGGTAATCCAAGTGAATGGTTTTCCTTAGCTGGAATATTATCTATTGCATTAATTTGATATCAGTTATCTACTTTAACAATTCATTTCATATAAAGACAAGGATGAAAAGAGATAAAACAATGGTTTCTCTTCAATTTTTTTTAGAGAAAACTATAGCACTTAATACATATTTGATAGTTAATTTCATAGGTTAAATGATATTATTACATAATGTTAGAGTGATTATAATTGTTGTTTTTTTTTGCCAAATTTTATAAATAAAATAAAATAAATAGGACTATCAAAAAAAATATGGACCATGGGCTGGCCCTAACCCCTAGGGCTTTTTAGAGCTTTTTGGCCCCGTGAGCTTTTTTTAATGTGGGCCATCTGGCCCTGTGACCCATCTGGCCCTGACCCACATGGGCTAGGGCTAAATGGGCTAGGGTGACCCATTTAACAGCTCTAATTATGGGCTAAATGGGCTGGGCTATTATTGTGGGCTAGATGAGCTGGCCTTAGGGCTTATGGCCAAATTGACAGCTCTACCCATATCATACACATACTTGAAAGAAATAGACCTAAAGTTTGCTGAAAGAAATAGACTATAACATTACATATAATCTTCAATTTATACGCACCAATCTACTTATTAATTGATGTAAACATACTACTTTTGGTGCACAAATAAGTTAAGTGAATTCTATTATATGATGCTCACATTATCTCAAAATTTTATTTGTTTTTTTTAACTAAAACTTATAGTTTCCTAGTAAAATGAAGCATGGTTTCGCAATTATATTATGTGTTGTTGTGTGACTTGATTGTTTAACTTGTGAAGAGATTGCACTAAGTTTAGTGCGCACTGTATTAACTTTGGATTTTTTGAAAATCCAAAATGCTTTCTAATATATATAACTGGAAAAAAGATCGAAAGTTGTTCATATGTTAATAAATGTCATTGATTAACGATAACAAAAGAATATGATATTTGAACAATCAAACAGAGATATCATAGGTGTCCTTTTTATTATTTGATGTATTATTGGAAAGCATATATATAAAGAAGATATAAAAAAAGAATTGAGAGATAAAAATAAACACATGCGATATCCAAAACATGATGTTCAAATAACATAACTCATAACAAAAAAATGTGTAACTTTATTATTTTATTTTCGATGAATCACACAATTTTATTCATCATAAAAAATTGCTGAGCAACTCAGATAATAACTCATTGTTCAACCAAGAAGGATACAACCCCTTTAACCGGTTTCTCACTTTCCACGACCACAACATTATTTGACACATTGGTCACCGAATGTGCTACAAACTTGGGATCCCCTTGTGAGTAAAAAGAATACTGAAAATTATTAATCCTATTAGGGAATACCATGATGTTTGAAAAATCAGCCACCCACTTTGAGTTTGAGCCATCTCCAGTCACAGTTAACTTCCCAATCGTTGATCTCAAGCTCATGCCATTAACATTGTTCCTATCAATCACCACTTGATCAATGTTACTGAATCGCCCATTTAGAGCTACAATTGGAACCTTAGCATTAGGATTCCCACTGAACATATTATCAACAATAGTCAAACCAGAAATTCGTCCTCTGATTGACTTCAAAACAATATTAGCATCCCCTAAGAAAAATGCATTAGTGACATGAACTTGAACAGGATCTTCCAAGACTATGCCAGTATAGTCCATGTAACAATTATCAATTCTAGTTTGTGAAAATCCTGGTAACTTGACCCAAATGCCAATGCCACCAAAACCTGTGGCCTTGTTATAACAATGCACCCCAGTGATGATGTTAGCCTGACCCCTTAGAACAACCCCAATGGCTGCTGAGAAAATTGCAACATCTGTGATTGTATTGTCATTGCTAGCAAGATCAATGGCAGTGCCTGAGAATTGTCTCTCCCCTTTGTCACCACCAACTGTGGAGTGTTGGCCAAGGAAACAGCTTGATATGAAGGTCTCATGACCACGTTGGACTAGAATTCCTTCAGTGGTGAAATGGAGGAAGAAGCAGTTATTGATTCTGATTCTAGCTGAATCAACAATGGAAATGCCTCCACCCCGGTAGCTTGAATCGAATAGGATGTCACGAAATGTTATGTCTTCATAGTAGATGACATTCTGATTGGTGGATGTTGCTATTAACTCAACAAGATGGCGATCAGTAGGAAATGAATCAGAAGCTCTCAAGGTTCCTCCTTCTATCTAATAATCAATCATTCATGTACAAGATTAAGTGCAAGAAGATCAAGCATATTTATACAGGGTGTCAAAAGTATATATTCATAAAACATATTTTCCTTTTTTTAAAGCTCTCTCAATTTAGTCATTTTTTTTATTTTATTTCTTTCTGTTAAAAGACAGTTTAGAGCACCTACACCAAAGGAAAGTACATGAGAGGAGGATAGAGAAAAAGATGCTGACCACAACATTGCCACCACCAGAGGAAGGGAATGTGATGGGTTTGCTGATTTTGTAGTTTCCACCTTGCAAATCAATCACAACACCTCCAAGGTCTCTAACTCCTGGCAGCAACTCAGCTCCATTCTCAATCTCAAAAGCATCTCCTACAGCTTTCAGAATTGCATCACTGCTATCACTTGCCCCTGTAGGGTCTGCACCATACCCAGCTGGGTACACCACCCTGACACTCTATTTCACATGCATAATCAAAACCAAAACCAAAACCATGCAAACAATATATGAGATTATATATTTATATATATATAATATACTATTGTTTTCTTTTAGTTTCAAAGAAATGTCAGAAAATTGTAAAAGTAAAAAAAATGTGAAATGAAATATTGTTACCTACCCTTTTTTTTGTTTTTTTTGATAAGTTGTTACTTAGCCATTTTGTTTCTGAAGATGTTGAGGGTGAGGGTGGTTGGGAAAGGGCAATGGCTAGTTTCTCCTCAAGTTTGTTCTTGAAATGAGACAGCTGATTGTGTTCCTTGAAGCAAGCAGCTTCTTGCAACACCCATAATAATAAGAGAAAGGGTAAGATTGAGAATCTCATAGTATTGGGGACTGAACAAATTTTGTTTGGTTTCTCAACCAAAAAGAGACAGACGCATAGGCAGAGGGAAATTAAGGGCAATAAAGTTGTAGGTATAAGTAATAACTGCTTCCTTCTCCCTCTTAATTAAGATACGTTCTCCTTTTAAGCTGTTCCCCATGAGCCTTTAAAAAGATACAAATATGCTGCAATGAGGTGGCTGTATCTGTACAGCCTATTAAAAGCTTTTCTTGAGGAAAAATAGAAAAACCAATTAGAATTGATTGGAAAATGTGATAGTTTTGTAAAATGTTAGTTAAATACTATTTCCGTATTCTATTATAAACAAAAATAACTAATTTCATATTTATTAATGAAGTTAGTTAATTTAATTTATTTATCTTGATTTATATAAAAAATGAGTTATAATTATTAAACTATCATTTAATTATTTCGGAAATATGCAATGTTCTTGAAAAAGTAAAGAAAGAATTAGTTTGATTAATTAATTTTCTTGATTTTTGAAATACTTACATTAAATAAAATTGAGTTAGTTAAATATTATTTATATTTGAGTCTAAAAAATATAGATACTTCTTTTGCTTATGAGTCCACAGGGAGTACAAGCGCTCGATGGTGGATTGTATAGAAGAGGACGTGGAGAACTAGTAGTGGGAGAATAGTAACTTTGCATTTGTTGAATAGCTGCTTGATAGTTGTACCATTACAATTGATAGCTTAATTGATAGCTTCATTGCCTATTCATAGGTCATTGACACCGCCTAACTTTGGCGGATTGAGTTCTCTAGAGAACTCTTAATTTTTCTTTTACATCCTATAATTACATGCTTTATTTGTTAAAGTTCTAGAACATTCTAGTTAATTACAATGACTTAGTTTTTGCAACATAGATCTAGAACTATCTAGAAATGGTGCATCACTTTTGACACTCCTCCTTGATGCACATTTCCATGTATAACTCCAAGCTCGATTCTTAACAGCTCAAACTTTGGTCTTGGTAAAGCCTTTATGAATATATCAGTGACTTGATTACTCGAGCTGGATTCGCTTAGTAGCTTCTGCTTCTCGTATGAAGTGATATTTAATTTTTATATGCTTGGTTATGTTATGATGCACCAGATTCTTTACAATTGCAATTACAGATTTGTTGTAGCAGAAGATTGTGGTAGGCTCTGTCTGTTGATCTCTCATGTCATTGAGTATTTTTCTGAGCCATATAGCTTGACTTGTAGATTCAGTCGCTGCCATGTACTCTGTTTCTGCTGTTGATTGTGCAACCGTTGCTTGCTTCTTATATGCCCACGAAAATATTCTAGATCCAAGTGTAAAGGCATAGTCTGGCATGCTCTTCATACCATCGATAGATCCTGCCCAGTCACTATCGTTGTAGCCAATCAAACTTGAGTTGGTCGCAGGTGCATACCATATATCTCCTTGGTGCCTTGTAAGTATCTTAAAATTCGTTTGCCTGCTCCAAAAAGTGAATCTGGCTTGGGCTTTGCATAAACCTTGATAGAAGACTCATAGCATACATGATATCTGGCTGTGTGGCTTTAAGATATAGAAGACTCTCAATTAAACTTATGTTGAGTGTCGTATCTTCCTTTGGTGATCCATAGTCCTTAAACAACTTTTCATTTGTCACTAGTGGAGTAGCAACTGGCTTGCACTCATACATCTTGAATTTCTTTAGTATAGTTCATTCGTGGATTTCTTTTGTGAGATAAATATTCCTTCTTTCTTTTGACTTACCTCGATGCTGACGAAGTAGTGCATCAAACCAAGGTCTGCCATCTCGAATGTCTTCATCATGTCTTCTTTGAAGTAAGTTATCATCTTTATATTGTTACCCATATAGATAATATCATCTACATACAGGGAGACAATGAGTGTGGCATACTGACCTTGGGTCTTGATATATAGTGTTGACTTACTCTTACTCCTCCTAAATCCTTTATGGATGAAGTATTGGTCAATTCTGTTAGACTCAATGACTTAGAGATTTTGATATATGACAAATAAAATTTAATGTGTATGAAAGTGTTTTAGTGTCAAATTGCAAAGACATGTATCAAGCAGTGATCAACAAGTTCATTAAGCAAATTCAAGGAAAATATTCAAGGTAGAACTTGAAGAAATCAAAAGAGCTACATGGAGGAATCAAAGAGCAAAGACAAAGATCAAGGAATCATCAAGACAAAAGTTTAAAGGAGAAATTAGATTTAAGTCTTAGATGATTTGTAAGAGAAAGAAATCTCTTAGTCACAAAATAGCTCAATTAAAAAGATGCATGAAGAAAATCAATTTTCATAACCTGCAATAAAGAAATAGAAGCGCTCGTCCAACACAAGTGATAGAAGCGCTCGTCCACTAAAGTGACAGAAGTGATCGTCCACTAAAGAGACAGAAGCGCTCGTCCACTAAAGTGACAGAAGTGCTCGTCTACTAAAGTGATACAAGCGTTCGTCCACTAAAGTGATACAAGTGCTCGTCCACTAAAGTGACATATGGAGCTCGTCTACTAGGCAACGTTCAACCAGTTAAAGGAGTATCCGTCCAATGACGTAGCATATGGAGCTCGTTCACTATCAACTACGAGCCCTGAGGATTGAAGACGACGCCAATGTAAAATCTTATTTCAAGAACAAGAATCAAGCAAACAGATTCTGTTATCAGACCCAAATCTGTTTTAATTGATCCCAACGACTATAACTTGTTTTCTATATATAGAGGGATTAAAGGAACACTTTCAACATAACAACGATAAAAAGATAATACATATATCAAAATCATTCATCATCTTGCTTGAGCTTATTGTGAAAAGAGTGTTTCAATACTCATAAGTGCTTCAATTTGTTTATCTGACTATTGAGAGTTAGGAATCAATTTTTCATTTTATTTGATTGTAAAGAGAGAAGGAGTCTCTCTGAGTGATTTGGACGAGGTATCCCTAAGGAAGAACATTGAGGCTCTTCACAAGAGTGTGGTATCTCGAGGTGAAGGAGTGCTCTGTGGTGTAAAGGTTTTTCAAGCTACCTGGCTAAAGCTTGTTGTGTTAGTGTGTGAAAACCCACAGGTGGAGTGGGGACTAGATGTAGGTCACAGTGGTGGTGATTGAACCAGGATAAATCTGGTTGTGTGGTATCTCTAAACTCAAACTATTTTACTTTTTGTTTATGTTCAAGAACCTGTGATTTTGATGTTTAAAGTTCAATATAATTTCTGTTCTTGATCTGTATAAATTGTATTGAAACCTGAGTCTGATTGTAATCAAGTCTGTGTTATTTGTGTTCAAAACTGAGTTGATCAAAACCATTCTTGATTGCTGAAACTGACTATACTGAAACTGAAACTTGCAAGTTTGTTCTTGATTGTTAATGCTTGTATCTGAAACTTGCATAACTTGTTCTTAATATTTAAAGGCTTAATCAGTTTCTGTATTTTGTTATTACTGAGTTTTGAACCCGAACCTAATATGAATTATTCTTTCTTATCCTCATCACCTTCTATTCAAGATTTCATAAAAAACCCTTCACTGTTTTTGTAAAAGATCTTGACGCAACTCTGATTTGAAAAGATTTGAAAAGCATTTTTAAGAGGAAAAGATTTTAAGAAAACTCAATTCACCCCCCCCCCCCTTTTGAGTCGTTGAAGCCAAAACAACAAATTCTGTTGTACCAGGCTCGAGGAGCTTGATTCACACCATATAAAGCTTTCCTTAGCCTTAGTACTTTACTTTTGTTGCCTTTGATCATGAAGCCATGTGGTTACTGCAAATAAACCTTTTCTTGAAGCACACCATTTAGAAAGGCAGATTTAACATCTAGTTGGTAGATCTTCCAACCTTTTTGTACTGCAAGACGAGCAACGAAAGCTAATGTGTCATTATAGTCGATTCCAGGTGTCGCAACCAAAAATTACGGCAGGTACGACGATAAAAAGAGATTTTAAGGAAAAGTAGAGTCGCCACCAATTTTATTTAATTTATGAAAAATTGGAAAAGCTTCAAAAAAATGGTCTTTGAAACCAAGTTGAGTTCGAGAGTCGGGTACGAGCATGGAAGGTGTTAAGCACCCTACATCGTGCATTCTAAGAATGATACCTTAAATGAATTGCGCGAAATTAAATTATTTATTTTTTACCCAAAAATGTTTAAAAGGAAGATTTTTTTTTATGTTTCTTTATTGGTTTTTTTTTTTGCATTTTTTAAAATTTTTTAAAAAAATATTATTGATAAATCCTAAATGGGATTGAACATGGCACGTAAGTCCATAGAGCAACTTCAAAGTTAGGGGATTGAGCATGACACTTGTCATAGAGCAACCCAAAAACATTAAATAAAATATTAATTAATTACCCATATTAAATAAATAAAAAAAGAACACAAAAATAATGGAAAAATTAATTTTGGTTTGACGAGATGATTGATCCCGCTCCTACGTATTCCCTGCTTCGATGAGAAACTCAAAGCCACGTAGTTCTGATAGAAAATGATTGGTTGGTTAGATTTTTTAATTTTTTAAAGAGAAAAATTATTTTTATTATTTTTTATAATTTTCAAAAAGGTTTTTATTTAAATGAAGAATTGAAATTCTTTATTTCGTTTCATTTTTTATTTTATTTTTTTTGACAAAATTTCCTTTTTTATTAAAAAATGACATTTTTGTGATTTAGTTTTTATTAATTTTTTGTTTAGATTTTTAAAAGGATTTTATTTTGTTGAACTAAAGATAATAGACTCAGGCAACAAGAAGACTCAGCCCAACAAATGATTAAGCCCAATTATTACTTTAGACCATTAATTGTAAAACCAGAAAAAAAAACGTTAAAAAGGGGTCTATCAAACCAGAAACTTCTTCTGCTATACCACTTACGAGAGTGATGCCTGAAGGAAGCGGAGAAAGGACAGTAACCACAACAAGAGGGTTCGGTGGCAATGACGGCGGACTTACACAGTGGAACGATGCTGAGTTGCAGCGAACAGAGCACGGCTGTGCTGCAATTCAGGGAGGAATGACGGCGGATCTAGACTGGTACGATTCTGCTACGTGAAGGGAAGGCGACGCTCAAGATTGAGAGGCTTGATCTGGTGTGGAGACGTGGCGGTGATGACGGACTGGTGCGGTGATGGGATGGTGGAAGAGATCAAGATAGTGACGGCAGCAAGGTGGTGATGCTAATAATGCTGTGCAGAGAATGAACAATGGGGATTTGTAATGGTTGTCTATGGAGGAGATGAAGATTGAAGAGGGTGATGAATGGTGAATGAGAAGAAGATGGAGTGAAGGAGGAGAATGATAAAAGCCAGAAAAATTAGAAAGCTTGGGTGTATTGAATCTGAATTTTTCCTCCCTTTTCTGATGTTCCCCTGTTGTGATTTTATAAGCTAAATTGTTATGGTTTTGATCCTAAAAGTCTGCTAGAGATTAAAACTTTTATCTCACATTTAAAATGGAACCAAAATTGTTAAACCTTATCTGCCAAAACTAAGAGATTTGCCCATAGATTCAAATTCAAAATAAAGTGGTTGCTAGGTTTGTTGGAAGGGGATGAAATGGGTTTAACTGGCCTGACCCAATTAAAAATCTTTTTATTATTTTTATTTTCTTTGCAATTTTTATTATTATTATTTTTTTTTTGAAATTTTTAGTGAAGACTAAAAGACCCGGGCAAAATGAGGTGTTCACAGTTGCCCTCTTTACTTATTCATTACTAGAATACATGAAGAAAGAACGATTTTTCATGTGATAGTAGTAAGGAACTAGTAAAGAAAATGAACTCACATTTTAGCCGGGATTGGAAATAGGCTGGAGAAAATTAAGTTTTAGAGCTTAGAAAATAAAAATGACAGTGGGCCTTAAATCCCAAATATAAAATTAGCAGTGAGCCTCGGGGCTCGAAAAATTAATTTGCAGCGGGCCTCAGATCCCAAAAATAAATTGCGGTGGGCCTCAGATCCAAAATATAAAATTAGTAGTGAGCCTCAGAGCTCGAAAAATAAAATGCAACGGGCCTCATATCCCAAAAATTAAATGCAGTGAGCCTCAGAGCTCGAAAAATAAATTGCAGCGGGCCTCAGATCCCAAAAATAAAATGCAGTGAGCCTCAAAGCTCGAAAAATAAATTGCAGCGGACCTTAGATCCCAAATATGAAATTAGTAGTGAGCCTCAGAGCTCGAAAAATAAAATGCAGCGGGCCTCAGATCCCAAAAAATAAATTTGCAGTGAGCCTCAGAGCTCGAAAAATAAATTGCAGTGGGCCTCAGATCCCAAATATAAAATTAGTAGTGAGCCTCAGAGCTCGAAAAATAAATTTACAGCGGGCCTCAGATCCCAAAAGTAAATTTGCAGTGAGCCTTGGAGCTCGAAAAATAAATTGAAGTGGGTCTTGGACCCAAAAGTAAATTTGCAGTGAGCCTCAGAGCTCGAAAAATAAATCTGCAGCGAGCCTCAGATCCCAAAAGTAAATTTGCGGTGAGCCTTGGAGCTCGAAAAATAAATTTCCGTGGGCCTCGGACCCCAGAAATAAAATGATGGTAATTTACTTTCTCTTAAAAACTTTTCTTTTACCTTTGTCTCGATTACAACCGAACCACACGCTCCATTAAAAGACTTCGACCAATCAAACCTTTGTTTATCAACAACTCTGAGTCAGTGTCTTTCGACTAGAGGGGCTTCTTTTTTAAAGCGGTGAAGACACATAGAGTGATTATTTCCTTCAAGACTAGGACTCGTGGAGACTTTCATTATTGATTTTCTTTTCTCCTCATTGTGCAACGTTATCTCCTTTACTGGCTTTGAAATGCTGGGCTTTCTTTGGTTCAAACCATTCATTGAAGTAACCATTAGAATTATTCAATCATACTATTAAACTTAAATTTACTTAAATTGAGACATGATTGCAATGCGCAAGCATGATTTAAGCACAATAGGGAGAAATGGATTAATAAAATCCTTGCCTTAATATGAGAATTTACATTGCACACAAGGAAATTGGAAAGAAAAAGGGGAAATACAAAGGGGTGTATGGGAATTGTATGAAAAGGGATAATGGGACGAAAGAGAACCGCATAAAAATTTGCCCCAGTATTGGTTCCTTGATCCTCTTAACTGATTCCCAACAACTGTTTGACGTCGCAGATCCTGGTCTCAACTTCCACATACATCCTTTCGTTAACCTTTCCATGATTTTCTTTGCCCCATTGTAGCCAGTCACAGACAAAATTGCCCCAGTGTAGCAAGTCATGAGCAAAATTGCCCCAGTGTGGTGAATATTAAGATATCTCTTAAACTGCCCTTGCAGGTTTTCAGACTAAGATTCAGTTTCTTTGTCCTACTTTTTGTTTAGGTCGCCCTTTCGGGTTTTCAACCTAACGTACTTCTGTCTCTCTCTCTCTCTCTTTTTTAATGCCCTAACTTTTGCTTAGGCCACCCTCGCGGGTTTTCGACCTAACAGACTTCTTTTTATTTTATTTTATTTATGCCCTAACTTTTGCTTAGGTCGCCCTCGCGGGTTTTCAACCTAACGGGCTCTCCCTTTCTTTTTTTCTCTCTTTTTATCAGGCATAGAACTTTTTCACGGCATCAGAGTTTACAGGTCTCGGTAGCTCTCTTCCGTTTTCATCTGTCAGGACCAAGGCTCCGCCTGAGTATGCCTGCTTTACTATATATGGCCCTTCATAATTGGGTGCCCATTTTCCTCGGGCATCTTCTTGGTTGGGAAGTATTTTCTTTAACACCAAATCACCTGGTTGAAAATCTCTATGTCGAACTTTCTTATTAAAGGCTTTAGCCATTCTTCTTTGATATAGTTGTCCATGACAAAGGGCCACCAATATTTTTTCCTCAATCATGTTTAACTGATCATATCGAGCTTTCACCCATTCTGATTCTTCCAAGTCAGCTTCCATCAGCACTCTTAATGAAGGGATTTCAACTTCTATAGGAGAAACAACTTCCATTCCATACACCAATGAGAAAGGCGTTGCCCCAGTACTTGATCGTATATTAGTACGATACGCGTGCAAAGCATATGGCAACACTTCATGCCAATCCTTATAATTTACGACCATTTTAGCAACAATTTTCTTGACATTCTTGTTGGCCGCTTCTACCGCCCCGTTCATCTGAGGTCTATATGGGGTGGAATTATGGTGCTTGATTTTAAAAGTCTCTAATAACTTCTTTACATCGGCCCCATTAAGATTGACAGCATTATCTATAATGATTCTTTCTGGTATTCCATAGCGACAAATAATATCTCTTTTTAGGAACTTGGTAAACACCTTTTGAGTTATATTGGCATACGATGCTGCTTCTACCCACTTAGTGAAGTAATCTATTGCAACCAGGATGAAGCGATGTCCGTTTGAAGCCTTGGGATTGATTGGTCCAATGATGTATATTCCCCACATAGAAAATGGCCATGGAGACACCGGATTGTGTAGTTGGAACGGTGGAGCTTTGATCTGATCTGCATATATTTGGCATTTACGACATTTTCGGACATACTCCAGACAATTGGCTTCCATTGTTAGCCAATAGTGACCATTTCGTAGGATCTTTCGTGCCATCATGTGACCATTGGCATGTGTTCCACATATCCCTTCGTGAACTTCTGTCATGATAGTCCGAGCTTCGCGAGCATCAACACATCTTATGAGGACCCCATCATAGTTCCTCTTATATAGAATTTCGCCATCTAAGTAAAAGGACATTGACAATCTACGAATCGTCCTCTTGTTTACTTCATTTGCTCCAGCTGGGTACGTTCTACTCTTCATATATTACTTGATGTCGTGATACCAAGGATTACCATCGAGCTCTTCTTCCACATGTGCACAGTATGCGGGCTCATCTTGTACCTTCACTTGAATAGGCTGGACGGTGGTATGGAGACCCAGCTTGGTCATAGCGGCTAATGTGGCTAAAGCGTCCTCAAATTGATTCTTGTCTCGAGTCAAGTGCGAGAAAGTAATCTCATCAAACTTCGCAACTAACTGAGTCAAGTATTTCTGATACGGGATAAGCTTGGGATCTTTAGTTTGCCATTCGTCGTTGACTTGATAAATGATTAAGGCTGCATCTCCAAAGACCTTTAGCTGTTTTATTCCAAGACCAGTTGCTGCTTGTAATCCACTTGCACATGCTTCATACTCAGCAATATTGTTGGTGCATTCGAATTCGAGCTTAACAGCCACTGGGTATTGCCTGCCCTCTGGAGAGACAACCACCGCTCCTATGCCGCTTCCATTCATATTAACTGCTCCATCAAAATACATCCTCCACATATCATCTTCCTCCGTTTCACCTTCTTCTAATGACAATATCTCTCCATCAGGGAACTCGGATATAATTGGCTGTCCTCCCTCAAGAGGGTTTTCAACTAAGTGATCAGCAATTGCACTTCCCTTAACGGATTTCCTGGTCATATACTTAATATCGAATTCTGATAATATCATTTGCCACTTTGAGACCCTTAATGATATGTGAGGACTTTCAAAGATGTACTTCAAAGGGTCCATTCGAGAGATTAACCAAGTGGTATAGTATAACATGTATTGCCTGAGTCTCTTGGAGGTCCATACCAATGCGCAATAAGTCTTCTCAATTGCCATGTATCGGGCTTCGCAGTCATTAAACTTCTTACTCAGATAGTAAATTGCATGTTCTCTCTTGCCAGACTCATCATGTTGCCCCAACATTGCCCCCATTGAGGTTGGGAGGATCGTAAGATAAAGTATCAAAGGACGACCTTGAGTGGGCGGCACCAACACTGGTGGGTTTAATAGGTATGCCTTTATTTTATCAAAGGCTTCCTGACATTCCTCATTCCATCTCCCCTGATTATTCTTCTTTAATAGCTTAAAAATAGGTTCACACGTGCTTGTCAAGTTAGCAATGAATCGGGCAATGTAATTTAATCTCCCTAAAAAACCCCTTACTTCTCGTTCATTCTTGGGAGTTGGCATGTCCCTGATCGCCTTTGCCTTTTCGGGCTGCACTTGTATTCCTTCCCTGCTGACCACAAAACCCGACAATTTCCCAGTGGAGGCTCCAAACACACATTTTGTGGGATTGAGTCTCAGATTGTACTTCCTTAATCTCTCAAATAACTTATGCAAAACTGCTACATGACTTCCCCCTCCTTAGATTTAGCCACTATGTCATCCACGTATACCTCTATTTCCTTGTGCATCATATCATGGAACAATGCTACCATAGCACGCTGGTAGGTAGCTCCGGCATTCTTCAGCCCAAAAGGCATTACTCTGTAACAAAAAGTTCCCAATGGGTGATGAAAGTCGTATTCTCTTTGTCATCGATGTCCATGAGAATCTGATTGTATCCCGAATACCCATCCATGAAAGAGAATCTGTGGTTCCTTGCTGTGCTGTCTACGAGGACATAAATATGAGGCAATGGGAAGTCATCCTTCGGACTTGCTTTGTTCATATTTCTGTAATCCACACACATTCTTACTTTTCCATCCTTCTTTGGTACTGGTACGGCATTAGCAACCCACTCTGGGTGTCTCGACACTTCCACAAACCCGGCTTCTAACTGCTTAGTTACCTCTTCTTTGATCTTTAGTGACATATCTGGATGCATCCTCCTCAACCTTTGTTTCTTCATCACCGTATCTGGGTACATTGGGATTTTATGTGATGCTATCTCTGGATCCAATCCTGGCATATCTTTATAGGACCATGCAAACACATCAAGGTACTCCTTAAATAGCGCGACCATTTCTGCACGTTCTGGATTATCCACTATTTTCAACTCCTTCTTGTCTTCCTCGGTCCCCATATTAACCACTTCTATAACTTCATCATTTGAAGTGAACCCATTTTATGAGCGCTCTATCATCTTTGTAAATTCCTCAATGGCTTCTTCTTCCTCACTAATCCCAGAATCGTCTTCGTCCACAGCCGCAAGGGAATCAGTAAATGAGGTTTCAAGGTTCCTTTTGTGAGACAAACCTTCAACGGTGGTGAGGTTCCTGAAAGAAGATGTTTGAAACAAGAGAAATATAGGCAAGAATATTATTCAAGAAATGAAACTCAATTGATATAATATAAAGGGTAGGGAAAGGAAGACACCAAGAAAAATGTTGAAAAATCATACTAACTCATTTTATTCATTTCTCAACCAAAGTAAACATCAGTTTATACGAGATACATAAAGGTAATTACTTCATGGAAATAATATCAATAAATGGTTCAGACTGCCAATTGCCAAGGACCTCATTGTCAGCAGAGAGATAAATAACAGGGTTTCTTGCTTGCTCCTCTTCAAGTGCACTGATAATAAAATGAGGGGAAGTCAACCTTTTTGGCGAGATCACTTCAGTGGATGCTGAGAAAGTATCTGTCAAGTGAGGGATATAATTAAATTCCTTTCTTTCGTCTTTCTTGCCTATGAGAGTCAGGTACTTCATATTTTCCGCTAGAGAAGGATTGTATCCTAGTCCATGTCTTCCATCTCTTGTAACTGCTACAATCGGTTGAGGGATCCCTTGGAGGCTTTCCCCTAGGCCTCTTCCTTTCTGATACCCATTCCTTTCCATTATACGGACTTCCACTTCATTCACATTTTGCATTGGCAGCTCCTCCTTCTTGCTCTCTGGCTTCAGGATTTCAAAACTACGTAGGGAATCATCCTCGACTTGCTCTGCACTTTCTATGTATGGTACCGAAACATGCTTTGAAAGCATGATTTCCTCTTCACCGTGGATGGTAATTACAGCCCCATCCTGAATATATTTCAGACACTGATGCAATGTTGATGGACCAACACCAGCTTCATGAATCCAAGGCCTTCCTAGGAGCATGGTATAAGCTGGCTGGATCTCCATGACTTGAAAGAGAACACGAAAACAACTAGGCCCTACTTCGAGGGGCAGAGTTTTTTCCCCTAAGATCCCTCTTGCTGTCCCATCAAAGGCTCGCACAATCATTTCTTGGGGTGTCAAATCCGCCAAGCCTATGTTTAGCTGCTCTAGAGTGGACAACGGAATCATGTTCAATGCCGAGCCACCATCTATAAGCACCTTCGTAATCACAAATCCTTTGCACCTTAGGGTAATGTGGAGTGCCTTAGGACTACCTCTAAACTTCAAAAACACCTCATCTTCCGAGAAATTGATCATGTTGATCCGCCTCACCAGATCCACCATGTTTACTACATTCTCCGGCGTGACGTCGCGATTAACATAAGCTTCGTTCAACACCTTCAATAATGCCTTACGATGCATCTCTGATGTGAGGACAAGAGACAAAAGGGATATTCTTGCCGGTGTTTTCTTCAACTGTTCCATCACATCGTATTGACTTTGCTTTATGATCCTCAAGAACTCTTCTTCTTCTTCCTTCTCTTTTCCTTCATCTTTGGTATTCTTCCTTGCTTCTTCTTCTACCGGGTCATAGTATCGCACGCTCTTTGTGATGCCTCCAATTCTCACAATATTGGTGACCTGGGCCTTCGAAGTTTCTCCTGCCCCTCCTACTAGCTCAACTTTCTGTTCATAATCCCATGGTACAGCGCGTGTATCGTTATAAGCAAAAGGAGTTGGCTTTCTCACCTTTACAATCACTTTTTCTGGCGCTGGCGCATCATTCATAGGTGGTATCCGGAGCACAACCTTTTCAACCACATTAACTTCTTCAGTCGTACCTCGCCTAGCTTGGATCACCCCCAAGGTAAGTAATCCTTGGACTCGGACCTTAAAGTCCCAACAAGTTTCGATATCATGCCCTACCTGCCTATGATGATAATCACAACTTAAATCACCATCATACTTCTCTTTTTCCCCAATCAGCTTCACCGGTGCAACAATATCATATCCTGCTTTCTTGAGCCCCGCAAATACTTCTTGCATCGCGGTTCGCAATTCCAAAACCTTCTTAACTTGAGGCCCTACCACTTCCAAGTTATTCACACTATTTCCTGCATTATGGTTTGGGATTGGATTATTAACAATGCTAGGCCCAGGATCTTCTTCGAAACCCAATCTTCCACAAGCAATCAATTTTCTTACTGCTGTCTTGAAGGCCTCACATCCTTCAATGGAATTCCCCAGGGCATCCATGTGATACTTGCAAGTTAAGTTTGGATTGTACCAAGCAGGGAAAGGTGGTTCCATAGGCCGTACATGGTTTCCAGCGATTAGGTGAATATCAAATAGTTGTTTGAACAAATCTGCATTGGAGATAGACAGTCTTGGGAAAGGAGGCAGATTTTGATATTGGGAACGTCCCTGATTTGGAAAATTTGAGCGAGGTCGAGGGTAGCTTGGATGGTTTTGTTGAGGTGCAGGTGGATAATGAGTATATGTTGGGCGAGTGGGGTTGTATGGTTGAGGGGTAGGGATGTTATTTATTTGGTTTTGTGGCTGGGTGATGGTTGGCGAGGCCTGTTGAGGTGGGTAAAATGGTGTTTTGGTCTGATATGGTGCTTGGTACCTTGGGTATGAAGGGACATGTCGAGGTCCAAAGTTTTGCTGGTGTTGCACGTAATTTGCTTCTGCTTCCTTCTTCTTGGGCTGGAACCCCTTCTTGGATGCACTGCCTTCCATGTCAATTGGCAATTTCCCGGCTCTGGCTAGGATTTCAATTCTTTCCCCTGCAGCAATCAAGTCAGAGAAATCCCTATAAGCTACTCCTGCCATTGCTCCGATAAAGGGGGATCCCAGGGTTCCCAAAAAGCATGAGCACATTTCGGACAACATCAGCGGCGGCTGAACCTGAGCAGTCAAACTCCTCCACCTTTGTGCATACTGTTTGAAGGATTCATCACTCTTCTTCTGCATTGTAGTCAACTGTTCACGGGTCGAAGCTATGTCCAAATTGAATTTGTATTGATCCATGAACAAATCGACTAATTCTGTCCACCGAGAGATCTTAGAATGGTCTAACTGAAGGTACCACTCTAGTGCGATTCCAGTCAAACTTTCATGGAAAAAGCCAATGAGGAACTTGTCATCCTTAGACCAGATGGCCATTTTGGTGGCATAGCTAATCAAATGGAATCGTGGGTTCCCACTTCCGTCATATTTGGAAAAATCAGGAATTTTGAAATCCTTAGAAATCGCGACATTTGTGGCAGGACAAAGTTCTTCAATCTTGAGAAGGCCATAAGTATTTGAGCCCTTGATCTCTTTTATTTGTTCTTCTACCTTCTCCATCCACTCTTCCTTCATCTTATCGGGTCCAAACTGAATTCCCCTTGATTGTTCAGGAATGGATGCATGGGGTTTTTCCCATGTAAGTCCTGCATAGCCAGCAGCCTCAAAAAACACATTCTCGATGGGGCGATATCCTTCCCCAATGGGGATTACTATGGGTTCTGTGTAACCCGACATTCCCTGAGTAAAGCTATGGTTTATGTTTGAAAACATTGGCACCGTTACCATGGAGAGGGCCGACTGTACGCTCACCTGTGGGTCATCTTCGTTTCCAATTCTATTTGCACTAAGCTTGCTAAGAGATTCCCTCATATCATGTAGTATAGCCTCCAACCTTGCTTGAGTTTCAGAGATTTCAGTCACCCTTCCCCTCAGTTCGTCTACTTCTAAACTCAAGTTCCTTCCTGTCTCAGGATTGTTGGCAGCCATCCTGGTCCGGGATCTTGTGTTGTAAACTCGGGTTTGATTGGTATTGTCTTTCTTAGGTCGCGCAATGATTCTCGAACCCTCAAATTCGTGTTTTTAGCTCTGTTTCGAAAAATCGTCAATTATTCTAATAAGTAACCCCTTTATATATATATATACAATTTTTCTTGTCATTATTATTTATTATTAAGAAAGATAAAAGTATGCTTCGAAAGAACCATGAATTCTTTCTTTTGCAAAGGAAAGACCATTTTTTTTTGTAGCAAGCAACTTCATCCCGACACATAACTCTAGGGGCACATCCTGCTTAGGTTAATGCGTGGCTGATGATAGATCCATGGGAACATGTGTCCCTCAGCATCATTCACTAGAAATGCAATCATACAGGCCTACTTATAACACACCATAAGATAGAGTGGAATTCATTGATGGATGTAACCCTAAAAAATGGCTTTTATTTATTTGAAGAGAAAATACAATGCCTCCCATCTAACATAATTACATCAAAAGGTTAAAAGTCTTCCTTTTGAATCCTCTAGCAAGACCCCTACAATACTTCATGAAGCGAGCTATTTTTGGAGGTATTGTAGATCCGTCATTCATGCGAGTTTGGACTAATGCTTCCTCGAGGTGACCCACAAATTGATAGGTATGGTATTGCAAACTTCCTGAGAGGTGTTCATATCTTTTTCTCCAAGCATCTCTGTCAGCCTTCAAATCTTTTGCCACGGATTCCCAGTTCTCTAGCCATTCTTCCTGTTGTCTGATCTCATCCTCATACTATTTTTTCTCCCTTTCGAACATCCGGAACCTTATCCATAACTGTTGCTCTTTCTCTTGTGATTTTTTCAATGATTCGCGTATAGTTGCAGCTGCATTCCAACCTTCATCAGAGTAGCGCTCAGCATAAGTTAAGGCTTCTTGTAGAGATCCTATGCTTTCCTCCAACATCCGGATTGTCTGATCGTGCACTTCGATTTTTGCCCCCACGTCTTATTTTTCTTTGAAGATTTGTGCCAATGCCTTTTTTTGATCTTCTATCCTTGCTAGTAATCCTCGAACTTCTGACTCTTTCATATTCCCCTTCCTTGCTCTCTTTGTTGGAGCTGCGGCTTCATATGCATCGGCACATTCATCTTTCAAATGTTTTATCCTCATGTTTAACTTCTGGATTTGGTGTTGGAGCGTGACGATGGTGATTTGATCTGTTTCATTCTTTTCCTCTAGCACTCCCATCTGGGCCATCATAATCTCGATCTTCTTTAACATTTTTGCTTCTATTTGCGGATTTTCATCTTCATGCGGGATTGGTTTCGGAATAACAAGGTTGTCTTTCCTTGCTTTCCTCCATGCCTCGTAGTTTTTAGTACGAGAAATAATTTGTCTCCCCAACTCATTTGATCCTAATACCCTGATGTTACTCCAGGCGGATCTAACAGCTATTGTTGTATTCTTGACAACCTCGCATTCTTGATATAAGAACGAAATCCCACCTAACACTTCTTCAAGTGGTTCCTGTTGAGTCCATTTCAATTGTCGAATCACAAATGTCGGAGAATATGACACGCAACCCCTTGGTCCCATCAAAGGAATATTCGACAAATTCCCACAACTGAAGATGACTGTATTTCCTTTATACCAAGGACACATCCATCAAAAAGCTTTCGAATCAACCCCATCAAATTCTTGTCTCCATTCATTGGGTTTGTGCGGCTTTATCGGAATTTGATGGAATCTCCTCAAAGGGTCATCAATCCCACTAACATAATTTCGAGCATACATGTGAGTCACGATCCAAACATACAACATTTGTGCACAACATCGTAATTTGCCTTGTTGATTTTCATGAAAAACTTGCAATGATAGGAAAGTTTCTGCCAAAATTGCGGGAACAGGGTTCACAGTATATTCTTCGACCTTGTAGGAGACATCCAAGGCTGCGTAATCCACCATGTATGGTATAAAGGGGAAAAACACCAGCCAATAAATGGTTAAAGCTAACACCCGCTTGAAGATAACCCATTTATTTTGTCGTGCTAGTTCCTGGAGATAAACTTCAAGGAATCTTCGCCTAAGACCTCTGACAGCTCCTTTTTCCATTTTGTCTGATGGCTTCGGTAGAATTCCCAACAACTCTGCAACCTTCCCATCACTAACATGTTGGCCATAATAGAAATAAACACGAAACTCCCTTGGAAGAGGCATCTGTAGCATGTATGCATATTCTTCTATAGTCGGTGTCGTATCCAAATTTGGCAACTCGAAACACCTCAAATTCGGATTCCAATATTGGGCCAAAGCACTCAAGCCCAAAGCATCTACATGTATGTGTAACAAGTCCAAAATCTTCCCATACTTGCTTTCAAACTCTGAACATACTTCTTTTGGCATCAAGCGACTGATTTCCATTAAAGTATTCACATCATTGATTTTCACATCAATTCTAATATTCTTCTTCAGGCCAATTGCATTGCTAGAGTTAGACATTTCTGTTCCTTGCTACACAGATAGTGTCTTTCCTCCACAAAAGAGAATAACCTATATATATATATATATTATAAAAAATAAAAAAAATTAAAACAATATATATATATATATATATATATATATATATAACATGTATCTTATTTATTTATTATCCGTTTGTTAAAACACAAAGGGAAATGAAGTAAAAAATAAATGAATAGGTAAATGGATAGAAAAACACAAGGGAGATATGGTACGCCTCCAAGTGTCTTAAGAGGTAGGGCCTAATAAAGGGTACCTATGATGGCAACTTCTAAGTCGAGCGGCCACTAAGTCAATTTAGGAGTATAAAATTTAGGATGTGTCTAGACTTCTAAAGGTCAAGATCCCCAGATTGCCCTTGTCAAGGACCTAGTTCATGAACCTAATCACAAGTAGGGATAAACCCTCCAGGATGACTAGTCCATGACACTAGTAACAATCCGAGTGGTGAGTCAACAAATATCAGAGAGGCACTAGGCCTTCAATGATAATGCTGAGTCACCACCTAATCCTTAAGGTCCCACAAGCTCGGGTATAGAGCTGAAAGTGTGTGAAAATGAGTGTCGGTGTTGTGGGTGCTGGAGGCATACAAACCTGTACAATCCTAATACAAAACTACTTGAACTTGCTCGACAAGCAAACAAAATAAAAATAAAAATATCATGATATTCTATCCTAATGTAAAAAAAAATAATTATTAAAGCAAAAAGGAATCAAATATATACAAAAAATAAAAGAAAACAATAAAAAGGGGTGAACAATAAATATAAAAATGCACAACTCATTACTTAGGCTTGACTCTCGAAAATGTCCCCAGTGGAGTCGCCATCTGTCGCAACCAAAAATTACGGCAGGGACGACGATAAAAAGAGATTTTAAGGAAAAGTAGAGTCGCCACCAATTTTATTTAATTTAGGAAAAATTGGAAAACCTTCAAAAAAATGGTCTTTGAAACCAAGTTGAGTTCGGGAGTCGGTTACGAGCAGGGAAGGTGTTAAGCACCATACATCGCCCATTCTAATAATGATACCTTAAATGAATTGCGCGAAAATAAATTGTTTATTTTTTACCCAAAAATATTTACAAGGAAGAATTTATTTATTTATTTATTAATTTTTTTATTTTTTATGTTTCTTTATTGTTTTTTTTTTTTGCATTTTTTAAAAATTTTTAAAAAAATATTATTGATAAATCCTAAATGGGATTGAACATGGCACGTAAGTCCATAGGGCAACCTCAAAGCTAGGGAATTGAGCATGACACTTGTCATAGAGCAACCCAAAAACATTAAATGAAATATTAATTAATTACCCATATTAAATAAATAAAAAAAGAACACAAAAATAAGGGAAAAATTAATTTTGGCTTGACGAGATGATTGATCCCGCTCCTACGTATTCCCTGCTTCGATGAGAAACTCAAAGCCACGTAGTTCTAATAGAAAATGATTGGTTGGTTAGATTTTTTAATTTTTTAAAGAGAAAAAATATTTTTCTTATTTTTTATAATTTTCAAAAAGGTTTTTATTTAAATGAAGAATTGAAATTCTTTATTTCGTTTCATTATTTTATTTTATTTTTTTGACAAAATTTCCTTTTTTATTAAAAAATGACATTTTTGTGATTTAATTTTTATTAATTTTTTGTTTAGATTTTTAAAAGGATTTTATTTTGTTGAACTAAAGATAATAGACTCAGGCAACAAGAAGACTCAGCCCAACAAATGACTAAGCCCAATTATTACTTTAGACCATTAATTGTAAAACCAGAAAAAAAAAAGAAACGTTAATAAGGGGTCTATCAAACCAGAAACTTCTTCTGCTATACCACTTACGAGACTGATGCCTGAAGGAAGAGGAGAAAGGACAGTAACCACAACAAGAGGGTTCGGTGGCAATGACGACGGACTCACACAGTGGAACGATGCTGAGTTGCAGCGAACAGAGCACGGCGGTGCTGCAATTCAGGGAGGAATGACGGCGGATCTAGACCGGTACGGTTCTGCTACGTGAAGGGAAGGCGGAGCTCAAGATTGAGAGGCTTGATCTGGTGCGGAGATGCAGCGGTGATGGCGGACTGGTGCGGTGATGGGATGGCGGAAGATATTAAGATAGTGACGGCAGCAAGGTGGTGATGCTAATAATGTTGTGCAGAGAATGAACAATGGGGATTTGTAATGGTTGTCTATGGAGGAGATGAAGATTGAAGAGGGTGATGAATGGTGAATGAGAAGAAGATGGAGTGAAGGAGGAGAATGATAAAAGCCAGAAAAATTAGAAAGCTTGGGTGTATTGAATTTGAATTTTTCCTCCCCTTTTCTGATGTTCCCCTGTTGTGATTTTATAAGCTAAATTGTTATGGTTTTGATCCTAAAAGTCTGCTAGAGATTAAAAAATTTATCTCAGATTTAAAATGGAACCAAAATTGCTAAACCTTACCTGCCAAAACTAAGAGATTTGCCCATAGATTCAAATTCAAAATAAAGTGGTTGCTAGGTTTGTTGGAAGGGGATGAAATGGGTTTAACTGGCCTGACCCAATTAAAAATCTTTTTATTATTTTTATTATTTTTATTTTCTTTGCAATTATTATTATTATTTTGAAATTTTTAGTGAAGACTAAAAGACCCGGGCAAAATGAGGTGTTCACACCAGGTTGCTGTGAGTAGCCCTTGGCAATAAGTCCGGCCTTGTGCTTTTTTAAAGTGCCACCGGGATGGAGCTTTGTTTTATACACCCATTTAACTCCAATGATATCTTAATCTTTAGGACAGCCTACTAGTTCCCATGTTTTATTCTTCTCGACCATTTTATTTCTTCCTCCATTGCCTTGATCCATACTTCTGCTTCGATGTTGCTTCAAAGCTTTCAGGTTCAAGTATAGCCAAGTTGCATGTTTCATATATATCCACCAAAGAACTTACTCGTCTCAGAGTAGACTCTGGTGAAGAAGTTTGTTCTTGTTGAGGTGAAGGAGGCGTACATGGATCTTCTGGTGTTTCTTTTTCGACTTCTTCAATTTGTTGGGATTGCTGCATTGGTACGGAGATGCTACTTTTGTCAATTTTTCTTCATCCCAACTCCAAGTAGTGTTTTCATCAACCTCAACATCTCGACTGACGGTGATTTTCTTAGTTTGTAAGTTGTAAACATAATAGCCTTTTGACTGTGTGCTATACCCCAGAAGATGCCTCGTAATGTCTTGTCTTATAGCTTGTGTCTCTTTTCATTTGGAACATGAATGTAGTGGATTGATCCAAAGACTCTTAGATTTTTGGCTGATGGCTTTTTTCGACTCCAAGCTTCTATAGGAGTTTTATCTCGAACTGTCTTAGTTAGACACCTGTTGAGAATATAAACAGCAGTGTAAAATGCTTCAGCCAAGAAGGTGTATGGTAGACCCTTCTCTTTTAGCATTGATCTCACCATCTCCATGACTGTGCGTTTTTTCTTTCAGACACTTCATTTTGTTACTCGGAGTGTATGCAACTGTAAGTTGATGCTCGATACCTTCTTCCTCGCATAATTTATCAAACTCACGAGAGTTGTACTCTTTGCCACAATCACTTCTGAGTATTTTTATATGTTTCCTACTTTTCTTCTCGACAAGGACCTTAAACTTCTCGAATACTCCAAAAACTTTTGATTTTTATCTTATAAAGTAGACCCATGTCGTTCTAGAAAAATCATCAATGAAAAGGATGAAATACCTATTGTTGGTAAGTGATGGCATCCTCATTGGTCCACATACGTTCGTATGAACAAGCTCCAATAAGTCTTTTTCTCTCCATTCTAGGTTAGTTGAGAAAGGTAGTCTATGTTGCTTGCTAAGTATACATCCTTCACATGCTTCATTGTTCTCTTTGAGGCATGGAAGATCTCTCATCATACCTTTCTTATATAGAAGCTTTAAGGCATGAGTGTTGAAGTGGCCAAATATTCGGTGTCATAGCCAAGAATCATCAACTTGCACCTTCATAGCAATGTTAGTAGTGTATTTGAATCTTATTGGAAAAACTTTTATTCTTTTTCTCCATTTTAACTTGGGCTATCTCCTGCTTTTTGTTTTTGTTGTCATATATCGTGCATGTATCTCTTTCAAAGTGGAGAGCATAGCCTTTTCTCCATCAATTGACCAATGCTCAAGAGGTCTTTTTTAAGATTGAGAACTATTAAGACGTCTTTTATGAATCTCGTACCTTTCTTCGTCTCCACCATAAAAGTGCCTTTGTCTTTCGATTCCACAATAGCATCGTTCCCCAGTCGAACTTTTACTTTGATAGAGTCATCAATATCCTTAAAGATGCTCATGTCTTTGGTCATATGGTTGTTGCATCAACTATCCAAGCACCAACTTCCACCCATTTCATCACTAGAATCTTGGGTAGCATAGAAAAGATGGCGCTCACAGTCATGCTCTTCAATAAAGTTTGCTTGATGCTTGTTTTTGTAGTAACAGTTATTGTCCACGTGTCCAAATCTCTTGCAGTGTCGATATTGTGGATTTCCATGGTACCTTCAGTCTTTCTCGGCATGATTTGTCCTCTTGAAGATGTCGCATGGAGGATATTTATTGTTTCTAGAGAAACCTCTAAAATTTTCTTTGCTTTTGAAATTTCTCGCAGTACAATTTTTTTCTTCATTTACTTCACTTTGAGACCGTAATTTGAGCTTTGATTGAAAGGAATTTTTCAACTGAACTTTCATCATGCCTACTCAATCTTTGCTCATATGCTTCAAGAGAGCCTATTAGTTCTGTCACCGTCAAGGTAGACATATCTTTGGTTAGATCAATCGTTGTTACGATTGCATCACACCATTGGGGAATAGAAATTAGAATTCTCTTGAAAATTCTCTTGTCAAGAATATTTTCCCCATAGGCCTTCATTTGATTTATTATTTATTTAATATTGGAATAGTAACCTTTTATAGTCTCAGACTCCTTCATTTTAATGAATTAAAACTCCCCTTTAGAGTTTGAAGTTTAATGGTGCGTACCTTAATGCTATCGTGAAACTCCTCCTTTAAAGTATTCCATGATTCCTTAGCACTAGCAATTCCCATAATTCTTGGAAAGATAGTGTCGACCACAACTTGTTGTAGAATGAATAATGTCTTCAAATCTTTTTACTTGTTTTCCTTCAACTCTTTCTTTTGAGATGAAGTATCATGAGGAATAGTAAATCCTTATTCTATGATGTCCCATTAATACACGGTTTATTTCTCACCATACTCAGAATTAGCTCATATTTCTCACCCACCTCCCACTGTACACGGTCTCTTTCTCTTTCCTCTCACCCACACCCACACCCACGGCTGGTCTTCTCTCTACATGGGGTCTCTTCCCACTCTCAGTTTCTGGTATACTTGTGCACGCTCTCTCTCTGTCTCTCATTATGTGTTCTCTCTCACTACGCGACCTCTCTCTCACTACTCGGCCTCACTACTCTGGCTGTGTTGCTTTTGTTCATATCCATCGCCAGCATCGGGGCAAACTTGACCCTCGTGCTATTAAATGCATGTTCATTGGTTATGCCCCTGACAAGAAAGGATACAAATGTTATCACCCTTCCTCTCGTCGAGCGTATGTCTCCATGGATGTCACCTTCCAAGAAAATCAATCATTCTTCAGTTCCTCCCAGCTTCAGGGGGAGAATAATACTTCTGATTTGGAAGCTGAGATTTTTTCAGAAAACAACATTCCCTTGCTCCAATCTTCTAATATGATCTCAGATACACAGGAATTAGCTCCTCAGACTAGAGCAAGCTCACCAAAACTGGTCTATCAAAGGAAGAAACACCCCTCCCTGGTCCAACCGCAACCCCAAATATCCGAACCCATGGTAATTACTCAAAACACTAGTCCCATTCATTCTGAACCTATTCCTTTGGATAATTGCGATCCTAACATTGATGATGACTTACCTATTGCATTAATAAAAGGGGAAAGATCTTGTGCTATGTACCCTATTTCCAACTTTGTTTCCACCACAAACCTTTCTTTGCAGCACCAAAGCTTTATTGCAGCCATTGACTTTATCAGAATCCCTAGAACAGTACAAGAAGCATTGAAGGATAAGAATTGGGTTCAAGCCATGAATGAGGAGATGCAAGCTCTGGAAAGAAATGGAACATGAGAAATTGTTGAGAAACCAAAAGAAAAGAGACCAGTAGGGAGTAGATGGATCTACACTGTAAAGTACCGGTCAGATGGTACCCTAGATAGGTCTAAAGAAAGACTAGTGGCAAAGGGATACACTCAGACCTATGGCATTGATTATGAGGAGACATTTGCTCCAGTGGAAAAGATGAACACTGTTCGTATTTTACTCTCTCTTGCTGCCCACTCTGGATGGGAACTACACCAGTTTGATGTCAAAAATGTTTTCTTGCATGGAGACTTAGAGGAGGAGGTGTACATGGAGATTCCCCCAGGGTTTGGTCCCACAAGTGGAACAAACAAAGTTTGCAGATTGAGGAAGGCTTTATATGGGCTAAAACAGTCTCCCCGAGCATGGTTTGGAAGATTTACAGAAGCTATGGTGTTGCTGGGTTACAAGCAAAGCCAAGGAGATCATACACTTTTCTTCAAACATTCACAAGGAGGAAAACTGACTGTACTTCTTGTTTATGTTGATGATATAATTATTACAGGAGATGACCCAATTGAGAGACAACTGCTTAAGGAAAAATTATTTGCAGAATTTGAGATGAAAGACCTTGGGAAACTGAAGTATTTCTTGGGGATTGAAGCGACCTACTCAAAACAAGGCATTTACATCTCTCAAAGGAAGTATGTGCTTGATCTTTTGAAGGAAACAGGGAAACTTGGATGTAAACCTACAGGTGTTCCCATCGAACAAAATCACAGGATGGGCACTGAAGAGGAGAGTGCCAAGGTTGACAAAGTCCAATACCAGAGACTTGTGGGGAAGTTGATTTACTTGGCACACACAAGACCAGATCTAGCATATGCGGTCAGTGTTGTGAGTTAGTTCATGCATGATCCAAGGGAGAGACACTTACAGGCTGTAGAACGTATATTGCAGTATCTCAAAGCTACTCCAAGAAGAGGACTCTTGTTCAAAAAAGGTGGAAACTTGACTATGGAGGCTTATACAGATGCAGACTATGCAGGTTCAGTATGTGATAGAAGATCCACATCTGGCTATTGCATGTTCCTATGTGAGAACCTTGTTACTTGGAGAAGTAAGAAACAAAATGTAGTGGCTCGATCAAGCGCAGAGGTAGAATTTAGAGCTATGACACAAGGAATCTGTGAACTATTATGGATGAAAATTGTGCTCGATGACTTGAAGATAAAGTGTGAAGGTTCTATGAAATTGTTTTGTGATAATAAATCGGCTATCAGTATTGCTCATAATCCTGTTCAGCATGACAGGACAAAACACATTGAGATAGATCGACACTTCATCAAGGAAAAGTTGGATAGTGGATTGATAACAACAACCTACATTCCCTCTGGGCAGCAGCTAGAAGATGTGTTAACAAAGGGTTTGCCAATGGATCGATTCAACCAACTCACTTGCAAGCTGGGAATGATTGATATCCATTCCCCAGCTTGAGGGGGAGTGTTGGAATCCACCGTCCAAAGTTGGAATCCACCGTCCAAAGGTTCATGGACTGTCATTAATAGTTTAGGAAATAGCTATTGTAAATTAATGAGGTTCATGTATTCTCTGGTCATGAACTTTGGAAATGTTTATAGGAAATAGGTGCCTCATTTATTTGTCTTGTAATTATCAGTTGTATTTAATTCTTCTAGTGTATAAATAGAATACCTCTATGCTGTGTTGAAGTAACACATGCAATTCAGAAAAATACTTGTTTTGTTCCTCCTTTCAATTTAAGAAAATCATAGTAATGCAGCAAGCATATGAGGCATACTCCACTTAAACTATTGTATCATCACTCCCCGTGAACTAATGCTTAGTTAAAAGAACATGTATGTAGGAGTAATGACAAATTTAGCACAGACAGGTTAACATTCAGACATGTCATTCAACAATGCAATGCATGTTTAGATTATCTCTAATAAATAAAAACCTTTCTTCTGCGAGGGGTTTAGTGAAAATATCAGCCCATTGATTTTCAGTTTTAACAAACTTAATATCAAAGACGCCTTTCTGAACATAATCCCTAATGAAATGATGTTTGATTTCAATATGCTTAGCCTTAGAATGCTGAATTGGATTTTTAGTTAAGCATATAACACTGGAATTATCACACCATACAAATATGTTATGTTCATAAATAGAGTAATCCTCGAGTTGATGTTTTAACCATAAGAGTTGAGAGCAGCAACTAGCAACAGGGATGTATTCTGCTTCAGCAGTAGACAGGGCAATGGTTGTCAGCTCCTTGCTTGACCATGAGACTAAACTTGCTCCAATGAAGTGACATCCTCCACTGATTCTTTTTCTTTCTATTATGTCTCCAGCAAAATCAGCATCACAATATCCCACTAATCTGTATTCTTTTGATCTTAAATACAGCAAACCAAGATTAGTAGTTCCAAGCAAATATCTAAATATTCTTTTAACAGCCTTAAGATGAGATTCTCTAGGATCAGATTGGAATCTAGCACACATACAGATGTCAGGTCTGCTTGAAGTTAAGTACAACAGAGAGTCAATCATACCTCTGTAGACAGTTTGATCTACCTTTTTACCTTCATCATCTTTGCTTAGTTTTGCATTGGGCTGCATAGGGGTTTTCATGGGCTTTGCATTTTCCATGTTGTATTTCTTGAGTATCTCCTTGGTATATTTTTGTTGATGAATGTAAATTCCATCACTTGTCTGCTTGATTAGTACTCCAAGGAAGAACTTCAATTCTCCCATCATGCTCATCTCAAATTCAGCTTGCATTAGATTTGAAAATTCCTTGCACAGCTTTTCATTAGTTGCTCCAAAAATAATATCATCAACATATATTTGAACTATAATAAAGTTCTCTTTAGAGCATTTTTTGAACAGAATAGTGTCTACTTGTCCTCTAGTAAAACCATTATGCATGAGAAAAGAACTGAGTCTATCATACCATGCTCTAGGTGCTTGTTTCAAACCATATAATACCTTTTTAAGTTTGAAAACGTGATCTGGTTTATCAGTATCCTCAAAACCAGGGGGTTGTTTAACATACACTTCTTCTTCAATTATACCATTTAGAAAAGCACTTTTTACATCCATTTGAAACAGGGTAATTTGGTGTTGTGCAGCATATGACATTAAAATGCGTATGGCTTCTATTTTTGCTACAGGTGCAAAGGTTTCAGTATAATCAATACCTTCTTGTTGGTTATAGCCTGGAGCTACTAACCTTGCCTTATTTTTGACAACTTTACCACCTTCATCCAATTTGTTTTTGAAGACCCATCTTGTTCCAATAACCGACTTGTTTTTAGGCTTAGAGACAAGAGTCTAGACATCATTTCTGGTGAACTGGTTAAGTTCTTCTTGCATAGCAAGAATCCAACTTTCATCATCAAGAGCTTCTTCAATGCGTTTAGGCTCCAAATCTGAAATAAAGGCCACATTGCTTGATTCTCTTAATGTGGATCTGGTTCTAACTCCTTCAAAAGGATTTCCAATAATAAGATCCTTAGGATGATGAGTGTTGAACTTCCAATCCCTTTTGAGATCATCATGAAGATCTTGACTTGTCTGTTGACTCGTCTGTTCCACTTGTCTTTCAGTCTCAGGCACAGGTTCTGTTTTGGTTAGATCGGGTTGTTGATTTTCTGGCTTGTTTATATCAAGACCTGCAAGATCATCTTCTAGATCTGATAGTTCTTTATCAGTCTTTAATCCATCATTGAATTTAACATGAACAGATTCTTCAATAATACAAGTTCTTGAATTGTAAACTCTAAAAGCCACAGACTTTTCAGAATATCCTACGAAAATACCTTTATCTACCTTATAATCAAACTTTCCAAGATTATCTCTGGTATTCAGAATAAAACATTCACATCCAAAAGCATGAAAATAAGATATGTTGGGGCTTTTTATTTTCCACAATTCATAAGGAGTCCTTTTTATAAAAGGCCTAATAAGTATTCTGTTTTGTACATAACAAGCAGTGTTTACAGCTTCTTCCCAGAAGTACTTAGGGAGATTATTTTCATTGAGCATAGATCTAGCCATCTCTTGCAGAGATCCGTTCTTTCTCTCAACCACTTCATTTTACTGTGTAGTTCTAGGTGCAGAGAAATTGTGAGAGATTCCATTCTCCTCACAGAACTGTCTAAACTGCTCATTTTCAAATTCTCCCCCATGATCACATCTAAGGGTAGAAATACAGAAATCCTGCTCATTTTGTACTCTTTTGCAGAATACTGAGAAAGCCTTAAAAGACTCATCCTTGTGTGTTAGGAAGAGTACCTGATAATCTGTTGGCTTATCATGTTTTATCTATTATTTTAAAGTAGATTTAATCAATTAAGTTGAGTTGAATACTTGATTTAGCGCAAATTAGACTTTCTTTTCCTACTTTTGTTATTTTGGAGTCAACGTGTGCACTTAATTGATTTAATTAGATCTTAGATGATTTTCTCAAGATTTTTATTATTTTTATTTTTAGGAAATGACAAAGAAGAAGGATATCAATTAGATTGAATATTGTCGAGTAAATTACAAGGGCCCACATGATGGATTTGAATCCAAATCAATTTGGATTTGAATTTGGATTATTATGATTAAAAGATAATTCAATTGGCACTGAGATAAAATATTGGATCCAAATTAATCAATTTGGATAATAATTGCCTATCACAACAATAAATGATATGATAAGATTTGACAATTAATTTGGAGATATTTGGATATGAAGATTAAAATGTTCAAGATCAACTATGATGGAGCTTGCATGAAGATGGAGCTTGAAAAGTAAAGAAAACTTAACCAAACAGAGCCCATCACGGCCGTGACATGCCATCAGTGCCAAGTTTTCCAAGACATCATGGCCTGGCCGTGACAGCCATCACGGTCGTGACGCGCAATATCTGGAAGTTTAAAACCTGATTTGATCTGATTTTGTAATTGCTTGGGATTCAAGTTAATCTACTCTATAAATAGGGCAATTAGGCTCAAAAATAGGAGGACTGGGGCTGCTACTTTAGGCAAAAACTAGGATTTCTCTTCTTCCCCATAGGCCTTCATTTGATTTATTATTTATTTAATTTTGGAATAGTAACCTTTTATAGTCTCAGACTCCTTCATTTTAACTAATTCAAACTCCGGCTTAGAGTTTGAAGTTTAATGGTGCGTACCTTAATGCTATTGTGAAACTCCTTTAAAGTATTCCACGCTTCCTTAACACTAGCAACTCCCATAATTCTTGGAAAGATAGTGTCGACCACAACTTGTTGTAGAATGAATAATGTCTTCCAATCTTTTTACTTGTTTTCCTTCAACTCTTTCTTTTGAGATGAAGTATCATGAGGAATAGTAAATCCTTATTCTATGATGTCCCATTAATACACGGTTTATTTCTCACCATACTCAGAATTAGCTCATATTTCTCACCCACCTCCCACTGTACACGGTCTCTTTCTCTTTCCTCTCACCCACACCCCGGCTGGTCTTCTCTCTACATGGGGTCTCTTCCCACTCTCAGTTTCTGGTATACTTGTGCATGCTCTCTCTCTGTCTCTCATTATGCATTCTCTCTCACTACGCGGTCTCCCTCTCACTACTCGGCCTCACTACTCTGGTATATTCCTTCCTCTTGTTATTTTCAACGTTTATGTTTTATTTGCTTACCATTTGCCTAGTTCTAGCCTAGAGTTGAAAGGCTATGAATACTTTAGAGTTGATTTTTGGGGTTATGGTTTGGTTTCATCAAATTTGGGGCTTTCTTGTTTAAGATATTTTGTTCAAAGTTACACAAATTATTTGGTCAAACAAACGGGTTGGACAATATTAATGTTACTCATTTTGTATTTCTCTGAGGAACATAAAGGTTAGTTGTTGTCTGATAATTAATCACAAAATATTCTTAATACGTATGTACCTTTTGCTTGTAGATAGGGTCAGAACTTTGCCCTAAATTATATAATTAGTGGAAATGATTAATAATTTCTCTAGATTATATAAAAATTGGGTCAAAATTAACTTTACCTTAAAAAATGTTTCTAAACTTTTTCTATATTTAATTTTGATGCACTATATATATGGAGCTGTGCTATTTGGTCCCAGTTTTTTGACAACAATACGACACATGTTACAGTGACATACATGTTGTGAGCCGTTGGATCTATGATTCATATTGATCTGTTCATAAATTTAATTTATTAATTATGATTTTTATTAAATCTATTTTTTTTATCATATTCTTTGCAGTCACAGTATTCACAGTGATATTCCATATGTTTATTACATATATCAGTGACTTCATCTTTTAATTCTTGTATTAGTCTTTTTAGTACGTCTTGATTTGTTAGATCTAACAT
This sequence comes from Sophora flavescens, assembly GCA_030762895.1. Taxonomy (NCBI): domain Eukaryota; kingdom Viridiplantae; phylum Streptophyta; class Magnoliopsida; order Fabales; family Fabaceae; genus Sophora; species Sophora flavescens. The sequence continues at coordinate 223,609,790 of CM061062.1, forward strand.
ACTTAATTTCTGAACAAATTTTTCTATATTTTGAGCATTCATTAGTAATTAGCTCTGATACCAAAATGGTATCACCCTATTAATTCCACTAATTTTCATTATTATTTTCATTATTTGCGGAAAATTAGTCATCTAATAAGTCCCAATCTTCATATATGTCGGAATTGGACAATCTATCATATTCAAAGGCCAGTCATATTTCTTCCATGTAATTTCATTCTATGTCTAAAGAAATAACTGCAAGATAATAATCTTCTTGTCTAAATTGGGCTTTTATTTTTTCAATTATTAATTGTTTACAATCGATAGGTAAATTCATTACCAGTACACTTATTATTTCTTTTTCAGTTTGATCATCAAATTCAGAGTATATCTCCATTGATCATTCGATGTTACTATCCTCAAAGGGTGATGCAGTTAACCTAAAATAATTAGATGATGATGGTTGAGTTCTTGTTGATGCTATTTTTTCTATTTTTTCTATTTTTTCCATTATTTGTCTTTTATATTTTTCTCTTTTATTTCTTAGCTTGATGAGTTCTTTTTCAAGATAATAATCATAGATATTCATAAAATCTTTCATGTTTCTTTTATCTTGATTTGTTTTGTTATAGTAGTCTTCATAGATATTTCTTATTTCTTTCCCTTTGTTCATATCCTATTTCTTAAGTATTGGGCTAAATCTCTTACTTGGTTTGATAATTTATTTAGATTTTCGTCTTCCTTAGTACTTTCTGCTTCAGGGAAAGTAATTGGTTTAGGAATTTGTCTAAAACTTAGTGATTTTGGATTTCTTATAGATATTCCTAATTCAGTCAATTCATTTCTTTTAGGGTAGTAAATTTTTCCTATTTCTTCAAAAAGTCTTGGTATATCTATTCTATCATTATTTCTGAAAGTAATACTATGATGAGAGTTTGTTAGTGCGTAATTAACACAGTAAGTAATTGAGAATATTTTATCTCCTGGTCTCATTAAATATTTCTTAAGAATCTATGTTCCATGGTTAATGATTGATCTAGTCTTTGAGTATCTAATGGTATTCCAATATTTGGATGTATTTCAAATTTTAGCTTAACATAAGCTAGATTTCCTTCAATTACTCCTAGTATTTTGTCATTCGGGTCTGTTATTCTATCATTCTTTAAGACTAATTCTATTGGTGAATCTATTCCTTCTTGAAAGGTTGCCTTGATTAGAACCTTATGGCTCCTATATGAATATAGCCTATCTTTTTTCTGTGTGCTTCCTTCTTTAAGTTTATTTTTAGATCAATTAATTTCTTTTTGTTTAATAATTGTATACAAGTATTGCCTTGTGTTTCCGATATATCTATTGGGGTTTCATTAACTATCTTTCCATAGATATGATGTTTTCTTTCCGATTAAATCTATTCATTATTCCTCCAAGTTTCTTCATATTCGCATCTTTTGTTAAGTTTAAGTCTTCATTTTGTATTCTCTGAAATAATTTTGGATCTATCAAAATACTTCCTTCATAATTTTCATCTTCTTCAATAATTTGTAAGTGTTCTACATTAGTATTATCAATCTTTTATCTTTCTATTTCAGACATAACTAATTTCTAATATAAATTGAAGGTGAAGGTTGATAATTCATACTTGATTTGGGTTTCTTTGAAATTTCTTCTGGGTTCTTCGGTCCACCGCTGCTTCCGTTTAGTCAAGTTGAAATTCGATTGCGAAGTAGTTTTAGTGAAGTGGTTTGAGAGAAATTCTAGTAGTGAAGTTAGTGTCGAGAAGTAGAAGGAAAAACATGAAAGTAGTCTTTATTAATGAGAAGTAGTGAAAGTACATAGAACCTATTTGAATCCACTCTCAAGGATTCGACTAGCAAAGCTAGAAAACTTCTCAAAGAGAAGAGAGGTGATAATTGAAATTCTGATTTGCCTCAGCATAAGAGGGCTTATTTATATGCATAAAAGGGCTAGGTTATTTACAAAAAAGTCCTTACATTATTGAGCCTATCAATCAGACTTCCAATAATTCACGTGCTGGCGTGAGCGCTTACGTCATTCTTCAATAATTGCCTCGTCCGAGTCCTTATCTTTTTTCCGACAGTCCTTTTTCACCACGCATCTTTCACATGCATGATTCCCATTCTCTTTAATCATTGAGCACAACAAGTCCAGGACAGCTGGCTGATAATTCATGGATAGTCCTTGGAGCGTGTAGAAAGGTAGTTCGAAATTTGTCAGTAGTGCCAAGTCTCTTCCTCTGATCAATTTTCCACTAATCTTGCTAAGAAGCAAAGTATGTGGTCCTTTGTACATAGCCTTAATGAAGGAATCTTTCCCAATAATTTGACATTGAGTAAAAATACTTGCCAGTTGATTAGCCAAAATTGTGACAATCTTTTCTTCATTATAATCTTCGCCAGTTGGTTCATCTCTCATGGAAAAGCTATTATTGCTTACTCCAATAAAGATTAAGTTCTTTGATGGTTGCTTAGTGACAAAGTCTAGATAAGTCGAGTAGAACTTCAAAAGGATAGTTCTGTCTTTGGCAACATTCCTCTTGTAATTTTGGATGGCTTCTTTCAGGCTATATGGGAACAATTGGATTTCTTCTAAGTCTTGGCTTAAATAAAGACATTCAATAAGTTCAAACTGGAACATATTAAATGCAATAATCGATGATGCTCCAGGAGTAATTATGGCTTTAACCCCGAAAATATTTCGGTTAACCATGTAAAAACAATTAATTTTTTCTTTCTCGGACCAGTTGGTCAGTCATTTTAGATTTTCATAAATTTTTTTTTTTGAAAATTGAACTTGTAGTTCATGATCTTTTCTTGAAGTAATTTGGTAGTCATCAATGGAGGAAGGAACTCTTCCGAGTATCCTTAATGAAGTTTTTGGTTCTGGTGGAGTTTTTATCGCTTCAGAAAAAGTTCTTGGGCCAAGATAAACTTCTTTGCCCTTGCTTTGTTCTTTCACAGTCTTTTCCTGATAATCTTTCATGGCTTTCTCAGCTTCTTCTTTTGTTCGAAATCCTTTATGGTGGACTCCAGAAATTCCAATGCAGTGAGGGGCTGCTTTATGCCATTCATCATAAATGCCTGAAAATGGTCCATTAAAAATGGCGTACCATTTCTCTTTAGTATTTTCTTGTACCTGTTGCTTTATTTCTTTCAGAGTATCTTCTTCTGAGGATTCTCCTTTTGCCTGTAGTTGGAACTCCAGTACTTCAATGTTTGCTTTAATCAAGTCTAGCTCCATTATTTTCTACTTCTCTAGCATTCTTTGGTATTGGATCTGCTTCTTTATTGCTTCAGTTGTTTGTTGCTCCATTCTCTTGATAGTATATCTGCAAGAACATTTTTATCTCCTTTAATGTGGGATATTGAGTAATTGTATTCGACAAGTTTCAGTTGCCATCTAATCAATTTTCCTTGCTTGTAAGTTCCTTTATGATTTAAGTTCTTAAAATCTGCAAGATAAGTAGAATACGTTCGGACAATAAAGTCCTTATCCAGTATATAAATCCGATGTTTTTCCAACATTCGGATCAAAGCCAGTATTTCCTTTTCATGAGTAGGATAATTAATTTCACTGTCTGAAAAAGTTCCAGACATGTATCGACATAGTAATTCGTTTTTGTATACAGGGGGTTTTGCTTTCACAACACCTCCCGAACAGTCATTTGAGGCATCAGTCTCAATAATTATTATATCATCATCCGAATGATGATATAGCTCAGGAAGATCCCGGCATAAGTCTTTCATTTTTATATTTAGTCTATCGTCTTCATCAGTCCATGTCCAAGGGACATCCTTCTTCAGCTTTTGTTGAAGTATCCTTCTTTCTGCTGCAAGATTCGTGATGAAACCTTCATTTGAAATATATGTTAATAGTCCAAGAAATCTTTGTAAATCCTTTTTAACCTTTAATTTTGTTGGAAAATTCTGAAGTTTTTCTAATACATGTCGCTGCATTATTATTTTTCCTTTTTCAATTTCTAATCCTAAGTAATTAATTCTATTTTGGGCTAAAACATCCATCTTTTTACTTAAAATTATTCCATGTTTATAACATTTATTTAGAACTAATTCTATCTTCTTAAAATGATCATTTAATCCTTTATTAGAAAAGATTAATATATCATCAATGTAGATAAGACAAAAATCCTTGAATTCCTTAAGAAGTGAATCTATCCTTCGCTGGAATATTCCCGGCGATTGCTTCAATCCCATTGGAAGTACATTCCATTCATATTGACCTTGAGGACAACTGAATGTTGTTAGTGCTTTTGATTCTTCAGTTAATCTTATTTGGTAAAAACCTGATTTACAGTCAAATGTGCTAAACCCATCCATATTTCTAATTCTTTCAATAATCAAGTCTTTTCTTGGGAGGAAATAAGCATCTCCCTTCATAGCATCATTAATTTGTTTGTAATTAATTACCATTCTTCTTTTGCCTCTTTTGATTTCATTATGATTCTCTACAAAAAAGATCGGTGCTGAGTGCTTGCTATTAGATGGTCTAATTAGTCCTTTTTGGCACATTTCTTCAATGTCTTTTGCAAATTCATCTCTATCCTGTTTTTTATAAATCATTGATTTACATTTTATCTCTTTCATTGGATCTTTGAGTTTTAATTCGACCAATTCAGTATTTTTGTTAATCTTTGGGTCTAAAGGATTTTCGCTACATACTTTCTCTAAAAGTTCTTCTATATGAGCTGGAATTATTCTATTTGGTTCTAGGTTTACTAGTGCATGGAGAATTTTTGTGCAAATTAAGCTAATAATCTCACCACGGTTCAGCTTGCGTGACTTTGATGAGTAAATACATTCAGAGAAATGAATATTTGGGATTTTGATAATCTCTCGCTGTTGTTTTTGATAAATATATGGTGTCTTGAGGGTGATATATTTCAAGTATTGACAAAATGGTGCATAAAGTCTTAGGAAATTATTTCCAATAATTACATCTATACCTGTCTCTTGTTTATATATCGTAGGTATGATGAATATTTTGTCTTGTATTTTCAAAGTAATTCTTTTGACTATCCAATATAAAGGATGTATCGATCTATCTACAATTTGTATTTTCAGTGGCTTTTCCAATCTTTCCCATTTATCAAAAAGTGTTTCTGTCGCAAGGCAAAGACTTGCTCCAATATCTATATATGCTTCTGTTTCCTTATTACTATTTTCTATTATTATTTTTATATAAGTATTATTCATATTCTCTTTCTTCTGAAGATAATTCATCTTCTGTATATTCATATATACTTATTTCTTAATCACTTAGTTCTTCCTCTAACGGTTCAAGTTCATATATCTGGAAAACTTGTTTTATTAATTTTGATTTCTCCTTAAAATCTTTTTCCTTTCTTTGAGGGCATTCATTAGCATAATATCCTTCAACATTACATATCCAACATACACATTTCTTTTTTCCTTTCGGGCAGTATTTTCCTGGTGTTGATTTCTTTCTCCTAAAATATTTCCTCTTATTATTTTTATAATAATTCTTCTTTCTAGGATAAGTTTTTCGTAAGTTTGATTTCTTATAGTATTTTTTCTTCTTTATTTTATCGCATCCATATTTTCCTGGTTTTTCTATCTCTGGAATGTCACAACAAATGACAGTGCTTCCCCTATTCAATTGTCTAATTGTTTCTCTATTCAAACATTGTTCTCTAAGTTCTTGGTATAGAAGTTTAATAACTCCTCCTAAAGTATTTGCTGTTTCTTCAGGTCTTAATTCCCAAAGTCTATTAATTTTCAAATTCAGTGGATATGGTAATTTGTCTATGAAAATATATTTATATATCTCTTTAGTTTCTTCATCTAATTGATAATAGTATTTTTGATATTCGCAGATGAAACTTTCGATCTGGCACATATCACATATTTGCATTCTATTTAGATGTGATTTAGTATTTTCAAATAAGGATTTATTTGCTTTTTCTCTCTGTTCTATCATATTATATCCTAAGAATTCTTGATGTATTAATGTCATTACTAATTTGACATAGTCCATATTATTGTCTACCATTCTTCCATACTGAATCCATTTTTCATCTTTAATTCCTACTAAGAATTTTTGTACATTTCCTGATGTTTTAAAAGTCACAAAATTCTTGGTTTCTATAAAGTTTAAATGTTTAAATTTTTCATCGATTAAGACTAATAATATCATTTCATTGGTCCATTTTAATAATGCATCTTCTTTATTCCTTATGCAATCAAGATCTAGAATATTTCCTATATTATTATATCGAGGTTTAAATTCTTCTTGAATTTTCGTCCATTTATTATTATTTTTTCTTGCGTATCCTTTATTATACATAGTTTCTTCTTTATATCCATCCCAAGCTCCTTCGGGTGTGTATTTATATTCTTCCAATTTTCTTTTAGGACTTTTTCCACTATATTCTCCTTTTTCCATTCTTATATGATTTTCTTTAGATTCTGAAGATAAGCTATAATTCAATATTATTTCTTCATTTTCATTGTTTTCTATATCTTTTTTATTGATTCGATCAACCTTGTGCATTTGATTGTTTTCTTCTTCAACAATCTTAAGTTGCTCTAGTAATTGTTGTATTTCTTCTATATCATTTGATTTTCTTAATGTTTCCATATATTCGTCCTTTATCCTCTCCATGAAGATACATGTGTAGATATTCTTGTTGGTTCTTGGTCTAGTTCTTTCTTAATTATTTTTTTATTTAAATCCTTTGTTTCCAAAATTTCTTCTAATTCCTTTTTTGTTATGCATCTATTATTTTCTTCATATTTTAAAAGATCTTCTAATTGTTCTAGAATAATTTTTATTCTAATGATATCTTCATTTTCGTCTATTTTTTTTCCTCTGCTTATAGTATTTAATGTTTCTTTAATGTTATTTATTTCATCTTGTCCTTTTTGTATTCTATTGCAAGTATAATTTGCAATTCTATCTGTATTTTCAATTAGTTGAATAATATTTTTATTTATATATTTCATTATTCTTTCTAGTTCTTTAAATCCCGTTTCTATTTCTTTAGATAAACCCATTATCCTATATAAATTTCTAGTTCCTGCTTTAGTCTTTTTATTCTTTTTCTAACCAATTCTTGATGGAAAATAATATATTCATTTTGTTATAATGTTTCTAATATTTTTAAGTATCTTCTTAATTCATGAATATCTTGTTTTATGCTTAATATTCTGTTTGTCATTGAAAAAATATTTTGCTACAGTAATTTACAGTGCAAGTGTCCAATTTTTGTGTTCCTTTAGCATTTCTCATATATATGTCTATATGTGTAAAAATTTTGGATCGGGATTGTCTGCCTTTAACTCAGGAAAGACACCTTGCCTTTACCTTTATTTGGACCATCAGATCAATCCAATGCTTCATACAACGCCACGTGTTTTTATTTTTATATTTTTGAAGGGAAAAAAAGAAGGGATTGAAACGCAAGACAGCGACAGCACCGTTCTCCCTCCCCCATTGGTGTTTCATCGTTCTCCCTCCGCCACCCACACCATCGTCGTTTAAGCCAACCGAAACCACTACCACCATCATCGACTTCAACCACCACCGCCATCATCGATTTGACCGCCGCTAGCTACATCCACACCACCATTTGTTTGCATATTCGAAGTTTCTTAACCAAAATAAAATGTAATCATTCATTTTAAAGAGTTTATGCACAAGAACATGGAAATTGAGATGGCTAAACAGAAAATACACATCTTAAATCTTATACCAACAGGGTATCCAATGGCGTATTAGTAGGGCATAGCTACAAGGGAGGTAGAAATCATAATAGGATGCAAATATCAAGCAGAAAGCCAAGATCCACAACCTAAATTGTTGAAAATACTCCATTTTTGGACACTTTATGTTAGATCTGAAAGAGCCAGATACGGGAATGTCAATAAAACAAAGGGAAAAGAAGAATCTCGGTCTTGTTTCTAAGCCTGAGTGGATGCAGATGCCAAGCGTATAAATTAGTACACGACTAAAAAGGGAAAATGGAGTCGTGGCGGTGGTTGGAGCAGTGGTTACTACGGCCAGAAGCTGCTGAGTTCCAAAGGAGAACTGCCTTCCAATATTACGTGAAGCTCTTCTTCGGCGAAGGATTTCCATTTTTATTAAAAAGAATAAAAAGTAGTACACATGTAATTTTGTGGACCGTCAGATGGATCAAACGATCCAGAAGAATGGAAAGGTATGGTACCTTTCCCACACTAAAGTCAGACAATCCAAGATAAACTCTAGGATGAAAGAGCTAAATATGTCTCTCACCATGAAAGACTATGGATCACCATAGATTAGATAGGGTCACATGATATTATGGTACATCTGTTCACACTGTATCATTTTTTCTTTTCATTTTCTCCATTCTCTCACTCTATTGCTCCCTCATCTATCTCTGTCACGACGGCACCGGAAGCCACCGTCGGCTTCGCCTGGTCTAGAGCACTCGACCACCTCCTCCCGATGGTCGATTCCTTCCTCATCTCTTATCTCTCACTTCCCCTGTCTTCCACTTCGCCTCTCCACCCACCACCCCTCATCGCCTTCGCCTTTGCCTCTCCTCCCCTCACAAATCTGTTTATCAAACTTTTGAAGTCGACGACCTCGACACCACCATCCAGATACCCAATCTAACCTCTAATCTAGACCCCGACCACATGTCCATGAAAGAATGATTGTTTTATATGAATTAAAGAATAACTTTTTTTAAAAAAAAACTTTTCAAATGGTTGATATAAGAAAAAAATAAAAATAAAAAATAGTGACATGAAAAAATATAACTGAATAATATATAATATTAAAACTTGTGCATTAACAATTCATTACAAAATTAAATCTAAAGTTTGTACCAAAATATTTAAATCTAAAAGTTTACTTATAAGCGTCTATTTACTAACAATCTAATAATTCTACACATTCATATTTATTCAAGTTTTGTTGATAGAGGATAATTTTGATATAACGACATATGTAAAATTTTACACATCATTAATCAATTTGGATTATCACACTTACTTTTAAAATATTTTTGATAAAAGTTAAATATTTCTAATGATATAATAATATAATAGCATTTGCTAGACGTATTAAAATAGAGCAAAACATAACATATGAGATTTATTCTATATTTAATATATTTTATAGGTTAAAGTAATGTTTTAGTCCCTATATGTGACACCGATTTTCAATTTGGTCTCTATACGTAAAAAATTATCAATTTGGTCCCTATACGTGACCCTAATTTTCAATTTGGTCCTCACCGCTATTTGGTCAGTATATAAGAGGACCAAATTACAAATTATTGTCACATGTAGGGATCAATTCAACAAAAAAAATTTGAAATCGGTCCCTATATGTGATAATTATTTTCAATTTGGTCCCTACATGTGACAATAATTTATAATTTGGTCTTCTTATATAGGGACCAATTAGCGGTGAGGACCAAATTGAAAATCAGTGTCACGTATAGGGACCAAATTGATAACTTTTTACGTATATGGATCAAATTGAAAATCGATATCACGTATAGGGATCAAAATATTACTTTAACCTATTTTATAAATAGGTGAGAATAAAAAGTACGATATTTTAATTATTAAAAGAAATAGAACTGAACAGAATAGAATAGAACTATTCTATTTTGTCTCTATGCAAAACACTAATCTCACACTTATGATGATAAGATAAATTATTATCGGTATCAAAGTCTTAACTTAGCTTGTCTGAAGCCACTCTCTAGCTAGCTTCAAGAACGGATCAACAGAGATATTTTTTCTCTCTGTTTTTTTTTTCTTTTACTAAAATGAGAACAAAATAATTAAGCTGGGCCAAACATGTGAAGGCAAGATTACAAACAAGTCCTGGATTATCTTCCGGCCAACCTGGCCTAGGCTTGATATACCCATTCAACCTAGCACATGGGCTACCCATACACATGCTTGAAAGAAATAGATCTCAAGTTTGCTGAAAGAAATAGACAATAACATATAACATATAGATATTCAATTTATACGCGTCAATCTACTTGGTGCACAAATAAGTTAAGTGAATTCTATTATATGTTATGCTCACATTATCTCAAAATTTTATTTGTTTTTTTTAACTAAAACTTATAGTTTCCTAGTAAAATGAAGCATGGTTTCGCAATTATATTATGTGTTGTTATATATGTTACTTGATTGTAACTTGTGAAGAGATTGCACTAAGTTTAGTGCGCCCTGTATTAACTTAGGATTTTTTGAAAATCCAAAATGCTTTCTAATATATACAACAGGAAAAAAATTAAAATAAAGTCCAAAGTTGTTCATATGTTAATGTCATTGATTAACAATAACAAAAGAATAATTATATTTGAACAACCAAATAGGGACATCGTACGGTGTCCATTTGATTGTTTGATATATTGTTGGAAAGCGTGTATACAAAAAAGATGTAAAAGTAAATGAGAAACAGAAATAAACATATACGATGTTCAAAACTTGATATTCAAATAACACAACTCATAACAAAAAGCATGTACGTGTAACTTTATTTTATTTTTCAGGAATCACACAATTTTATTCATCATAAAAAATAGCTGAGCAACCCAGATAATAACTCATTGTTCAACCAAGAAGGATACAACCCCTTTAACTGGTTTCTCACTTTCCACAACCACAACATTACTTGACACATTGGTCACTGAATGTGCTACAAACTTGGGATCCTCTTGTGAGTAAAACGAATACTGAAAATGATTAATCCTATTAGGGAATACCATGATGTTTGAAAAATCAGCAACCCACTTTGAGTATGAGGCATCTCCAGCAACAGTTAACTTCCCAACCGTTGATCTCAAGCTCATGCCATTAACATTGTTCCTATCAATCACCACTTGATCAATGTTACTAAATTGCCCATCTAGAGCTACAATTGGAACCTTGGCATTAGGATTCCCACCGAACATATTATCAACAATAGTCAAACCAGAAATTAGTCCTCCGATTGACTTCAAAACAATATTAGCATCCCCTAAGAAAAATGCATTAGTGACATGAACTTGAACAGGATCTTCCAACACTATGCCAGTATAATCCATGTAACAATTGTCAATTCTAGTTTGTGAATTTCCTGCTAACTTAACCAAAATGCCAATGCCACCAAAACCTGTGGCCTTGTTATAACAATGCACCCCAGTGATGATGTTAGCCTGGCCCCTTAGAATAACCCCAATGGCTGCTGAGAAAATTGCAACATCTGTGATTGCATTGTCATTGCTAGCAAGATCAATGGCAGTGCCTGAGAATTGTCTCTCCCCTTTGTCACCACCAACTGTTGAGTGTTGGCCAAGGAAACAGCTTGATATGAAGGTCTCATGACCACGTTGGACTAGAATTCCTTCAGTGGTGAAATGGAGGAAGAAGCAGTTATTGATTCTGATTCTAGCTGAATCAACAATGGAAATACCTCCACCCCGATAGCTAGAATCAAATAGGATGTCACGAAATGTTATGTCTTCATAGTAAATTCCTATGGTTTGATCAAGTTTGGTGTTGAAGCCATTATGATGAGTGGATGATGATGCTGTTAACTCAACAACATGGCGATCGATAGGAAATGAATCAGAAGCTCTCAAGGTTCCTCCTTCTACCTAATAAACAATAATCATTCATGTACAAGTTTAAGTACAAGAAGATCAAGTATATAAAGGACTGCAACATTTACCAACCCTTTTTTATTTGTAAATATAAACTCTACTTATTTAACTAATGTAAGAAGGAAATATCACATCTTATTTTAATTGTAAACTTGATGTTAAATTATATTCAATACTAACTCTACTTATTTTCCAGCTCAATAAAATATATTTTTTTGTTTAGAATTTGTATGAATTAATTCATTTATGATTTATATTTATAAACCTATCATAACAAGTGTGAGTAAACATAATAACTCTTGAAACACATATGCTTATTTACAATACTTTTAATAGTAATACTAACTTAATATAAATATAATCAATTATATATTATTTTAATTTATTTTCATATAAATATTATTTATTCATTTACCGTATCTATATATATTTATTATAATTATGATATTATTGTGAATAATAAATTGTTTTTCTTATAGTATAAAAAATATCATATAAAATTTTATTACATAAATATTAGTTATCCAATTTATTTCCATTTAATTCTTTTTCATTTTAGGATAAAAAATTGAGATTTCAATACAAGATTGTGGAATAATTAGGTATCTATTTTTTAAAAATCATTTTTAATATTAAATATCTTAATTATTTACTATATAATATAATTTTTTTCCATTTAATTGTATCTTTTTTGCAAAGTAAATATTCCTAAAAATATTGTGAAATTGTTATTTTTAGAGAAAAGTGGGAATTTCTAAACTTTATATGACAACGACGACATACTCTCTTATATATGAGTCTAAATAAGTCGAACTTACAATTTTTTTTTTTTTTTTTACTTAAGTCGAACTTATCATAATGCCTTGAGTTTATTTACTTTTCTTTATATGTTGAATAACATGGCAGAGCCCAATAAAGAGAGAAAGATAAATTGAGAAGAAATTGGAAATCTAAAATTGATAGAATAAGAAGTAGTGATTACAATGAAGGCTAAGATACACTTATATAGTAATCCTAATCAAGCTAACTAATCATAACAAGATAACTAATATTTAAACTAACTTGTAACTAACTCTAACAATCTCAAGTTATCTCTAACATTATGTGAAGATGCAACTTGTGAAAAACGATTCTCATCTATAGGTATCGAATTCAATAAATAAATAAATATATATATATATATATATATATATATATATATATATATATATATCATTTTCAATTTATTTTCTATATTTTAATTCCAACTTACGGTATTATAACACGAATAAATAACGAGGATAAAATTAAAAATAATTATATATATAAGGATTAATTTGAAATTATTTTTAAATATAAGGACCAAATTGAAATCATTATCATGTATAGAGATCAAATCATGGATTTAACCTTTATTATATTTATTTATACCGAGTATGTTATGATACTAGTGGAAATAAAGGAGGAATTGGAAGAAAAAGTAAATGAGTCACGTGAGAGAGACTATGCCAGCAAGGAAAAAGGGGCAAAGTTAATTGCTGGATACATATATCAAAATGTTGAGTGGGAAAAGGAAAGAATTTGGACAAGTCTCTAGACTTCCTCTCCTTCTCTCTTGGACCCTCTTCTTATTCCTTAGGCTCTACTTCTTCTCCTTCTCTGGACTATTTCCCTTTAATGTTTCTTATTATAATTGTTCCTTACATTGATTAAAAAGTATCATACAACGCATTGTTACCTATTCTATATTCTGTTTATTGTATTTACGGATATCATCAATTTAGCCTCCTTAAGTGTCAAATGTATATATTCAAAAAAATAAAAATCCTACTTTTTAATTAATGCTCTCTCAATTTCGTCATTTTTTATTTCTTTTGGTTAAATTTTTTTTCTGAAACTTTAAATAAAGCCACCCAAATCCAGTTAAAAGACAGTTAAAGCAACTGCACCAAAACAAAGACAATGAGAGTAGTAGGATAGAGGAGAAAAAGATGCTGACCACAACATTGCCACCACCAGAGGAAGGGAATGTGATGGGTTTGCTGATTTTGTAGTTTCCACCTTGCAAATCAATCACAACACCTCCAAGGTCTCTAACTCCTGGCAGCAACTCAGCTCCATTCTCAATCTCAAAAGCATCTCCTACAGCTTTCAGAATTGCATCACTGCTATCACTTGCCCCTGTAGGGTCTGCACCATACCCAGCTGGGTACACCACCCTGACTCTCTATTTCCAAAACCATGCAAACAATACATGAGATTATATATATATATATATATGTATACTATTGTTTTCTTTTAGTTTCAGAGAAATGTCAGAAAATTGTAAAAGTAAAAAAAGTGAAATGAAATATTGTTACCTACCCTTTTTGTTTCTGAAGGTGCTGATGCTGAAGGTGGTTGGGAAGGGGCAATGGCTAGTTTCTCCTCAAGTTTGTTCCTGAAATGAGACAGCTGAATGTGTTCCTTGAAGCAAGTAGCTTCTTGCAACACCCATAATAAGAGAAAGGCTAAGCTTAAGGTAGAGAATCTCATAGTTTTGGGCAGTGAACAAATTTACAAATTTTGGTTTGTCGTCAAACACAAAAGAGACAGAAGCATAGGGAGAGAGATATTGAAAGGGGTGGCAGTAAATTAAGTTGTGTAGATACAAGTAATAAGTGCTTCCTTCTCCCTCTTAATTACGATACTTCTTCCTTTTAGGCTGTTCCCCATGAGCCTTTAAAAAGATACAGATATGCCCCAAGAAAATTAATTAATTGCATCATCTCATTTTTAAGGTTTGCTAGCTACCATCTTTTTCTCTTTTCCTTTTGTTTATTTTTTTTTTCCAAAAAGAGAGTGAAAATCTGTTTACACTGTATTCTAGTTATGTCTTGATCAAGGTTTACAAAACCGGACCGGTCATCGAACCGGTGAAGGCAGCGGTTCGAGGTTCAATGGTCCAACCGAGGTTGAATCGTGGTTGAACCGGTTATAATTAAATAATATTATTTTAATTTTTAATATAATATTTATAACAATATTAAACAAAAAAACAACATAACAACTAAAATTATTAAGCACAATTTTTATTATTTTGAAATTAAACTAAATAAATAGATATATGTTAAAATCATCTTCATAGGGAAAACCAACCCAAAATCTACAACCAGCCCACATATGTTAGAAAACAAAAGAATTGAGTTTTGGCTAGGATGATCCAAATCCTTTTATACTAATTTTTATTTGACTAAACCCCCAACTTGGTTCATGAGAAAAACACTCGGGTCTGAAATAGTCCCTATCCAAAAAAAACTATCCATTTAGTCCTTAAGAATGTATTTCCGGGACAGATTAGTCCTTCCGTGAGTTGACCACCTTTGATCACAGGTAACTTGCTGACGTGTCAGTATCCATCTCTCAGATGGCAAAACGCATGCCGTTTGGGACCTTCTTTCCTTCTTCTTCCTCCATCTTCGACGTTTTGAAATTGATGGCTTTGTTTGGATAAAAATGCATCTGGGTGGATGGATTTGATGGTTCCTTCAAGGTCCCAATGAGCTGATTCCATTTCTCTGATCATCAACTTCACGAAGCTTCTCATTGATATTAACGTGAGGTGAAGGAAATGGATGAAATGGGTTGGGTTCAATACTGAAAATTGAAGATTTTCGAACATTGACAAAGACCCACTTGAGCATAGCTTCTTTTCAAGTGATTTGTTGAAGGTAATGCACTAATCAAACTGTTTCTTGAGGGATGAAATTTCAGTTTTCCTTAGCATTAACCTGTACTTCGAGCTTTTTCATGGTGATTTCGTAAGTCTTCATTAGGCTCTGCTGTTCTTGGATCTCTGAAAGCATGAGAGTGACTTGGGGTGAAAGATTAAGCTCTTTCTTCAAGAATCTGCGCTTCAACTCTAAGATAGCTCTAAGTCTGAAATAGTCCCTGAGATAGCCAAAAGATATCTGGAGAAACTTGGAGAACTGAAAATCAGTACACTTGAAAGAAACAACAAAAGTTAACATATGGAGTGGGAAAATACATCTGAAGGAAAAGAGAGAGAATAAGCAACTTAAGTTATACACTTTGCAGTAAAAGATTATATGCTGTGTGGTCAGAGAGCTGTATCACAGGAGAGCTTGCCTCTTTGTTCTTTCGACCACTCTATCCTCACATTAACCAAATCACAAAACCATGAGCATCCATTTCAGTTTGAAGGAAGAAGAAGAAGAAGCTGCTGGAGGAAGAAGAAGGTCCCAAACGGCATGCATTTTGCCATCTGAGAGATGGATACTGACACGTCAGCAAGTTACCTGCGATCAAAGGTGGTCAACTCACGGAAGGACTAATCTGTCCCGGAAATATATTCTTAAGGACTAAATGGATAGTTTTTTTTTGGATAGGGACTATTTCAGACCTGAGTGTTTTTCTCAGGGACCAAGTTGGGGGTTTAGTCTTTTTATTTTTTTTTTAAGAAAACCGGTTCAGGCCGGTTCACTACCGGGTATGACCGGTTTTACCGGTTTTGAACCGGTTTTCCGGTTTTTTCACCGGTTCAATGCATGACCGATTTTTGCTACTGACCGGACCGGCCATGGTCCCGGTTCCCGGTCGGACCGGCCGGTCCGGTCCGGTTTTCAAAACCTTGGTCTTTACATGTCAATTAAAAAAAAATCCGATTTCTTATATCATATATAGTTGAGAGAAAATTTTATGGTCACCGAACCAGGACATCCTGTTTAAGTTGTACTATTGGTGAAGGGTTGCTTATTAAGCGAGTCTCACTTATCTCTCATTAAGTCAGTCTCACTATACCACGTTATATTTAAGCAATCCATTATACTTTTACTCCAATGGTACCTATTTAAGCAACTCTTGAGCAACCCATATTTTTTATATTTTTTTATTTGTACTTAATTTTGTTTTAATTTAAAATAACAATCCATCCTTGAAATTTGAGCACTCATCCTTTTAGTTCCTTATACAAGCAACCATATCTTATTTTAAGCAATCCATATTGCCACATAGATCAACTCCAATGGGAGAAAAAATAAACATTGAATCCTTATTTGCCACATAGATTTAAGAACTCCATAAGCAACCCTTATTGGAGATGCTCTTAGAGAATCTCCGTCCCAGCACCCCCACTTTGAAGCTCTTAAATGGGTCTCATCATTACACATCACTCATTTTTACTTTTTATAATTTAAGCACCTCATCTCTCCATTCCAGCAACTTCTAAAATGTTCTTAAATGAACCCCACCAATTACCCCACATCTTTACATTTCATCAATAATTTATTTATCACATCATAATTATTTGGTATATCAAATAATAAAATTATAAAAACTATATTATATTTTTATTAAATAAAAAATTGAAAACAAAAATTACAAATTTTGTAACAAAAATTAAAACATATGATGAAATTTAAAATGATGAAATTACAAGTGATGAAAGTTGTGTGAGATGAAAGTTTGAGTAAAAAAAGAGAGAATTTTTGAGAAACTATGAGAATAAATGAGAAAATTTAGATAGGTTTGATTGTGTAAACAAATTGGAAGTTGATCACATATTTATATATAGGAATTAGCAGGTTAAAAAAACCAAACGGTCTTATTTTTAGCCGTTGAGAAACGGCTACACTGCAACGGCCATATTCCCACAAGATGGATATTGCACAATTGAATTTGTTTTAAATAAAAAAAATATAAAACATCTATCGCAAATTCATAAGTAGCGAGTGCTTGTACAAGCATTCCCCACTTTTGGGGTGCTTATTAAGCACCCCCCACATCGCCAAAATTTTTACAAGCACCGATTCTTGTAAGTTAACACTACAAAAAGAGTCGCGTCTAGCGACCACACTGACGCGGTCCCTTTTTGCGACCACTATTGCGATTGTTTAGGTGGGTTCCGGGAAAATAAAAAACAGGTTCTTAGCAACCGTATTAGCGACCGACAAAGTGGTCGTAATTTACACCAGTCACTAATTCAGTCGCTAAACGTAAAAAATTAAAAGTCAATCCAATTGACTATTTTAGCGACCGATTTAGCGACTACTTTTTAGATGAAATTTGTTTATTTGGAACCTTTTAACGACCGATGTAATTTTGGTCGCTAAAACACGAAGATGAAAAGTTCAGTTAATAAATAGTGACCGATATTGCGACCACTATATTTTTTTATTAACAGCGATCGATTAATTCAGTCACTAATTATTAAAATCCCTAAAACCTGAAATGTTCCCCTTTCTTCCTCATTTCGTCCAGAAACGCCCACACCCTTTCCCTAACCCGAACTCTCTTTCTCTCTCCAAACTCCGGCCACCACCGCGGTTCGCTCCCTCTGCCAACGACCATCGTGGTAAGCTTCCCTCCCCTCCTCGCTTTCGCTCTCTCACTCGCGTCCTTCTCTTTCTCTCTCTCTCACTCACGTCTCCCTCTGTTACCTCTTTGTCTCTCAGTTTTAGGTTGCGACCACCGTCGAGGGCCGCCGCGCACCGTGTTCTGCAGGAACGTCGTCCCCTTCTTCGTAGCTCCTTCCCCCCGTTGAATATACAGTGGAATCATTCATTCATATATATTTGTTTTAATTCATTCCTAAACACAATAGGTTGGATTCTATTTATTTTTTGCATAAAAGAAATAGTGGCTTTAGAGTGAGGATGAGAGCAGTAGAGAAAAAGGATGAATTGTGTAGAGGTGATTGTTGTGACTGTAACAAAACGCAAAGGAATAGTTAGTCAACACTCCACCTGAAAAATACATTAAATCTCTCTAGTTTGTAACAATTGATACAGCAAACAAAATTGATAATGATTGGATGAAAACTTAAAAAGAATATAAAACCAAAATACATTTCTTTAAACTATTATATATAAAATTGTAAGTTGGAATCTTCGAAAATCTTCTTATTAGATATTTGAATCTCAAAATGGAGTTTATTGGATTCTGAGATATCTTATTTTTGTAAAATTTGCAAAGTCTTTTGATATGCATACTCTTGGTTTGAGTTACCTGCCTCTGCTACATTAGGTCAGTTTTTTGATGTCTCTTGAAGCTTTAGAATAAACTATGTGATCCTATAATATAATCTTAGAATAAAGAAAAATATCCAAAAGCTTGCAAGTCTACCAAATACAACTATTCACCAAACAAACTATATGTTTCAATTTTGTTATGTTACTTGCTCACTATAATTCATACACCACTCTTACTAGTCCCCCTCCTGTCATGACTTTCACACTTTTCTTATGCGGATCTCATGGTTTTCATATGGCTATTGACTTATGGGATTGATACACTGATATTTTTTGGGACTGATACATTGATCTTCTGCTTTTCTTCCAGCCTTCTTTATGTATTGACAACCACTATTGTCATCTCCCTTTTTCACTATTTGCTTGGAGTTGAGGTAGGTCAAATAATCTCTCTTTTTCATTATTGATGAAATAGACAACTATAAACACGAGAAGGAGGGTTGAATCGTGTTTATCATAATTTAAGTAAAGTTGAAATCTTTTCGTAAACAAAAGCTAGGTTTGGACGAGTGGAAGGATACATGATGGATGGGTGACTTTTGGCAAACACACCACTTGATAGACGTAAGAAAACTAAGGCAACTAAAGAGTTTAAGGAAAGAGAGATCGACACAGTTACTTATCCTAGTTCACTCTTCAAAGCAAAAAGCTACGTCCAGTCCTTGGCAGCACCAAGATTTATCCACTATAACTGATCAGGTTACAGATTCAAGTATTGTTTGCACACCTAGCCTCTTCAGGCTCCAAGACAAGTATTCTTTGCACACCTAGCCTCTTCAGGATCAAGACAAGTATTCTTTGCACACTTAGCCTCTTCAGGCTCACTCAGGTTTGTTTGAGAGATTTGGTTTGTAATAAATATAACTTCACACAGACAGATCTTTCACTAACACTCAGAGACTGGTTTATATGTAAAGCTTAGGAAAGTCTGCGTAATAACTTCAAATGGTTGAAGAATACAGAATGAAAGAATGAAGACATTAATGCACAGAGTAATGGCTCTTTAATGCTATGTGTATTCTCTATTCTATATGCTTCATCTTCAATGACTTCTGTATTTATGGTCTTCAAGCATTTAGGATTCGTTAGAGACATTCCCTCGGATGTTGGCTTCAAGCAAAACTTCATTAAATGCAATAGAGTCGTTCTGGGCAGCCATTAATGCAATAGGAACATTGGTTGTACTCTAACATGAAGGATCACGGCTTTATGCATCGTGATACAACTATATCAGAGTTGTGCAGAGAGTTTTGTACTTTGCTGAGTACAATTCCCTTTTCGTGTAAGGACCAGAGGTACTAGGGAATAAAGCATGCTGGAAGCATTCTTTAACTGGTCTTTGGTACTGATATCCGAGGTTGCTTGAGACAGTAACTTCTGACTTTTCTTGATTCTGGTTCTTGAAATAAGATTCTGATAATTCTTATAGAATTCGCGTTGGACGGATACTCCTTTAACTGGTTGAATGTAACCTAGTAGACGAGTTCCATATTAAGGACTCAACAAGTCTAAAGACTTGTGTTGATGAGCGCTTCTATTACCTTAGTGGACGAGCACTTCTATCACTTCAGTAAACGAGTGCTTCTATCACTTCAGTAGACGAGCGCTTCTGTCACTTTAGTGGACGCTGACTTTTATCACTTTAGTGGACGCTGGCTTTTATCACTTAAGTGGACGTGAGATTCTATCACTTGCTTTGGACGTGAGCTTCAATCACTTCAGTGTTGGACGTGAGCTTCTATCACTTGTGTTGGACGTGAGCTTCTGTCACTATAGTGTTGGACGTGAGCTTCTATCACTTGTGTTGGACGTTAGCTTCTATCACTACAGTGTTGGACGAATGATTCTATTATTTAATCTGCACACTAGATAGACAGGTTAGCAACCAATATGAAGGTTAATTAAATCATTAACTAATGTTTAGTTCTCATCAAAACTTAGGAAAATGCACATCAGACATTTTAGAAACTTAGCAATCTCCCCCTTTTTGATGATGACAAACATTGAGATGATTTAATGAACCTCAGAAAATATCAACCAAGAAAATAGCATATATTAGATAGGTTGAAATTTTCTTAAGCGGATAGGTCGTGCAGATGCTTGATCAGACATTAAGATTAACTTGTTTTACTTTGAAATTATTATCAGAGCAATCTTACTTAAGATTTATCTGAGCAATTAAGCAACTATCAGAGCATACTCATGTCCATGTATTATTTAAGATTCATATCATATTCATTCATATTCATTCTTCTATAACACATTTCTATCACATTTCTCATTTCTCCCATTCTCATTTCTCCCATTCTCCCCCTTTTTGTCAACATCAAAAAGGGTTATCAAGTTTTATTTATGAGATATGTTAAGGGCAAGATAACATGTTAAGATGTTGGAATCCACCGTCCAAAGTTGGAATCCACCGTCCAAAGGTTCATGGACTGTCATTAATAGTTTAGGAAATAGCTATTGTAAATTAATGAGGTTCATGTATTCTCTGGTCATGAACTTAGGAAATGTCTATAGGAAATAGGTGCCTCATTTATTTGTCTTGTAATTATCAGTTGTATTTAATTCTTCTAGTGTATAAATAGAATACCTCTATGCTGTGTGAAAGTAACACATGCAATTCAGAAAAATACTTGTTTTGTTCCTCCTTTCAATTTGGTATCAGAGCTCCCGACCCTGGGAGTCTCTGTTTCTTCTTCCGCTGCCTTAGCCTTCATTTCTAAGCTTCATTAGGTGCCTTGCCTTCATTGCAGGACCTGTCTTCTCTTGTACCTTCATTGCACGTGTATCCTTTATCACAGAGCCTTCATTGCTCTGTTTTTGAGTTCATCCCTTCCAGCCTTCATCTTTTCAAACACCAAACCCGTTTTTAACTCAATTTCTCACCAAATAAACACCACCTACCCTTGCTGCCATAACCATGACAGAAGCTGCATCAACCGTATCACAGACTCAGCCTTCAATCCTGAACCCCAGTGACCTTCCAGTCCTTCAACCAAGCTTCCGCCTCAATGGAAAAAATTATCTCCAGTGGGCCCAGCTCATTCGCACAACCCTTAAAGGAAGGCGAAAATTGAATCACATCGAAGGGAAGGCTCCTGAAAAAGATGATCCATAATTTAAGACATGGGACAATGAGGATTCTCTCATTATGACTTGGCTTTGGAACTCCTTGATTCCTGAAATTAGCAGAAATTGTATGTTCTTGCCATCATCCTGGGAAATTTGGGATAATCTCAGTAAAACCTTTTCCATGAAAAAGGATATCTCTGCTTGTTATGAGTTGAAGACAAAAATCTTCAACACTAAACAAGGATCTCTCTCGGTGACTGATTATTATGGCACTCTGAATGGGTTATGGATTGAATTAGATCAATATTAGAATTTGAAGATGGAGTACAGTAAGGATACAACCACCTTGGCTGAGTTTGTTGAGAGAGATAGGATCTTTGAGTTCCTTTCAGGATTGAATCCAGAGTTTGACCCTATTCGGGTTCAGATTTTGGGAAAAGAAAAGTTGCCTACTTTATCGGAAGTGTTCTATACAATCCGTGGGGAAGAAAACCGAAGAGTAGTTATGCTTGATGAAAAACCAATTGATGGATCAGCATTAAGATCTGCCAAAAGAGGACCTAGCTCTTCATCCTCCTTAAAGTCTAATCGTTGGTGCACCTATTGTAAGAAGTCTGGTCATACCAAGGAGAATTGTTTTAAGCTCCATGGGAAAGATCAGGTTCTTAGCCGTACAGGAGGATTTAAAAATGTTGCTCGAGGACAGGCTATCTTGACTTCCATAGATTATGAATCAGAAGTGGAAACCAAACAGGTGAAAGGTGACGCTTCCACTCTTAGCATGGAGGAACTCGAACATTTAAGGTCTCTTATGGATTCTCTTAGTTAACCTTATGGACCTTGTTCTCTTGTCATGATTGGTAAGATTTTTTGTTCTTTATCCTCTCATATTTCTGGTACTGTTCCTGAGGATTCTTGGATTATTGATTCTGGTGCTACTGATCACATGACCTTCTGTTCTTCTCATTTTTCTTCATATAAAAATACCTCTGGTAATCATCACATAACTGTAGCCGATGGCTCTCATACATCAGTTTTTGGCCTTGGTAATGTTGCACTTAGTCCATTGCTAATTTTGAAAAATGTGCTTCATGTTCCTAAACTTTCATCCAACCTTCTTTCAATACATAAGCTTACTAAAGACCTTCATTGTGCTACAACCTTTTCCCATTCTCATTGTGTTTTTCAGGATCTTATCACGGGGAGGAAGATTGGGGTTGCTAAGGAACAGGGAGGGTTGTACTACCTTGAGATGGAAGCATCAAATGGCTCTAGTCAAAAGTTGCAACATTCCTGTCATCAAACTTGTTCCAAGTCATGTGCTTCCCAAATTTGGCTCCACCATAAACGTCTTGGACACCCCCCCCCATTCACTTTACTTAAATCTATGTTTCCTGCTTTGTTTTTAAATAACCCGGTTGAGTCCTTTAATTGTGATGTGTGTGAATTTTCTAAACACCATCGGGTGAGTTTTCCTTCAAATGGTAATAGAAGCAATGAACTTTTTCTCTTATTCATACTGATGTTTGGGGTCCAGCTTCTGTTCCTAATATTTCTGGTGCAAAATGGTTTGTGTCATTTATTGATGATTGCACTCGTGTTACTTGGATTTTTCTAATGAAAAATAAATCAGATGTGTACCATTTGTTTAACAACATGGCATTGTTCATGAACTTACTTGTGTTGATACCCCTCAACAAAACGGGGTTGCTGAAAGGAAAAATCGACACTTGCTTGAAATTACTAGAGCTTTATTGTTTCATATGTCTGTTCCAAATTCATATTGGGGGGAAGCTGTTTTAACTGCTGCATATTTAATAAATCGGCTACCCTCTAGAATTCTTGGTGGCCTGAGTCCGGTTCATGTCATGAAAACATTCTTTCCATTTGTTCCTATTATGCAAAGTCTTGAATCTCGTGTTTTTGGCTGTGTTGCTTTTGTTCATATCCATCGCCAGCATTGGGGAAAACTTGACCCTCGTGCTATTAAATGCATGTTCATTGGTTCTGCCCCTGACAAGAAAGGATACAAATGTTATCACCCTTCCTCTCGTCGAGTGTATGTCTCCATGGATGTCACCTTTCAAGAAAATCAATCATTCTTCAGTTCCTCTCTGCTTCAGGGGGAGAATAATACTTCTGATTTGGAAGCTGAGATTTTTTCAGAAAGCAACATTCTCTTGCTCCAATCTTCTGATATGCTCTCAAATACACAGGAATTAGCTCCTCAGGCTAGAGCAAGCTCACCAAAACTCGTCTATCAAAGGAAGAAACACCCCTCCCTGGTCTAGCCGCAACCCCAAATATTCGAACCCATGGTAAGTACTCAACACACTAGTCCTATTCATTCTGAACCTATTCCTTTGGATAATTGTGATCCTAACATTGATGATGACTTACCTATTGCATTAAAGAAAAGGGGAAAGATCTTGTTCTAAGTTCCCTATTTCCAACTTTGTTTCCACCACAAACCTTTCTTTGCAGCACCAAAGCTTTATTGCAGCTATTGACTTTATCAGAATCCCTAGAACAGTACAAGAAGCATTGAAGGATAAGAATTGGGTTCAAGCCATGAATGAGCAGATGCAAGCTCTGGAAAGAAATGGAACACGGGAAATTGGTTAGAAACCAAAAGAAAAGAGACCAGTGGGGAGTAGATGGATCTACACTGTAAAGTACCGGTCAGATGGTACCCTAGATAGGTATAAAGCAAGACTAGTGGCAAAGGGATACACTCAGACCTATGACATTGATTATGAGGAGACATTTGCTCTAGTGGAAAAGATGAACACTGTTCGTATTTTACTCTCTCTTGCTGCCCACTCTGGATGGGAACTACACCAGTTTGATGTGAAAAATGCTTTCTTGCATGGAGACTTAGAGGAGGAGGTGTACATGGAGATTCCCCCAGGGTTTGGTCCCACAAGTGGAACAAACAAAGTTTGCATATTGAGGAAGGATTTATATGGGCTAAAACAGTCTCCCCAAGCGTGGTTTGGAAGATTTATAAAAGCTATGGTGTTGCTGGGTTACAAGCAAAGCCAAGGAGATCATACACTTTTCTTCAAACATTCACAAGGAGGAAAACTGACTGTACTTCTTGTTAATGTTGATGATATAATTATTACAGGAGATGACCCAGTTGAGAGACAACTGCTTAAGGAAAAATTATTTGCAGAATTTGAGATGAAGGACCTTGGGAAACTGAAGTATTTCTTGGGGATTGAAGTGGCCTACTCAAAACAAGGCATTTTCATCTCTCAAAGGAAGTATGTGCTTGATCTTTTGAAGGAAACAGGGAAACTTGGATGTAAACCTACAGGTGTTCCCATCGAACAAAATCACAGGATGAGCACTGAAGAGGAGAGTGCCAAGGTTGACAAAGTCCAATACCAGAGACTTGTGGGGAAGTTGATTTACTTGGCACACACTAGACCAGATCTAGCATATGCGGTCAGTGTTGTGAGTCAGTTCATGTATGATCCGAGGGAGAGACACTTACAGGCTATAGAACGTATACTGCAGTATATCAAAGCTACTCCAGGAATAGGACTCTTGTTCAAAAAAGGTGGAAACTTGACTATGGAGGCTTATACAGATGCAAACTATGCAGGTTCAGTAAGTGATAGAAGATCCACATCTGGATATTGCATGTTCCTATGTGGGAACCTTGTTACTTGGAGAAGTAAGAAACAAAATGTAGTGGCTCGATCAAGCATAGGGGCAGAATTTAGAGCTATGGCACAAGGAATCTGTGAACTATTGTGGATGAAAATTGTGCTCGATGACTTGAAGATAAAGTGTGAAGGTTCTATGAAATTGTTTTGTGATAATAAATCGGCTATCAGTATTGCTCATAATCCTGTTCAGCATGATAGGACAAAACACATTGAGATAGATCGACACTTTATCAAGGAAAAGTTGGAGAGTGGATTGATAACAACAACCTACATTCCCTCTGGGAAGCAGCTAGCAGATGTGTTAACAAAGGGTTTGCCAATGGATCGATTCAACCAACTCACTTGCAAGCTGGGAATGATTGATATCCATTCCCCAGCTTGAGGGGGAGTGTTGGAATCCACCGTCCAAAGTTGGAATCCACCGTCCAACGGTTCATGGACTGTCATTAATGTTGGAATCCAAAGGTTCATGGACTGTCAATAATAGTTTAGGAAATAGCTATTGTAAATTAATGAGGTTCGTGTATTCTCTAGTCATGAACTTAGGAAATGTCTATAGGAAATAGGTGCCTCATTTATTTGTCTTGTAATTATCAGTTGTATTTAATTCTTCTAGTGTATAAATAGAATACCTCTATGCTGTGTGAAAGTAACACATGCAATTCAGAAAAATACTTGTTTTGTTCCTCCTTTCAATTTAAGAAAATCATAGTAATGCAGCAAGCATATGAGACATACTCCACTTAAACTATTGTATCATCAATCCCCGTGAACTAATGCTTAGTTAAAAGAACATGTATATAGGAGTAATGACAAATTTAGCACAGACGGGTTAACATTCAGACATGTCATTCAACAATGCAATGCATGTTTAGATTATGTCTAATAAATAAAAACCTTTCTTCTGTGAGGGGTTTAGTGAAAATATCAACCCATTGATTTTCAGTTTTAACAAACTTAATATCAAAGATGCCTTTCTGAACATAATCTCTAATGAAATGATGTTTGATTTCAATATGCTTAGCCTTAGAATGTTGAATTGGATTTTTAGCTAAGCATATAACACTGGAATTATCACACCATACAAATATGTTATGTTCATAAATAGAGTAATCCTCGAGTTGATGTTTTACCCATAAGAGTTGAGAGCAGCAACTAGCAGCAGTGATGTATTCTGCTTCAGCTGTAGATAGGGCAATGGTTGTCTGCCTATTGCTTGACCATGAGACTAAACTTGCCCCAATGAAGTGACATCCTCCACTGATGCTTTTTCTTTCTATTATGTCTCCAGCAAAATCAGCATCACAATATCCCACTAATCTGTATTCTTTTGATCTTAAATACAGTAAACCAAGATAAGTAGTTCCAAGAAAATATATAAATATTCTTTTAACAACCTTAAGATGAGATTCTCTAGGATCAGATTGGAATCTAGCACACATACAGATGTCAGGTCTGCTTTTTTTTTAGTACAGTAGAGAGCCAATCATACCTCTGTAGACAGTTTGATCTACCTTTTTACCTTCATCATCTTTGCTTAGTTTTGCATTGGGTTGTATAAGGGTTTTCATGGGCTTTGCATTTTCCATTTTGTATTTCTTGAGTATATCCTTAGTATACTTTTGTTGATGAATGTAAATTCCATCACTTGTCTACTTGATTAGTAATCCAAGGAAGAACTTCAATTCTCTCATCATGCTCATCTCAAATTCAGCTTGCATTAGATTTGAAAATTCCTTGCACAGCTTTTCATTAGTTGCTCCAAAAATAATATCATCAACATATATTTGAACTATAATAAAGTTCTCTTTAGAGAATTTTTTGAACAGAGTAGTGTCTACTTGTCCTCTAATAAAACCATTATGCATGAGAAAAGAACCGAGTCTATCATACCATGCTCTAGGTGCTTGTTTCAAACCATATAATGCCTTTTTAAGTTTGAAAACGTGATCTGGTTTATCAGTATCCTCAAAACCAGGGGGTAGTTTAACATACACTTCTTCTTCAATTATACCATTTAGAAAAGCACTTTTTACATCCATTTGAAATAGGGTAATTTGGTGTTGTGCAACATATGACATTAAAATGCGTATGGCTTCTATTCTAGCTATAGGTGCAAGGTTTCAGTATAATCAATATCTTCTTGTTGGTTATAGCCTTGAGCTACTAACCTTGCCTTATTTCTGACAACTTTACCATCTTCATCCAATTTGTTTCTGAAGACCCATCTTCTTCCAATAACCGACTTGTTTTTAGGCTTAGAGACAAGAGTCCAGACATCATTTCTGGTGAACTGGTTAAGTTCTTCTTGCATAGCAAGAATCCAACTTTCATCCTCAAGAGCTTCTTCAATGCGTTTAGGCTCCAAATCTGAAATAAAAGCCACATTGCTTGATTCTCTTAATGTGGATCTGGTTCTAACTCCTTCAGAAGGATTTCCAATAATAAGATCCTTAGGATGATGAGTGTTGAACTTCCAATCCCTTTTGAGATCATCATGAAGATCTTGACTTGTCTGTTGACTCGTCTGTTTCACTTGTCTTTCAGTCTCAGGCACAGGTTCTGTTTTGGTTAGATCGGGTTGTTGACTTTCTGGCTTGTTTATATCAAGACCTGCAAGATTATCTTCTAGATCTGATAGTTCTTTATTAGTCTTTAATCCATCATTGAATTTAACATGAACAGATTCTTCAATAATACAAGTTCTTGAATTATAAACTCTAAAAGCCTTAGACTTTTCAGAATATCCTACGAAAATACCTTTATCTACCTTAGAATCAAACTTTCCAAGATTATCTCTGGTATTCAGAATAAAACATTCACATCCAAAAGCATGAAAATAAGATATGTTGGGGCTTTTTATTTTTCACAATTCATATGGAGTTCTTTTTAGAAAAGGCCTAATAAGTATTCTGTTTTGTACATAATAAGCAGTGTTTACAGCTTCTGCCCAGAAGTACTTAGGGAGATTATTTTCATTGAGCATAGATCTAGCCATCTCTTGCAAAGATCTGTTCTTTCTCTCAACCACTCCATTTTGTTGTGGAGTTCTAGGTGCAGAGAAATTATTAGAGATTCCATTCTCCTCACAGAACTGTCTAAACTGCTCATTTTCAAATTCTCCCCCACGATCACATCTAAGGGTAGAAATACAGAAATCCTGCTCATTTTGTACTCTTTTGCAGAATACTGAGAAAGCCTTAAAAGACTCATCCTTGTGTGTTAGGAAGAGTACCTGATAATCTGTTGGCTTATCATGTTTTATCTATTATTTTAGAGTGGATTTAATCAATTAAGTTGAGTTGAATACTTGATTTAGCCCAAATTAGACTTTCTTTTCCTATTTTTGTTATTTTAGAGTCAATGTGTGCATTTAATTGATTTAATTAGATCTTAGATGATTTTATCAAGATTTTTATTATTTTTATTTTTAGGAAAGGACAAAGAAGAAGGATATCAATTAGATTGAAGATTTCCAAGTAAATTGCAAGGGCCCACATGATGGATTTGAATCCAAATCAATTTGGATTTGGATTATTATGATTAAAAGATAATTCAATTGGCATTGAGATAAAAGATTGGATCCAAATTAATCAATTTGGATTTGGATAATAATTGCCTATCACAACAATAAAGGATATGATAAGATTTGGCAATTAATTTGGAGATATTGATTTGGATATGAGGATTAAAATGTTCAAGATCAACCATGATGGAGCTTGCATAAAGATGGAGCTTGAAAAGTAAAGAAAACTGAGCCAAACAGAGCACATCATGGCCTAGCCATGACACCCATCACGGCCATGATCGAGCAAGGCTGAAAAGAAGAGAACGAAAATGTCGAACCTGTCATGGCCAGGCCGTGATGGCCATCACGCCCATGATGGTCATCAGGGCCAGGCCGTTATGGCCATCACGGCCATGATGGCCATCAGGGCCAGGCCGTTATGGCCATCACGGCCAGACCGTGATGGCCATCACGGCCGTGACAGGCCATCAGTGCCAATTTTTCCAAGACAGAATCTGTCACGGCCGTGACGCGCAATATCTGGAAGTTTAAAACTTGATTTGATCTGATTTTGTAATTGCTTGGTATTCAAGTTAATCTACTCTATAAATAGGGCAATTAGACTAAAAAATAGGAGGACTGGGACTAGTATTTTAGACAAAAACTAGGATTTCTCTTCTTCTCCAATTTCTTCTTCTCTCTTAGGTTTTCTTTTATGCTTTTGTTAATCAAGCTTGCCATGACCATGGCAATGCTTGAGTAGTCTTTTTGTTTCTAAGGATTGGGGCTATGCCCAAGATTTGTTTAATGTTATGAATTGACGTTTTACTTTTTGTCAATTTCAATTTGCTTTCGATTTAAATCCTATTGCATGAATTACTTGTGAATCCGGTGCGCACTTATTTGCATGTCATAGATACTCTAAGGACGAACCTAGCGGTGAACTTAGGTATCGGATCTATGGGGATTGAACTTAGGACTTAAATCACGAGAGTTAGAAGCGGTCCTTCGAGGGTTCACGAATTGTCACAAAACTTAAAGGGTTCAATTTAAATTCAATTACCACGAGAGTAGGGGTTGGTTTAATTGGGCACGGTTCTTGTAACCCGAGAGGGAGCATTAAGTTATTTATGATAAATTCGCCTTCAAATCAAATTTCGATAATTAACAAGAGGGGTAGTCACTTTAGTAGCATGAGCGGTCTTGTTGGTAACCCAATTCCTGGAAATCTCTTTTCATATTTAAAAACCCGAAGAATATTTTTTTTATTGTTTCTTTTATTTTCTTGAAATCTTTTCAAACCTATTTCTCAGTCTAAATAGTTGTTTAATTTGTGAAGTGACACTTGGTTTCCCAATCCCTGAGTTCGATACTCGGTTTCACATCATTTTATTATTACTTGCTTCGATCCGGTACGCTTGCCGGAGCCCATTAGTACCCATGTGTATCTAGAATAGTCATCAACTATGACAAATCCATATTTTCTTCCAGCTAGGCTGACAACACTAACTAGTCCAAACAGATCCATGTGTAACAACTGAAGAGGTCTAGAGGTTGATACTTGGTTATTAGATTTGAAACTTGATTTTATCTGTTTACCTCTCTGACATGCATCACACAAGACATCTTTCTTAAAACTAATATCAGGCAATCCTCTCACGAGATTATTCCTTTTTAATTCAGAAATTAGTTTCATACTAGCATGTCCTAGTTTCTTATGCCATAACCATCTCTCATCCTCTTTAAACATCAGACAGGTTACACTTTGATCTGAAAGATCAGACAGTTCAATCTTATAAAGATTTTGTTGCCTTTTAGCTGAAAAGCGGGTTTTGCCACGACAATCTCTAACTATGCATACATCCTTGGTAAAGGAAACATCAAAACCACTATCACATAATTGACTTATGCTAAGCAAATTGTATCTTAATCCTTTAACCATAAGAACATTAGATATAGAGGGAACAGGGGGTTTACTACCAATAGTACCAATTCCTATAACTTTCCCTTTCCGATTCCCTCCGAAGGCAACGTGTCCTCCTTTCTTAAGTTGGAGGTCTAGGAACATAGACATTTCTCCTGTCATATGACGTGAGCAGCCACTGTCCAGGTACCAGCAGTGGTGTTTTCTTTGTCCTGTTGAGGACATCTGCAACAAAAATTATTTGATCTTTAGGTACCCATATTTTTCTGGGTCCTTTTTTGTTAGTTCTAGGACTCTTTGAAGACTTCCTTCTCTTCTTATGGATATACTTAGACATAACATGTCCTGTTTTTCCACAGAAGTTACAAAAAGGTGTAGATTTGGTTACAGTTGACTTAATAGATACTGTAGAAGTTTTAGTTGATACTTTATGATGTGTCTGATGGACATATCTAATACCTTCTTTGTTAAGAGAGTGCCTCTGACTGCCAAGTAGCTTAGTCAGATGGTCTCTACCATTAACAAATTTGGTAAGATCAGAAGTGAGCTCTTCCACTTTCTGTTGAAGTTTTTCAACTTCTTCAAATGGTGATGTTTCACTTGAGATCTTAGCTTCATTAAACTTTTCAGTCTTCAGCTCACTGTTCTCTTTAGCCAGCATCTCGCACTCTTGAGATTTCTGTTTATGCTCACTGGTGAGCTTTACATACTCTCTCTTGAGGAATTTGAAGGCTTTAGATAAGCAGTTGGATTCCTCCATCAACTTCTCATAGGCATCAAGTAATTCCTCATAGTCAGGATGTACCTCATCGTCTGAGTCTGAGTCAGTGTTGGCCATCAAACAGAGATTGGCTTCTTCCTTTGTTTCTTCATGTGTGACAGCTAAAGTGTCCCATATTTCTTTGGCAGAGTCACAAGCACATACCTTCTCAAACTCCTCAGGACTGAGAGCACAAATGATGTTATATCTAGCTTTGTGGTTCAGCTCCCATTTTGTCTTTTCTGCAGTAGTCTACTGAGCTTTTGGTTTGTCAGTGTTATCATCATTCTTGGGAATGAATGGACCATCTGTAATGACATCCCAAAGGTTAGAGTTTGTAGATAGAATGAACCATTGAAATCTATCTTTCCAATAGTTGTAGTTTTCTCCATTGAAGTAAGGAGGTCTAGTTAGGGAAGCTCCTTCAGTCTGGTGACTTCCACTTGAACTAGCTCCAGCAGTCATGTCTATTCTTCAGGACCTTTTATCTCTACACTGTTAGATGCTCAACGCAGAGGCTGAGCTCTGATACCAACCGAAATAGATAACTATAAACACGAGAAGGGGGGTTGAATTGTGTTTATCAGAATTTAAGCAAAGTAAAAATCTTTTCGCAAACAGAAGCTAGGTTTAGACGAGTGGAAGGATACAGGATGGACGGGTGACTTTTGGCAAACACGCCACTTGATAGACGTAAGAAAACTAAAGCAACTAAAGAGTTTAAGGAAAGAGAGATTGACACGGTTATTTATCCTGGTTCACTCTTCAAAGCAAAGAGCTACGTCCAGTCCTTGGCAGCACCAAGATTTATCCATTATAACTGATCAGGTTACAGACTCAAGTAGTGTTTGCACACCTAGCCTCTTCAGGTTCCAAGACAAGTATTATTTGCACACCTAGCCTCTTCAGGCTCAAAGACAAGTATTCTTTGCACACCTAGCCTCTTCAGGCTCAAGACAAGTATTCTTTACACACTTAGCCTCTTCAGGCTCACTCAGGTTTGTTTGAGAGATTTGGTTTGTAATAAATACAACTTCACACAGACAGATCTTTCACTAACACTCAGAGAGTGGTTGAAATGTAAAACTTAGGAAACTCTGCATAATAACTTCAAATGATTGAAGAATACAGAATGAAAGAATGAAAATATTAATGCGCAGAGTAATGGCTCTTTGATGATATGTGTATTCTCTATTCTCTATTCTATATGCTTCATCTTCAATGACTTCTGTATTTATGGTCTTCAAGCATATAGGATCCGTTAGAGACATTTCCTCAGATGTTGGCTTCAAGCAGAACTTCATTAAATGCAAGAGTCATTCTGGGCAGCCATTAATGCAATAGGAACGTTGGTTGTACTCTAACATGAAGGATCATGGCTTTATGCATTGTGATACAACCATATCAGAGTTGTGCAGAGAGCTTTTTGTACTTTGCTGAGTACAATTCCCTTTTCGTGCAAGGACCAGAGGTACTAGGGAATAAAGCATGTTGGAAGCATTCTTTAACTGGTCTTTGGTACTGATATCCGAGGTTACTTGAGAGAGTAACTTCTGACCTTTCTTGATTCTGGTTCTTGAAATAAGATTCTGATAATTCTTATAGAATTTGCGTTCATAGGATAAGCGCATCCATCTTGAAAATAGCTGCATCCATCTAGCCATTTAAGATTTTACATTCGGGCTAGTAGACGAGCTCCAAATGCTATGTCATTGGATGGATACTCCTTTAACTGGTTGAACGTAACATAGTAGACGAGTTCCATATTAAGGACTCAGCAAGTCCAAAGACTTGTGTGGACGAGCGCTTCTGTTACCTTAGTGGAAGAGCACTTCTATCACTTTAGTAGACGAGCGCTTCTATCGCTTCAGTAGATGAGCGCTTCTGTCACTTTAGTGGACGCTGGCTTTTATCACTTTAGTGGACGTTGGCTTTTATCACTTTAGTGGACGTGAGATTCTATCACTTGCATTGGACGTGAGCTTCAATCACTTCAGTATTGGACGTGAGTTTCTATCACTTGTGTTGGACGTGAGCTTCTATCACTACAGTGTTGGACGTGAACTTCTATCACTTGTGTTGGATGTGAGCTTCTATCACTACAGTGTTATACGGATGATTCTATTATTTAATCTGCACACTAGATAGACAGGTTAGCAACCAATATGAAGGTTAATAAAATCATTAACCAATGTTTAGTTCTCATCAAAACTTAGGAAAATGCACACCAGACATTTTAGAGACTTAACAGTTGATAGTGGTGCTTAATTGAAGACTTTGAATTGATCTGTTGTTTGTTAGTGGAGAGCTGAGCTCATTAGGATGATGGTTCTGTGTTGGTAGATTAGAAATTATATGCACGTGGTTGCAAATTTTATATGATGTTTGTTAGTGGAGAGCTGAGCTCAATAGGTTGCTGGTTGTGTGCTGGCAGATTAAAATTTATGCATGTTCTTGCAAACTTTATATGATGTTTGTTAGTGGAGAGCTGAGCTCAATAGGATGGATATGTGAATTTCATGCTTGTTTGCAGATCTTATATGCCGTTATTAGCTTATTGTCGCTAAAATTTTGCAATGTACAAAAGGTTAAATTTGTATCTTCTGTTATGGTTAATGAGTTAGAAAAGCCTTAGTTTCTCGTTTGAGATGCAATATTAATGAGCATGCGTACTTTGAAAAGGTACCGTTCATTATATTGGATCTTGAATTGTCCAAGTGGGACAGTTTGAGAAAAACCTTTTCAACACTCGTGTTTATAGTCATTTCTCTTTCATATGCCTTATATACCTTATGAAATTTTGGTCCGATGCATTTCATTTTGTTCTCTGGGTCCATACTTGATTGAGGTAGATCTCACTACGCTCAAGTCGTGTACTTAGAGACCAAAGGGAAATGCTGTCGAAATTTCGTCAAGTATAAGGCATTTGAATATGAGAATAACTATTCACCGATCAAGTGTCGAAGAGGTTTTTCTCAAATGGGATAGGTTCATACCATGTAACAAGAAGGAGCTGATTGGTTGGGTGTCATCAAGACAAAGGTTGGCAGTACAACATCAGATAATACAGTCAGTCAGGCTGAAACAGAGGCTCCATACTAAGATGATATTATTGCAGGGCTTCAAGTGTTACGATATATAGATGTTGATATCATCGACGAATGTCTTGTCGATGTTGGAGGCGGCGGGGAGGAAATTGATACGGTGTTATTGAATCAATTTGAATTGGATGAACCAAATGAGGATACATAAATATCAAGTGAGAAAGATAGTGAGAGTGATTTCAGTGATACAGATTCATCTAATTAGGTAACTCATGTATACAAATGTATTTTATATTGATTTTTTATTTTGAATTGATCCACATTGCATCATATATATATACACACACACACACACATACATATTGTTTTCTTTAAGTTACATAAATAAGACATGTAACAAATTCATTGAAACAGATGGCAGACTCAACTAGGGGTGGTAGAGGTGGTCGTACTGGAGGGCGAGCAGGTCGTTCTTCTCGTGGGAGAGGTCGTGCTGGGAGATCATCTCCCACGACCCACACACCATCTGACCACCATGTGTCGGACACTGCGACGGGACATACGATTCATGAGTGTTGCATCGGTTGCCACTACCCTTGTCCATGATGCCAGGACGTCATCAACACCACCACCACCACCACCACCATCATCGCAGTCAGAGGCCACGGATAGATCTTTACCGAGGAGGTTGATCAGGCCAGGCCCCTGTGACTTAGAGTAAGCTTTTTACTTAAATTTTTTCATTTTATGACATTGTTTAAAAACTTAATTGCATGATGGTTTTTCCAATCTTAGGTTGAATCCTCAGAAGGAAACTACTGATGAGATATCAAAGATCATCAAGGAGAAGTTCGAGGTTTCATGGCCCACATGGACTTCAGTAGATGGTAACGTGAGGGACATGTGGTACAGAGAATTTAGAGTAAATTAAAATTTAGTTACTTACGCACATTTAGTTTATACTTTGAATTATAAAAATTTTGAATTATTATATATGTTATTATTGTCTAATATGTACGTAACCCATGCAGAAGGTGTTTACTTGGGACTCGGGTGATGAGAATGAGACCAGGAAAGGTTTTGATCATAGGGGTGCTTGCATTATGAAAAATGCAATGCACAAGTTGAGGAAAGGGACAGATGAGGGGAAGTGGATGGAACCTGATGTGCTACAGGGACTACAACAACATTGGGCCAGTGAGGATTTCAAAAGAGGAGTGCCATCGCCAAACAGAATAGGGCAAAGGATAGTGGAGCATCAGCCTACACTGGAAGGTCGGTCGGGGCAGGAGATCATTATGACAGGATGGTACGTACTGTAGCTTATTTTAATTTATTTTTTATTTATTTATTTTATTGTGACTCATGTTGTGCTAATTTATTTTAATTTGCATACTCAGCAGTTTGCCTGACTCCCTACTACTTATGAGCTCCTGGAAAAAACAAAGAAGCTGAAGTCAGGAGAGTGGGTGAACGATAAGGCAGAAAACATTTCTGTGAGTATAAAAAGGAAACCTTACTTACAAAATTAATTAGTTTAATTACGTTCGACTTATTATTTATTAATAATTGTTAATTGTTAATAATATTATAATCAATTTTATTTTGTAGGAAAAATATGATCTTGCCTTGGTGGATGCCCATGCACGTGCCTCACAGGAGGGCGGTTCTTCTAACCAGGAGTAGCGCTCTCCAGTCTTTGTTGATTCGAATGCCATATTTTTGAAGGTTGTTAGAGGTAAAAATAAGAAGGGGCAAGTGTATGGGCTTGGACAGTTGGGCAGCCATTATGTGGCCATGTCATCCCGTTCGTTTGGAGACACTGGCATGGCGAGCGGCGTTCCTCCGAAGGTCGTAGAGCAGATGCAGCATCATCTTACACAACTGACTGAGGAGCTCGCCGAGAAGGATGCTAGGCAGAACACCTTGGAGGCCGAGATTGATGAGCTTAGAGGTACCACTGCATACATCTTGTCTCACCTATATCTTCAGCCGCCTGTACCACCACCACCACCAACACCACCTACAGTAGAGGGCGACAAGGAGGATGTCGACACTGATACACAGCAGGACGACGACCCACCTCCATCATGATCTTGATTATTTTGATTGTACTGTTAAATTTTCGTTGACTATTAGTACTTTTTGTGGATGTTTCTTTATGTCATGAATTTTTTGCTTGCATGGATAGTATAATACTTTTATTTATTTGGGTAAAATTTTATGGGTGAAAGTACTTTTATTTATTTGCATAACAATTTTATTTATATGCAATTTTAATTTTTGTTTAAATATTATTATTAGGGTTAATTATAATATAAAAACATTAATTAATTTGCATAATTAATATAATATAATATAATATTATATTATACTAATAGCAAAAAAAATTATAGTATATCATTTATAAAAAAAATTATAAATTTATAATAGTAGCGACCAAATTAGCCACTAACTTACCGGTTGCTATTTGGGGCTTCACTGGAAACCAACGACCGAATTAGCCACTAACGTATCGATCGCTATTGTGGCTAGGGTAATTGGAAATCAGTGACCGAATTAGCCGCTATATTATCGGTCGTTATTTTGGTTACCATAAGCTCGTGACCAATTTGTCAGCCACTAATCGCTATTAGCCACTAACGTATCGGTCGCTATTATCGGTCGTTATTTTGGTTACCATAAGCTCGTGACCAATTTGTCAGTCACTAATCGCTATTAGCCACTAACGTATCGGTCGCTGTTTTGTTTTTTTAATCTAAAACGAAATTTTAAATAGTGAAGATTTTGTAAACTCTCATCATCTAATTAGTGACGCGCATGAATGAATTAACGAGATTGGAAATCAGTGACCGAATTAGCCGCTATATTATCGGTCATTATTTTGGTTACCATGAGCTCGTGATCAATGTGTCAGCCAGTAATCGCTATTAGCCACTAACGTATCGGTCGCTGTTTTGTTTTTTTAATCTAAAACGAAATTTTAAATAGTGAAGATTTTGTAAACTCTCGTCATCTAATTAGTGACGCGCATGAATGAATTAACGAGATTCCCATTGTCCCTGTCTACTATCCAGCGAAACCACAGCCAAGGGAACGAGCTTGACGGAATCAGCGGGGAACGAGAGAAGAAGAATACTCTAAGTATGAATAAAAAGCATAGACCTTAGCTAACCAAGGGAATAAATTTGGATGACAATAAGGAAAAAGAAGAAAGGAAACAAAATGCCGTATAAGCAAAAGGCTAAAAACAGCTATCAAAAGGAACTCCCAGCAAAAGTTTCATTACAAAAGCTATATAATTACAAAATCCAGCAAGTACTGCTCTCCTTTAGCAAAGTAATTCCCGTGAGTTTCTCTTTTCAGATTTGTTCAATTTGGTTTGTTTATTGCCTATAATGGTTGAAATATTCCATTAATTATTGCTAGTTTTGAAAGTGATAGTACCTATAACATGTTATATGGTCTTCTGAATGATGTGAAAGGAACCTCATGCAAAAGCAAATGGCTTGTAATTTTACGGGAATGTTATTTGAATATAAAATTTGACAACATGGCGACACTTGATTTATGAGATTTAAAATTGTATCCTGAACAACATGACTCTATATTCATTAGATATTGTTTCTGCCACTAAATAAATAAATATCTTAATAGAATATATGATTAGGTAATTGGTTAGGAGTTAGTTACACTTAGTTAGCCTAATCAAGCTCTATAAATAAGAGCATCATGTACACAATTGAATATCTTTTTTCAATCAATCAACTTCAATGTTCTTCATGAGTATCAATATGCTCTCTATCTCTCTACTTACCGTGATCTTCCTATCACTCATCCATGGACCGGTAACATATCTCAGCCTCTAAATTTGTGTGACCAATCTTTTTACCAGAACAAAGAATTATTTTCTCCCTGCCTTGCCACATAAAGTGATTTATCTCATAGGTTGGTTCTTTCTTGAGGCACCATCCAAGGGCTTTAGGAATTTGGAATGCAAAAATAACTGGAAGACTCTAATAAGTCACTCTACAATTGAGAGAAAGACATTTTAGATAGTATTTAAAGGTTTCAAATTCATGACTTCTTGGTGGCTCTTTTAGTTAGTCTCATTGTTTTCTTAAGAAACAAGGTGGATCTGTAGCATTGAGAATTTCATCATTTTTTTAGTTATTAGTAATGTAAAGAAATGCTAATTAGAAGTTGGCTTTGACCCACTGCAACTAACATCAAGTTGGCAAAATTGACTCTTATTCTCGAGAATCAAGTTCTATTATGTGAAAAAATTATCTCAAAAGTCACAGAATATGTCTTCCCAAACAGTGACAGTGTTGTAATATAAGTCTATATACACTGATAACTCTTCTCAGAGCGGCAAACACTCAAATAGCAGTAATAAAATGAAAACTTGCACAAGTGCCATTACTTGATCAAATGGATTTGGAAGAACACTGGACCAAGTTGCCTCTCCACAATCTCTTAGCACTCTACCCCACATTGTTTGAGTACTGGACCAGTTTGCTTGGGCAAGAAGGGATCAATCCGGACCCAAATCAATGAGAAAATTGATGCTAGAAGAATTGACCAGAGGACTACAATGGTAGGAGTCCTGTTTTGCTTTCCCATAAGACCTTTGAGGAAAGGATATAAGTGAACAATGACCCAGAAGGCAAAGAATAACTTCCCAAATAAAGGTCCCCATGAGCCATATCCATTGTTAATAGCATCAGAAACTCCTGCTACAACTCCCACAATATTCAAGATTATAAGAGTGGTTGGTGGGATCAGAAGAGTAGTCCACTTGAAGAGATAGAGCTCTCCAAATTCAGCATCATCTGCTGATTTTGATGTGACAGTGAAATTGGTATCTACTCCACCAAGAACTTTAAGGAGACCTTGAAATACAGCAAAAAGGTGTGCAGAAACACCACCAATGACCCAGAATTGCTCATTGCGCCACCAGTCTTCAATGGTAACCCCACTCCACCGAAGCTCAAGCACACCGGTTAAAATGATGGAGATAAATAAAGCCATAAACCAAACACTAGCAAGGTTGGTCAGCTGCACAGAAAAAACAAACCTACATTAATAAGACACAACTCTAATAGCAGCATCATTACTTTCCTCATTTTATAGTTGTGTACTTACAGTGGGGATGATGAACTTTCCAGTCAAGAGACACACAGCTGGAATTGTGCAGTAGGCAAGTAGAGGGACGGAAGTGAATGGATAAACTATGGTATTAGTGTAAGCTAGCCTCTCTAGGTACTTTAGCTTCCCTCCATAGCCATACCACAATGGGCAATGGCGACTAAGGAAAATTTCAACAGAACCAAGAGCCCACCTCAGAACTTGGTGTAACCTATCTGATAGATTTATTGGGGCAGATCCCTTAAAAGCTGGTCTCTTTGGCATGCAATATACTGATTTCCATCCTCTGCAGTGCATCTTAAATCCAGTCAAAATATCTTCTGTTACTGAGCCATAAATCCACCCAATCTGAAATGGAAATTTTTTTGTCAAAAGGACTTGATAGATTTAGTGATCATGGAACTCTATGTACCTTGTTTTATGTAGTAAATGAATGCCTAATCAGTAATCATAATCACATTATTTAGTGTGTAAAGCATCAACAAAATCCAAATGTTTCTTAATTTATTTTTAGATTTTCATCTGACTAACACAATCCAAAATGGGAGGAGGACATTGTATATATTGGTTTACCTCTTTGCCCCATTCAGTCTTCTCTTCATAGCCACAGCTTATAACATGAATGGCCTCCTTAACCAATGATTGGCTATTGGTGCCTTCAGGAAGTCCTCCATTTTCCATCAAAGTGGAAGCAATGAAAACTGGTGACTGCCCAAACCGCTTCTCAAAGTTTTTCTGGGACATGAGGGTTGATTTCTCTAGCTCCTCATAGCCTTCAAGCCCCTCTTCAATCTCTTCAAGATCAAACATGGACCCAGACCCTTTTCTTACATAGTCTTTCCCCATCATTTTCTTCTTCTTGGTGTATAATGCACCAAAGAGACCTCTTCCTGATTTCTTTTTTGACTTGGACTTCCTTGAACCACCACAACAAAAGCAACACCATGATGGCCAGCAGTCACATGTCATCTTTGGCCTTTTCTCCGAAACTGGTGGATCATAGCCATATAATGCCTGCCTATTAAACACAGTTCCGGTACCAACATATACTGGACCTTGAATTCCATCAAGCCCTTTCATATTGATCTATGATGAAAGCAACATTGATGACAAATGGTTAAAAGTCAGTTAATGAAATGCAATTTGCACATATTTGTTAAGTTAGAGATTAGAAAAATGACACTTACATCAAAGAATACAGTGTTGCGATTAGCATATCTATCATGGCGATCAATACCATCAAATCTTTGTGGAAATTGGACATAACACAGCTTCTTCCCAAGTTGGGGATCCATTAAAAAGCACATAGCCTCTCTTACTGCCTTGCTATTATTGACGTAGTGGTCACAATCCAGATTCAACATGAAAGGTGCATTTGTAAGCACAGCAGAAACTCGAACCTGTTGAGGATAGATAACAACAAACGAGTTATAAACAGGTTTTCCAGTCTCCTGGTCCTGCTGCAGGAATGAACCAAAATAACTTCAAGCTTTTTGAACTTACCAAGGCATTCATGGCACCAGCTTTCTTGTGGTGTGGATAGCCAGGACGTTTTTCACGTGAAATATACACAAGTCGTGGCAGTTCCTTGCCTTCCACGTCTAGTGCACCAGCACTTCCCAAATATACCTGCAAAGGCAAGTCCATGAGCCATATCAGCTGGGACCAACTATTCTTCACACCAATTTCTTCATTTTATGGACATTAACATGATTTTCAAATAAAAGTTGCAGTTTATTAACTATTAACATTTCATTATCCTGACATTTGAAGAAAACTTGTTCTTGAGCACCATCTTTTCCTTTCCTGTAATCCCTAAGAACCCAGGGGTCCTGATTCGATGGCTATTCACATTCCATAAAATGCAAGGTGTTTCTATTAGCCCGGGAGTGGACATTTGCGATGGCCCAACATCAGGATAGACTCTGATATTATGTTAGAATAATTATCCTAACTCCATCCAAAAGCGAGCTCATTTGGGGAGGACTTCTCAAGTTATTATAAATGGTTTTGTACTCGAATACTCAACCTATGTAGGACTTTAACACTTAATCTGTTTTTGTTTGTTCCTTAATGATCATATAATGAAAAGTACACAAAAGATGAGCTAACTGGTGGATTCAATAGCCAAACCTGGATCATTCCTGGATGATCACGAGTGTTGTTCCCAGGCCATGGAGTTCCATCCTGCATCACCCACCCCTCCTCTGGTTTCTTCTGGGCCTTTGCCACTAATGCATTAATTTTCACTTTAAATTCTTCATATTCTCTCTGGCAAGGAGAAAAAAACACATGAATTACTGTAAGTCTCCTATGGATATTAAGAGAGTAACTCAAAAAAATAAAGAACATCTTTCTTGTCCTATATTTATATCCCACCTTCATGGCCCTTCTCTCCTTCACAAATGTAGGATGAACCTTATCCTTCAAGTAATCAATTTTTTGAGAGAAATAGAACTCAGGTGCCCTTGGCTCAATGTTATACTTCTTGCAGAAGGGAACCCATCTTCTTGCAAATTCAGCAGTTTCTGCCAATGAATCAAACAGAAGCATAGATGCACCATCATCTGACACATAGCAGCAGACCTTCTCAACAGGATAGTCCACAGAGAGGATTGATAGAACAGTGTTTGCTGTTATAATAGGTGGTTCCTTCAAAGGGTCCACAGTACTCACAAAGAAATCAACAGGGGCTAGTTGGTTTGGTTCCCCTTCACGCTCGAACCTTATGGACAAGCGGTCCAGATAAGTTTCGCGTGTGATGGGCAACCATTTGGGAAACTGGTCAAGTATCCATGACAGTGCAAACCATATCTCACATATCACAGAGATAAGCCATAAGGGATATGCATCATATGCTGGAGTTAAGATACGGAAACGGAAGAAGAAAGCTAGGATAACAAGCCTCATAACAATGACTATGCGATATGGGTTGATTAGGCTTGAAGATATTGGAACCTTGCGCCACAATGGTTGCCTAGCTTCAGCCAAACTGTCATGTGCCAAAAGGAAAATTACTGTCAGTTAATGCACTTTTTACAATGTGGTAGTTTTTAATTTGTATGCAGGTTCTACCACAAATACACATGACAATCCAAATTTGTAGCATTGCATATTGTGAGTGGTGTGACTCTAAATGAGGTGTGACTGTGATTGCTCATTTTTTTTCGTGTGGAGTTTTCACTTAACAATGAATAACATTTTCTTTTATATATTTATTCCTTTTCTGAATTTTCGGCTTGAAAGTTAAATATAGTACTATAGAAGGTAGAAGCGCTTTAGGATTTTAGCCTCAAATGAACAAATTTTGCTAGCAATAAAGGCAAACTGCCACACAACATATTCTAAGATGATATTGATTTTTAAGGTCAAAATTTAACAGTATTCAGATTAGTATTCCCTTAAAATTGGGATGAAGGATTTTAAGAGCTACCTATTCAAGCAATTATCTATAGATCATCTTTGAATTTTAAAGCATTCAAGGAGAAAATGCAATCTCATGTACAAAAGTAGATATGCTTAACTTCTGCTGCATAATTTAGTATTCATTTGAGATTTGGGGGAGGGGGTGCAGATATCTCATATGGATTACTTACAGGTAATCATCTTCTTCACCTTGGTCTTCTTTTCCGTCCTCTTTGTTTAGTAGACCTTTCTTTTCTTGCCTGACTTTCCATTTCTCTACCCTTTCTTCCCATTCTGCATTACTGTAGAAATCTTTCTCCCCTTCAAAATCCTTGCCAGCAACTATAGAAGAGTAGACCAACTCAGAAAAACATATAAATAAAAGAGGATGTCCCAGAAAGAAAAATCACCATCATGGATAATTAGCAATTTGCCTATACAATTTTCTTTTCTTTTAGAAAATAAAACAAGTTGCTTACCACTTCCAGCTGAAGAGAAAGCTTGACCAGTATGCAACTTCTGTTGATTATAGTCTCCATTTTCCTGTCAAAATCACAAAATCCCCATACTCTATTTGATTATTTATAATCCATTAAATATATGGTATAGCCAAAAACACAACACTATTTCATTTTAGTGAAACCCCATTTGAGG
This sequence comes from Sophora flavescens, assembly GCA_030762895.1. NCBI lineage: Eukaryota > Viridiplantae > Streptophyta > Magnoliopsida > Fabales > Fabaceae > Sophora > Sophora flavescens. Next base: position 223,653,642 of record CM061062.1, read on the forward strand.
AAAAATCATGAAAAGTTAAGGGTCTGTTTGCTTTGTTTTTCAGTTTCATGTTTTCATTTTTTGTTTTAAAAATTTATTACAAAAATGGCACCTGTTTTTATTATGTTTCATGTTTTGAAAACTTTGTATAGGAAACATTGAAAACAACTTCTTGTTACAATTATTTGAAAACAGGAAACAAAATAAAAATAATATGCCAGTTTTATAACTATTTTTGAAAACAGGAAATAATTACAGGAATCTGGAAATAAAGCAAACAAGCCCTAAGATTCTGTGTAATGCATGTATCCAAGTTTAGCACAATTAATTTTAGCTAATTTCTCATTCATGATTCTGCTGTCACATCATTAAAAGAAGTAAATAGTTACCACATGATTATCATCATGATGATTCTTAATCTGAAATTCATCCTCAAAATCATCTTGATCAAAGTTCTCTTCTTCATCTCCAGCCACCCTAGGACAACCTGCAGGGAAACCACCATTACCAGCCATCCCACAATTTTCAATTTTCATAAACAAAATTAAACTAAGTTCTCACACAATAACACAAAGTGAAACCAATGAGTAATGACAGAGAGCTAAGTAATTACCTTTGTGACGCCTATAGCGAGTGTTGCATTGAGGGCAGCGCTGGTTCCCTTCACTCCTCTCGTAGTCATAACAAGGTCGACAAACAGGAAATCCACACACATGACATGCCACAAACAGCACCCCATCTTCCTTATATCCAATCTCATCACCACAAACTCGACATTCTTTCGATGAAGATTGACGGGTAGGAGGCTGATGCTGCATATATATATATAGTAAGAGAAATGCTAGCATCACACTCTCTAACATACTCTTTCCAACACACTCCCTCACATGGGTCCCACTTAAATTTTGTAGGACCCACATATATTTCAATCAATACGGATGAGTGTGTGAGAAAGAGTGTGATAGAGACCGTGACTCCTCCTACAGTACATATGTATGACTATGAGAAACCAACAAGAAACATGTTAACTTTTAATGTTATGTAAGGAGTAATGCAATCAAATAATGGATGGTAAGATTGGGAAAAAAAATTACAGGACCTTATTTTTAATCTTGACTTTCATGATCTAGAGTAGATTTATTAAGTGAGAAGATTATTTTTATACGAGAAAGATACTGTGAAAAACAAATCTGAGTAATTAAACCATGATCAAGATTAGAAGTTAGTTAGTATTAATATGATTATTTAAAAAAAATTAAATGACTTTATATGTTATTCTTAACTGTTCATATGTCGTCCAAAGGTCTAGATTTATAAGGTTGAGAAGTAACTCCTACATATAATTAAAAGAAGGGAGATTCAAATCTTCACTGTTTATATGTGATCCAAAAGCCTAAATTTGTAAGGTACATAAGTAAGGACTGTGTTGCTAACTTACTCTAATAAAGTTAAACAAAAAAAAAAAGCCATTTGGGACATGAAACGAGAAGGAGAAGAAGGTACATACCTCATCAGAGTCATGTGACAAATGAGTGTGAGAATGAGAACCAGTGATGAAGCCAGCCATGGAGTTTGATGCCATGGCAAAGCCCAAGTTACAGAACAGATGGGAAGAGTAGAGGAGAAGAGGGTATTATAAGAAATGGTGGGTAGAGTAAAACATCAAAGTAATGGTTGTGGATGTCAGAGTGTGCACCAAACCGTGAGTTGGGAAGTCACGACATCAAAGTAATGGTTGTGGATGTGAGAGTGTGCACCAAACCGTGAGTTGGGAAGTCATGGCTTTGAGTCAAAGAGACGTCAAGGAGCAAACGATAGGTGTGAAGGGCTTTTCTATTTTTGGTTGCTTGGACTCAAAGGTAGTGTGTCTCTTCTAGTTCTTAATACATAATAATCAATGTTCTGTCTTAGGTGCAACATTGTCAAAGTGATATACTGCCTGTTTGGAGCTCTAAACTGTAGTTTGAGGTCTAAAATACGTTTCAAAATCAAGTTTGAACACTATTCATGTGTTTGGTTACAAAATTCTGTTGAAAATAATTGATTTTTGGGTGGGTAGAATTGATTTTGGTGGAAACAAGAATTTCTAATTTTTTCGTTGAATAGAATTGATTGAGTATGGGACTCACAAAATTCTTTATATTTATACATCAAAAGTGAAACATCATTACCAGACACAAATCAATTTTTCAAAATCAATTCTATCAAAATCAATTCCTTCATAATCAATTCCTCAAAATCTAAACCAAAGGACCAAAACAATGCACCACCCATATATCATAACATGGACCAATTGTTTATCCAGGTTTGTTAATGAGTTTGACTTTTCAACTCAATTTGTAGTCAAAGGTGAATTTCCCATGTTTTTCTCATTTAAATACAGTCATTATATATTTCAAAATCTCAATTTAATTTTATTAAAGATTAATGTGTTTTAAAAAAAAATATTTGTTTGTATTTTTGATATATATATATATATATATTTTTTTTTTTTGTTTTTTTTTTGCCATGAAATTGAAAAGGAGTCCAGGCAAGTCAGGGTCTTCTAGGGTTTTCACAGTGAAACATTCCGCCACCAATCACCACCTCGGCACGCCATCGTTTTGTCTGCTGAGGCGTGAAGCTTTTTGTTTTCGAAAGTAATGGAATTCTCCCAACCACTGCACCCTTTTCACTCGACAGATTCGCCGCCCTTAGCTAGCGCCAGAACCGCCACTGTCCTGGGTGGGGTGGGTGCGAACCTGGGAACCAAATTTGCAACTTTACTACTCTATTCGTCAGATCCGCCGTTGCCGTTGTACAGGGTGGGAGTGTTGTGAACCAGAGTTGTAACTTTCTACGTTCGCCGCCGCTGAAACCAGAGTTGTAACTTTCTACGTTCGCCGCCGCTGCTCTTTTTTGTTTTTCTTCTCTCCCCACTCCTTCTCCCTCTCCGCCCCACCACGCCGAACTGTCGTCGCCATAGAACACACATCTGTTACCGACGCCATAGAACACAGATCTATGACTGTCACAGAAGGGATGTTGTGCCAGCGTTTGGGTCGGGTTGGGTCTTGGGTCGGGTTGCAGTGTCTAGGGAAGATGACGGTTGCGCTTAGCGACGATGTGGTTCACGAATCACGACTTACTGCTGAGATTCCCACCTACTAATGTTTGTATTCCGTAAACAGTTACATAAATATTCGATTAATTCAATTTATTATATAATTAATCACGTATAAATATTTAATTAATTTATGATAATTTATTAATTATATAAAAGGTTGAATTAATCGGATATTTATATGTAATTAATTAAATATTTATATAATTATAAAAAATAAGCTTATTAATTATATATTAAATTAATCAAATATTTAAATACGATGTTTTAAATGAGTGTCTCATTTAAGTCTGTACATGACTGTTCCTTAAAATATACAGGAAAAATACCTTCTTATACTATTAACAAGGTTTGACTGTTGCAAATATAAAATCCAAGTTGAAATGTCAACTAATCTTATGCGGCAAAATTATTGGTTCATTTACTGTCATGTGGGTAGTGTATTATTATGTTATTTTGATGGGTGGTGTAACATAACCTTGAAAAAGAATCAATAAGATAACATATATTTCACACAAGCTAGTTATAATGTCACGTCCCCGCCTTTCTTAGTTCACAATTCCAAACACAAAATGGAAGACCTGCTATGGAGGCGTCTTTTCTAGTTCTTAATGTAGCCATCAACAGCATATATAGTCATATACACTGCATACAAGGGGGTTAAAATGTTGCATCTCCACGTTTCAGCTGACATAGTACCAAAGGGAAAATGCTGTTTGTACGTGGGAAGGGAAGGGCAGTGTAATACTACTCACATGCAAGGTCTGCAAAGTTCCACTATGGAACATAGAGCGTGTTTGAATCCAATATTTTTAAGATTTAGGATTCAAGAACTTTGTGAGTACCTAGTTTGAGTTTCTATTGTACAAATTTTTTTTAGCTGACTTAGGGGATGTATTGGATTGAGATTTTAAAAAATTGTTTTGATCTTAAAAAATCTTGTGAATTTTAAAAGACTTTGTAGGAATGTAATGACTTTTAAGACTTTTGTTAAAAGATTGTTATTATGAGGATTCTAATGTTTGAATTTTAAAGGATTTATATTATAAGACTTTATTTCTACTAAAAAAAACTATATATCATAAGACTTTATAAGATTTGAATGGACTATATGGATTGATAAGATTTGAAAGGAATACATGATTTTTTAGCAAAGATTCAAAGTTACAAAAGTTAACGAAAAATATAAACAAAGAAATGAATAAATTTTAATTAAAAAAAGTAAAAGCAAATACAAATTTTCTAATCTTTTAATAGTCAATTTGAGGTAGTTTCATGTCCTACTAAGTAATATTTCTCCACATATCTAAAGCTATGTTATCCCTCCACGCGTTAGCATATTCTTGTTCCCGCTCTTGGGTTTGGACGTGTTCAAAATTATTGTCTTCATTAGCCGGTAATATTGAAGATGAAGATTCATCTATTGGTTTAAAATTATTATCTTCATTATTTACGGTATCTATCGGAAGGCACAACAACTCAACTCATTGGTATCCTTCATAATCCAAGATTCATAGTTTTCTTTATCTTTTTTGTTTATTATTTCCTTGTTGTAAATCCTTATTTGATTTACTACTTGTGAACATCCCATTTTGATCGGGTCTTTTAGTCTTCACTAAAAATTTCAAAAACAAATAAAAAATTAAAAAAATTGCAAAGAAAATACAAATAATAAAAAAAGATTTCTAATTGGGCCAGGCCAGTTAAACCCATCTCATCATCCTCCCTAGCAACCACTTTATTTTGAATTTGAATTTAATTTTCAAATCAGAGATAGAAATCTTAATCTTGACATGTTTTTAGGATCAGGATCAGATAGCAATCTTAATCTTGGCAGGGCTTTAGGATCAAGATGAGAGGAATGGGCATTATAAAAATCACAACAGGGATCAGAAAACGGGGGGATCAATTTTATGTTTTTTTTTCCTGGCTCTCTCCCATTATTTTATTTTTCACGTTGCTTTCCCCTTCTTCACCAGGGAACCCATTTCTTTTCACATCTCATTTTCTTTCCTTATCTTCTTCCTACATCCATCAAACCTATCTCTCTCCCTTCAAACTCCATCTTCTCCTTTCCTCTAGAAGCAGTCGCGCCACCTCCTCCCAGCCAAGCTCCGGCCACCGCTCGCCGACGCAATGGGGAAGACCTCGCCGCCTGCCTCGAGTCCACCACCAGGACCTCCGGCCCCACCTTGCGTGAACCACACCGTCGCTCTGAGCCGGAACTGCTGCGTCTTGATCCCAAGCCACCATCTCCTTCCTCGTTACTCTGCTGCGTTTTGCCTCTGCCATTTGTGTTGTTTTGTTGTTAGTGGGTTCCGATTCTTCTTTGCCTTTTGTTTTTATTCTCTGTTTATTCTTTTTATTTTTATTTTATCTTTGTTTCTTTTTTTAGTTCTCTGTTTGTTTGTTTATTTTTATTTTATCTTTGTTTTTTTTTTTTTTAGTCTGACCCAACCTTCTATTTTGTAGTGTTTGGGTTTGGGTTTGAGTGCCTTGTTGGGCTAAATATGGAGTTGATTTTGATGTGAGTATTTTAATGGGCTGGTCACATAGCCCAAGTCAAAAAATGCTATAAACACTTATATGAAGTCAAAATTTATTTTTATTCTTTAATTTTCCATTCGTAAGCAATAAATTAAATAAAATAGAATATTTTTTTTATATAGATAATTTTAGGATTACTTTGTGAGAGGTATCACATTTAATCCCTTAGGTCTAAGATCGTTCTGTGGACGTTTGTGCCATGTTCTATCTCACTTAGGAGTTTTTTATAATAAAAATAAAATATATATAAAAAAACCTTCTTTTTTTAAAATAAAATGAAATAAAAACATTTTTCCATAAAATTTAAAAATAAACCAACAAATAAAATATTTTCTACAAGAACTACGTGGCTTTGAGTTTCCCATCGAAGCAGGGAATACGTAGGAGCGGGATCAATCGTCTCGTCAAGCCAAAACTAATTTTTCCATTATTTTTGTGTTCTTTTAATTTATTTAACGCAGATAATTAATTAATAATCTATTTAATATTTTTTTGGGTTGCTCTATGACAAGTGTCATGCTCAATCCCCTAACTTTGAGGCCCCTATAGACTTATGTGTTATGTTCAACCTCATTTAGGATTTATCAATAATATTTTTTTAATTTTTTTAAAATGCAAAAAAAAACCAATAAAGAAACGTAAAAATAAAAAATATTACTAAATAAATAAATTATTCCTTGTAATTATTTTTGGGGTAAAATAAATAATTTAATTTCGCGCAATTCATTTAAGGAATCATTCTTAGAATGGGCGATGTATGGTGCTTAACACCTTCCCTGCTCGTAACCGACTCCTGAACTCAACTTGGTTTCAAAGACCATTTTTTTGAAGGGTTTCCAATTTTTTCTTAAATTAAATAAAATTGGTGGCGACTCTACTTTTCTCTAAAATTTCTTTTTATCGCCGTCCTTGCCGTAATTTTTGGTTGCGACAGATGGCGACTCCACTGGGGACTTTTCGAGAGTCAAGCCTAAGTAATGAGTTGTGCATTTTGGTATTTATTGTTTACCCCTTTTTATTGTTTTCTTTTATTTTTTGTATATATTTGTTTCCTTTTTGCTTTAATAATTATTTTTTTACATTAGGATAGAAGATCGTGATATTTTTATTTTTATTTTTATTTTGTTTGCTTGTCGAGCAGGTTCAAGTAGTTATGTATTAGGATTGTACAGGTTTGTATGCCTCCAGCACACACAACACCGACACTCATTTTCACATACTTCCAGCTCTATACCCGAGCTTGAAAGACCATAAGGATTAGGTGGTGACTCAGCATTGTCATTGAAGGCCTAGTGCCTCTCTGATATTTGTCGACTCACCACTCGGATTGTTACTAGTGCCATGGACTAGTTATCCTGGAGGGTTTATCCCTACTTGTGATTAGGTTCACGAACTAGGTCCTTGACAAGGGCAATCTGGGGACCATGACCTTTAGAAGTCTAGACACATCCTGAAGTTTACACTCCTAAATTGACTTAGTGGCCGCTCGACTTAGAAGTTGTCATCATAGGTACCCTTGATTAGGCCCTACCTCTTAAAACACTTGGAGGCGTACCATATCTCCCTTGTGTTTTTCTATCCATTTACCTATTTATTTATTTATTTAATTCATTTCCCTTTGTATTTTAACAAACGGATAATAAATAAAATACATGTTTTACATATATATATATATATATATATATATATATATATATATATATGCAGAAGAAAAGTGATGAATCCTTCAAACAGTATGCACAAAGGTGGAGGAGTTTGGCTGCTCAGGTTTAGCCACCGCTGATGTTGTCCGAAATGTACTCATACTTTTTGGGAACCCTGGGATCCCCCTTTATCGGAGCAATGGCAGGAGTAGCTTATAGGGATTTCTCTGACTTGATTGCTGTAGGGGAAAGAATTGAAATCCTAGCCAGAGCCAGGAAGTTGCCAACTGACATGGAAGGCAGTGCATCCAAGAAAGGGTTCCAGCGCAAGAAGAAGGAAGCAGAAGCAAATTATGTGCAACACCAGCAAAACTTTGGACCTCGATATGTCCCTTAATACCCAAGGTACCAAGCACCATATCAGACCCAAGCAACATTTTACCCACCTCAACAGGCCTCGCCAACCATCACCCAGCCCCAAAACCAAATAAATAACATCCCTACCCCTCAACCATACAACCCCACTCGCCCAACATATACTCATTATCCGCCTGCACCCCAACAAAACCATCCAAGCTACCCTTGACCTCGCTCAAATTTTCCAAATCAGGGACGTTCCCAATATCAAAATCTGCCTCCTTTCCCAATACTGTCTATCTCCAATGCAGATTTGTTCAAACAACTATTTGATCGTCACCAAATCGCTGGAAACCCTGTACGGCCTATGGAACCACCTTTCCCTGCTTGGTACAATCCAAACTTGACTTGCAAGTATCACATGGATGCCCTGGGGCATTCCATCGAAGAATGTGAGGCCTTCAAGACAGCAGTAAGAAAATTGATTACATGTGGAAGATTGGGTTTCGAAGAAGAATCTGGGCCTAGCATTGTTAATAACCCAATCCCAAACCATAATGCGGGAAATAGTGTGAATGACTTGGAAGTGGAAGGGCCTCAAGTTAAGAAGGTTTTGGAATTGCGAACCCCGATGCAAGAAGTATTTGAGGGGCTCAAGAAAGCAGGATATGATATTGTTGCACCGGTGAAGCTGATTGGGGAAAAAGAGAAGTATGATGGTGATTTAAGTTGTGATTATCATCATGGGCAGGTAGGGCATGATATCGAAACTTGTTGGGACTTTAAGGTCCGAGTTCAAGGATTACTTACCTTGGGGGTGATCCAAGCTAGGCGAGGTACGACTGAAGAAGTTAGTGTGGTTGAAAAAGTTGTGCTCCAGATACCACCTATGAATGATGTGCCGGCACCAGAAAAAGTGATTGTAAAGGTGACAAAGCCAACTCCTTTTGCTTATAATGATACACATGCTGTACCCTGGAATTATGAACAGAAAGTCGAGCTAGTAGGAGGGGCAGGAGAAGCTTCGAAGGCCCAGGTTACTAATGTTGTGAGAATTGGAGGCATCACAAAGAGCGGGCGATACTATGACCCGGTAGAAGAAGAAGCAAGGAAGAATAACAAAGATGAAGGAAAAGAGAAGGAAGAAGAAGAAGAAGAGTTTCTGAAGATCATGAAACAAAGTGAATACGATGTGATAGAGCAGTTGAAGAAAACACCGGCAAGAATATCCCTTTTATCGCTTGTCCTTACATCAGAAATGCATCGTAAGGCATTATTGAAGGTGTTGAATGAAGCTTATGTTAATCGTGATGTCACGCCAGAGAATGTAGTAAACATGGTGGATCCGGTGGGGCGGATCAACATGATCAATTTCTCGGAAGATGAGGTGTTTTTGAAGTTTAGAGGTAGTCCTAAGGCACTCCACATTACCCTAAGGTGCAAAGGATTTGTGATTGCGAAGGTGCTTATAGATGGTGTCTCGGCATTGAATGTGATTCCGTTGTCTACTCTAGAGCAGCTAAACATAGGCTTGACGGATTTGACACCCCAAGAGATGATTGTGCGAGCCTTTGATGGGACAGCAAGAGGGATCTTAGGGGAAATAACTCTGCCCCTCGAAGTAGGGCCTAGTTGTTTTCGTGTTCTCTTTTAAGTCATGGAGATCCACCCAGCTTATACTATGCTCCTAGGAAGGCCTTGGATTCATGAAGCTGGTGATGTTCCATCAACATTGCATCAGTGTCTGAAATATATTCAGGATGGGGCTGTAATTACCATCCGCGGTGAAGAGGAGATCATGCTTTCAAAGCCTGCTTCGGTACCATACGTAGAAAGTACAGAGCAAGTCGAGGATGATTCCCTACGTAGTTTTGAAATCCTGAAGCCAGAGAGTAAGGAGGAGCTGCCAATACAAAATGTGAATGAAGTGGCAGTCCGTATAATGGAAAGGAATGGGTATCAGAAAGGAAGAGGCCTAGGGGCAAGCCTCCAAAGGATCCCTCAACCGATTGCAGCAGTTACAAGAGATGGAAGACATGGACTAGGATACAATCCTTCTCTAGCGGAAAATATGAAGTACCTGACTCTCAGAGGCAAGAAAGAAGAAGGAAAGGAATTTAATTATATCCCTCACTTGACAGATACTTTCTCAGCTACAACTGAAGTGATCTCGCCAAAAAGGTTGACTTCCCCTCATTTTACTATCAGTGCAATTGAAGAGGAGCAAGCAAGAAACCCTGTTATTTATCTCTCTGCCGACAATGAGGTCCTTGGCAATTGGCAGTCTGAACCATTTGTTGATGTTATTTCCATGAAGTAATTACCTTTTTGTATCTCATATAAACTGATGTTTACTTTGGTTGAGAAATGAATAAAATGAGTTAGTATGATTTTTCATCATTTTTCTTGGTATTTTCCTTTCCCTACCCTTTATCTTATATCAATTTCGCTTCATTTCTGGAATAATATCCTTGCATATATTTCTCTTGTTTCAAACATCTTCTTTCAGGAACCTCACCACCATCGAAGGTTTGTCTCACAAAAGGAACCTTGAAACCTCATTAACTGATTCCCTTGCGGCTGTGGACGAAGACGATTCTGGGATTAGTAAGGAAGAAGAAGCCATTGAGGAATTTACAAAGATGATAGAGCGCTCAGAAAATGGGTTCACTTCAAATGATGAAGTTATAGAAGTGATTAATATGGGGATCGAGGAAGACAAGAAGGAGTTGAAAATAGTGGATAATCCAGAACGTGCAGAAATGGTCGTGCTATTTAAGGAGTACCTTGATGTGTTTGCATGGTCCTACAAAGATATGCCAGGATTGGATCCAGAGATAGCATCACATAAAATCCCACTGTACCCAGATACGGTGGTGAAGAAACAAAGGTTGAGGAGGATGCATCCGGATATGTCACTAAAGATCAAGGAAGAGGTAACTAAGCAGTTAGAAGCTGGGTTTGTGGAAGTGTCGAGACACCCAGAGTGGGTTGCTAATGTCGTACCAGTACCAAAGAAGGATGGAAAAGTAAGAATGTGTGTGGATTACAGAGATCTGAACAAAGCAAGTCCGAAGGATGACTTTCCATTGCCTCATATTGATGTTCTCGTAGACAGCACAGCAAGGAACCACAGATTCTCCTTCACGGATGGGTATTCGGGATACAATCAGATTCTCATGGACGTCCATGACAAAGAGAAGACGACTTTCATCACTCCTTGGGGAACTTTTTGTTACAGCGTAATGCCTTTTGGGCTGAAGAATGCCGGAGCTACCTACCAGCGTGCGATGGTAACATTGTTCCATGATATGATGCACAAGGAAATAGAGGTATACGTGGATGACATAGTGGCTAAGTCTAAGGAGGGGGAAAGTCATGTAGCAGTTTTGCATAAGTTATTTGAGAGATTAAGGAAGTACAATCTGAGACTCAATCCCACAAAATGTGTGTTTAGAGCCTCAACTGGGAAATTGTTGGGTTTTGTGGTCAACAGGGAAGGAATACAAGTGCAGCCAGAAAAGGCAAAGGCGATCAGGGATATGCCAACTCCCAAGAATGAACGAGAAGTAAGGGGTTTTCTAGGGAGATTAAATTACATTGCCCGATTCATTGCTAACTTGACAAGCACGTGTGAGCCTATTTTCAAGCTATTAAAGAAGAATAATTCGGGGAGATGGAATGAGGAATGTCAGGAAGCCTTTGACAAAATAAAGGGATACCTATTAAACCCACCAATGTTGGTGCTGCCCACTCAAGGTCGTCCTTTGATACCGTATCTCACGATCCTCCCAACCTCAATGCGGGCAATGTTGGGGCAACATGATGAGTCTGGCAAGAGAGAACATGCAATTTACTATCTGAGCAAGAAATTTAATGACTGCGAATCCCGATACATGGCAATTGAGAAGACTTGTTGCGCATTGGTATGGACCTCCAAGAGACTCTGGCAATACATGTTATACTATACCACTTGGTTAATCTCTCAAATGGACCCTTTAAAGTACATCTTTGAAAGTCCTCACATATCATTAAGGGTCTCAAAGTGGCAAATGATATTATCAGAATTCGATATTAAGTATGTGACCCGGAAATCCGTTAAGGGAAGTGCAATTGCTGATCACTTAGCTGAAAACCCTCTTGAGGGAGGACAACCAATTATATCTGAGTTCCCTGATGGAGAGATACTGTCATTGGAAGAAGGTGAAACAGAGGAAGATGATAGGTGGAAGATGTATTTTGATGGAGCGGTTAATATGCATGGAAGCGGCATAGGGGCGGTGGTTGTTTCTCCGGAGGGAAAGCAATACCCAGTGGCTGTTAAGCTCGAATTTGAATGCACCAACAATATTGCTGAGTATGAAGCATGTGCAAGTGGATTACAAGCAGCAATTGATCTTGGAATAAAACAGCTAAAGGTCTTTGGAGATGCAGCCTTAATCATTTATCAAGTCAACGGCGAATGGCAAACTAAAGATCCCAAGCTTATCCCGTATCAGAAATACTTGACTCAGTTAGTTGCAAAGTTTGATGAGATTACTTTCTCGCACTTGACTCGAGACAAGAATCAATTTGCGGACGCTTTAGCCACATTAGCCGCTATGACCAAGCTGGGTCTCCGTACCACCGTCCAGCCTATTCAAGTGAAGGTACAATATGAGCCCGCATACTATGCACATGTGGAAGAAGAGCTCGATAGTAATCCTTGGTATCACGACATCAAGCAATATATGAAGAGTAGAACGTACCCGACTGGAGCAAATGAAGTAAACAATAGGATGATTCGTAGATTATCAATGTCCTTTTACTTAGATGGCGAAATTCTATATAAGAGGAACTATGATGGGGTCCTCATAAGATGTGTTGATGCTCGTGAAGCTCGGACTATCATGACAAGTTCACGAAGGGATATGTGGAACACATTCCAATGGTCACATGATGGCACGCAAGATCCTACGAAATGGTCACTATTGGCTAACAATGGAAGCCGATTGTCTGGAGTATGTTTGAAAATGCCGTAAATGCCAAATATACGCAGATCATATCAAAGCTCCACCGTTCCAACTACACAATCTGGTGTCTCCATGACCATTTTCTATGTGGGGAATAGACGTCATTGGACCAATCAATCCCAAGGTTTCAAACGGACATCGCTTCATCCTGGTTGCAATAGATTACTTCACTAAGTGGGTAGAAGTAGCATCATATGCCAATATAACTCAAAAGGTGTTTACCAAGTTCCTAAAAAGGGATATTATTTGTCGCTATGGAATACCAGAAAGAATCATTACAGATAATGCTGTCAATCTTAATGGGGCGGATGTAAAGAAGTTATTAGAGACTTTTAAAATCAAGCACCATAATTCCACCCCATATAGACCTCGGATGAACGGGGAGGTAGAAGCGGCCAACAAGAATGTCAAGAAAATTGTTGCTAAAATGGTCGTAAATTATAAGGATTGGCATGAAATGTTGCCATACGCTTTGCACGCGTATCGTACCAATATACGATCAAGTATTGGGGCAACGCCTTTCTCATTGGTGTATGGAATGGAAGCTGTTTCTCCTATAGAAGTTGAAATCCCTTCATTAAGAGTTCTGATGGAAGCTGACTTGGAAGAATCAGAATGGGTGAAAGCTCGATATGATCAGTTAAACATGATTGATGAAAAAAGACTGGTGGCCCTTTGTCATGGACAACTATATCAGAGAAGAATGGCTAAAGCCTTTAATAAGAAAGTCCGTCATAGAGGGTTTCAACCAGGTGATTTGGTGTTAAAGAAAGTACTTCCCAACCAAGAAGATGCCCGAGGAAAATGGGCACCCAATTATGAAGGGCCATATATAGTAAAGCAGGCATACTCAGGCGGAGACTTGGTCCTAAAAGATGAAAACGGACAAGATCTACTGAGACCTGTAAACTCTAATGCCGTGAAAAAGTTCTATGCCTGATAAAAAAGAAAGAAAAAAAGAAAGGGAGAGCCCGTTAGGTTGAAAACCCGCAAGGGCGACCTAAGCAAAAGTTAGGGCATAAATAAAATAAAATAAAAAGAAGTCCGTTAGGTCGAAAACCCGCGAGGACGGCCTAAGCAAAAGTTAGGGCATTGAAAAAGAGAGAGAGAGAGAGAGAGAGAGAGAGAGAGAGAGAGAAGTCCGTTAGGTTGAAAACCCGAAAGGGCGACCTAAGCAAAAATTAGGACAAAGAAGCTGAATCTTTGGTTAAAAACCCGCAAGGGCAGTTTAAGCGATGTCTTAATATTCACCACACTGGGGCAATTTTGTCTGTGACTGGCTACAATGGGGCAAAGAAAATCATGGAAATGTTAATGGAAGGATGTATGTGGAAGCTGAGACCAGGATCTGCGACGTCAAACAGTTGTTGGGAATCAGTTAAAAGGATCAAGGAACCAATACTGGGGCAAATTTTTACGTGGTTTTATTTCGTTTCCATTATCCCTTTTCATACAATTCTCATACACCCCTTTGTATTTCCCCTTTTTCTTTCCAATTTCCTTGTGTACAATGCAAATTCTCCTATTAAGGCAAGGATTTTATCCATCCATTTTTTCCTATTGTGCTTAAATCATGCTTGCGCATTAAAATCATGTCTCAATTTAGGTAAATTTAAGTTTAATAGTATGATTGGATAATTCTAATGGTTACTTCAACGAATGGTTTGAACCAAAGAAAGCCCAGCATTTCAAAGTCAATAAGGGAGATAACGGTGCACAATGAGGAGAAAAGAAAAGCAATAATGAAAGTCTCCACGAGTCCTAGTCTTGAAGGAAATAATCGCTCTATGTGTCTTCACCGCTTTGAAAAAGAAGCCCCTCTAATCGAAAGACAATGACTCAGAGTTGTTGATAAACAAAGGTTTGATTGGTCGAAGTCTTTTAATGGAGCGTATGGTTCAGTCGTAATCGAGACAAAGGTAAAAGGAAAGTTTTTAAGAGAAATTAAATTACCAATTTTATATTTGAGATCTGAGGCCCGCTGCAATTTATTTTTCGAGCTCCAAGGCTCACCGCAAATTTACTTTTGGGATCTGAGGCCCGCTGCAAGTTTGTTTTTCGAGCTCTAAGGCTCACTACTAATTTTATATTTGGGATCCGAGGCCCACTGCAATTTATTTTTCGAGCTCTGAGGCTCACTGCATTTTATTTTTGGGATCTGAGGCCCACTGCATTTTATTTTTCGAGCTCTGAGGCTGACTGTAAATTTATTTTTGGGATATGAGGCCCACTACAATTTATTTTTCGAGCTCTGAGGCTCACTGCAAATTTATTTTTGGGATCTGAGGCCCACTGCATTTTATTTTTCGAGTTCTGAGGCTCACTACTAATTTTATATTTGAGATCTGAGGCCCGTTGCAATTTATTTTTCGAGCTCTGAGGCTCACTGCATTTTATATTTGGGATCTGAGGCCCACTGCAATTTATTTTTCGAGCTCTGATGCTCACTGCAAATTTATTTTTGGGATCTGAGGCCCACCGCAATTTATTTTTGGGATCTGAGGCCCGCTGCAAATTAATTTTTCGAGCTCTGAGACCCACTACTAATTTTATATTTGGGATCTGAGGCCCACCGCAATTTATTTTTGGGATCTGAGACCTGCTGCAAATTAATTTTTTGAGCTCTAAGGCTCACTGCTAATTTTATATTTGGGATTTGAGGTCCACTGTCATTTTTATTTTCCAAGCTCTAAAGCTTAATTTTCTCCAGCCCGTTTCCCATCCCGGCTAAAATGTGAGTTCATTTTCTTTACTAGTTCCTTACTACTATCACATGAAAAAAAAATCGTTCTTTCTTCATGTATTGTAGTAATGAACAAGTAAAGACGGGCAACTGTGAACACCCCATTTTGACCGGGTCTTTTAGTCTTCACTAAAAATTTCAAAAATAAAAAAAAAAAAAAAATTGCAAAGAAAATAAAAATAATAAAAATAATAAAAAAAGATTTCTAATTGGGTCAGGCCAGTTAAACCCATCTCATCCTCCTCCCTAGCAACCACTTTATTTTGAATTTGAATTTAATTTTCAAATGAGAGATATAAATCTTAATCTTGGCATGTTTTTAGGATAGCAATCTTAATCTTGGCGGGGTTTTAGGATCAAGATGAGAGGAATGGGCATTATAAAAATCACAACCGGGATCAGAAAACGGGGGATCAGTTTTATGTTTTTTTTCTTGGTTCTCCCCCATTCTTTTAATTTTCACGTTGCTTTCCCCTTCTTCACCAGGGAACCCATTTCTTTTCACATCTCATTTTCTTTCCTTATCTTCTTCCTACATCCATCAAACCTATCTCTCTCCCTTCAAACTTCATCTTCTCCTTTCCTCTAGAAGCAGTTGCGCCGCCTCCTCCCAGCCCAGCTTCGGCCACCGCTCGCCGACGCAACGGGGAAAACTGCGTCGCCTGCCTCGAGTCCACCACCAGGACCTCCGGCCCCATCGTGCGCGAACCACACCGCCGCTCTGAGCCGGAACTGCCGCGTCTTGATCCCAAGCCACCATCTCCTTCCTCGTTACTCTGCTGCGTTTTGCCTCTGCCATTTGTGTTGTTTTGTTGTTAGTGGGTTCTGATTCTTCTTTGCCTTTTGTTTTTATTCTCTGTTTATTCTTTTTATTTTTATTTTATCTTTGTTTCTTTTTTTAGTTCTCTGTTTGTTTATTTATTTTTATTTTATCTTTGTTTCTATTTTTTTTTTTTTTAGTCTGACCTAACCTTCTATTTTGTAGTGTTTGGGTTTGGGTTTGAGTGCCTTGTTGGGCTAAATATGGAGTTGATTTTGATGTGAGTATTTTAATGGGCTGGTCACATAGCCCAAGTCAAAAAATGCTATAAACACTTATATGAAGTCAAACTTTATTTTTATTCTTTAATTTTCCATTCGTAAGCAATAAATTAAATAAAATAGAATATTTTTTTTATATAGATAATTTTAGGATTACTTTGTGAGAGGTATCACATTTAATCCCTTAGGTCTAAGATGGTTCTGTGGACGTTTGTGCCATGTTCTATCTCACTTAGGAGTTTTCGATAATAAAAATAAAATATATAAAAAAACCTTCTTTTTTTTAAAATAAAATGAAATAAAACTTTTTTCCATAAAATTTAAAAATAAACCAACAAATAAAATATTTTCTACAAGAACTACGTGGCTTTGAGTTTCCCATCGAAGCAGGGAATACGTAGGAGCGGGATCAATCGTCTCGTCAAGCCAAAACTAATTTTTCCATTATTTTTGTGTTCTTTTAATTTATTTAACGCGGATAATTAATTAATAATCTATTTAATGTTTTTTTTGGATTGCTCTATGACAAGTGTCATGCTCAATCCCCTAACTTTGAGGCCCCTATGGACTTATGTGTTATGTTCAACCTCATTTAGTATTTATCAATAATATTTTTAATTTTTTTTAAAATGCAAAAAAAATCAATAAAGAAACGTAAAAATAAAAAATATTAATAAATAAATAAATTCTTCCTTGTAATTATTTTTGGGGTAAAATAAATAATTTAATTTCTCGCAATTCATTTAAGGAATCATTCTTAGAATGGGCGATGTAGGGTGCTTAACACCTTCCCTACTCGTAACCGACTCCCGAACTCAACTTGGTTTCAAAGACCATTTTTTTGAAGGGTTTCCAATTTTTTCCTAAATTAAATAAAATTGATGGCGACTCTACTTTTCTCTAAAATTTCTTTTTATCGCCGTCCCTGCCGTAATTTTTGATTGTGACACTACTACATACGTAAAAGACTTATCAGTTATTTAAAAAGAATAGCCATCGTACCAATCAATAAAATTACAAATTATTTTGTTAGAAAAAAATACAAACTAAACACGCACCATGTGTAGTGCGCCTTCAACCATCCATGTAAATATCATACGTTTTTTTCTTACAGACATAGAATATGATATGTCACAATGCAAGCAGCTACTGGTGAGTGCTGTACAGCGCAGGGCAAAAAATGAAAGAAAAGAGTTGCAGCCTGATCACTAACAGGGATGTCAATTTTACCCTTGCCAGCGGATATTCCGGATAAAATCCGCAATTGATACGGGACGGGTAGTTAAACGGGTGCCCACGGATAAAATAAACGGATAATTTCAATACCCATTTATTAACGGGACGGAGGCGGATATTACAGTATCCGTGCCCGCAGGTACCCGCACCCGTTACTTAAATTACTACAATACCCTTTTATTTAGGTATATATCCAGTAATTCCTAAATCCTAATTTCCCATCCTTCCCTATCAGAACACCTTATGTCCCTCTATCTGCGACTGATTGGAGCTCTTGGGTTTCTTCAACCACACATTGTCCCTGTCCCAACCCTTCGTCCTCTGTTCTCCTCGTGCGCTAGACACTCACCGCCCCCAAAACCGTTCACCCCCAAAACCGTTCACCGTTCGTCGTGGCTTAGAGAGCGACCTTACGCATCGTTGCTCATCCCGACTCAGATACCATCCTCGCATGCCGTCGCTCCTCTGCCACCCAGATCCTCGCGCTGCCATTCTTTCGCAATGTTTTGTAGCAGGGGTTGGGGCATGAGATTTGAAGCAGATGTGACTATGATTCTAAATAGCCGTCGTTCGCTCGAGCTCGCCGTCGACCACCGCTGTCTGACGCGCACGACCTCACAGCCTTCGTTCTCACGTGCACAGGTTGAAGGAGAAAGGCTCCTTATGGATCTAAACATCAGGTCTAAACATGTTTGTTTAAGTTTAGTGGATGATTTTTTTAATTAAAAAACTGATTTTATTTTTAGCTCATGACTACCCATGGATATCCGTGGATACTCGAGAAATCCGTCAACAACCTGCTAAGCAGGTATCCGTGCAGGTACGGGGTGGGCACAGGTGGATTTTTTTATCCAACGGGGCAGGTAGCGGGTAGCCAGTATTCGTGCCCGCCCCGCCCCGCCGACATCCCTAATCACAAATTGCAAGAATAGTCATATGTGCAGTCAAGAACAGAGAACGACCTAGAGGAAAAAGTCTAGGAGAGAAAGAATGATAGAATGATAGAATTAAAAGTCTGAGGGGGTTTGGGTGGGATTTTGGAATAGGTTTGTTATTTATATATTTTACTAAAAAGTCATTCAAAATCCATTATACAAGAGAATCCATCGAAATTAGCAAACTTTTGAATACCAGAAGATTTTTTTGTTGTTGATAAAACCAGAATATTTTTAGTAACTTATAAAAATTCTTGATTGAATACCATTAGATTTGAAATCCTTAAAAAAAGAATCCTAATAATCTTGATTGAATATCACATGACTTATTTATATTATAAAAAAATCTTGATTAAATATCACAAGAGTTTTTTGTCATAAAAAAGTCCATTAAAATCTGTCGAAATCCCAATGCAATAACACCCCCTTAATTGTAACTTTCTCGCACCAAATTTCTAAACCACTATATATGTATAAATTTGTGTTTGATCATGTTTATCAATAAATTTATGAAACAGTTAATCAATATTTATTTCGTATACATAATTAATGATAAATTTGTATATCCTTGACCAATATTAAAAGATGTATGTAAACAAAGATGGGACATTGTTATTTTTTACTTTTAACTTTAGGGGGTGTATTGGATTAGGAATCCCCATTTGAATTACTATTATATGTATAAAAAAATTATTAGTTATTTAATAAGAATATCTATCATATCAATCAACAAAATTACAAACTGGATTATGAGTGTGCCAAAAAAAAGTACAAATTGAATTCTACTATTTATTTACAGGATTTAATTGGTATACATGACAGTATAAAGTTTTTTTATACTGTCAACCAATCAAAAAATGTGAGGATCCAATTCCGCTTATAATCTCGGAGGTGAGTATCTTATACATATATGTAGGTATGTAATAATTTAAAATAAATTTTTTGGAATAAAAATAAACATAATAAAATAAATTTAATATCACGATATCTTTTCATAATTTAAAATACTTAAAATATTAGAAGAGTATTCCAAATTAATCACATATCAAATTTAATTGCATTTTGTGATATTCAGTCTAAATAAATATTATATAAGAATGATATACATTTTAAAACAAATTTTATATTCTTATGGATTCATTCATTATAAAAGTCTATGAAAAGAAAAAAAAAACAATTTATGTGATAAGAAAACATATATTTTTAGTGGATATATGCAGATAGCTGCAGGTGAACATCATGATCGAAGATTGCTAGCTTTAAAGCCTTTGAGGTATAACAAACATGGGTCAATTCCTACCCAACTCAAAACCCAAAAAGAATTCTTCCGCAGTTGGACCGAATGAAAAATGGTACGGTAATATATCATAGATTCAAAGTTAATAAATAGGA
The DNA here is from genome assembly GCA_030762895.1 of Sophora flavescens. NCBI lineage: Eukaryota > Viridiplantae > Streptophyta > Magnoliopsida > Fabales > Fabaceae > Sophora > Sophora flavescens. The sequence continues at coordinate 223,673,630 of CM061062.1, forward strand.
TTTAATTGGTATATATTGATAGTGTAAAGTTTTTTTACATAGTCAATCGATCAGAAATTAACAAATAATTACAAATCTTTGATTCTTATCATAATCACATCTTAAAAATCATCAATTTCATATTTTTTTGATTGGTTGTCAATATAAAAATATTTATACGGTACATAGAAATTAAACTTTAATAAATAATGATGTAATTATTATTAAATTATTCAGTAGATTGATTCCTTCGTACTCTTTATCAAATCGGTGGTAAATACATAGGAGCTAATACCTTATAATGGTAAGGAATAAAACTTTTTTTTTGAAGAGAGGGAATAAAACTTAAATGAGAGAAATATGGGAATTAATATCTGAAAGAACTATAAAGACCAAAACTCAAACAAATAAAAGTTATAGGGATTAAAAGCTGAGTTTGAGGATAAAATCTTTATCTTTATCTTTATCTTTATATATATATAAAAGGAAGAAGGTTTAGAATGGAAGTATATTTATATCTTGTTTGCAGCTAACCATTTAGCAGGTGCCACGAAACATGAAGGAGTGTCATTGGGTTTTAAATCAATTTGTTAATCATTGATTTTTTATTGTTGTTCTTCAAAGGTGATTCAAAAAGATGTATGTCTCTTTGTATATCATAGAGATATATTTTTCTCGATTATTTATTCTTCCCTTCTACATCTATAACTATGAGATTCTTTGCTTTTGCAGGTGGTTGGGGTTGGGGTTGGAGTTGGGAGAAGGAGCTGTTACACAAGAAGTGATGAAGGGGCTGTGAATTTGATTAAAGCTGATGATGGAAGGTAATTATCTTATGGCAGATTGTTAATGCTCTTTTTTAGTAATTCTTTGAAGGGATTTTAATTCTGTAAACACTTTTATTCGTCCTATAATGTAATTGATGCCAGGGACGGCGGAGCAAGAGGAGAAGTGTTTATCATGGCACATCAAGTTATTTTGTTTAATTGTTGTTCTCTTTTCTATGAAATGAGACCGTTCTCTAATTGGGTAATTGAACGATTTTTTAATGGTTTGTTAATTTTTGAGTATTTTTTGTATTTAGTTTTTCTCAACAGAACGTATGAGTTGTGGCAGAATTTTTAATGGTTCTTGGTGTTGTTATTATCTCAAAATCCAATCAAAAGCTATTGCCCATATTTTGTTAAGTCTCTAAAATGTTTGATGTGTATTTTCCTAAGTTTTGATGAAAACTAAACATTGGTTAATGATTTAATTAACATTTGTATTGGTTGCTAATCTGTCTACCCAGTGTGCAGATCAAAATAGTAAGAAGTCACCTTCTCACCTGTCTGCCCTTGTCCGAGGTTCTTCGTTGAGGAACCCAAGTACAAATAGCTTTTGGAAGCTGTCTCCTCATACAGAAGACTTTGAAGCTCTCTCTTGCTTAATCTCACGCTTATCAAGAAAAGTTAGAAGTCATTCTCACAAGCAACTTACGAAATCAGAAATGAAGTCCAGTTAAAGAATGTTTCCAACGTGCTTTATTCCCTGGTACTCTTGGTTATTACACAAAAAGGGAAATGTGCTCTGCAAAGTACAAAAGTATTCTGCACGACTCTGATTTGGCTACTGCACGATGCATAAAGTCACAATCCTTCATGTTAGAGTACAACCAACGTTCCTATTGCATTAATTGCTACCCAGAACGACTCTATTGCATTTAATGAAGTTCTGCTTGAAGCCAACACTTGATGTAATGTCTCTAATGGATCTTAAATGATTGAAGGCTATAAATACAGAAGTCTTTGAAGATGAAGAAAAGAGAACACACAGCATTAAAAGAGTCATTACTCTGAGCATTTATTTCATTTATTTCTTCATTCTTTCAATCTGTATTCTTCAATCATTTGAAGTTATTACGCAGTCTTTCCTAAGGTTTACATTTAATTCACTCTCTGAGTGTTAGTGAAGGAACTGTCTATCTGATTGTATTCATTACAAACAAACTTCTCAACCAAACCTTAGTGAGCCTGAAGAGGCTAGGTGTGCAAAGAATACTTGTCTTGGAGCCTGAAGAGGCTAGGTGTGCAAACAATACTTGGAGTTTGTAACCTGATCAGTTATAGTGGATAAAACTTGGTGCTGCCAATGACTGGACGTAACTCTTTGTGTTAAAGAGTGAACCAAGATAAATAGTTGTGTTAATCTCTCTTCCCTTAAACTCTTTAGTTGCTTTGATTATATTATCTGCTTTCTAACTAAAGGGGTTAAAGTGTGAATATTGAACATGTTTTTAGTTTGTGTGCCTGTGTGTTTTCTGCTAAAGTCTCATCAGACAGGTCACCTGTCTGTGCTGCGTTTTCTCACTTGTCTGAACCTAGCTTCTGTGTGCAAAAAGTTTTCAACTTTGTTTTAAATTCTGATAAACACAATTCAACCCCCCCTTCTCGTGTTTATAGTTGTCTATTTCAGTTGGTATCGGAGCTAAGTCTCTGGGTTGAGCATTTAACAGTGTAGAGGTAAAGATCCTAAAGAATAGACATGACTGCTGGAGCTAGTTCGAGTGGAAGTCACCAGACTGAAGGAGCTTCCCTAACCAGACCTCCATTCTTCAATGGAGAAAACTACAACTATTGGAATGATAGATTTCAATGGTTCATTCTATCTACAAACTCTGATCTCTGAGATGTCATCACTGATGGTCCATCTATTCCTAGGAACGATGATAACACCGACAAGCCAAAAGCTCAGTAGACCCCTGCAGAAAGACAAAATGGGAGCTAAACCACAAAGCCAGATACAACATCATTTGTGCTCTCAGTCCTGAAGAATTTGAAAAGGTTTGTGCATGTGACTCTGCTAAAGAAATATGGGATACTTTAGCTGACACACATGAAGGAACAACCAAAGTTAAAGAATAAAAAATTGACATACTTGTCAGAAAGTATGAACTGTTTCTCATGGAGGAAGGAGAATATGTGCTCAGATGATAGGAAGATTCCAAACTATCATCAATGGTCTAAAGTCTCTTGGCAAAATTTATACTAATGCTGAGAAGGTTGTAAAGATTATGAGAAGTCTCCCTAAGCAATGGAGACCTTTGGTCACTGCTATCTCTCAAGCCAAGGATCTCACTACCTTGACTATGGATGAACTTCTTGGAACACTCACTGTTCATGAGCAAGAACTTGGAGATGAAATTGCAACAAAGAAGGGCAAGTCAATTGCTTTGAAGGCTGATGAAAAGTTAGCAAAAGCTTCCAAGTCTTTGAAGGCAGACGAGTCATCCAGTGATGCTGACCTGTCTGAACCCAAGGATTCTGAAAGTGATGAAGAGCTGTCTCTCCTAACCAGGAAGATAAAGCTCCTCTTACAGAAAAAGAAGTTTAGAAAGGATAAGCCATTCATAAGGTTCAAAAAGGACAAAACTTCAAAGAATCCACTTCAACAGACAAGAGTTCAATTGTCTGCTATGAGTGCAAGAAGCCTGGTAACATCAAAGCTGAATTTCCTCAACTTAAGAAAGCCCCTTTTAAGAAGTTCTTCAAAAGGAAGAAGAAAGAGATGATGGCTACTTAGGAGGATCTGGAGTCAACATCGTTTGATGAAGAAACAGTGGAAGAAGCTAATCTCTGTCTGATGGCCAACACTGACTCAGATTCAGATGAAGAGGTACATTCTGACTATGAGGAATTACTTGATGCCTATGAGGAGTTGCTGGAGGAATCCAACTGCTTATTTAAGGCCTTCAAATCCCTCAAGAGAGAGTATGTAAAGCTCATCAATGAGCATAAGAAGAAATCTCAAGAGTGTGAGAAGCTGGCCAAATAGATCAACGAGCTGAAGACTGAAAAGTATGATGAAGCTAAGATTTAAAGTGAAACATCACAATCTGAAGAAGTTGAGAAACTTCAACAGAAAGTGGAAGAGCTCACTTCTGATCTTGCCAAATTTGTTAATGGCAGAAATAATCTGACTAAGCTGCTTGGTTGTTAGAGACACTCCCTTAACAAAGAAGGTATTGGATATGTCTATCAGACACATCATAAAGTATCAACTAAAACTTCTAAAGCATTTGTTAAGTCAACAATAATTAAATCAATACCTACCTGTAATTTCTGTGGAAAAACTGGACATGTTATGTCAAAGTGTATCCATAAGAAGAGACGGGAGTCTTCACAGACTCCTAGAACTAACACAAAAGGACCCAGAAAACTATGGGTGCCTAAAGATCAAATAATTTATGTTGCATATGTCCTTAATAGGACAAAGAAAATACCACTACTGGTTCCTGAACAGTGGTTGCTCGTGACATATGACAGCAGAAAGGTCTATGTTCCTAGACCTCCAACTTAAGAATGGATGACATGTTGCCTTTGGAGGCAATCAGAAAGGGAAGGTTATAGGCATTGACATTATTGGTGGTAAACCCCCTCATCCCTCTATATCTAATGTTCTCATGGTTGAAGGATTAATACACAATTTGCTTAGCATAAGTCAATTATGTGACAGTGGATTTGATGTCTCCTTTACTAAGGATTTATGCATAGTTAAAGACTGTAGTGGCAAAAACCTCTTTTCAGCTAAAAGACAATAAAATATGTATAAGATTGAACTTACTGATCTTTCAGATCAAAGTGTAACCTGTATGATGTCTAAGGAGGATGAAAGATGGTTATGGCATAAGAAACTAAGACATGCTAGTATGAAACTAATTTCTAAATTGAAAAAGAATAACCTTGTGAGAGGATTGCCTGATATTAGTTTTAAGAAAGATATCTTGTGTGATGCATGTCAGAGAGTTAAATAGATAAAATCAAGTTTCAAATCTAAAAAACAAGTATCAACCTCTAGACCTTTTTAGTTGTTACACATGGATCTATTCGGACCAATTAGTGTTGCTAGCCTGGCTGGAAGAAAATTTGGATTTGTCATAGTTGATGAATACTCTAGATTAACATGGGTACTCTTCTTAACCCACACAGGTGAGTCTTTTAAGGCTTTCTCAGTATTCTGCAAAAGAGTACAAAACGAACACGGTTTATGTATTTCTACCCTTAGAAGTGACCATGGGGGAGAATTTGAAAATGAGCAGTTCAGATAGTTCTGTGATGAGAATGGGATCTCACAATTTCTATGCACTTAGAACTCCACAACAAAATGGAGTGGTTGAGAGATAGAACAGATCTCAGCAAGAGATGGATAGATCTATGCTCAATGAGATTAATCCCCCTAAGTACTTCTGGGCAGAAGCAGTAAGCACTGCATGTTATGTACAAAACAGAATACTTATTAGGCATTTTCTAAAGAAGACTCCCTATGAATTGTGTAAAGTAAAAAGCCCCAACATATCTTATTTTCATGCATTTGGTTGTGAATGCTTCATTCTGAATACTAATAAGATCAACTTGTAAAGTTTGATTCAAAAGTAGATAAAGGTATTTTTGTTGGATATTCTGAAATGTCTAAAGTCTTTAGAATTTATAATTCTAGAACTTTTGTTATTGAAGAATCTATCCATGTTAAGTTCAATGATGGTTTAAAGACTGATAAGGAATTATCAGATCTAGAAGATGATCTTGCAGGTCTTGATATAAATAGGTCAGAAAGCCAAAAACCTGATCTGACCAAGACAGAACCTGTGTTTGAGCCAGACAGATAAGTGGAGCAGACATGTCAGTAAACAAGTCAAAAGACAAGTCAGCGGACACGTCAAGATCTTCACGATGATCTCAAAAGGGACTGGAAGTTCAACACTTATCATCCTAAGGATCTTATTATTGGAAATCCCTCTGAAGGAGTAAGAACCAAATCCGCTTTAAGAGAATCAAGCAATGTGGCCTTTATGTCAGAAATAGAACCAAAACGCGTTGAAGAAGCTCTTGAGGATGAAAGCCGGATTCTTGCTATGCTAGAAGAACTAAATCAGTTTACCAGAAATGATGTCTGGACACTTGTCTCTAAGCCCAAAAACAAATCGGTGATTGGAACAAGATGGGTCTTCAGAAACAAATTGGATGAGGATGGCAACATTGTCAGAAATAAGGCAAGGTTAGTAGTTCAAGGCTATAACCAACAAGAATGTATTGATTATACTGAAACCTTTGCACTTGTAGCTAGAATAGAAGCTATCCGCATATTAATGTCATATGCTGCATAATGTCATATGCTGCACAATACCAAATCACTCTTTTTCAAATGGATGTAAAAAGTACTTTTCTAAATGGTATAATTGAAGAAGAAGTGTATGTTAAACAGCCCACTGGTTTTGAGGATACCGATAAACCAGATCATGTTTTCAAACTTAAAAAGGCTTTATATGGTTTGAAACAAGCACCTACAACATGGTATGATAGACTTAGTTCATTTCTTATGCATAATGGTTTTACAAGAGGACAAGTAGATACTACCCTGTTTAAGAAAAGTTCTAAAGAAAATTTCATTACAGTCCAAATATATGTTGATGATGTTATTTTTGGAGCAACTAATGAAAAGTTGTGCAATGAATTTTCCAAGCTAATGCAAGCAGAATTTGAGATGAGCATGATGGGAGAATTAAAGTTCTTCCTTGGACTATAAATCAAATAGCCAAGTGATGGAATTTACATCCATCAACAAAAGTATACCAAGGAGATTCTCAAAAAGTAAAAAAATGGAAAGTGCCAAACTCATGAAAACTCTCATGCAACCCAATGCAAAACTAAGCAAAGATTATGAAGGTAAAAAGGTAGACCAAACTGTCTACAGAGGTATGATTGGCTCTCTACTGTATTTAACTTTGAGCAGACCTGACATTCAGTTTAGTGTATATATGTGTGGTATGTGTGCTAGATTCCAATCTAACCCAAGAGAATCTCAAAAATATTTAGATATTTGATTAGGACTACTAATCTTGGTTTGTTGTATCTAAGATCAAAAGAATACATATTAGTGGGATTCTGTGATACTGATTTTGCTGGTGACAGAATAGAAAGAAAAAGCACTAGTGAAGGATGTCACTTCATAGGAGCAAGCTTAGTCTCCTAGTCAAGCAAGATGCATAAAACTATTGCCTTGTCTACTGCTGAGGCAAAATACATTTCAGCTGCTAGCTGCTGCTCTCAACTCTTATGGGTAAAACATCAACTTGAGGATTACTCTATTTACGAGCATAACATATCTGTATGGTGTGATAATTCTAGTGCTATATGCTTAACTAAAAATCCAATTCACCATTCTAAGGCAAAGCATATTGAAATCAAACATCATTTTATAAGGGATTATGTTCAGAAAGGTATCTTTGATATTAAGTTTGTTAAAACTGAAAATCAATGGGATGATATTTTACTAAACCATTAGCAGAAGAAAGGTTTTTATTCATTAGAGATAGTCTAAACATGCATTGTATTGTTGAATGACATGTCTGATTGTTAACCTGTATATGCTATCTGTCATTTTATCACCTATCTATTTTACCCGTCTGACTCTGTTGAGTCACTATGCTAGAATTCAATAGTTATTTTGTTAAAATGGTCATTAATTATTGAATACCACTTATTAATCTGAAGCTAATCATGTGCACGACAGTTTTTATCTTGAAACCATGTTTTCATAATGTCTAAAGTAGGCATTGTAGTTCCCCATGAAAATCGTGTCGTTTTAAAATTAAAAATATTTTATTTCTCTCTCATGCCTTAATGACTATAAAGGCAAAGAATCAGAAAGGTTCAACCTTTACGTTTTCAATCTCTAAAACTCTCTCTGTCTTTGTCTTCTCATCTGTCAAACCCTTCCCTCTTCCAAAACCCTAGAAACCTTTTCTCTCATAAATGGCACCATCAAAGCGTCTTTCCTCAAAAGAAATTGATGAGAAGTACAATATAAGGCTCTCTGACGTTGAGAAAATCTTGGCTGTTAAGACTGTGGACCTCCAACAAATGAAGAAATGGGGAATGGATGTCACGGAGGAGTTGGAATACTCCAAGTGGACTTCCTTCTTTGATCTTAAGGAGCTTGTTCATTTCAAGCTTGTCAGAGACTTCTAGACAAGTGTTGTGGTTATCACCAACAAGCTTGATGGAGCAAAGAGCTTTCGTGCTCGTGTGATGGACTCTTCTCTTCTCTTTCCCATCAGCTCTCTGGAGCTCGTCACCTAATGCCCTAAAATTTGAGCTGGTTTCAGACCCGAGTGAGAGGATGAGGTGGGAACATAGAATGTTAACATTGCTCTGTATGGTGTTCTCATCCCTGAAAACCTGAAGCCTGTGAGCATGGTGATGAAGTGTAGATTCATGCACAAGCTACTGTTGGAATGTGTGATGCCTAGGAAAGGATCACGAGACAATGTGACCAGGATTGACAGATTTTCCCTGTACCACTTGATTCACAAAATCAAGGTGGACATCAATGACCTCGTCTTCATCTACCTTGAGTCAATGATCAAGAGAACCAACATGCAGACCTACCCTTATGGAATGGTGTTGACAAGACTCTTCAGGAACAATATGTTTGTTCCCGGTGATGCCAACTTCATAGACATGTCACTTCCCATTGACAAGAAGAACTTGTCTATGATGGACATAAAAGGTATCCCTCTAGAAGATGAGGAAGAGGATAAGAAGAAAAAGAAGAAGAAGCCTGCTGCTGAGCAGAAGCTAAAGGAGGAACCAGTGGTGTCCACTAATGAGTCAGAGGTTCCCATCTATGAAAGGATCTGGAAGCCTGATGGAAAGGTGGCCAGACAGGACTAGAGGCCTGATTTGGAAAAACCATCAGTCTTTGCTGAGACTGCTGAAACAGTTGAGCTTCTAAGGTTCAAGCTGAAGAAGCCTTCTCCCAAGAGGAAGACAAGTGAAGTTGTGGAATCAGATGTTGTATCTGCACAACCCAGCAAGAGAAGAAGGCTGGTGAAGACCTTTGTCAAGGTCAGACAAGTAGAGTCTGGGCCTAGCAAGGAGGAAGTACCTATTCAGGGGGAGCAGACAGTAAGACCCTTGGAGAAGCCCAAGGAGAAGAAGACTCTTGATTTGGGACTCATTCTCAAAAAGATAAGATCTGGCTACCCAGTGCCTAATATAGCATCTGCTGCAAGGGTAGAAATTCCTGCAGATGCTCAAGCTGCAGAGGCTAAAGTTGCTGCTGCAACTGCTGCAAACATATCTGTTGGGACACAGATAGTTGTCCGCCCTGAGGATGACACTTTGTCCCCTTATCTGTAAGAAAGAAGCTGAAGCTGTCTAAAGATCATCTTGTTCTGTCATCCATCCCTTCTGCACCATCTTCTCCCTCTCGTCAAGGTATCCAAAACCCTTATGTTTCTTCTCCACCTGCCTTGTCTGTCCAACCCCTATCTGTAGTGTCTCCCTTCTCTTCACTTGTCTTTTCTCACCAAACCCAAACATCATCCTATAATGTTGTGTCTGATACATGTCAGTACAGAGTTGTTCACAGGGACTCAACTCCCAAAGAACAAACTGGCATATCGTTTAGTCTGTTTGTGTATGACCTGCAATCTCTGATGACTGCAAGTGTTTCACATGTGTCTATCATTCCTTCTCCTCCACCTCATATCCTTAACCCATGTAGGGAGATTTTCTTTTATCCCCCGATTGTCTTATTCGTTAGAACATTGGCAAGGACTCACTATTCTGCCTTTGTTGTAATGTTACCACATAGGTCTAGATATTTCTTTTTGTTAGTAACAGGATCAAACTCCTTCTTCTGTCATATTGACTCCTTGTTACCCCTACCCCCTTCTGTCTTAGCTCAACAACCTCTTCCCCCTCCTATCCAGATAAGAGTCACCCGTCTGTCTCTATCTGAGAGACTTTTTTTGTATCTTTTCATCCTCTGATACTGACTTTGTCAGAATCAAACCTCCGTTTAAGTTAGGATTTCTTCCCTTCTTCTTCTATAGAACCCTTCATGACCTTGTCTTTCCCCGTATTTCCTCATATTTCTCTGTTCCCAAGGCACCTCCTATCTTAGCCTTGCCCTGGTACTCAGACCAGTCTGCTCCCTCAACTAGTTTGACTATAGAAGCCTCCACTCCTCAAATGATGGATTTACATAGCTTCAACCTGCTTCATGCTCAGCTAGAAAAAATTAGAAGACAACTGGATGAAGAAAGGCATGCTAGGATGCTTTTAGAAAAGAGAGTAGAATCTCTATTTTTGCTTTTTAGTCAACCTAGGTAGTTTTGTGTAAATACTGCCTTGTACTGAGAAGCTTATGATGATTAAAATAAGTGATGTTTATCATTTATCTTTTCTGTTACTTATTTTTCTGTATATTTCTTTATTCCTTTTTGTTGTTGACAAAAGGGGGAGAAAATAAGTGTAGATGATTAATAATGAAGTGAGTGAAAATAATTAATAATGATTTATATGGAACTGGGGAGAAAGTAAGTTAAGATGAGTAAATATTGACTAAGTTAAAACAAATTAAAATGGAACTTGTCTTTAAGGACATCTCTGATCATATGTTTGACTCTGACTCTGTGCTAAGTGAACTTAAGTGCACTTGTCTGCACAACCCGTCTGTTTAGAAAATTTCAACTTGTTTGAACTTTGTTATTTCTTCTATTGATATTTTCTAAGGTTCATTAAATCATCTAAATTTTTGTCATTATAAAAAGGGGGAGATTGTTAAGTCTCTAAAATGTCTGATGTACATTTCGCTAAGTTTTGATGAAAACTAAACATTGGTTAATGATTTAATTAACCTTTGTATTGGTTGCTAACCTATCTATCCAGTGTGCAGATCAAAATAGTAAGAAGTCACCTCACCTGTCTGCCCACATAGATGACAACATGTCTGGAGAAGCAAAAGTCAACCCGTCTGCTGACTAGGATTATTGACTTTCTGCAAAGGAAGTTTCAACTTGTCTTCTGATAAGTTCCTATACTTGTCTGAGGTTCTTCGTCGAGGAACCCAAGTACAAATAGCTTTTGGAAGCTGTCCCCTCATACAGAAGACTCTGAAGCTCTCTCTTTCTTAATCTCACGCTTATCAAGAAAAGTCAGAAGTCATTCTCATAAGCAACCTACGAAATCAGAAATGAAGCCTAGTTAAAGAATGTTTCCAACATGCTTTATTCCCTAGTATTCTTGGTTATTACACAAAAAGGGAAATGTGCTCTGCAAAGTACGTACAAAAGCATTATGCACAACTCTGATTTGGCTATTGTACGATGTATAAAGCCATGATCCTTCATGTTAGAGTACAACCAACGTTCCTATTGCATTAATGGCTGCCCAGAACGACTCTATTGTATTTAATGAAGTTCTGCTTGAAGCCAACACTTGATGGAATGTCTCTAACGGATCTTAAATGCTTGAAGGCTATAAATACATAAGTCTTTGAAGATGAAGAAAAGAGAACACACAGCATTAAAAGAGCCATTACTCTAAGCATTTATTTCTTCATTCTTTCAATCTGTATTCCTCAATCATTTGAAGTTATTACGCAGTCTTTCCTAAGCTTTACATTTAATCAACTCTGAGTGTTAGTGAAAGAACTGTCTGTCTGATTGTATTCATTACAAACAAACTTCTCAACCAAACCCGAGTGAGCCTGAAGAGGCTAGGTGTGCAAAGAATACTTGTCTTAGAGCCTGAAGAGGCTAGGTGTGCAAACAATACTTGGAATCTGTAACCTGATCAGTTATGGTGGATAAAACATGGTGCTGCCAAGGACTGGACGTAGCTCTTTGTGTTAAAGAGTGAACCAGGATAAATAGCTGTGTTAATCTCTCTTCCCTCAAACTCTTTAGTTGCCTTGATTATATTATCCGCTTTCTGACTAAATGCGTTAAAGTGTGAATATTGAACGTGTTTTTAGTTTGTGTGCCTATGTGTTTTTCTGCTAAAGTCTCATCAAACAGGTCACCTGTCTGTGTTGTGTTTTCTCACTCGTCTGAACTTACCTTCTATATGCGAAAAGTTTTCAACTTTGTTTTAAATTATGATAAACATAATTCAACCTCCTTCTTATGTTTATAGTTGTCTATTTCATATTTTGCCTATTGAATTTTAAATAGAGTATTGATAAATCTTCATAATTCATTGCTTCAAAATTTCTATTTTCCAGTTAAATGACCTGATAATAATGAGAAAAACTTAAACTGTCATTAGGCATTACGCTAGGTTGATGAATACTTGCTTCAAAAAAAAAAAAAAAGGTTGATGAATACTCTTAAAATGTTTTTATTATAATTAATTTTTTCACTAAAGCCTGATTTCAACATTCCATGCATTTTTAATTATAATTAACATAATTATTTAGCCATTATTTGTGACTACTGAGCGCTATCATTTGTGACTAATGAGTGCTCTTAAAACGTTTTTTATATAATGAAACGTTATTTTGGGTCAAATAAATGATGTAGGAACGTTATAATTACGACATAATAAATTGATTTTTCATTTAAAACTTATTATAACATTCCATATAAGTTTACAATAAAACGCCCAGATTAATATTAAATATGTATTTTAATTCCATCTATAAACTGGCTCCAAACTTTCTTGATTATCAACTAGCACTGTAATTACGGATCAGGATCCTCTCCAGTAATCGAAGAGGTCCAGTATGAGAGAGAAAAACTCATACAATAAAATAATATTATTTTATAAATATTATTATTTTATTATATGAGTCTTTCTCTTTCATACTGGAACTCTCTAATTACTGGAGAGGATCCTGTTCCCTGTAATTACATATGAACAGCTATCATTGCTCCGATTAATTTTATTTATAAATAAATTGTTAGTGAAAAATGGTCCTGAGTCAATTTCATGATACACTATGGGAGATGCTGGCACATCTAATGGATGGATTGCCTTCGCTAGATCACATCGGGAGGAGTAAATCTTTCATATCCAAATGATCAAATGATATAGAAAAGGAAATATTAACGGAATAGATAAAATGAAATAAGATATAAAAAAACTTAAATACTCAACTATAATATACCCACATGATGTTGCCAAAAACAATAGATTTGCTGCATCAAGTGATTACTTCCCATGGATGTGTGGAAACAATCATCACATTCCATAGCACGTCATATTCTCTCATATTATGAAATAAAAACATAAATAAAGAAATACAATTCCATAAATAATTAAAATGATCGATCAATTATTATAGATATGATTTAATATAAAATTACATTTTACCATTTTTCTATGACAGATGTCCCTAAATTATCAAGGACTATTTAAATTAAAAGACTATTTCAAATAAATGAATTAATCAATTGTTACAAAATTACTTTGATATTTAATTAGAAACTAATCGGATTTTTTTTTGAAACAATTGTCCAGATTTTTTATTCATTTGAATTGGCAAACATCCTGATTTGACATTCATGAAAATGATCTAATCAAAAAATATAAAAATAATTTATTTGGTTTATAGATATGTTTATTATACTTCACTTATAGCTTTAAGCGGATGAATGTCGTTTAAGATTAAAAATAAATGATTTTGTTCAGTAAAAAAAAAAAAAAGATTTTGTTGTAAAATAATTTAGTGGTTATTTTTAGAGATTTTTAAAAAAAATAACAAAAATAGATTTGTATTTGATTACAATCATAAAAATCATTTTTTAAAAGATAGATAGTTATAAAAACTAATTTTTTTCCAAAAGCTAATGAAAGTTGCTTATCATTTGAACCCAAAAATGATTTTTTCTGGTTTCGATTATTTTCGAAAGCAAAAACAAACACACTAAAAATAAAAAAAAGATTTAATACTTAAAAAATGATTGTTTTTAGCAAAATAAGCAATAACAACCGGGCTCTTTATTTTTGGTGAATTATCTACAAATATACTAATATTTTTATCACTTTAAATGAAAAATTATTTGATACATGTAATAAAATTTATCATAAATCTCTTGTAACAAAATAAATTGTTTTTTGGAAAACCTAGGTATCCTCTGGTCGAGAGTCATAAACTAATCCCTCGAGGTACTGAGATCCATTTAAGGGGATGACCTCTCTCAACAGATACGCTTCCATACACATGAGTCAGGAACCGAATCCCTGACCACATGCTTAAGGGACTCGATTATATACCAACAATATCACGTCATGTTAGTTGTAACAAAATAATTTAATATATGTAACAAATATACTAATATGCATGTAACATTTCAAGGCCATAATTATCATGTGTTACAAAAATTATCAAATATTGCTGTTATGATTTATAAATCAAAAGAAATAAAACATAAACAACTTTAAACATCAAGCAATTTCTTTTTTTTTAATTATAATATCCTAACACATCCTACGTATCAAATTTAATATACAAAAAACGTAAGCCTTAGTGTCACATTCTTCAGTAGCCTAAAAAACAAATCATATCACACGAGAAAATAGGAAAACCGCTATGGATTCAACATTCACTAATTTTTAAAGAATAAATAAAACAAGGGAAAAGAGAATTTCAGAAAATCTGTTACACAGACTTCTTCATCTATATATGTAATGTGAAGTTAATTGATCAATATTTATTTCTCCCTCCACTTCACTATATGCAGCACCGTGTGCTTTTATAAAATAAAAAAAAAACCATTCAATTTAATTAACATACCACAAAATCGAAGATTGAAAACCAAATATATGGCTTTTATGGCAAATGTTGTTATTTATTGTCACGCCAATAAATTTAAAACATGCAACTAAATTTATTTCTATATTTCCTAGTTCAAAACCAAACTCTACATAAATTTGATATTCCATTTAATTTGAATATATTTACAATTTAAAAATATAAATTATAAACAATAATCATTAAAAAAACAGTGTAAACCCCGAACACTCATTTGCTCTCACAAATGACTTCTAAACAAACGCATATATATGATACAACAATATGCAGGGTAGCCGACAGTCGTTGAGGAATGTTTTTCCTGCATGGATATGGTGGAACCGGGAAGACATTCATTTAGAGAACTATAGCGGCAACAATAAAATCAAAAGGAGAAATTGTACTGACAGTCGCAACAAGTGGAATAGCAACCCTCCTAAACCCTGGTGGGAGGACGGTGCACCCGAAGATTGCCACTAATAAATGTCAACGAGGATCCAACTTGCAATATCAAGCAAGGCAGCCCGTTGGCACAATTGATAGTTAAAGCCAAGCTTATTATATGGGATGAAGCTCCAATGACCCCCAAGCATTGCTTCGAAGTGGTTAACAGAACATTCAGGGATATACTCCGATTCAAAAATCTAGAGAGCTTGAATCTCCCATTCAGAGGAAAGGTGATCATTCTTGGTGGTAATTTTAGACAAATTCTATTGGTTATACCGAAGGGGAAAAGACAAGATATGGTTCGCACCAACATTAATTCAACATACCTATGGCAATATTGTCAAGTCCTAACCTTGACTAAAAATATGAAACTTCAAAATGGAATTCAGAGTCTGATGTTGATGACGTCAAGAATTTCTCGGGGTAGTTGTTAAGCATTGGTGACGAAAACATTGGTCAAAAGGATGATCGGTGGGAAGCTATGTTCTTGAAGGAAACGTCATCTCATGAACCAACAGTGGGCAAAAGGTATTTATTCCAATGTTGACACCAACACCTTATGATAACAGGATTCCATTCAAATTTCAACGGAAGCAATTTCCGATTGTTATTTCTTAAGCAATGACTGTAAATATCAGTCAAGGACAGTTGCTCAAAGACGTCGGAATTTATCTTCCGCAACCAATTTTTACACATGGACAACTCTATGTCGCAATATCAAGAGTTACCTCTCGTGGTGGATTGAAGAATACAAACACTACTACGAATGTGATGTATAAAGAGGTCTATCAAAATTTAATATAGGTTAGTTACCCTAAAATTATTATATTTATTGGTTGTTTATGTATAAAACATACGATCTTATTAGTTAGCTTTGATTCTTACAGGGACTTTGCAAAGCTATGTTACATGTCAAATAAAAATTGTCCATAAGATTTTCCT
The DNA here is from genome assembly GCA_030762895.1 of Sophora flavescens. Classification (NCBI taxonomy): domain Eukaryota; kingdom Viridiplantae; phylum Streptophyta; class Magnoliopsida; order Fabales; family Fabaceae; genus Sophora; species Sophora flavescens. Next base: position 223,689,560 of record CM061062.1, read on the forward strand.
TTTTAACCACTATGGTTTTCTAAATTCATGTCACGGTAGTTGTTTCGATCATTCAACTTCAACTACAACTCATTCTAAAATCCCCGGATTCTTCTTTCTACAACAATTCTAAAATCCCCGGATTCTTCTTTCTACAACAATTCTATTGTGACCATCTCTAGTGTGAATGAATAGAGAAGGATCACACCTACTGAGTCTAAATCCAAACTGCAGTAAAGTTTTAGTCAGACGCTCAAACCATGCCCTTGGGGCTTGTTTTAAACCATAGATAGCTTTGTTTAGGCGACAAACTTGAGCAGGTTTATCACTTACAAAGCCATAGGGTTGGTCCATGTAGACTTCTTCTTCTAGGATCCCATTTAAAAAGGCGTTATTTATATCCAGCTATTGTATAGGCCAACTATAAGTGGCAGCAAAAGTGAGTATGATGCGAATTGTGATAGGTTTTACAACGGGCGAAAAAGTCTCAGTATAGTCCCTTCCAAGCTTTTGATGAAACCCCTTTGCAACTAGACGAGCCTTATATTTATTAACAGACCCATCCGGGTTCTCCTTGACTCTAAACACCCATTTGCACCCTATAGATTGCTTTCCAGGTGGTAAATCCACAAGAGTCCAAGTGCCATTGGCCAGCAAGGCATCAAATTCACACTAGTGGAAAATATACATTAGATGGTAAAGGTTTACGTCAGTTAACCAAAAGCTAGACGTTAAAAAGGAGGCGGTGGCAGTTTTGTAAATATCAGGCTTCATTAATTCAATTTTGACGTCAGTTGTTTTAAGGACTGACGTTAAAAGTGAAGAGGCTTACTTATAACGTCAGTTCAATAAAGAACTGACGTTAAAAGTGAACATTTTAACGTCAGTTCGATAAAGAACTGACGTTATAAGTAAATCTCTTCACTTTTAACGTCAGTCCCTACATCAACAGACGTTAAAAATTATTTTAATAATTTTTTTTTATCTAGTATACGTACGATTCCTTCCGCATTGCCTTCCTCAAAGTTTCAGTTTCACATGAATTGCTTTGATGTTTTGTGTTTCTGTTTTGAAAACTAAAATATATGTGCGAAGTATAAGTTGAATCAATAACCCAAACCGGATCTCATTCATGAAGTGTAATACTGATCGATCGATCTGAGAAGATTGAAAGGGTTTAAAATCCTATAAAAGTTACATTGAAAGGGTTTAAAATCCTATAAAAAGTTACATTGAAAGGGTTTAAAATCCTAAACATTAAAGCTACATCCTATCGAGAGTTTTATGAAATATGCCAAAGGAAAACTATATATACTCAAGACCTCGAAAAACTGGGGGCATGAGAGAGCTCAAGAGAGAGGCAAAAACAGGTGCACCAGATCCGTTTCAAGCAAAGGCGGTGGTTCCAGAGACTTCCAAGATGGTCACTTGCCTGCCAAAGCCGAGGTTTTGGAACTGTGACCCCAGAGCACCTGATTAGCCCTCCAAAGGTGATTCTCCGGAAGGTGATAAGGTGAGCAACTCACACAATGTAATTTACTCGGACTTATCACCCATGCAATGTAATTTACTCAAACTCGAAGTTGTTTGACCATTAAGACAAAGACCTTTGAGTCTAGGAATAGGAAGAAAGAGTGATGAAGTTAATCTCCACTACAGAGCCATATTGTGAAGCGAGAAAATTAAAAGGATGGAAGGAAGCTATTTATAGGAGCAGGGGATGAAGTTACTAAGCTATTCTGATTTTGTTGAAAACTTACCTATAAACTTAATGCTCATTAAGAGGATTGAGTTACAAGGTGCATGGGTAAGTAGCATAGTATACCAAAGGAATGAATGTTTTTGCAGATATCTATACACTTTTAACGCGCTTTTTAAAAAAGCTGGCGTTAAAAGTGTTTTTAATAAAAAATATTAATTGTTAACGTCGGTTTTTATACAACCGACATTAAAAGTTTGATTTTTACTTGATTAAATAAATAGTCGACGTAAATAATCCTATATATTATACACGTGCAGAATGAATATTGGAAATAATGTAATTAATATACGGGAACTTGGCAGTCATCAAATAAGTTGACGTTAAAAATGAGGTGGTGGGTAAACTATTTGCGTCATTTCTATAAATAACTGACGTAAATAATTATTCATTGGTTGTCATGTCCCTGTTGTCCCTCTTAACGCAGATCACTCCATATAGTACTGCAGTTTATTTCTAAACCTTTTTTTTATACAAGTTTATTTTTAATTTTTATTAATTAGCTTGAATTAGTAAACAAATTATTGTGCAAATTAAAATAAATAAACACTTAACATAAAACAAGTTATATGTATAATCAAATCGTATGACATTAATTGAAGCGATTCATAAGTTAAATTACATGATTAAAAGATAAAAAATTTCTACAACATAGCCCTAAAATATAAAAAAGTTTCTGCATCAACATCATTTTCTTCTCAGTCCTGTCATCAGAAACTCCAATGGATGCATCACCTCCCTCACTCGAATTCCAAGATGCAAAGTAAATCCTCAGTCACTAGCAGCGAAAGCAAAGTGAAATGGATCTTTGCATCTTTCTTCTTCAGTGGGGTTCCTTGATGCATCATCTTGAATCCACAATCACTTGCTTCCAAAGCAAAGTGAAAGGGATGACGGGGATGAAATAAAGTGAGAGAATCACATTACGTGATTCACCCAACCTTAATATCCATGCAATGTAATTTACTCAAACTCAGAAGTTGTTTGACCATTAAGACAAAGACCTTTGAGTCTAGGAATAGGAAGAAAGAGTGATGAAGTTAATCTCCACGGCAGAGCCATATTGTGAAGCGGAAAATTAATTAAAAGGAGATGGAAGCTAGGAAGCTATTTATAGGAGCAGTGGATGAAGTTACTAAGTTATTCTGATTTTCTTGAAAACTTATCTATAAACTTAATGCTCATTAAGAGGATTAGGTACAAAGGTGAATGGGTAAGTAGCACAGGAGTCAAGGGAATGAATGTTTCTGCAGAAACTAATAAACCTTTAACGTCCGTTGTGTAATACAACTGACGTAAGAAGTTGTGAGTGTTTTTAACGTCAGTTTCTTAATACAACTTACGTTAAATATATGACATTTAACGTCAGTTATTACTAACAACTGACGTAATAAGTGTGAGAGTTTTTAACGTCAGTTTATTAAGACAACTGACGTTAAATATATGATCTTCAACGTCAGGTTTTACCAAAAACTGACGTAAAATGTTGTTTTATTTTAATTATAACGTTTACCCCCGCGCGCCTTCTCCACTTCTCTACGTCTTTTCTCTTTTCATCACGCTCAACCCTCACTCTCGCTCTCACTCTGCCCTAATCGCGCGCTCATCTCCACCGCAACCACCGCGAGGGCTTCTTCGCCACCACCGTTAGGTACACTCTTAACCCCTAACTCTGTCTTTCCCGCTCCTTCTTTGCAATAACTTGACATCTCTCTTTCCCCTGGCCTTCCCGCGCACTAACTCTCCTTGTCCCTCTGCTCTCAGTAACCACATCGAACGTTGGCCATCACTCGAGCTTCCCCCCCGCCACCACTCGAGCGCCTATTTCTGGCGAGTCTTTAATTAGGGTACATTATTTTATTCACGGTTTTGAGTGCATGCATGTTGCTCTGATGGTTTGAAACTGTAGTCTCAGTAGTTGAAACTTGAAACTGTGAGTTTGAGTTGTTTGGAATGTCTCTATTTTTGGTTTTGAGTGTATGTTGAAACTGTAGTCTCAGTAGTTGTAACTTTAAACCGTGAGTTTGAGTTGTTTGGAATGTCTCTATTTTTTGTTTTGAGTGCATGTTGCTCTGCTGGTTGATCTGTCACGGCCGTGATGCTCATCACGGCTAGGCCGTGATCGGTTACGCCTATGAGGGTCCGATTCGATTGTACGTTACGGCGTGATGGACATCACGGCCGTGCCGTGACTGTGCTTGGCAATGTTCAAAAACTATAGTTTTCAATCTCCCGTATTGTCCTTATATTGGATATATAGATGTTTTGTATATCTACAGGACCTATCTAGTTATTTTTATTTATACTTATGTATTTATTTTGAGTTATAACCTATGTTAATACAAATATATTGTTTTTGAACAGGCATACATATGGATCAGTCGGATAGCCCACATGCACGGGAGGACACTGTTGGGGTTTCGCAGGACCCGATCACGCCTACGCCTGCTGATTCTAGTGTAAGTTTACATGCATGTTATATACTTGTCTTTAGTCCTTCTTGTTAATGTAAGTTTATAATGTTACAACCCTCTATTTTATCATTTTTTTGTCCATACAGACATCACAGGCTCATAGGAAACGGGGGTAGAGGAGCCACCTCGTTGAAGAAACTAGAGAAGGACAGGCGGAGCGGACGTAAGCTTGAGGTGTCCTTCGATGCTAATCTAAATGCCCAGGGACCCCGTGCTAAAGAATTTAATAAGTGAGTGTTTCTACAAGCGAAGCAAGACGTAAGCATCAACTACAACCATCGGAATGACGTTCCCGCGAACGTTAAGGATCGGATTTGGGAGGCTATCACGATATTTTACCTTTACATTCGTTTGATTTACATTATCGAGATAATTATCCGAGTTATAATTCATCCAGTTGTTATATATGTATCTAATGTGTAGGTAGCTTGGATCGTGCCAAATGACGAGGATCATCGTCATAAATGTATGAAAATGGCATCAAAGCGTTGGAATGGGTTCAAGCATGATCTTACCAGGTACTATCTATCCGGGAAGAAGCGGCTTGATAAAATGTTCTCGGATTATCCCTGGATTGATCGGGATACTTGGGATATGTTTGCCAGGAGTCGACGAGGATGAAGAATTTCGGGTTGGTTGATTAAGTTAATTTTGTATGCTTATTATAGATCATTTAACTATATTTAATTATGTGTTTTTGTTTGAATAGGCTAAGGCAAATAAGGGTCGGCGAGAATCGGGTGAAGAACGTCCACCGCCACACCATGTCTCGGGGTGGGTACCATACTCGGATCCAGCAGATGATGGCGGATAGGCTGAGGGCGAAGCGGGAAGAGCACTCTGCTAGGATTGAAAGAGGAGAGGTGCACGAGGGCACACCATCAAGTCCTCCGTCGGACATCGACCGCGAGGATGTCCGGTTAGCCTACCGCATGACAAAGGCGGGATCTTTTAAAGTCGATGCCACTCACGAAGTGGCGATAAGATTGTAAGTAAATAATTAACTTGATTTCAATTGATATTTGTATAGATACTTGCAACACTTTTCACTTGCACGTTTTTTCATTTTTTTTTCATTGTAGATGGATCTTAAAGTAAAATCCTCCCGGGCGCATTCGTCCCTTCTCGGGCGGGGGGACGTCTTGATGATGCTCGCTCTAGGCAAGAAAGACCATCCTGGTCGGGTTCTCGGTGTTCCCGGGAACGTGACCATCAAACAATATTATGGCAAGTCTGCTTCCGCAAAGCGGGTGGTCAATGAAGCATCAATTTTGGCTGACATTACTCAGCACCTCATGACCAACCCAGATATTACATCACATCTGATGCAAGGCTTAATAGCCAACCCATAATTCAAGCAGGCGCTTGCCAGAGAGCTTTCCTCCGTCGGTACATCCCAGGACACCGCAAGGCTTGCCAACGCTTCACATGTGAGTACAAAAGAGAGTTTTAGTATGGCACATGTGGAGGACGATGAGTTGGCAGCTAGGGAGCGGGAGTTGGAAGTCCAGCTCCATGAGCATGAGTTGGAAATGAAAAGGCGTGAGCTTGAGTTGGACTCCAAACGACGTGAGCTCGAAATGTTAGCAAAGGTATTTATTCATTATTAATGTCCAAAATAGTCAAATAATTACTTGTGTTTTTTTAATTATCAAAAACTTATATATTTTATTTTCCTAAACTGAAGGCCAAGTCGACGTCACCTATCACTCGTTTGTTCTCACTTGGTGAGGATTATTCGTATGAGATTTTTGAATGTCCATTGGAGCACGATGGATGGGTGGCACGCCCAAATCAAGAGAGGATATTTTCCTTCGTTGGTGACGATCTCGGGAACGCCTGCGCAGAAATAACGTCTGGATGAACAGCAATGTCATCGACCTGCGGTGCACGTAAGTTAATTTTAATTTTATAACTTATTTATTTTTGGTATTTTTCCATTTGATAATTTATTTTAATTTCAATATATATATTATGTAATTAACATCCACACCCTTTTCATATCTTAGGTATCTCCATCGTCTTCAGCTTGATAAGGGCATTGCATCGCTTTCGGGTTTCTTAGATCCGTCAATCCTTCCGCCCGAGTTCTTTCTTGGCGATGCATTGAGTAAATACATAGGGAAGGTGTTGGGAGACAATCCGAAAGAATTATATCTGGCTCCCTACTTGTATGAATGACCATTGGCGGTTGTTGGTACTTCACCCGTCTAGGCATACTTGTCATATTCTTACGCTCTCTCCACCATGATCCGCCACCGAAGGTGGTGGAAGTCTAGAATATGTAAGTAACTAATCTTAAATTAAATTTAAGTTTTAATATCAGTTGTTTTTAGTTTATTACGCACATGATAAATGAGTTTGTTAATTGATCGACATGATTATTTGTTTATGATAGCGCATGAAGGCGAGTAGCATAAGTTGCGCCAACGGGGAGAAGTAGGACTTCTAAGGCTAAAGCAAATCCTGTATGGAACATCCTCAAGGTTTGGTAGTTTATTTATCAAATAATTATTATTATAATTACTAATTTATGTGTATATTCAACTGACGTTGAAATTAATTTTGTTGGTAGTCTCGATTTCAACCCGACAGGTTGGTCGTGCGGCTATTATGTGATGCTTCATATCTTGAACATAGTCTCCGCATCTATTACGGAAGGATGGAAGAAGGTAATATTTAAACAACTTGTTAAATTATATATTATAGTTTTGAAGATGACTTGCATTGATGTTATTGTTATTATTTGAACGTGTCTAGGCATTTATCGACCAATCGCCTATTGAACAAGATGAGTTAAGAGACTTGAGGATGCGCTTCGCCGAATTCTTCTTCAAGTATGCGGCTGAAAAAGGAATTGCCAACATACCTCCGCACTACTTAGATAAATAGTTTTTTTGTTAGACTTTAGAAACTAATTAATAACATGTATATATATATATATCCTTAGATAGTTTTGTTTTTTAGACATTGGAACTAAATTTTATTTATATATCTACATGGGTTTTGCTTTTAAGTCCCCCATTGTTCCATTTTCCTTTGCAATTACAGAATGTGTGTGATATTACGTATTACTGGGACTGAATGCAGGGATAACTGAGGGGAGTGATATTTTAAAACTGAATTTAAAAAAAAAACTTATTAACGTCAGCTGTATCAAACAACTGACGTTAATAGTATTTTATAAAATATACAGTACTATATTAACGTCAGTTGTTTATTACAACTGACGTTAGTTTTAACAAAATCAACGTCCGTTGTATTAAAGAACTGACGTTAATAGTTTTATTTTAACGTCGGTTTTGTTAAGGAACTGATGTTAATAGTATTATATTTAACGTCAGTTCTCAACTGACGTTAAAATAGTAACTATTAACGTCAGCTGTATTTACGTCAGTCAGTATTCTGACGTAAAAAATCAATTTTAACTGACGTAAAAAGCACTTATTGCACTAGTGTCACACTGCATAGCTTGCTGCCACTATGGTAAGGCTAAGGCTTGCTTAGGAGATGAGGGTTCTGCATGTGTTAACAAGGTACTGGGTTGGGAAGCAAGCTGTCTAGTTTTAGATCTAGTAGCCATAGGGTGAATATTAGTGGGTGGAACCTGTGATTTAGTGGAACTTGATGTGGTTGAATTTGACAATTGTGACTCATAAATGGGTGTTAAACCTGAGTGAAGTGAGGGTAGGAGAGGAGACACAGATGACAAGGGACTAGGATGTGAAGGAGGATGAGGACTATGACTTAGATTAGGTGCTGGTTGTGAGCCAGAATTAGAGAGGGAAGGGCTGGACTGATGAAAACTGGAGGGAACAGAGTGATGAGGCACAACATTGAGAGGCATAGGGTTGCCACCATAAGAGTAAAGAGAGGAAGGACTAGGTGGCACAGGTGCTGGCTTGCCAGCAAAAGGAAACTTCAATTCATCAAATTGAACATCTTTAGAGATGTACAACCTCCCATCTTTGGAAAGACATTTATAACCCTTGTGTGAGGTGGAATAACCAAGAAAGGTACACTCACAAGAACGATATTCAAGTTTATTCTTATTGTAAGGTCTTAAGCAAGGGTAACAAGCACACCCAAAGACCCTAAGAAAATGATAATCAGGTTCAGTAGTTTTGAAAAGCATAGAGTAGGGGGACTGATTTCTCAGAAGTGGAGTAGGGAGTCTATTTATCAAGTATACTGCTGTGGAAAAGGCATGGTCCCAAAATTTTGTGGGAAGAGAAGCTTGGGCCAATAGTGTGAGCCCTGTTTCTACTATGTGACGATGTTTTCTCTCCACCACACAATTTTGGTGATGGGTGTGGGGACAAATGACCCTGTGGACAATGCCAAGGTCAGACAGGAACTTTGTAAAGGGACAAAACTCTCCCCCCCAATCAGTTTGAATAGCCAAGATGTTAGACTGAAATTGCACCTTGATTAACTCCCGAAACTGTTTAAAAACAGTTAGTGTTTCTAATTTTTGTTTAAGGAAAAACAGCCAAGTGTATCTTGAACATGCATCAACAATAGAAAAGTAGTAGGAGTGACCCCCAGTTGAGCACATAGGTGCTGGTCCCCACAAGTCTAGAAAGAGCAATTCAAAAGTTTTGTAATATATAGAAGTAGAGGGATGGGAGGGCAATCTATGGGACTTTCCAAAACAACAAGGAACACAAAAGTCCAACAAAATTTTATTAATATTGGGAACATTACATTGAGTAAGAACTTGTTTAATAGCCAAGTCATTGGGATGCCCTAGTCTACAGTGCCATATATTATAGGTAAGAGGCACTTTATTACATTGAGAGGTTAACAACTGACTCCTAGAACTAGAATTGATTGAATCATCTTTACATAGAGTGACACTAAGACAAGCTGGAACTTGAATCTTGTAAGATGATGAGTGTCTTGGATCTACTGAAAAATTGGAAAACACATAGAGACCTTCAGGAGTAACTGTTCCCTCTAATAGAATTCCGTGATTAACCTGAGATTTAACAAAGAAACCATGAGACAAAAACTCAAAGTACACATAATTATCCTTAGAGAAACGACTGACATTGATAAGGTTTTTAGTTATAGTAGGAACATATAAAAGATATGGGAGAGTGAAGGTGATAGTGGTGTCTATGGGTGAGTTAACACATGCAGATCCAATAGAAGCAATTTTCAAACCAAAGCCATTACCCATATAGATTTGTGCAGGTGTTTGAGTGTCCATTTGCTGAGTCAGATTTGTAGCATTGGAAGTAACATGATGAGTTGCTCCACTATCAGCATACCATGGTCCGTAAAAATTCAGTTCCGAATTAGCTAGCATAGCCATGGGGCCATTGGAAGACCGATTAACGATGATTATCGTGCCCCTGAGTGAAACTGTGAAGAATTGTGCCAAGGAAATTGCTCTAAGCTCGGCTGAAAAGGAACTTGAGAAGGTGTTGGATGCTGAAACCGAGAGAAGCCTTGAGGAATCGAATGCTGAATCGAGAGTAGGCAGCATACTTCAACTGAGAAGGCTGCCTTGAACCAAATGGAGCAACAAGACTAGGCTGGGATTGATTGCCAAAACTGGATTGATTGCCAAAATTGCCATTAGGTGGCTGAAATTGAAAACCTCTGCCATCAGTGTAGTTGGTATCATATCGATACCAACAGTTTGGAGCCTCATGACCATTGCGATGGAAAATCTTACATGAAAGGTTGGATCCACCACGATTTCCATAGCGACCACCACGACCACGACCTCGATAACCAAATCGGCCACCACGTCCTCCTCGGAAACCAGATCCAAAATTCGAATTAGAGGACTGAAATTGCTGTTGAAATTGAGGAGGAAAGGAAGAGGATTAGGAGGACGAAGGAACCTGATTAGAATTTGGTGGCTGAGATGCTGATTGAGTCAAATTGACAGAGAAAGCATCTTGAGCTTGTTTGGATTTGGACCTCTCCAACCTTGATTCATGCAACAGAAGGAGAGATTCTAGCTCCGCAACAGAATAGGGTTCCACACGACTCTCAATTGTTGGAAAGAGGATATGATACTCCTCAGGTAATCCTTCAAGAATGGCATCAATATGCTCATGAAACGTCACCGGACTACCGATTGAAGCAAGAGCATCAATGAGATCTTTGATTCTCAACATGTATTCAGAAATTGTGCGATCTCCTTTTACCATGTGTCGGAGCTCCGATCGTAATTGCATGCTTCTCGCCTTCATTTGAGAGTTGAAGTAACTGTGGAGTTCATCCCACAGCTCCCACGCATGAGTAGAGCCAACTACGCGTGCATGAATGGAGTTAGAGACCGAGTTGAGAAGCCAAATGAAGAGGTACTGGTCTTGAGCTTCCCATGCTTGGAACTCGGGATTCAAAGTGTCACTGAGCCGATCCGCATCAGTGAGGTACCTTGGAGGAATTCGAGGACACGCGACGAATATCTCGAGACGATTCGCACGGATGACAGCTTCAACGATTTGCTTCCAATGAAGGAAGTTCTTGTCAGTGAGCTTGGTGGTGATTACAGACGAGAGGTTAGGAGCGGTTGATGGCACCGGCGGCGGTGGCGGCGATGGATTGTCACCATTGAGCGATGCGGAAGCCATGGTCGAGCAACTCAAGCTCACGATACCATGAAAGAAACCTAACAAAGGATAGAGAGAGAGAGATAGAGGAGAGAATATTCTATAGATTTCTGAAAGTATATTTCTAATTTTTCTTGTATGTGAGGCAGTTACATCTTTGTATTTATACAAGGGGATAGAGTGTTCTAGAGACACTTTGTTGTAACCGCTTAGGGCAGCTGACTCAACAAGGTGCTGATCAGCTGCATGCATTCTAACTATACACCCTAACAATATAATACCTAACTGCTTATTCATTTTATTGCATAAATATATTCCCAAACACAATATAAAATGACACTAATATTTATTCAAAACATTGCAATATCCCATGCATCGTATGGGTCTAAGTTCTAGTTCAATTAATAAAATTTGGTAAGAATAGGTAATTTTTAAATTTTCAACCACTTGGGTATTAAAGTCACTTGATGATAATGGTGTAGTTCATACCATGCTTATAAGAAATTATTTTAATTTTATATTCTCTTTTTTGATTTTTTGACATTAGGCTTATATGGTAGTTCCATCCAATGTGATGTTTTTTTAAAAAAAAAAACTAAAATCCCTTTCTTTCTTTTTTCCTAGACAAAGTGACTGTTTGGGAACACTGAAATTTTTTAGTTTCAGCTGTTTCTCATATTAAAATCCGTTTCTTAAATAATCTATCATGTTGGCTTTCTTGCTTAAATTTTGAAAAAGCTTTAATTTTGTAAAAGAGATGTTTTTTAACCAGCTGAAAGGGTGAGCTGCTTGATGGTTTTTTTTTTTAGATTATGCTTTAATAAGATGGTGAATGTCCCATATTAACCCCAATCCCAATCAGTCCCTTGTATGAACTTTGCTTCTCTTCTTCCATGTGCGTATGCGATGAATCTGTGGGTTGGCTTGAGACGCGGACTTTTCCTATCATACATTAACGATTTTTTTTTATTCTTACGGTACTTGTATTTCTATTTCACTGCATATTTGTTTCAATAGAATTTTTTTCATGTTTATAAAAAAAAATTACAAGTTTCATTCGATTTTTTTATAATAGAAAAAATTGATGAAAAATATTAAAAAAAATCTACAGGTTTTAATATTATAAAAAAACCAAATTATTATAAATATAAACAAATAATTTTATACCCTTTTTCGTAATTACCATATAAAAGTGATATTTTTGCATACCACCCAAATGAAATAGATTATCTTAAAATCGTTTTTCAGCAAACATACCCAAACAAAAATAGATTCCTTCCTAAACACACTCCAAGAGCCCAGTAAAGGAGAGGCTCCACTTGATGCATATGCCATCAACAAAGGCTCCATCTCCACCGGAGGAGAAATGAAGAGCTTCCTCCCACTGTATCCTCTCGCCCCAATCTTCGCCTGAAAAATCAGCAGGGGAATTTCCTTCACGAAGCACATGACTGAACTGCACGACCCACCCCCTGTTGATGACCACGCTAATCTCCCAAACCAGCGACGCAAAATGGTGAAAGGTGGGAGGAGTAGCCATGGAAATCAACCTGAGAGCTTCTGTTGAATCGGAGAACACGAAGGTCTTCCTAACCCCTTCTTCCCAAGACATTTGAAGACCCTGAAGAATGGCATGAAGTTCAGCTTCCAGGGCAGTTGAAACACCAATGGATCCTACTACCTATTTAATCCAGGTACCAGTTCTGTGTCTGAGAATAGCTCCGTAGCCTACCTTCCCAGGGCTCCTAAATGTGCTCCTATCTATATTGAGAATGAACTCAAAACCTGTTGGGGGCTCCCAATTACAACCCTTGTGGAAACTCTGTTCTGATTTTGATTTACCAAATGCAGGCTAATAATGGTCGCAAGGTTAGAGGCTGCCATTGGCAGCTTCCAAGGTTCCCCAATCTCGTTGGAGAAACAGTGACTGTTGCGGTCTCACCAGATCCACCACAGAGTAGCAAGAAAAATAGCACCTGTCTGCTGATGTTGCTCTCTAACCTAGGTAACAACGTCTCCTTCTTGATAGAACTGTAAATTGAAAATTCCCATCATGTCCCAAATACGTTTAGCAAAAATGCAATATTTGAGGTAAGGAAGAGGGACTTCATTAGCCTGATTACATCTCTGGCAAATAGCTGAGGTAGACATCCCTCTGGCTACCCACAGAGAATTTGTAGGTAAAGCCTCATGAGAAACAGTCTAGAGAAGAAATTTGATCTTCCCTAGAGTAGGGATCTTCCAGATCCAAGTCCAACTGCATTGAGCCTCGGTGGACCCAGAAGAATATAAAAGCCAACGATACCCATATCTAGCAGTGTAGGTGCCATCCAAATTCCCTGACTAAGCCCAGGTGTCATCAACATGACTAGAAAAATTATTCTTCAACTCAGCAATTTCCTGATAAACTGACTCAGACAGAGGGCTTCTAAGAATTCCCATATTCCAGCCATTTTCGTCCCAAATATCCCTCAATTGGAGATTTGAGTCCTGAATATCGACATAAGGAACGAAACTTGCTAGTATCCCATGGCTACTCCAAGCATTGTACTAGAAAGAAACCTCCCCATTTCCAACTCTGAAATAGTATCCTGCCTTCAAATACTGTTTAGCCTTTGCAATAACATGCCAAGTATTAGAACCCTGAGTGGTGTTGCCGTTTAAAACTCCTTCAGGGCCTATGTTACTATTCTTGATGATATGGACCCACAACTTTAAGGGACAATGCTGTAGATCCCAAACCAGTTTCCCAAGTAAAGAAATGTTAGCCACTGTAGCTTCCCTAACACACAAACCACCATACTTCTTGGGTTTAGCAACTTTCTCCCATCCCACCAAATGAATGCCTTTATCTGAAGAGCCTTTCCAAATGAAGTCTCTAACCTTCTTATCAATTGAATTGCAAATACTTTCGGGGAGTCAATTTATCTGCATGCAGTAGGTATGAATGGAGGATAAAACTGAAGAGGCCAATGTCAATCTCCTAGCTCTGTTTAACAGCTTGGATTTCCATCCGACCAACCTAGAGTTGAGTTTATCAATGATAAAACTGAAATCGTCTTTCTTAGCCCTTCCCTTAACCATAGGAAAGCCAAGATATATTTACCCAAGTCACGAGTGAAAGGAATACCAGAGATTTCTCTGAATTTCTATTGCTTAACAAGAGGAATACCAATAGAAGCAAAACACTTAGACTTCTCAATGTTAACTTTAAGACCCGAACCCTACTAAACTGCTCAAAAATGTCTCTGATAAGCCGAACTTGCTTACTTTTAGCTTTCACAAAAAGGGGCACATCATCCGTAAATAATAAGTGAGATATAGATGGGCCATTTCTGGTGACCTGCACTGGCTGCCAAGTATGTGATGAAACTTGTTCAGCAATGTGTATAGACAGCTTCTCCATATAAAGAAGGAATGGATAGGGAAAAAGGGGGATAACCCTATCTGAGACCTCTTGTAGGGGAGAAAGGCTGTAGTTTTTCACCATTCCACAACAAAGTCATAGAGGAAGATGTAACACAAAACATAATCAGATTAATGACATTTATAGGGAACCCAAAATCCTCAAGGCACCTTTTAAGACAAGTCCAATCCATATTATCATAGGCCTTTTCCAGATCAAGTTTAAAAATAAGGCTCCCTTTCTTACTTTTAGACTTATTCATAGAATGAATGATCTCTTGGAGAACCAAAGCATTATCTTGAGTCCCTCTCCCTGGAAGGAAACTATTTTGAAGAGGGCCAGTCAGATTATTCAAAATAGGTCTCAACCTATTAACCAAGACATTTGTAATAGTTTTATACAAAACATTACATAGACTAATAGGTTTGAATTTCATAAAGTTACCTGAGTTATCCAACTTAGGAATAATATCAATGAGAGCTTGAGAAATAGTAGGATCAAAATACCCAGTTGAGAAAGCTTCAGCTACCAAATGCCACACCTCGTCACCAATAATATGCCAATACTGCTTATAGAAGATAGTTTGAAACCCATCTGGCCAAGGGGCTTTATAGGGCTTTATAGAGTGAAGAGCTTTTGAAACTTCTTCCTTGGTTACAGGGTTGTTAAGTGATAAAACATCATTCTCCCTGGTAGTGTGCTCACCATATAAGTTAAAATAATGATCAGCAGGACCTTCATTTGAAGAACAAAACAAACTCTTGTAATATAACCCAGCTTCCTCTGCCAATTGTAACCCATCAGAACACCAGGCACCCGACTGTAAATACAGTCCAGGGATTTTATTCCTTTTCCTTATTGTAACAGTTTAAGCATGAAAAAATGAGGTATTTCTATCCCCCAATCTCACCTAGTTCTCTCTAGATTTTTTGTACCAAAAGGCTTCCTCTTGGAAAAGAACTCAATCATATTCACGCTGCAATTTATTTTCCAAAATGAGCAAAGAGACTGGATCAACTTTCTCAAGAGTCCTTTGAACACCTTTGATCCGAGCCTCCAAAGATCTCTTATTTTTGAAAATATTCCCAAAAATATTTTTATTAAAGCTAAGAGAAGCCTCCTGAACTGCATCAATCTTACGCATCACCCCAACATCACTAGAACACTGTGTCTGTTTAACAACCTCACGATAATTATTAGCTTTATCTCCTTGCTTTATTAGTTTATTATCACATTAGATTAGTAACTATTTTCTGTTACTGTGATAATTAGATGATAAATCAGTTAGATTGGTTAGCATGGATAAGCCTATTTGTTAAATGTCTAAGTCTGTTAGGTTACAAAGCTCCAAGGCTTTCTATATAAACCTCTCCTCTGTAAAGTCTAAATCAATTCAATACATACTAGTGCAAAATATACAATATACGGGAAAGGTTTACGTCAGGTAACCAAAAGTTAGACGTTAAAAAGGAGGCGGATATAGTTTTGTAAATATCAGGTTTCATTAATTCATTTTTAACGTCAGTTGTTCTAAGGACGGATTTTAAAAGTTAATTGACACGTTTAACGTCAGTTCTATGAAAAACTTACGTTAAAAGTGAATTCACTTTTAACGTCAGTTGTTCATAGAACTGACGTTAAAAGTGAGTCACTTAACTTTTAACGTCCATTTTTTCATGATGAGTGTGATTACACCTCATATTTCATTGTCATTTTGCATGCATTTTCATATAGTCTAAGTATACTTAATTTGATTTTTGTTGATTTTTACTTTGGAACGGGTAAGGTGGTGTTGTGGTGTTGTTTTGCAGAAATTATGGATTAAATGCTCAGGATTAGCCATGATGGAGCTTGGATGAAGATGAGACTTGAAAAGTGAAGAAAATGAGTCAAACAGAGCCCATCACGGCCTAGCCGTGATGACTATCAAGGCCATGATCGAGCAATAACTGGAAAGAAAGAAGACAAAAGTCAGAACTGGTCACGGCCTAGCTGTGATGCCCATTACGGCCGTGACCTGTCATCAGTGAACCCCGAACCCTCACAGCGGAATCGGTCACGGCCTAGCAGATGATGAGCATCACGCGCCGTGATGGACCAAAAAAAAAGAAGCGCCCATGGCGAACCCGTCACGGCCGGCCGTGATGGCCATCACTACCGTGACGCGCATTATTTGAATCTATAAATAAGGATCTGGGAAGAACAGAGAGGAGAACTTTTACCCTAAAAAGACATTTTCTCTGAACCAGGGGCTACTGTGACTGTTGTGGAAAGCTTCCATGGAGTTTCTTCTCTCCTTTGTTCCTATTTCTTTTCTTTTGGCTTTCTCTATGACTATGAGTAGCTAAATTCTCTTTTTGTTGGGATTAGATGTAGCTAAACCGAATCTCATGTATTTGCCTTGATTGATTAGTCTATGTTTATGCTTCTTTATTAGTGTTTGATTCCTATGCTTAATGCTTTTTGTGTTTGATCACCCATGAATTGTTCTGAGATTTGATTTGCAATTGGGAAGTTCTTATCAATTCTTGATCTGGAATTAATCACCTAGTAAACCTTGCATCTAGGAATGAATTTTGGTTTATTAGTAATCGTGTAATCCCTACTCTTAATGCAAATTCATTAATTAAGCCACCTAAGGAATTAGGGTTTAATTAGGGAATTTAGGCTCTTGTCATCTAAGGAATTAGTACTTGAGTAATCTTGTGGGTTGATTTTAATATTTGAAGCATAAATTGGATTGATGGTCTTAGTATTGCATGATGCAAAGGTTTAGTGAAGTTTAATCACAACATCTTTCATCATATTTGAAGAATCCCCTTTTTGCATTCCAAGTGTTTGATAAAAATCCAAAAAGAACTTGTTTCTTTTATTTTGTTATTTTAAATTTTAACTCTTGTTGGACTTGGTATTTAATATTGAGCTCCCTTCCATCCAAATATCCGCTTAGATAGTAGTTGATTTGTTACGTGCTAGTACTTGTCTCAGTCCTCGTGGGAATGATATCCCTCTTACCTCTTTACTACTTGTGCGACTTGGTATACTTGCCAAGACACGTCAACAAGTTTTTGCGCGATTCTTGGGGACTTGTGTTTCAATATTAGCATACCCATTTCGATTACTAATTTAAGCACACTTTTATTTTTTCTGTTTTATTATCCGTTTCTCTTTGCTATCATTTAGTGCTAACATTCTTGGTCTCTAGGATTTTGTGCATGTGAGGTACTATCCCGGTTGACCAACTTCTCTACGATCCTGAAATAGAAAAAAAAATTAGGGAGAATCGGAGTCAAGCAAGACAGCGGAAGTTATTAGCACAACAAGAAAGAGAACAAGAGACCTCTACTTCACAAGTTCATCAAGAACCACTTGAGATGGCAGGCAATGGTGAGGGTGTTCCATGGAGGACACTTGGGGATTATGCCAATACAAATGTCAATCGGCATGTCACTAGCATAGTGAGGCCTCCAGTGAATCGCAACAATTTTGAGATCAAGCCGGCTCTCTTGAATATTATGCAACAAAATCAATTTACCAGGGATGGAGAAGGAGGATCCTAATAATCATGTCTCCAACTTCATTGAGTTATGTGATACGATGAAGATAAATGGTGCTCACTGATGATGCAATTCGCCTAAGGTTGTTTCCTTTCTCTCTAAGAGATAGAGCCAAGGCTTGGCTCCAATCTCAACCAAGGGGGAGCATCAATACATGGGATGACTTAGAGGCTAAATTTCTTGCAAGGTTCTTTCCCACCTCAAGATTTGTGAAGACACAGGGTGATATCACAAGCTTTGTTCAATAAGAGGGTGAAACTCTTCATGACACATGGGAAAGGTTCAAAGACTTGCTCCAAAAATGTCCAAATCATGGGTTTGATGATCTGGTTCAAATGCAAACATTTTGCAATGGATTGAAGCCATCAACCAAGCTTATGTTGGATGCCTCAGCTGGAGGTTCCATGAACACAAAGACACCGGAGGAAGAATTGCCTTTGATAGAAGCTATGGCATCTAATGACTATCTGATGCATCATGACCGAGGTACCACATTAAGAAAGGGAGTGTTGGAGTTAGACTCACAAACTGCACTTTTGGTTCAAAATAAGCTTATGACACAAAAACTTGAGTCCATTACCAAGCAACTAGCTCAACTCCCACAACAACTCCAAACCATGCAAGGGACAACCATGCCACCTCAACAGGTAATGATATGTGATTTTTGTGGAGGAGATCATGATAATGGAAATTGCGAGGCCACACCTAGTTTCCATGAGGAAGCTAATTATATGGGGAACTATGGGTGGCAAGGTAACAACCAATATTCTAACAATTACAACCAAGGGTGGAGGAATCAAACAAGTTTTGGTTGGAAACAAGATGCCGGACAAGCAAGTAAGCCTCATCCCACACAACCGCCTCAAGGCCAGACTTCTATCTTGGAGAACACCCTCAATCAATTCATGCAAATGTCCATGCCAAACTAGAAAAACACCGATGCTTCCATAAAAAACTTGGAGGTTCAAGTTGGACAAATTGCAAAGCACCTAGCGGAACAATCTAGCGGCAGTTTTTCAGGTAATACTCAAATAAATCCTAAAGAGCATTGTAAGGCTGTTGTTTTGAGGAGTGGTAAAGTCTTGTGAAAATGAGCGGTGAGCCTTTGTTGATAAATAAGAGAGTTGCTGAAAAAACTGAGTTGAGTGCTGAAAAAAGAGCGAAAAATGAGGAAAAAGGCAAAGAGGTTGTAATAGAGGAAGAAGAAAAAGATAGTGAAAAAGACAAGAGAGAAAAGTTAGTGGATGAAGATTCAATTTTGAGGAAGAGTAAAAGTCAAATTTTGAAAGATGGAGACAAGCCTCAAGAGATCCCTTCTTATATAAAGTTGCCGTATCCTCACTTAAGCAAGAAGAAGGAGAAGGAAGAGCAATTTGCCAAATTTCTTGACATCTTTAAGAGGTTACAAATCAACATACCCTTTGCTGAAGCACTAGAGCAAATGCCAACTTATGCAAAGTTCATGAAGGAGTTACTTACGAAGAAAAGGAGGTTCAAAGAAGATGAGACTGTTGCCTTGACGAAGAATGTAGTGTGATACTTCAAAGAAAGCTACCTCCAAAGCTTAAAGATCCTGGTAGTTTTACAATCCCTTGCACAATTGGGAGTGTTGATATTGGGAAGGCCTTGTGTGACTTGGGGGCGAGTATCAATTTGATGCCGCTTTCAATCTTGAACAAGCTTGGAGGTGGTGAAGTGAAACCAACAAGGATGGCATTGTAACTAGCCGATAGATCAATCAAGCGTCATTTTGGTATTATGGAAAGATGTTTTGGTTAAAGTGGATAAGTTTATCTTCCCATCGGATTTTGTGATATTAGACATGGAGGAGGATGCAGAAGTTCCACTTATATTAGGGAGACCTTTTCTAGCAACTGGTCGTGCTTTGATAGATGTACAAAAAGGCCAACTTCAACTCAGAGTACAAGATGAAGAGGTTATTTTCAATGTATTTGAAGCCATGCATCGCCCGAGTGATGAAGAGAATTGTTTCCGCATGGACATTGTGGATGTAGTGGCTAAAGAAGTCTTTGCACATCAGCACCATTGTTGACATGTCTAGGCAAGTATACCTAGTCGTACAAGTAATAAAGAGGTAAGAGGGATATCGTTCCCACGAGGACTGAGACAAGTACTAGCACGTAACAAATCAACTACTATCTAAGCGGATATTTGGATGGAAGGGAGCTCAATATTAAATACCAAGCCCAACAATAGCTAAAATTTAAAATAAACAAAATAAAAGGAACATGTTCTTTTTAGGATTTTTATCAAACACTTGGAATGCAAAAAGAGATTCTTCAAATATGATGAAAGATGTTGGGATTAAACTTCACTAAGCCTTTACCTCATGAAATACTAAGACCACCAATCCAATTTATGCTTCAAATATTAAAATCAATCCATAAGATTACTCAAGTCCTAATTCCATAGATGACAAGAGCCTAAATCCTCTAATTAGACCCTAATTCCTTAGGTGGCCTAATTAACGAATTTGCATTAAGAGTAGGGATTACACGATTACTAATAAACCAAAATCCATTCCTAGATGCAAGGTTTACTAGGTGATTAATTTAAGATCAAGAAATGATAAGAACTTCCCAATTGCAAATCAAATCTCAGAACAATTCATGGGTGATCAAACCACAAAAAACATTAAGCATAGTAATCAAACACTAACAAAGAAGCATAAACATAGATTAATCAATCAAGGTAAATACATGAGATTCTTTTTAGCTACATCTAATCCCAACAAAAAGGGGATTTAGCTACTCATAGAGAAAGCCAAAACCACAACAATAGGAACAAAGGAGAGAAGAAACTCCATGGAAGCTTTCCACAACAGTCACAGGAGCCCCTGGTTCAGAGAACAACTTTTTAGGGTAAAAAGTCATTCTTCTGTTCTGCCCAGATCCTTATTTATAGATTCAAATAATGCGCGTCACGGCCGTGATGGCCATCACGACCAGGCCGTGACGGGTTCTGCCATGGGCGCTTCTTTAATTTTTTGTCTGTCACGGCCGTGATGCTCATCACGGCTAGGCCGTGGCCAGTTCTGCCTGTGAGGGTCTGGTTCAGCTGACAGGTCACGGTCGTGATGGGCATCACGGCTAGGCCGTGACCAGTTCTTACTTTTGCCTTCTTTCTTTCCAGCTATTGCTCGTTCATGGCCGTGATGGGCTCTGTTTGGCTCATTTTCTTCACTTTTCAAGTCCCATCTTCATCCAAGCTCCATCATGGCTAATTCTGAGCATTTAATCCATAATTCCTGCAAAACAACACCACAACACCGCCTTACCCGTTCCAAAGTAAAAATCAACAAAAATCAAATTAAGTATGCCTAAACTATATGAAAATGCATGCAAAATGACAATGAAATATGAGGTGTAATCACACTCATCAAATCACCCCAAGTTTAAGACTTTGCTTGTCCTCAAGCAATCACCAAGGCCAGAAGATATAAATAATCAGAGCATGGATAGTGAACCAAGAACCCGAGTAACTAATCCAAGTAACAGGCATTTTCAAATAAATAACCAAGAGATAATCAATTTCAAGTCCAATTAGAAGCTTAGGTCTCCTAGACTCATATTCTCACTGATTCGGGCACTCTTTCTCACCTCACTCAAGTGTTTAAGGGTATATGACAATTCGCTCAATTTCCTCAAGGAATGAATTCTATCATAAGCTTGACTAATAACCAAATCTCTACTTTATTAATGAAAACACTTAAGAATCAAGAGGTCTTTTACTTTGGTTGAAACGGGGCCATGGGATTAATCGTTAGGTGGGGAAATCAAGAAAAGGAAATTTCAAGAAGGCTAAACAAAATATCAAGCATTGCAAAGCATGACACCTTCTAAAACACCCTTTTGGGTTTTGATTCATTTTTTCACATTTCTTTCTTTCTTTTTATTTTATTTCTCACTTCCTTTTGTCATCCCCTTCTCTTTATTTATATATATATATATATATATATATATATATATATATATATATATATATATATATAATTTGGAGAAGGGGAGATTTTCAATTCAAGAGAAATATTTTTCTAACTTTCTCATCCCATACTTTTTCAAACTACCTTTTTACCCTTTTGTGCAATACTTTAGAAGGTCTCCTACCAAGATATTTCAAGGTACCAAGAAAAGTATTTTATTCTTGTAGGCTCAAAATCAGGCAACTAAGGGGTAGCATTTAATCAATCAAAGCTCAGAAGGCCGGAAAAATACCTAGTGCCTCAATAATTTTAAAAAATGTTTTAAAAAATTTTTAAGCTTCAAAACGGTTTCAAGTCAAGTTCTAGAGAATACAATTCAAGAGGAATAAAACACTCTATCACAAAGAATGGGGTAGATTTAGTGAGTACCCCTTTTTGGCTCAAAAATCTCACATTTAGTAGTTCAAAAATCAATGAGAAACACAAATCTACGGAACCACATGCTAATTATCAACTATCAAAGATCATCTCAAGCATTTTTATTTGTAGCCTTATCACAAGAATAAAAAAATTGGGTTCAACAATTCACTATCTCAATTTATTTGGCACTAAGTTCTCACAATTGGATGCATAATCTAAGCAAGGGGCAATCTAATCCTGTGATCATGCAAAACTATGCCTATATGAGTGCAACATGAAAAATGAAAAAAAAAATAAAAATTTGCAAAAATACCCCTACCCCAAGCTTGAAAATTTACATTGTCCCCAATGTAAATAATCAAGTCGGAGAGAGGAGAAAAACGAAACAACTCACTGAGGTGGTAGCGGGTGCTGGCTCACATGCCTAGTCAAAAGGATGCTGGAAAATGTGTCACGGCCGTGATGGCTATCACGGACAGGCCGTGATCAATTATGGTCCATAGGAGCTGGCCTGTCATGGCCGTGATCTCTATCACGGCTAGGCCGTGATACTCTCTGGTCTTCAGGGTCCTTCTCATCACACCCGTGATGGATATCACGGCTGGGCCGTGATCCGTTCTGATCTTCATGGTTAGCTCATCACGGCCGTGACCACTATCACGGCCTGGGCGTGATGACTTCTGCTTTAATTTTTGTTTGTCTTCTTGCTCTTCCTTCCTTCTTACCCTGAAAACACTTGGTAAACCTGTTAATTTATGATTTTTTTCCTCTTGATCTTCTCAAATTATTCAAGAGCTAAATTCAAAAAACAAATGGAAAAGGGAAAGAAAACTTGGGTTGCCTCCCAATAAGCGCTTCTTTAACGTCACTAGCTTGACGGTTTTTATTCTAACACAAACTAACTAAAACATGTGAAACACACAACTAGCAACAAGAAAATAAAAGTAAATTAAAGTGAAGGGCTAAGAAAAACTCATTGAGAAGCTTCCACCCGGATCCCATTGCTTATAGCATAAGGTCCAATGGATGCTTAACATGTAAGATCCTCCTCCCGGATCCCATGGCTTGAAGAATGGCAATTGTAGAAGCAATATGATTCTATCCACAATTCCTCCTGGCAAGTGTGTGGAAACTCCATTGACCTCTTTAACTACAATAATGAACTCACTTCCTCTCGGGTCAAATGGTATTTTCACAAGGAAATTTGACAGACGAGTGGAAGGGACTAACTTTGCAGTGTCCACACATGCATGTAAGCTAACATATTTATCCAATGCAGCAATTTCAGGTTTCTTAGCAAGCATGGTGGATTAAATGTTTTCCAAATGACTTGTCTTCTCAATTGTTCTTTCCCAAGGATTTGTGAAAGGTAATTCCTCTTCTTGTGACTCGTCTACCACCACCACTTCATCTTCATTTTGATCCATCCCCACAACCATATTTTGCTCAAATTTTGCTTCACGTGGCTCTTTGGGAATCACTTGTAAACATGGTGGTGGTGGTGGTAAATACGAACAAAAGGTTTCTCATTCCTCCTTGGAGCCTCTATATACAAGCTTACCCGTCATACAATCAACTTGTGCTGGAATATCATGATCTCCCAAATCTATGTAGTCTCCCCAACACAAGTTGTTCTCTAAAGTGTGACTTGAGGCTTCCTCATCAGATGGATAATAATAGTTGTCCATGAATTACATCCACCTTGCACAAACACAACTCAAAAGAAAAGATCAAATACATACAAAAAAAATAAAAAATAAAATTGTGCTTAAATTAGTAATCGAAATGGGTATGCTAATATTGAAACCTCAATCCCCGGCAACGGCGCCAAAAACTTGTTGACGTGTCTATGCAAGTATACCTAGTCGTACAAGTAATAAAGAGGTAAGAGGGATATCGTTCCCACGAGGACTGAGACAAGTACTAGCACGTAACAAATCAACTACTATCTAAGCGGATATTTGGATGGAAGGGAGCTCAATATTAAATACCAAGCCCAACAATAGCTAAAATTTAAAATAAACAAAATAAAAGGAAAAAGTTCTTTTTAGGATTTTTATCAAACACTTGGAATGCAAAAAGAGATTCTTCAAATATGATGAAAGATGTTGGGATTAAACTTCACTAAACCTTTGCCGCATGCAATACTAAGACCACCAATCCAATTTATACTTCAATTATTAAAATCAACCCACAAGATTACTCAAGTCTTAATTCCTTAGATGAAAAGAGCCTAAATCCCCTAATCAGACCCTAATTCCTTAGGTGGCCTAATTAACGAATTTGCATTAAGAGTAGGGATTACACGATTACTAATAAACCAAAATCCATTCCTAGATGCAAGGTTTACTAGGTGATTAATTCCAGATCAAGAAATGATAAGAACTTCCCAATTGCAAATCAAATCTCAGAACAATTCATGGGTGATCAAACCACAAAAAGCATTAAGCATAAGAATCAAACACTAACAAAGAAGCATAAACAAAGATTAATCAATCAAGGCAAATACATGAGATTCGGTTTAGCTACATCTAATCCCAACAAAAAGGGGATTTAGCTACTCATAGAGAAAGCCAAAACCACAACAATAGGAACAAAGGAGAGAACAAACTCCATGGAAGCTTTCCACAGCAGTCACAGGAGCCCCTGGTTCAGAGAACAACTTTTTAGGGTAAAAGTCTTCTAGGGTAAAAAGTCATTCTTCTGTTCTGCCCAGATCCTTATTTATAGATTCAAATAATGCGCGTCACGGCCGTGATGGCCATCACGGCCAGGCCGCGACGGGTTCTGCCATGGGCGCTTCTTTAATTTTTTGTCTGTCATGACCGTGATGCTCATCACGGCTAGGCCGTGACCAGTTCTGCCTGTGAGGGTTTGGTTCAGCTGACAGGTCACGACCGTGATGGGCATCATGGCTAGGCCGTGACCAGTTCTGACTTTTGCCTTCTTTCTTTCCAGCTATTGCTCGTTCATGGCCGTGATGGTCATCACGGCTAGGCCATGATGGGCTTTGTTTGGCTCATTTTCTTCACTTTTCAAGTCCCATCTTCATCCAAGCTCCATCATGGCTAATTCTGAGCATTTAATCCATAATTCCTGCAAAACAACACCACAACACCGCCTTACCCGTTCCAAAGTAAAAATCAACAAAAATCAAATTAAGTATGCCTAAACTATATGAAAATGCATGCAAAATGACAATGAAATATGAGGTGTAATCACACTCACCAACCACTCCTCTACTCTTGAGAATGTAATTATGACCTCTATTGAAAATCTTGATGAGAAAGAGGAGAAGGAAATAGAGGAGTGTTTGTGTGATTTGGAAGCTCAACCCAATCAACTTGCTGTCAATACTAAGAAAGAAGAGCTCAAAAAGGATGAAGTCCAAGAGAAGCTCAAGTTATTGCTTAAACCTCTACCTCCCCACTTGAAATATGTGTTTCTTGGTGAGAATGATGAAAATCCTGTCATAGTGAGCAATGTATTGTCCAAATTGGAAGAGGAGAAACTTGTAAGGGTGCTTAGAGAGCATAAAACAGCTATTGGATGGTCCATCTTAGATTTGAAAGGTATTAGCCCTACATTTTGTATGCACAAGATTATGATGGAGACTGAATTTAAACCGGTGGTCCAACCGTAAAGGAGGCTCAATCCTACAATGAAAGAAGTGGTAAGGAAGGAGGTGCTGAAACTCCTTGAAGCCGGAATGATCTATCTGATTTTCGATAGTGCTTGGGTGAGTCCGGTACAAGTGGTTCCCAAGAAAGGTGGCGTGACCGTTGTGAAAAACGAGAAGAATGAGTTAAACCCAACTAGAACGGTCACCGGTTGGCGAATGTGTATAGATTACCGGAAGCTAAATCAAGCTACTAGGAAAGATCACTTCCCACTTCCATTTATGGACCAAATGTTGGAGAGGTTGGCCGGGCAAGCTTATTATTGTTTCATGGATGGTTATTCGGGTTATAACCAAATTGCGGTTATCCCGGAAGACCAAGAGAAAACTGCCTTCACATGTCCTTTTGGAGTTTTTGCCTATCGGAAGATGCCTTTCGGTCTTTGTAATGCGCCTGCAACATTTCAAAGGTGCATGCTTTCCATTTTCTCTCATATGGTAGAAAAGTACATTGAAGTTTTTATGGATGATTTTTTTGTTTTCGGTTCCTCTTATGATAATTGCTTGTCTAACCTTACTGCTGTGTTAAAGAGGTGCATGGACACCAATTTAGTCTTAAATTGGGAGAAGTGTCATTTTATGGTGCAGGAGGGCATTGTGCTTGGGCACAAGATTTCAGCTAAGGGGATCGAAGTGGATAGATCCAAGATTGATGTAATTGAGAAACTACCTCCACCAGTGAATGTCAAGGGTGTGATCAGTTTTCTTGGTCATGCAGGCTTTTACCGGCGGTTCATCAAAGACTTCTCAAAGATACCCAAGCTGTTGTGTAGCCTTTTGAACAAGGACACACCATTTGTGTTTGATACTGCTTGTCTTACTTCTTTTCAGATTTTGAAAGAAAAGTTGATCACCGCTCCCATTCTTGTTGCACCCAACTGGGAGTCACCATTTGAATTAATGTGTGATGCCAGTGCTACGCAGTTGGGGCAGTTTTGGGACAGAGAAGGGAAAAGTTTTTCCATGCCATTCACTATGCTAGCAAGGTTCTCAATGAGAACCAAATAAATTATACAACAACTGAAAAAGAGTTGCTAGCCATAGTGTTTGCATTGGAAAAATTTCGTTCATACTTGATTGGGTCCCAGGTCACTATTTTTACTGATCATGCTACAATTAAATATTTGTTGACTAAGTTAGATTCAAAACCAAGACTCATAAGGTGGATTTTATTGTTGCAGGAATTTGACTTAGTCATTAAGGACAAAAAGGGCAGCGAAAATATGGTGGCTGACCACTTATCTCAGTTAGTGAATGAAGAGGTTACTGCAAAAGAAAAGGACATTCGGGATGATTTCCCTGATGAGGCTTTATTTCTAGTGCATGAAAGACCATGGTTTGCCGACATGGCAAATTTCAAGGCAGCCAACATTGTTCCAGAGTAACTCACTTGGCAACAAAAGAAAAAATTCTTCCGGGATGCCAACCATTTCATGTGGGATGACCCATTTTTGTTCAAGGTTGGACCGGATGGCTTATGGAGGAGGTGTGTTAGTCAAGAGGAAGCGAAGAGTATCTTGTGGCATTGCCATAACTCTCCATATGGTGGACATTACAATGAGGAGAGGACAACTGCAAAGGTCCTCCAATCTGGGCTCTTTTGGCCCTCAATCTTCAAGGACTCTTACAATCACGTGAAGAGTTGTGACAAGTACCAAAGGACTGGGAACATATCTAAAAGGGATGAGATGCCACTTCAAAACATATTGGAGGTTGAAGTATTTGATTGTTGGCACATAGATTTTATGGGTCCACTTCCACCTTCATTCTCCAATCAATATATCTTGGTGGCGGTGGACTATGTTTCTAAATGGGTGGAGGCCGTTGCAACACTGAAGAATGATGCACAAACAGTAATTAAGTTCATCAAAAAGAACATTTTTGCCCGGTTCGGTGTCCCAAGGGTCCTTATAAGTGATGGGGGATCTCACTTCTGCAACTCACAACTGAAAAATGTGTTGACCAAGTATGATGTGAGGCATAAGGTGGCATCTCCATATCATCCGCAAACAAATGGGAAAGCGGAGGTCTCTAACCGGGAGATTAAGCGAATTCTGGAAAAAACTATGGCCACTTCAAGAAAAGATTGGGCAAAGAAGCTTGTCGATGCCTTGTGGGCTTACCAGACTGCATTAAAAACTTATTTGGGGTTATCTCCGTTTCAGATGGTCTATGGGAAGACATGTCATCTACCCGTAGAGTTGGAGCATCGAGCCTTTTGGGCATTGAAGTTCTTGAATTTTGATGCCACTTTGGCGGGCGAGAAAAGAGTCAATCAGCTGCATGAATTAGAGGAGATGCGCCTTAATGCATATCAGAATGCAGCTATTTACAAGCAGCGAGTCAAGAATTATCATGACAAGAAGATCGTGATGAAAGCATTTCAGCCGGGACAACAAGTTTTATTATTCAATTCCCGGCTGAGATTGTTTTCGGGCAAGTTGAAGTCTAAGTGGTCGGGATCGTTCATTGTCAAAGAAGTCTCATCTCATGGAGCTATAGAAGTGGATGATCCTACTTCAAAAAGGACCTTTAAAGTCAATGGCCAAAGGCTCAAGGCCTACTTGGGTGGTGACATCGAGAGATTGACCACAGCTGTGCGCCTTCGTGATCCTTGAGATCACCGACCCGTCAAGCTAGTGACGTTAAAGAAGCGCTTACTGGGAGGCAACCCAAGTTTTCTTTCCCTTTTCCATTTTATTTTGAATTTAGCTCTTGAATAATTTGAGAAGATCAAGAGAAAAAAAAAATCATAAATTAATAGATTTGCCAAGTGTTTCAGGGTAAGAAGGAAGGAAGAGCAAGAAGATAAAGAAAAATTAAAGCAGAAGTCATCACGCCTAGGCCGTGATAGTGGTCACAGCCGTGATCAGCTTAATGAGAAGATTAGAAAGGATCACGGCCCAGCCGTAATACCCATCACGGGCGTGATGAGAAGGACCCTGAAGATCAGAGAGTATCACGGCCTAGCCGTGATGGAGGTCACGGCGGTGACAGGCTAGCTCCTATGGACCATAATTGATCACGGCCTGCCCGTGATGAGCATCACTGCCGTGACACATTTTCCAGTATCTCTTCGACTAGGCATGTGAGCCAGCACCTGCTACCACCTCGGTGAGTTGTTCCATTTTTCTCCTCTCTCCTACTTGATTATTTACATTGGGGACAATGTAAGTTTTTAAGCTTGGGGTAGGGGTATTTTTGCAAATTTTTGAATTTTTGCATTTTTCATGTTGCATTCATATAGGCATAGTTTTGCATGATCACATGATTAGATTGCCCCTTGCTTAGACTATGCTTCCAATTGTGAGAACTTAGTGCCAAATAAATTGAGATAGTGAATTTTTGAACCCAATTTTTTTTTTATTCTTGTGATAAGGCTACAAATAATAATGCTTGAGATGATCTTTGATAGTTGATAATTAGCATGTTGTTATGTAGATTTGTGTTTCTCATTGATTTTTGAACTACTAAATGTGAGATTTTTGAGCCAAAAAAGGGGTACTCGCTAAATCTACCCCATTCTTTGTGATAGAGTGTTTTATTCCTCTTGGATTGTATTCTCTTGAACTTGACTTGAAACCGTTTTGAAGCTTAAAAATTTTTGAAAACATTTTTGAAAATGATTGAGGCACTAGGTATTTTTCCGGTCTTCTGAGCTTTGATTGATTAAATGCTACCCCTTAGTTACCTGATTTTGAGCCTACAAGAATAAAATACTTTTCTTGGTACCTGGAAATATTTTGATGAATGATGCTTGGCAGGAGACCTTCTAAAGCATTGCACAAAAGGGTAAAAAGGTAGTTTGAAAAAGTATGGGATGAGAAAGTTAGAAAAATATTTCTCTTGAATTGAAAATCTCCCCTTCTCCAAAAAAAAAAAAGATATATAGAGAGAAGGAGATGACAAAAGGAAGTGAGAAATAAAATAAAAAGAAAGAAAGAAGTTGGAAAAATGAATCAAAACCCAAAAAGGTATTTTAGAAGGTGTCATGCTTTGCAATGCTTGATATTTTGTTTAGCCTTCTTGAAATTTCCTTTTCTTGATTTCCCCACCGAACGATTAATCCCATGACCCCGTTACAACCAAAGTAAAAGACCTTTTGATTCTTAAGTGTTTTCATTAATAAAGTAGAGATTTGGTTATTAGTCAAGCTTATGGTAGAATTCATTCCGTGAGGAAATTGAGCGAATTGTCATATACCCTTAAACACTTGAGTGAGGTGAGAAAGAGTGCCCGAATCAGTGAGAATATGAGTCTAGGAGACCTAAGCTTCTAATTGGACTTGAAATTGATTGTCTCTTGGTTATTTATTTGAAAATGCCTGTTACTTGGATTAGTTACTCGGGTTCTTGGTTCACTATCCATGCTCTGATTATTTATATCTTCTGGCCTTGGTGATTGCTTGAGGACAAGCAAAGTCTTAAGCTTGGGGTGATTTGACGAGTGTGATTACACCTCATATTTCATTGTCATTTTGCATGCATTTTCATATAGTTTAGGCATACTTAATTTGATTTTTGTTGATTTTTACTTTGGAATGGGTAAGGCGGTGTTGTGGTGTTGTTTTGCAGAAATTATGGATTAAATGCTCAGGATTAGCCATGATGGAGCTTGGATGAAGATGATACTTGAAAAATGAAGAAAATGAGCCAAACAGAGCCCATCACGGCCTAGCCGTGATGACCATCACGGCCATGATTGAGCAATAACTGGAAAGAAAGAAGGCAAAAGTCAGAACTGGTCACGGCCTAGTCGTGATGCCCATCACGGCCGTGACCTGTCAGCTGAACCAGAACCTCACAGGCAGAACTGGCCACAGCTTAGCCGTGATGAGCATCACGGCCGTGACAGACCAAAAATTAAAGAAGCGCCCATGGCAGAACCCGTCACGGCCTGGCCGTGATGGCCATCACGGCCGTGACGCGCATTATTTGAATCTATAAATAAGGATCTGGGCAGAACAGAGAAGAGAACTTTTACCCTAAAAAGACATTTTCTCTGAACCAGGGGCTGCTGTGACTGCTGTGGAAAGCTTCCATGGAGTTTCTTCTCTCCTTTGTTCCTATTTATTTTCATTTGGCTTTCTCTATGACTATGAGTAGCTAAATTCCCTTTTTGTTGGGATTAGATGTAGCTACACCGAATCTCATGTATTTGCCTTGATTGATTAATCTATGTTTATGCTTCTTTATTAGTGTTTGATTCCTATGCTTAATGCTTTTTGTGGTTTGATCACCCATGAATTGTTCTGAGATTTGATTTGCAATTGGGAAGTTCTTATCAATTCTTGATCTGGAATTAATCACCTAGTAAACCTTGCATCTAGGAATGGATTTTGGTTTATTAGTAATCGTGTAATCCCTACTCTTAATGCAAATTCATTAATTAAGCCACCTAAGGAATTAGGGTTTAATTAGGGAATTTAGGCTCTTGTCATCTAAGGAATTAGTACTTGAGTAATCTTGTGGGTTGATTTTAATATTTGAAGCATAAATTGGATTGATGGTCTTAGTATTGCATGAGGCAAAGGTTTAGTGAAGTTTAATCCCAACATCTTTCATCATATTTGAAGAATCCCCTTTTTGCATTTCAAGTGTTTGATAAAAATCCAAAAAGAACTTGTTCCTTTTATTTTGTCTATTTTAAATTTTAACTCTGGTTGGACTTGGTATTTAATATTGAGCTCCCTTCCATCCAAATATCCGCTTAGATAGTAGTTGATTTGTTACATGCTAGTACTTGTCTCAGTCCTCGTGAGAACGATATCCCTCTTACCTCTTTACTACTTGTGCGACTTGGTATACTTGCCAAGACGCGTCAACATTTCATCAACAGACGTTAAAGGTTATTTTAATAATTTTTTTAGTTAGTATACGCTTGCGCATTACCTTCCTCAAAGTTTCAGTTTCACTCAGTTTTGTGATTTGTGTTTCTGTTTCTGTTTTGATTTTGCTTGTGTGATTCTGTTTTGTATTTCATTGAAAACTAAAATAAATGTGTGGAGTAAAACTAATTAAGTTGAATCAATAACCCAAAACCTGATCTCATTCATGAAGTGAATCAATAATACAATTACAAGATACATTCAAAAATTTAAAATCCTATAAAGTTACATTGAAAGGGTTTAAAATCCTATAAAATCCTACACATTTGTTGAGGCTTTGTTCCCTTCACGGGTGAGCAAGAGAGGATAGTCAAGCGACTGAGTTTTCCAGAACGGCTGAGCAAGGGTGCACTCGATCTGTTTCTGCAATGGTCCTAGAATAGTCACTTGTTGCCAAAGCTGAGGTTTTGGAGCTCTAGCCGTCGATTCTCCTGAAGGATGATTAGGTGAGCAACTCACATTATGTGATTTACACAACCTTAACACTCCTATGACAAAAGGCACTCGACTAACACAAGAAGGAGGCAATCCCCTTATTGATCCTGCATCATATAGGAGACTTATAGGGAAACTTCTCTATTTATCTCAAACTCGACCTGACATTTCCTTTTGTATTCAACAGCTAAATCAGTTTATGGGCCATCCCACTTCCATCCATCATGAGGCCGCCATTCGTGTCCTGAAATATCTCAAGTCCACTCCAGCACACGGCCTTTTCTTCCCAAGCAGCTCTAGCCTACAACTTAAGGCTTTTAGTGACTCAGACTGGGCCAGCTGCTCTGATTCCATAAGATCTATAACCGGTTATTGTATCTTCCTCGGAGACTCTTTGATTTCATGGAAATCCAAAAAGCAAGCAACTGTTTCACGATCCTCTTCCAAAGCCGAATACCGAGCCTTGGCATCTACAACATGTGAGTTGCAATGACTCACTTTCCTGCTCAAGGATTTCCATCTCCCATTTTAGCAGCCTGCATTATTGTACTGTGATAACCAGTTGGCACAACATATTGCAGCCAACAATTCTTTTCACGAATGCACCAAACATATTGAACTCAACTGCCATTTGGTCAGAGAAAAGCTTCAGGCACGTCTATTTCATCTCCTTCCAGTTGTTAGCAGCAATCAACTTGCTGACATTTTGATTAAGGCCCTCAATCCTACACCTTTCATCAGTTTGTAACCAACCTGGGAGTGAAAACCATACATTCTCCAGCTTGAGGGGGGCTATTATCTTTATCTCCTTGCTTTATTAGTTTATTATCACATTAGATTAGCAACTATTTTCTGTTATTGTGATAATTAGATGATAAGTTAGTTAGATTGGCTAGCATGGATAAGCCTCTTTGTTAAATGGCTAAGTCTGTTAGGTTGCAAAGCTTCAAGGCTTTCTATATAAATTTCTCCTCTGTAAAGTCTCAATCAACTCAATACAATAGAAAAGTATTACTCAGTTTCATCATTGACTTCCATCATAATAATAATCTTGATGAGTTATCCATGCTGCTTCAACCCGGAAAGGCCTTAAACCATGCTGAATGGGAACAACGCTACATCTCAACATAATGGGGTTATGATCAGAGTGAAGATGACATAAATTCTCAATGTACGCTCCCTGGAACCTCATCTGCCCCAATGAATTAGCCACACCCCTATCTAATTTTTTTGCCATATATCTCGTGCCATGACAAGTCATGTGCCAAGTAAAGTGACGCCCTATTGTATGAACCTTAGAGAGATCACAACTTTCCAGGACTGAAGCAAAACCTGAAGCCCTTGAATTAATGAAATTGCAACCTTTTTGTTCATTAGGAGACAAAATCTCGTTAAAATCCCGAATCACAAACCAAGGGACATTATTAGAATCAGCCAGATCCTGCAAATGCCTCCAAAGAACCTCTCCACGGCAAGGAATAGAGCTAGCATATGCAGCTGTACAAAGCCTCCCATGACCATTAATCTTCTGCATTTTCACTGAGATGGAATACTGAGAGATAGACTCCACAATAAAGTCAAACTCTGCATTACTCTGAACCAAAGCCCACAATCCACCTGCTTGACCTTGAGCTTAAATAACAGCAAGAGGAATATAACCCAAATTAAACCAAAAGGACTTTACTTTTTCAAAGAGGATATGAGTCTCCATAATGAAGAAAATAGAAGGCTTGTGTTGCCTGACCAAATTCTTCAAATGGCACTCGCTCTTCTTGTTACCCGCACCTCTAATGTTGTACGAGATAATTTTTAAATCTTTAAAGATCATCATAATAACCAATATCTGCAACACCACCAATTATAAATTGAAATCAACATTTGTAACTCTCTAAGGTGAATATATAAAAATATTGATAAATGATAAAATTTTGAAAAATAATATTGTTTTGTCAAAAAAAATATTATTTGACATAATAATAAAATGACAAAAGATTAATATGAGAGAAAAAAATCAATATTTAAAATAATATTAATAAAAATAAAACTCAGTGAGTGTGTTTAAAAAAGTTGGAAAAAGAAATTATGTTGATAATCTGTTTTCAAATAATTGATTATTGTGATAATCGATTATAATCAAAATCAGTTTTTGTTTGGGTATGTTTGCTGAAAAGTGATTTTAAGATAATCTATTTCGTTTGGGTGGTGCAAAATTAATCAATTTTCTATTGTAAATTACAAAAAAGGGTATGAAATTATTTGTTTATATTAATAATTAATAATATTTGATTTTTTTAACATTAAAAGTTGTTGAAATGTTTACTTTTTTTGTCATCAATTTTTTCTATTATAAAAAAATTGAATAAAATTTGTAATATTTTCTCGTACTTATGAAAACATATAAAAAAAAATATTATTTTTAGTGTGTTTAAAAAGACATAATAAATAATTCATTTAAATAAACTAGAGAATTTTATGTTCAAAAAGAGCTACAAATAACAAATGATCGAAAATGTTAAGGAAGAGGTTTGCTGCAACAGTACGTTCCTTTTGCTGCAGTACGTGGACCGAGGGGCAAGGACAGGGAGAAAAAATAAGAAAGAAGGAAAAAATCATTTCCATAAAACAGCCCAGTTGAGCAGCTTATAACAAAATAACTGTTTTGGGTATAAAAAGCTTTTTTAAAAAATAATTATTTTACCTAAATATAATAATTATTTAACAAAACAACTATTTGATTGAAAAACAATTGAAACTACACCAAAAACAAATGACCCAAACACCCAAAAACTTGCTTAGCATAATAATTAAATAAAAATAAATAAATAAATTTGAGAAACAAAATTTAGTTCTCGAAATGATTATAACAAAATAATGAAATATGAAATTGCGCTACAAAATTAATGTTTTATAACAAAATATTAAGTTATTAAACTGAGTCAAATATTTAATATTTGAAATAACATTAAAATAATAACAATATATATAACAAGCAAAAATATTACTTTAGAAATATTAAAATAACTTAACAAAAACCTCAATTAAAATATAAAATAATATAACAAATAATAAATTAAATTAAATAACTCAAAATAAAATAGACAATAAAACTATGATGTGATACTTACTTAATTAGATTTTTTATTTTATTTATTATTTCAAACAGTAACTTTGTTATTAATTGAAATTTGTTTATTTTATTTATATTTTTTAATTGAGGTTTATCAGTTTATATCTTAATATTTTGTTATAAAACATGGATTTTCTAGCAAAATTTCATATTTCCTTATTTTTTTATTATCATTTCAGGAAATAAATTTTGTCTCTTAAATTTAACTATTTTTATTTATTTATTATGCTAAAAAATAAATTTTCTCACTAAGTTTTATTATTATTATTATTATTATTATTGTTATTATTATTATTTTAAAGAGTGAGTATTTTGTCTCATATTCATCTTTTGTCATTTCATTATTATTCAAACAATATTTTTTTTCCTAAATTTTATCATGTATCATTTTATTACTTTTGAATTTATATAGTCATATTTTTTACTTTAGGGACATAATTGAAAATTTTATAAAAGTTCAGGGACCCAATTAAAAACTTTTTAGTTTAGATACCCAATTGAAAATTTTATATAAATTCAGGGACCTAATTAGAAATTTTTTTAATTCAGGGACCTAATTGAAAATTCTCTAATAGTTTATGTATCAACTCAATAATTAAACCTTTAAATTAATAATCAGGGCTTAGGAAAGGTAATCTAAACACACTCCTTAAGAACCAAACATGGTGCAATCAGGGGAACTCATTAGCCCATTTGAGAAAACATGATCAACTGAGTATATGTTAACAAGTGACTGGTAATTCTCCCAATTCGAGAAGGGAGAGGTCTCCTAAGAAAGATGAGAAGAAGAAGTTTGTCAATTTTCTTCCCGCTTTTCTTTTTCATTCATTAATGCAATATAATAACAACCTGATTACAATTCTTTCCTATTTTACAGGATCAGTATGACACGTGCCATCATCACCATTTCTCTACTCATTACAATTAGAAGAAAAATGTTAAGCTGACACAGTTTAGCGGACATCATACGATACACCGTATGAACAGTGCCGCACAGTGTAGCACTGTGTGACACTGTTCACAGTTTTTTTTTTTAAATTTAATTTTTTTTGTAAATAATTTTTTTGATTAAGTATGTGTCAATATCTGGTGATCCGGGTACAAATATTTGGTGAATTTAGTTCATTATTTGGTGAATGGGTTTTTTTGAGAAATAATTTTTTTGATTAAGTATGTGCAAATATCTGGTGAATCGGGTATAAATATCTGGTGAATTCAGTTCATTATTTGGTGAATGGGTTTTTTTTTTATAAATAAATTTTTTGATTAAGTATGTCTAAATATCTAGTGAATCGGGTACAAATATCTGGTGAATTCGGTTCATTATCTGGTGAATGAGTTTTTTTGAGAAATAATTTTTTTGGTTAATTATATGCAAATATCTGGTGAACCGGGTACAAATATTTGGTGAATTCAGTTCATTATTTGGTGAATGAGTTTTTTTGAGAAATAAATTTTTTTGTTAAGTATGTATAAATATATGGTGAATCATGTACAAATATCTGGTGAATTCAGTTCATTATCTGGTGAATGAGTTTTTTTTTGAGAAATAAATTTTTTGGTTAAGTATGTGCAAATATCTGGTGAATCGTGTACAAATATCTGGTGAATTCAGTTCATTATCTGGTGAATGGGTTTTTTTGAGAAATAAATTTTGGTTAAGTATGTGCAAATATATGGTGAATCATGTACAAATATCTGATGAATTCGGTTCATTATCTGGTGAATGGGTTTTTTTGAGAAATAATTTTTTTGGTTAAATATGTGCAAATATCTGGTGAATCAGGTATAAATATCTGGTGAATTCAGTTCATTATCTGGTGAATGGGTTTTTTTGAGAAATAAATTTTTTGGTTAAGTATGTGTAAATATCTGGTGAATCATGTGCAAATATCTGGTGAATTCAGTTCATTATCTGGTGAATGGGTTTTTTTAGAAATAAAATTTTTATTTTTTTAAAAAAGTCAAAATTAAAAAAAAAAAAAGCTACAGTAGCGCTACTGTAGCAGAGGTGTCGTATTTGTGTCTGTTTACCAGACCTGAATTCATAAAGAGTAAATAACTATTGTTTTGGGAGCATCTCACAGAAGGTTATGGAATTTCATTCAGGTTGTGTATCGGGCTGGTATCTTCAAGTTTCTTTGGGGTGTGTTATAAGCAACCGAGGGCCCAATATCTTCAACATTTGGGTCAGCTGTAATGGGTCCTGAAGTTATGTCCATAATATTAACTCCCTCTCCCAAATTGATCTTGTCCTCAAGATCAAAATGGGGGTAAGTTTGAACAAAAGTTTGTTTCAGTTCCTAAGTGGCTTCTTCCTTTGACTGACCCTCCCACTGCACCAATATTTCTTCCACACATCCCTGCTTTGATGCACGGCTACGGTGACCCAGAACAGAGAGTGGTCCAACGCCATTTGAGATGCATGAGGATGGCAAGGGTAGCGGATAGACTTGAGTGGTAGGAACTCCATGACACTGTTTCAGTAATGAAGCGTGAAAGACTGGGTGAATGCAAGCAGTGGTCGGAAGCTCCAACTCAAAAGCTACCAGACCAATTCGTCGGACAATGTCAAAAGAGCCGTAAAATCGCTTGGCCAACTTCTAAGAATGGAATAGCTTGATCGAAACATGGAAGTACGATTGGAGTTTCAAATAGACCCATTGGTCTTCCTCAAAAGCCTTATTAGTTCTTCTGGTGTTGGCTAGTTGGACCATCCTATTTCTCACCCTTGTGAGGTTCCGTTTCAAAATATTCAAAATGTGGGCACGAAGAGTTAAGGCAGCATCCAAAGATTCGAATTTGGAGGTCCTTGAAACATACCCAGAAATGGATGGAGGTGTACGTCCATAGAGGGCCTCAAAGGGAGTCATCCCCATGGCTGAATGGAAAGAAGTGTTGTGAAATAGACAACTATAAACACGAGAAGGGGGGTTGAATTGTGTTTATCAGAATTTAAACAAAGTTGAAATCTTTTCGCATACAGAAGCTTGGTTCAGACGAGTGGAAAGATATAGGACAGATAGGTGACCTGTCTGATAAAATTTTAACAGTGACTAAGACAAACACACCACTTGAAAAATGGATAAGAAAACTAAGGCAACTAAGGAGTTTATAAGGAAAGAGAGATTGACACATCTATTTATCCTGGTTCACTCTTCAAAGCAAAGAGCCACGTCCAGTCCTTGGCAGCACCAAGTTTTATCCACTATAGCTGATCAGGGTACAGACTCTAAGTATTGTTTGCACACCTAGCCTCTTCAGGCTCCAAGACAACTATTCTTTGCACACCTAGCCTCTTCAGGCTCCAAGACAAGTATTCTTTGCACACTTAGCCTCTTCAGGCTCACTCAGGTTTGTTTGAGAGATTTGGTTTCTAATAAATACAACTTCAGACAGACAGATCTTTCACTAACACTCGGAGAGTGGTTTAAATGTAAAACTTAGGAAAGTGTGCGTAATAACTTCAAATGATTGAAGAATACAGAATGAAAGAATGAAGATATTAATGCACAGAGTAATGGCTCTTTAATGCTATATGTATTCTCTATACTTCATCTTCAATGACTTCTGTATTTATAGTCTTCAAGCATTTAGGATCTGTTAGAGACATTCCCTCAGATGTTGGCTTCAAGCAGAACTTCATTAAATGCAATAGAGTCGTTCTGGGCAGCCATTAATGCAATAGGAACATTGGTTGTACTCGAACATGAA
Source organism: Sophora flavescens (assembly GCA_030762895.1). NCBI lineage: Eukaryota > Viridiplantae > Streptophyta > Magnoliopsida > Fabales > Fabaceae > Sophora > Sophora flavescens. Next base: position 223,728,515 of record CM061062.1, read on the forward strand.
GGATCATGGCTTTATACATTGTGATATAGCCGTATTAGAGTTGTGCAGAGAGCTTTTTGTACTTTGCTGAATACAATTCCCTTTTCGTGTAAGGACCAGAGGTACTAGGGAATAAAGCATGTTGGAAGCATTCTTTAACTGGTCTTTGGTTCTGATAACCGAGGTTGCTTGAGAGAGTAACTTCTGACTTTTCTTGATAGGCGTGAGACTGAGTAGGAGAGAAGGTTTCAAGTCTCTTTCTGATTGGACAGCCAACAAAAGCTTGTTTGGTCCTTGATTCTTCAACGAGTAACCTCAGACAAATGTAGGAAATCGTGGGGAGACAGGTTGAAGACGTATCTTGAAAGAAGTCAATAATCATAGTCAACAGACAGGGTGACTTTCACTTATCCAGACAGGTAGTCACTTATGAGCAGATAGATGATTCTTACAGTTTGAATCTACACACTAGATAGACAGGTTAGCAACCAATATGAAGGTTAATTAAATCATTAACCAATATTTAGTTCTCATCAAAACTTAAGGAAATGCACATCAGACATTTTAGAGACTTAACAATATCCCCCTTTTTGATGATGACAAACATTGAGATGATTTAATGAACCTTAGAAAATATCAACAAAGAAAATAACATATATCAGGCAGGTTGAAATTTTCTTAAGCGGACAGATCATGCAGATGCTTGATCAGACATTATGATTAATTATATAATCTGTTTAACTTAGTCACACATAAGTTTGACTTGTTTTACTTTGAAATTATTATCAGAGCAATCTTACTTAAGATTTATCTGAGCAATTGTAGCAACTATCAGAACATACTCATGTCCATGTATTATTTAAGATCATAGCATATTCATTCTCCTATTCTCCTATATCACGTTTCTTCCACTCTCCCCCTTTTGTCAACATCAAAAATTAATAAACTATGAAAGCATTAAAGAAATAAAGGAGAAATTTATTTTATTCATCATGAACGTTTACAAGTACAAGGTAGTCTATATAACTAAAAACTACCTAGATTGACTAATTAACAAAAATAAAGCAGCAACCCTTTGCTCTAAGAGCATCCTAGCTCGCCTTTCTTCATCTAGCTGTCTTCTTAAGTCTTCTACTTGTCCTTGAAGCAGTTGAAAGTCTTGTAAGGCCATTGTTTGAGAAGAGACAGACAGAGAAGAGTGCCAGGGTAAGGCTAAAACTGGGGGTGCCTTAGGTAGAGATAGGGGAGAGGTGATGGAAGGGAATAAAAGTTCATGGAGAGTTTGAAGGGCATATAAAGGAAGAAAGACGAATTTAAAGATAAGACTGATTCTGACACAGTCAGTATCAGGTGAAGGAAAGACACAGGAAAGTTTCTCGAACAGACGGACTTGGACAGTCTGATGATTGTTATTTCAATAGGTTGGTGAAAAAGTGTATGAGCTAAAACAAAGGGAGGGATAGGTAATAAAGAATCAATATGGGAGAAAAAGGAATTAGATCCTGTGACTATCATAAAGAAATACCTAGACATATGTGGTAGCATTACAACAGAAGCAGGATAGTGAGTTCCAGCTAGTGTTCTAATGAAGATAATAATAGGTGGGTAGAAGAAAAGTTCTCTACAGGGGTTAAGAATATGAGGTGGAGGAGAAGGGATGAAAGAGACATGTGAGATACTTGCAAATAAAAGAGATTGCAGGTCAAACACAAAGAGTTTCGATGATATGCTAGTTTGCTCTTTGGGAGCAGAGTCCCTGTGAACAACTGTGTACTGACAGTCATCAGATACAATAGTGAAAGAATATTTTTGAGCTTGAAAGGAGGAGACAGGTGAAGAAATAGGAGATGCAACATAAAGAGGTTGAACAAAAAGGCAGATAGAGAAGAGACAGATGGGGTGATGATACCTTGATGAGAAGGGGAAGGGAATGAAGGAGATGTCTGCTCTTCAGATATCTTCAACTTCTTGTGAGAAGGAGACACTTGGTCATCCTTGGGTACAACTGTCTGAGTTCCTCCAGACAGGTCTTCTGCAGTGTTAGCTTTTGCAGGTACTGGTTAACCATATCTTCTCTATTTGGGAATAATTCCCAAAATGAAAGTCTTCTTTGGTTCTTCCAGGACTTGCTCTGTCTGCTCCCCCCGAGCAGATGCTTCCACTTTGCTAGGCTCAGACTCAACTTGTCTGACCTTGGCAAAGGTCTTCACCAGCTTCCTTTTCTTGCTGGGATGAGCAGGAACATCCACTAATTCCTCAGCCTCACTAGTCTTCCTCTTGGGAGAGGGTCTCTTCAGCTTGAATCTCAAGGGCTCAACTGTTTCAGCAGAATCTTCAAATACTAAGGGTTGCAACTCTGGAACTTGGTCTTGTCTAGCCACCTTTCCAGACGGTTTGAACAATCTTTTAGAAATGGGGACTTCTGATTCGTCAGTGGAAACCACTGGTTCTTCCTCCTTCTCAACAGCAAGCTTCTTCTTCTTCTACTTCTGCTTCTTGTTGTCTTCCTCCTCATCAGCAATAGGGATTCCCTTGATGTCCATCATAGACAGTATCTTCCTGTCTATGGGCTGTGACATGTCCACAAAGTGAACATCACTAGGAACAAACAACTTGTTCTTGAATACCCTTGTCATCACTAGGTCTGCATGTTGGTTCTCTTGATCAGAATCTCAAGGTGCATGTAGATAAGGTTGTTGATGTCAACCTTGATTTTGTGGATCAAGTGGTACAAAGCAAATCTGTCAATCTTGGTCACACTGTCTCATGAGCCTTTCCTTGGCATCACGCACTACAACAACAATTTGTGCAGGAATCTGCACTTGACCACCATGTTGACATGCTTAGGGTTCATTGGTTTGGGAACACCATTGATGGCAATGTTGACATTGTCAGCTCCCACTTCATCTTCCCGAGTTGGGTGTGAAGCCACTCGATTCTCGGACAATTTGTGACAAGCACCAGAGAGCTAATGGGGAAGAGAAGGGTTCTATCCCCCATTTCAGCCTTAAAGCTTTTGATTCTGTTGAGTTGGTTGATGACAACCACAGCATTTCTCCAGAACGTTTGAACAAGCTTAGGGTGAACAAGCTCCTTGATGTCGAAGAAAGGATCCCACTTGGAGTACTCCAACTCTTCACTGACATCAATTCCTAGTTTCTTCATTTGTTGAAGATCAACAGTCTTTCCTGAAATGATCTTTCCCATCTCAGTAACATTGAGATTGTATTTCTCAGTGATTTCTTTTGTAGAGAGACGCTTGGATGATGCCATTTTTTTGAGAGGCGGCAACTATTTGTACTTGGGAATTGGGCCAGAGATTATTTTATTCTTTGAATTTTTGTAAGCCCAAAAAGTGAGGAAGAGAGAGAGAGTGTAACCCTACTTTTGGGAGCTAGTACAAATAGGATTGTGACCTTGCTTTTAGGGTATACTGGTACTGTAGCAGCCATCAGCTCCTTGTCCCATCTGTAATTCGTTTTATGCTTTATTCTACCATTTCCTTTACTTGTTTTGTCATTAAGCTCATTATGAGCTAATTTCCTTTAGTTAGGATTCTATGAATTTGTAATTGTACTGAAGGGTTAATCAATGTTATGGATGTTAGTCATTTTCTTCTCTTCTGAGTTAATGTTTAAATTCTGTTTAGCCTGATCAACTACGCTGAAATATTAGCTAACTAGTTTGGAAAAACCAAGTTAGTAGACTTGAATTGAAGATAAAGATAGAAAAATTAATTGTATTGAATGAGCTAGGAATAGCCTTCAAGTCTTTAAGTAGTTGGCCGCAATTATCTGACAGTTGAGGGAAATTAATATAAACTTAGGAATAAGAAGCTTTTAATGAACTCAGTTTTACTGATGGAAAGCAAACTTCATTTCCTGGACTAAACGCTGTAGCAAACTTCATTTCCTTTCGTACGCGCTTCTAACCGACGGGCACAACGTGTCCGTCTTTCCTTTCGTATGCGCTTCTAACCGACGGACACGTGTCCGTCGGAAACACTGATTACCGACGGCTATTTGTCTTTTCCGATGGCATTTGGCCATCAATAATTAGCCTCTTTTGTAGTGATTGAGGCACTTTGGAAGCTCTATAATGGGTTTGAATTAATGGACATGAGGAATAGTTTTTTTGTTGTGAAATTTGATCTTGAGGATGACTGAATGGAGGTGCGCCATGAATTGGATGCCCAGGTTTGTAATCACCTTCAACACCAATTGTCAAACTCTTGTTTAGATGCATTTCGCGGCCTTAATATAGTGTCTTTTTTTTTTATTAAAGTTTTTTCCTTACTCTAGCGACAATGGTAGGAGCCCGTCAGAGTGGGTATGAATATTTTGATTGTGGCATGAGGAAGGTTTTCTAAGTTTTGTGTTGAGAACGATCTAACGAAACGAATGGATGGAAAGGTTTGGCTATAAGATCGTCAGTACGTATGGAGTGAAGTGTGAGGGGTTGCACATTATCTGCTCGTCGTGTGATTACTATGATCATTTAGGCCACGACTTCCAGTGCACGAAGTGGGTGGATCCTTACGACTATTCGTAATCATTAGGTTAAAACAAGGTGGTTCAATCATCATTGTCCATCGCCTGCAAGGGAATGAATTTGGAACATTGTAGCATTGATTTTTTTTTTTTTTAAATTCGGAAGGTGATCCTAGAGTTAAGAGAGATGATTCTGTCGAAGATTTACATGATGATGGATTGGTGGTTACACTGGAAAAAACGTAACTAAGATGAAAAAGGGAAGGCTCATATTCAACAATATATGATTGAATGCCCAAATATTTGGAAACCAAATCACTTAGAGGTGTGTTCTTTGTACACCTAAGTTGAACACCAACACCGTATAAAAGTGCATATGGCCCACACATTATCTACTATTTCTATCTAATCTATAATATTTTGTTATGGAAAATATGGAACAAAATAAGGTGTGTTGGTTAGGTGTACATTTGAGGTGTTAGAAAATCATTCCTCAATCACTTATTGCTCAAAAACAGTTGAATGAGAAAGATTTAATCTTTCCCAAACACACTCATAGAGGCAGTTATATTCATGTTTGTGCTGAATGCACTGCTTTGCTTTTCTATTTGTAACCTTCATACCTAAAGTATTTCTTTTTATACTTCTTTTTCCTTCAACGAAGAACTCAATCAATTTGAAATATTTTAATGTTATGGTTTGTCTCAATTTGCATTCCGAGGAAGAGAATTTCAAATGATGACACATCCTTAGTCCAATATATTAGAGGGGTCTACAACGCGTCCTCTTAATTTTGGTCAAATAATAAACTATATGGTGCCACCTATATATTTAATAAACTGTTAAAAGTCTTTACTGCAAGTGAAAAACATTAGTTGCGTTATCAACTGGAAGGTTTATATTTGACTTTACTTAAATACAGGAACTTATAGCTGATTTTGAAGTGTTAGAAGGCATATATTCACGAGCTCGCATAGAGGAGATTGAATCTGTTTGTTCATGGCTGGGAGCCAACGTTATGTTGGAATATTCATTAGAAGAGGTGATCATATGTTATTTTTAGGTGTTGTTACTGTTTTTTCTCTGTTTAATTTTTTCCCCAAATTTTTGGTAAAGGCTACTACAGAAGAACCTGGATAATGCTAGAGCCAGTCTAGAAGTTCTTGTTGCTAATCTACAGTTCTTGAGGGACTAGGTGACAATTACTTAGGTCATTGCTAATTATCAAGTGCTTCAGATCTCTGTGCATTCACAACACCTTCCCATAAAATGTAAATAAATGCATGACGAAGTGGCTCAATCCCTTGAGCCCCTATACTACCTTGAAGATGAGTTTTTAGCAGGAGAGGTAGAAAATGAGAAAGTATAATGGCGTTGATAGCTGCGAGATCTCTAGCAGCATCTTGTTCGCGTCTTCCAAATTCTCAGCTGAGACTGCCTCAGCACACTGAATCAGCAAAGTCAGGAGGTGAAAGCCCTCTTGGTCTTTCTTCTCTTGTTGCAACTCCTCTAATTTCTTATTTCTTGTTATAGTTGATGGTAAAGGTAAAGCTGCAACCACCGAAGTCGTGGGTAGGGGTGGTGATTGGAAGCACACCCCAATTCAACAACATCTGATCCACAACAACTGCAGGAATCTGAAAAATTACTATGTACATCCGGAACAAAACGATGGCATCAATACCACTGAGCTTCACCGGTTGCTGCTGAGTGAAAGGCCTCTGAATAGTAAGAATTTTTTTTAATTTTTTTTAATTAAAGTAAAGAATGCAAACAGAAGATTTATAGTTAAAGGTGGTTATTCTGTTATAAATACATTATTATTGCTGCTTCTAATAATAAAAAATCATTGCATGACACACTGGTCAGTGTCCACTGATTCTTGCGACTCGGGGCTTTTACAGTTTCTTGGATTCTCAGAAGAATCACGGCAAGCGGTATATGTTCTCATAGTTCTTGCTATTTTCTTTATACTTTTTTCTTAATTTCTTTAGTATTGCTGAATTTTTTTTTAAAAATTTTCTTGCAGAGCCGCCAGAGGAGATGACCAGTCATCATGAACACGACAATTAAGCTATTAATAATTAATAACTCTATCAAGTCCTCGTTTGCAAGATGCATCGCCTTATAGACTGCACATCTCTTCAAGCGAATAAATATGAATGATTTTTGGTCTCTATTTAAGTGTATGATTTACTCTCTTTGTTTTTTGTTTTTCCTTACTTGCTTTGTTGTTTTAATCTATAGCTTTATCTTGCTATATTGTGGTTATATATTCTTTGCCTTTGGTCTTGCGGTTGCTTATGTAAAAACAAAAAAGAAAGGTAAGTAGTAGCAGTTTGATATCCTAAAAATTGTTGAAAGAGAAACTAACCATAGAGAAAATCTCCTTATTATAGTTAGATGTGTGGGATCAGTTGATTAACTTGATTTATGTTGTGTTAGAATGACCAGAAGAAACAAGAACTATTTGTTTGTCTTTTTGTTCGCCTAGCTATCTAAGCAACTTCTGGAAACCATACTTTCTCTTGATATTCTCATAAACTAACATATTAGAAATGATAGTTTAGTCTCTTTTTTTTTTGGTTATAGACTTATAGGTGTGGTTCTGATTGTGGTCCTGATGGTGCCCTCTTCATTCACGAATTGGTGTTTTTTCCATTATTTACTTGAACTCATTTGGCAGGAAGTGTGTCTAGTTGGTGCTGGGTAAATTGGTGGATATGCTGGTTACAGAGTTGGTACTTTCAAATGTTTGATTTTACTGGTTTTAGTCTAATTTTGTGTTGGTTATATTTGTGGTTCTATTGGTCTTTAGACTGGATCGTAAAATACTACTTTTAGATTTAATGATATTTATGGTTATAGTACTACTTGTGCTAGTTTTAGTTTTAAACGGAAAAAAGTACTACTTGTACTCTTTTAATGATATTTGCCTTTTCCACAAAAAAAAAAAAAAAAAGAAACACAGAGATTTCATAGTTACTTGGATGTAGAACTGGGGAAGGGGTGCAACCCATGTATCTTGCCTATAATATTTCTTCCTATTCTATCTGAGTAGCTGGCATATTGTCGTCGTACATTGCAAATATAGTTTAGTATCTAGGAAATTAATTGTATATATTTCTATGTTATCCAAAAAGTTTTGGTCTAATATAATATTTTTTATTTTCTTATGCAGCAAGGTTCCAATGAGGAGATACAAATGAGGAGTCACGAGATGAAGAATTTTGATTTTAATTTTCTCCTTAGATAATTGTTTTGAAATTTTTTTTGTTAGACTCAAACCTCAAAGTATGTTACTTCCATTCTCATGCTTCCATTCCTTGACAGTTAATGGTTGATTTTTTTTAGTATTCTTTTTTATTAAAAGACCCCAACAATTGGTGAGCTAAACAAAAGTTAAGAGAAAGGAAACCATATTCCAAAAGGACAGGATGGGTGTATGGACTGTGTTTTACAAAGTGGGTTGTGGCTAAAGCCCACTGCCAAAATGATTATGGTATCACCGTCGGACATGCACTTTGTATATGATGTGCATGTAGAACCACATGATAAATCGAGTATGTCTTGCGTAGGGTGAGAGGAGGTAGTAACCTAGAAAATTTAGGACATGGATACAACAATGGCTAAGATAACTCGTTGAGAGGAGTTAAGTCATGGGGATGTTGCTCAAGGACTCTAAGAAACATCTTCCTTGCCTAGTGCAATTGGTCTGTGTTTTTTCAATCCAGATGACAGTGTTTGTAAGGAGTTGTCTATTCTTAATTTCCTAGAATATCAGGATGGCTGCTAGTATGGAAGCTAAACATGCTATTTAGGATATTGTTTTGAGATCCCACCCAACATATTCCACCCAGAAGCTAATTTATGGCCAGTGCATGTGATCTAACACAAGACAATTCCAAAATGAGGTAAAGGAAATGACGACAACAAATGAATGATGTATTGATTACATATGCTAATGACCATAGAAAAAGTAATTGGGTTTGGTTAACTTCCCTTAGAGTGACCTAAGCAGTGTGATGAGGGGGAAGTCGTGAACCATGTGAATCAAAGGAAAAGAATTGCATACACCCTAACAAGCCCTCAAGTTGTGGACGGTTATTTTTTTATTAAAAGTAATCGCTATATTTATGAAAGCAACCATGCAAGTTGACATATCATTGAGGCTTAGTCTAAGTTGCACCACCCTAAAATTACACCACCCATTGCACCATCCATGTGGCAATTTGTGGGCCAATAAAGTTGCCACATGGGTGGTCAAATTGTCAAACCTTGGAGATGTATTTGTAAAGTAGTCAAACCTTTTATGTACTGTATATTATAGTATACTATATGTATATATAGTATTTATATATTTTGCCGAATAAAATAACCAAATTTCTCCAATCGCCTACGCATGTGAATCTATACCCCCTCGGCTGAAGGCTAAACTTCGTCGCGACGTGGATCTCCGACGTACAGCCGTCTCCCGACGCAGTGCATGGCACGGCATGAGGAAGAAGAACAATGAGCCACGACGTGGAGTCGCGACACTGGTTCAGCAAAAGGCCCCTGAAATCGTTCCTGAACGTGCAACGCGACACGCCGACGAAGCGGAACAATGAGCAACGGTGTCAATCGCGGACGAAGCTCTAACAGCTAGTGAAATAGGAGTCGAAGTCGGATCTTAGGTGGAACCCGGTTCAGGTTGTTCAGGCTGAATCTGAAGGCACAACGGGGAAGGCGGCGACGGCTACGATGTTGAAGCACATGCTGAGAAGAGAGAGAGAGAGAGAGAGAGACGGGCTGGTGGCTGGTCGTTAACGACGGGGGTTGACCGTCCACGACGGCGGGATGCGGGCGGCGACTGACAGCGAGTTGAAGCTATGTGTTTCCTTCAGACATAATAAATTTGTTCTTTTTGTTTAATTTTTTACCTAGGGGTATACGGGAAAAGACACAAATAAAGTGGTTCATTTTGCAAATATAATATAGGGATTTAAGGGTTGACTAAGTTGAAAAGTCAGATGTACATGTGTCAAAATGATTGGTTCATAACTTACCATGCTGGGTGGTGTAAAGAGTGGTGTAAAAATTGGGTAATGCACCATAGAATGAACCTAACATTGAAGGCCAATAATGAGTACATCAATCATTCTCATTATTGATGTTAGTGCCTCAATTACACAAAATAAGGTAGAAATCAATGCACCACTTTTCCTCCCTCATCTTAAATATCTTGAATGCGCTTGGATGCTTCCACATTTGATGAGTTTTGTTATATTCTCTTAACAAATTAAAGGAGGGACTATCTTTTTAACAAAGTTAAACTCAAAATAATAAAGGTTAAAGTTTGTTATTGTTTTCTTGTTGAGACTTTTTTTTTTAACCAAAATGATATGCAAAGACATCACAATAGAAACAGACATCCCAACTAGGTTGGCACCCCTGAAACTATCCATCATGTGCAACATATCATAAATTTATTATCTCAATTATCTCAATTTTTAGTTCCAAAATGGTTCCTCCTTTCTTTCTTTTTTTAATTTCAAAATGGTCCCTTATTTTACAAAAAGTATATCAATTTGGTCCTCTTTGTACCCCATTCTAAACGAAAAGGACCACATTGAAACCTAAAATAAAGATAACGGACCAAAACGGAACAACAAATAAAAGAAGGAACCAATTGAAACTTAAAATAAAGATAAAAGACCAGAAGTATAATTTAGCAAAAATAATATGAAAGCTACATTTTCACAATTTCAAAAAAATCCAAAAATGAATATTATATACATCTAGTTTGTAAAATCCATTCAGATGTATGGGAGGTTAGAATCACCCATACCTTGAAGCAGGAACACACACAAACACACACAAAAAATAAAAAAATTACTCATATCCTCTCCAAGAAAGTTGTGTTGTTGGCTGGTAATTCACTCTCATTCAAAGGCTCATGGTCTTCACTTCTTCTATCAACCTCCCATTGGTTGTGATTACTATATTATGATATAAGAAGGTAATAAACAAAATCATACAATTACAAAGAAGATTAACAAAATCTGTTTGGTCAAAATTGCTTAGATTGAGATATGGGAACCCATCTTCATGGAGGTCAGTTTGGCCTTTAAAACCTGTGGATGGGGGTGTCGGGTCTATTTAGTGGAGGGATTTGGGTAACTTAGAGGGACAAAACACATTTAAAGAAGGATGGTTATCAAATGGGATCTCTATGAAAATTGGGAATGGGGAGTCTATCTCTTTTTGGTATGAGTCCTGGGTGGGATCTATACCTTTGTCATCTTTATTTCACAGGTTGTACCTTTTGTCACTTTTAAAGGAGGCTACGGTGTCACAAATGGGAGTGTGGTGTTCTGGAAACTGGGTGTGGAAACTAAGTTAGAGAAGGAGGCTCTTTGTTTGGGAGGAACAATGTGTGGACAATATGTTGATTCTGTTGGAGGATAAGAAACCGGAGTCTTCTTTGGTTGACTCTTGATGCTTGTTGCAAAACTCAGCACAACCATTTACAGTAAAATCTGCTTACTAATTTATTACAGGTAATGTTGCTCAGCATCCACGGGTGGCCTTTAAGTTACTTTGGGAGAAATCAATCCCACTCAAGGTGGGAGCATTCTGCTGGAGAACAATTTTAGACAAGATCCCAACCACTATCAACCTTGTCAAGAGAGGTCTTATACATTCAAATGAGGCTAGGCCATGTTGTTTGTGTAGCTCTGAACCTGAAACCACTTACCATCTATTTCTTTCATGTGCCTTTTCTTACTCTGTTTGGATGCACATGTACAGTTGGTTCGGTCTGAAAATAGATTTGACATGTAATCTTTTGGAATACAGCAACATTTTGGCTTGTTTGTGGGAAGAAAGGAGAAAAAAGGTTGGAGGATGCTATGGTTTGCAATTATTTGGTGGATATGGCTGTTAAGAAATGATATTATCTTTAGTCAAGGAACAAAAGACTTTGTTAAGCTATTTGAATTGATAAAGATCACGGTGTGGAGTTGGTGCCAGGCAAGATTAAAGAAGGGTGGTTTCTCCTTTTTGGATTGGAACATTAATCCCCAGGCGTGTATAAACTTTGGTGAGTAATCCCATTAACTGAATTTTGGTATCTGCAGGGGGTAACGACCTTATAGCTTGGCGTTTCAATTAAGTTTCGGTGGGACTGTATTATGCATTTCGGGTTGATATCTTGCTTGGCCAATACATTCGGCTGGGTAGTGCTTGTTTTGAGGTAAACTGCAGAAATTTTGGAGTGGATTTGAAATGCTATGAGAAGGGTTTAATGTTCTTGCGTAGAATGGTTGGATGCCTAATACTGCTGTCTGCTTGTGGTGTGGTGGGTCTCAAGCTTGGGGTGCCTTTTTTATAGTGTTTTGCTTGCTTTTCTTTGTTTGGGAGATTATTGTAATATTAACTAGAGTTCTTCCCCGTGCTCTGCATGGGATCAGACGATTGCAAAAGATAAAATATACATCAAAAATTAAATTGGAGTATGAGAATTTTGTGCATCATTTGATAGGAGATATGAATAATTTCACAAAACACATAAATTTTGTCAATGAGCTTAATAATCATAGAGTAAAATTTTCTTCATCTTTTTTTAAACATTCGGTCCACAAACTACAATAAACAAATACTACAAAAATAATTTATTTTATTTCTATACTTACTGCCAATCTTTTTTTGTTTATCTAAAATATCTAATTTTTAAATTTCCACAGAACAGAAACCCCTATATTTAAATGTCTAAAATATCATTTTTTTGATTTAAATGTTTAAATTCAAATTGTTTTATTTGTTCAAAGTCAAATTGCGACTATTTTCGATATATTGATTTCCTTAATTTATTTATTTTAAAATGTTTTGATTGATTTATTCCAACTTCCATAAAACAATAAATTTAATTTAATTCCAACCTACCATGACATCCAATCAAATAATTTATATTTTAATTAAAATTTTAAAATAAAAGAATGAGTTGTTATTAGCTGTCAAAACATTCCTCCATAATGAGTTGTAGATATATATATAGTTAAAAATTCGAATTTCGAAAAAAAAAAGAAATATTGGAATTCTACTTGTCATTAATTACACTCTTGGGAAGTAACCTGGAAAGAAAGAGAAATGACATACTTACACATTCCAATATATAAATTAATAAATACATATTTTAATGATAATAAATATGTCTTTGAAACAACTAAAATTCGAAAAAAAAATTGAATTAAAATTAAAAATTAAAAATAAAAGAATGAAAAGGAAGAGTCATGGGATGCGGTGAAAGATAATTAACGATGTTTTGAAAGAATTCAAAATTAAAATAAAAAAATTATTGGAAAAAGAAATATTGACTTGCTATTAATTATACTCTTGTGAAGTAACCCGAAAAGAAAGAAAATGACACACTTACACGTTCCAAGACATAAATTAATTAATACGCATTTTAATTATAATAAATATGCCTTAGAAACAACTAAGAAGAAAAGGCAAGAAGTAGAGAATCACATTGCCTAAGTTGAATTGGGCGCCGGTGTTAATAATTTTTTTTGAAAATCGAAAATATTGGAAAATAAAGCAATAATTATTATTATCTAATTTAATTTGTTTATCATTTATTATTATTATTTAAAATTGATTCATTGAATATTTCCAAATTGAAATAGGGAATTCATTGATTGAATATAAATACTGATCAATGCTTATCAATATTAATTATGAATTTATCATTCATCAATTATTTCTCTAAAAAAAAAGGCATAATCATTCCCAAAGCAAAAGTAAAATTTGATAAGTAGTTTCCTCCGAATCACACAATGATAGTAATATAGTAAATTGTAAAAAAAAAAAAAGAATGATAATGAGGCAAGACAATTTCTATAAAAAAAATACAATTTAGAAAAAAGCCATGCATCATAGACAAGACATTGTCAAGATTAAAATTCTCCATTCAAACACTCTAGAATGAGCTGTTTATTTATATATATATATATATATATATATATATATATATATATATATATAAAAAGTTAAAAATTAATTTCAAAATAAAAATTAAAATAAAAGAAATATTTGAATAAGAAATATTGGAAGACAAAGATGCAAACAATGTATTGTTGAAAGACCATGTTCACCAGCATCTTAAAAGACTTGGATTATATTATCAATTAAGAAAAAAATTAGAATGTAAAATAAATTAGAATGAAAAATAACTGAAATAACTATAGAATCGAAGGTAATAAGTGGAGGCTCTGCCTATGAGTTATGAAGCAACCAATTTTTAACAGAAAAAAAAAAGTGATGAATACCTCCAAGGTGAACACCATTTCACTACTGTTATTGTCTTGTTGCTGATGTAAATTCCACTATCATGCTACCCTCACCAATAAACACGTTCAACTGATCCATACAAGTGCTAAAAAGAGCACATTCCAGCTTCAAACTACTGGAGCAATGGAGGAAAATCATGTACATTATTAAAAATAAAGAAAGCAGTTATCAATAATTAAAAGAATCAGATAACTGAAGAAATAAATGAGTCATCAGATCATTACCCATCAGTCTCTAATTCAAGAATTCTCATTCTGATTTTCTTTCCTTCCTTCATAAATTCTTTATCATTTGAAACACCAGTCATTAGTACAATCACATCTTGAAAAAATTAAAAACAAAACAATTTAGTGAACAAAAATTTTGTTTAACACAATAAGACAATAATTGTGGCAAAGAAGTACAGAAACATACCAACCAAAAAAGATTGATCAAAATCTTGATTCAATATATCAGCAAATGAAACAAAGCTAAATGGACTGATGTCAATCGATGGCATCCCCACCACATCAACAGCCGTGTTCCACTGAAAGTTGAGCTTGTACTGATGTCTGTTTGTCCTAAAATTTCCACCGTTAAGTCCAAATCCAAAAGTTTTGAAACCATAAATGTTTCCTTCAGTTAACAAATGCTCAAATCTAGACATCAAAGACTTCCTTATAGTGGCATGAATCTTGCATCCCTGAAAGGAAAATAAATCAGTTAACTGAAGAAATACTTACAAAATATTTGAATACTTGAATGAAGAAAGAAATAGAAAGTCATTATTAGTAATGAAACCTATTCATCAATGAGAACCATTTCTAGACAAATAGGTATGTTTGAATTGCTGAACATTGGACTATTGCTCAAAGGTGCAGTAGACCACATTCTTATTATCTCGACACATTGACCATGAATCTTTCTCAGCAGTAATGTTTTCTAGAGAGTCGTAAGCAACATCCATAGGAAAAGTAAATGGGAAACAAAGAGCAAATGCTAAACAGGAAGAACAATAGGAAAAGAAAACAAAACAATTGAATAAGGCAACTATTCATGGTATATGTGGCCTTTATAGATGAAGAGTTCAAGGTTCAGACCTTCCAGGTACCGCATTTGAAAGATAAAATCATCATTAAAAGGAAGATATTGGAACCAACCAGACTCAACGGATAAAAGTGCATGATACTGTTAAGAGGCTGTAAATAAATTCATTTTATATGAATTGATGTGAAATTAAGACTAATTAAAGTAAATAAAAATAAAAATGTTATCTTGTAAGGAAAGATGCAATGGATAACCGTGCATGTATATTGAAAGATCCAATCATATTGTATTTATATAGCAGCTGCTAAACCAAGGTTATTGGAAAGATACATTTACAATAAATTGCTTATATTGGAACCAACGAGTGGAAATAGTGAAGCGTGCCTTCTCTCCATATTTATGTGCTTTTCAAATTAATACCAATTAAAATAAATTAAAAAGAAAAATAAAATATAGATGCAATATGAATTGTATTATGGAAAGTTTCAGAGGATACTTATTGTAGAATTGGTGTAGGATGAAACGTGGTCGTGACACCTGTCCAAACTTTCTCCAAAATGGAGAAAGAATTGTATTATAACTAGAGTTCTTGCCCGTGCACTGCACGGGGATTATGTGTTTGCAAAAGTTAAAATATATGCCGAAAATTAAAATGGAGTATGAGATAAGTTTGAAAAATAAAGAAAAGTTTGCACCATGGCAATATCATTTTATAATTGTCTTTAATTAGAAATTCCCCATACTATAGCAAGTGCAGGGGTGTTAATTTATTTTATCTTTTTACAAAATCTAGATCACCCCATCCAACAGCAAGTGCACTGGACTGGATTTGACCGCATCCAACAGCAAATGCAATGCAATGGACGGGACCACCCCGTCCAACAGCAAGTGCAATGTATGCACGCATCTATAATTGGCTGGGTTGGTATAAATTGACTGACAATATTTAATAGAAATCAAGTATACATTGGGAAAATAGACCATTTAATAACCGATATTAAATGAGACCCTATATTATAATTTAAAAATCAGTTTAAGTGTAAATTTAACCAACCAGTTTATGAAAAACATTTAGTTTGGCTACTCAACAGGCAAGTTAAGAAGGTGTTTATTTGCATGAGGAGATTTCTTTGTAAATCAAGAAATAAGGTTGTTTAAATCAGGTGATGATCCTCTTTCTTGATTCTTTAGCCTGCAGCCCAAAAATAAAATTGTAGTGGACGGAGTCTTTTCTTCTGACAGAAACTTAGATATGCAAAAGTAGATATACACTGGACGGGCAGCAAGTGCACTGGACTGGATCGCATCCAACAGCAAATGCAATGTAATGGACGGGACCACCCCGTCCAACGGCAAGTGCAATTTGACTGGACCGCGTCCAACAGCAAGTCGAATGCAATGGATGGGACCATCCCGTCCAACAGCAAGTACAATGGACTGGACTGGACCGCGTCCAACAGCAAGTCCAAATGACAGTGGACGGGACCACCCCATCCAACAGCAAGTGCAATGCAATGGACGGTACCACCCCGTCCAACAGCAACTCCAATGCAATGGACGAGATCACCCCGTCCAACAGCAAGTGCATTGGACTAGACTGGACCGCGTCCAACAGCAAATGCAATGCAATGGACGGGACCATCCCGTCCAACAAGTGCAATGGACTGGACCGCGTCCAACAGCAAGTCCAATGCAATGGACGGGACCAACCCGTCCAACAGCAAGTCCAATGCAATGGACGGGACCAACCTGTCCAACAACAAGTGCAATGGACTGGACTGGACAGCGTCCAACATCAAGTCCAATGCAATGGACAGGATCACCCCGTCCAACAACAAGCGCATTGGATTGGAATGGTCCGCGTCCACCAGCAAGTCCAATGGACTGGACTCGACCGCGTCCAACAGCAAATGCAATGGACTGGAGTGCCCCCTCCTTTATTTATTATTTCTTTTTTCCTTTTTTTCTCTCTTCATCATTATTATTTTTCCTTGAAATATAATATCATTAAAGACGGACAAAAATGGGTGTTCACAATAAGTAAGCGATTTATAAATGTTTCACAGATTAAGAAAACATACTGATTCTAGTGGCTATTATACATGTTTAGGACCTCCGTTATTTATATTTGGTTATTTTAGAATTTATTTTTGTTCCAAAACGAATGATCTTTTATAAACCGAAGATATATTTGACAGTTTTTTTACATTTAGACTCTTATCATATAAGTAAATTGGAATGCCTTGAATACACCCTAAAACCTTCCCTATTTATATTCGGAGATAAATAAAAGGTAGCTGCAATGGTGTACAACGCAGTTCACAGATTATAAGGAATCCAAATTCAACAATTGAGGGAATCAACTTTTTATGTGGTGATCCTGCTCTTGTAAGTGAAATATATCGTTGAAGGAATATTGATTTGTTGCATAAATTATATTGATTCTCTTTGCACGCTAGATTGCCAATATTTAAAAGAAACATTATCAAAGAGGAAGGAGATAGTATTAAATTGGTATGAAATAACTTTGGATAGAATAATTTGGAAACTGTAAAAATATCTGGAATGATAAACCAAAACACGATTTCATTAGCTAAATAAAGTGAGGCGTCGTACATTGTAATTCCAACAAAATACCCCTTCCAACAAATAGATTCAAAAAGTACCAGACTAATGGGAATGACATTAAAATTTTAGAAAGGAAACATAAAGCAACATACTCCTGCAACATAACTTAAAGGAAAAAAAACTAAAACAAACTAAGACTTAAACTAATGCACGGGTATTCAAACTTTCTCCTTCTTGATGTTCTTCAGAATGTTGACACTGGTACTTTGTTCACCATCAGCAGCCAAAGAGACCTCATTGGGCCTTTTAACAGGAGTAAGGCACAGCACATCATCAGATAGAGAAACATCCCTTTCAGCACTGATTTCCGAGAAATTTGGAAAAAGGTTCTGCAAAATTTACAGAGAACTGTTACAAACAACTCTAAAATTTTATGAAATGACAATAACATTAATGGACAATTGTAAACCTTTGGTGGAAAATTCAATGAATCTCCCTGGTTAGCAGATCCTCTTTCAGCAGAATCCTTATCAGGAGCAATGTATGGTATTGAAAAGTCCAAATCCTGCATCTAAACTCCAAATAGGTCAATAAATTGACTTGGTGTAAAACAAAATTTATTTACAAAATGTCTAGTAATTTACCATAGTAGTTGGGTGAAGTTGTTTGAACTTCTCAATCAGGGATGCATCATCAACAACTTGCTTGACTCGGTAGGAAAGGTGGAACTTTGTGTTCACAGTAGACTTGACCTCAACTTTAAAAAGGAGGGTTTTGTTAGCCATATTTTTGACTTCATCGGGCACAGAGAATACATTGGCAGCCTTTAAAAAAATGGAACATAAGGCAGTGACTTTAAAAAAGAAGAGAAAAGCCAAATTCATATAATAAATAATTAATTAAGTGATAAATAAATCACTCCAACCTTATCAAGAATGTCAAAACAGTTTTGTTTCAGGAGAGCATAACCATCTTGATCAAACAGAACAAAAGTTGCGGAATCACTTTGATAAGGTGAAGTTGTTGATTTAGCACCATGCTTTGGAGATGCATGTGAATCTTCTAGATCTCAAGCACTTGTTGCACTAGAGCCTTTGTTAGGAAGATGAAACTAGGGGAGAAATAGGTCTTCCTTTTTATTATTCATTTATTAGTAAAATAATTGTCGGCATGTAACTCTGATTCTTAGATTGTTTGATGTCATATATACATGCAATGCTCGGCAGTTAAATTTTAATTGTGTAAATATCAGGGCAGAACGGCAGAAGCAGCCAGCATCTCCTATCTAATGAAGCCACTCCTCCGGCAGAAGTGGCCTCAATTACTTCATGGGTGGTAGTGGTGGCAGTAATAGTGGCGACGACAACTCTATAGGTTGCCAACAATTTTTGGTACCACAGAATGTGCAACTGACAAAGAATCGTTTATGGTTTTTAGTGACCTGAGATACCTGAAACTTGCTATCGCATCTTACATTGATCTCTTGTGATGATGGGCCTTTGTAATCAATTTTTTTTTCCTAATAAAAACAAGCATGAATTTCTCTTGGTTACTGGTTTTTGGGATAGAGTTTGTTCAATATGATTAGAATGCCACTTTGGTATAACCACTGGTATAATATAATGCATTTTCAATAAATAATAAGGAAGATTAAAGATCCTCACAGTTTTTCCTCATTCACCTAATTAATTATTGGTATGTGGTGTATGAATTATGATAAAAATTTCTTCTGCAAACATTGATTCTTAACCTCCACCGATGACCAAATAGTAGTCTTAGACTCTCCAGGATAGTTAATTTTCCCTCATAAGCATTATTTGTATTATCTTCTATACTATTAAGATCGTAACTCTATCCTTTCCTCTTACGAAGACATGTTGCTCTAATGGATTGAAGCAGCTTTCAGTTTGTTTTTTTTTTGGTGACCCAATTTTCTTTTTCGTCTAGCGGTGGCCAAAGAAGAAGGACCAAGGATAAAGAAACGAGAGTGAGCAGGGGAGCAAGGACGAAGCCATGAATGATAGATGAGACCAAGAATAAAAATTAATGTTCATCTAACAAATATATAGGAATCAAATTTATACACAATATTTATAATCATGTTTCAAAACGTTAATTATATGGGTCTTGCTAATCAATGTCCTAATAGTTCAGGATTCCATAAAAAGTAAGTTATTATGGGCAATTTTTTTGAACCCCCAATGGTTATTTTTGAGATGGATTGCAAGCAGATAGTAAACGACATTTCTAGCGCCAAATATGATATATGTCTGAATATGGTTACTTATTAGAAAAATGTAGATCCATTTTCTCTTTCTATAACAATTATAAAGTTGTGTTTACTTTGCGACAATTAAATGGTAGTGCTCATGGCTTAGCTAAGGTGTCTATTAATTATGCTCATTGCACTATTTTCCCTTAAGTACCTTATTGTATCTGGAACATTATTTTCAATGAAATGATTTGGATGGTGTTAAAAAAAAATGAACCCGAACTCCCCAAATTTTTCGTATTTTTCAGTTGTTTATGCTAGCCTGAATGCTACTAATCGTGAAGAAGCATGGAATGATCTGAGAAATTTCAATTCCTAATTTCCAGGACCTTGGTGTTTAGCTGGAGATTTTAATGATGTCCTTTCTCTGAATGAAAAAGAAGGAGGGGCCGACTTCAATTTCAGATTAGTCAATGCCTTTAGAGAATGTATAGATGATTATGGTTTAATTGATATGGGCTTTGTAGGCCCTCCTTTTACTTGGATAAGAGGTGGGTTAAAAGAGAGATTAGATAGAGTGCTTTGTAATCCGGCTTGGAAATCCCTCTTTCCTTCTAGTTCAGTTACTCATGTTCCGCTTTCTTCTTCCGACCACTGTGGACTTGAGTTTAAGGTTGAGGATGGAAATATCATTTCTAGAAATAATTACTTTAGTTCTTAGGTGCTTGGCTTTATCATAGTGATTTTAGAAATCAAGTTTCTCATGGTTGGTTTTGCTCAAACTCCTGGAAGGATAATATTAGCTTGCTTACTAATAGGTTGAGGATTTGGAATTGTGACACCCTAACTCGGGTCATCACATGGTTACCCGTTTGCGGAAATAAAACTTAATTTGCTGGTTGCTTTCGGAAAATAATGTTTTCTCAACGTTCATGTTTCCAAAATATGGTGATAATTTTTTTTCTTTTAACCTCATAACATCAACAACGTAATCAAATCACACTTAAATACACAATGTATATAAGTCATACAACTATACTGCCTCATATGTTTTCACACCTAAATCATAATCAGTTTTATCCTCAAAACACGATATATCATAATAGGACCTAAGCTGGTCGTAACTAACAGACACTACAACCGATAAAAGCAGCAACAACATGCCTCGAATTAGACAGCCTTCGTCTTCTTGTAGGGATCATACCCCTTGTACGACTCTGATATGGTTGTAAGGGTGAGACGCCAATATATGGATTTATCACCATAACTAAATGCGCAACACCAAAGAAGGCACATACACATATACATGTTTATAACAACGTATTCATTCACATTATATCACATCGTTTATCAATGGGTTTCACACCCCAAACATCAACGTTGGAAAACTATGCATGAACACTTCAATACATCATCTAAACATTCACACTTAATCTCATGAGATATCTCCAACCTCGTGATGAGTTGATCAGACTCGATAGTTACCGGCACACAGCCACAGGCACACAGCCAAAACCCATCACACACTGTCCAACATCGTGGCACAGGTGTCACAACGTAGATGGGGCCTCATTGTCCACCAGGCACAATAAGAACATCGTTATGATCTACCATGACGCCACAAGGTAATCACTCGTATAAAACCCATCACACACTGTCCAACATCGTGGCACAGGTGTCACAATGTAGATGGGGCCTCATTGTCCACTCGGCACAATAAGAACATCGTTGGTATGATCTACCCTGACGCCGCAAGGTAATCACTCGTTTGATCATGGCATGTCTGCCAAATGCATGCAAGAAAAACATTTTATTCTCAACACTTTTCTTTGTGTTATATCTTTAATTGTCAAAGCTCTCAAAAGCTTTCGACCCATCCTCGTTTTTAAACATCAAAGCTCTCAAAAGCTTTCAACTTATCATCGTTTTAAACATCGAATGCTCTCAAAAGCATCATCGTTTTAAACATCTTTACAACTTTTATTAAGAACACAGGACCTCAAAGTCCGAGTGCTCAATCACGAAGCCCCTAGACCGTTGCAATCAATCTTAGGTTCGTGGTAATAGAAAATATCTTAAAACATTTTAACTCTTTAAGTAGATACCCAGTCTACAACATAACGAACCTTAATACCCCGACGTCTCGGTTATTAAGTTCCATATCATCGTTTTACATTGTTTTTGTCTATGAAAAAAAAATCCAAAATAGGATAACATCATAAGAACACTAGCACCCCGACATCTCGGTTACTAAGTTCTATATCGTCATTCACATCGTTTTTCGTCTGTAAAAACAAATTCGAAATAAGATCTCCTCAACTTATCCAAGTTACCGGAAATACGTCATTGAGTAAACTCATTTACAGAAAATCCTTTCTACTTGAAATTCGTTTGTAAAACGTCAAATCATAGAAAAATTCCATTTTCCTTTGGAAACTCATTTCTTCCGAAATAACGTCAAATCATCAAGAACTCTTTTACTGAAACTTCAACTCTAATAAATCAATTCAGATTAAATCTCTTCTCAAAATAAGTATTGATGTTTTTAAACTCTCACCATAAATAATTTCGAAACTTGCCGTCGTTTAGCCTTTTCAAAGAAAATGTTTCTAAGTCAAACTTTGACATCTCTTCTAAAATAATTTTCTTATATAATAAATAAGGTATTTTCGAATATTAATTTCACAAAATAACTTTTTATAATATTATGGAATTTCTTATGTAAAAATTAGCAGTACAAAAAAAATTTCACGGTTACGCTCTCACCGTGACTCATAAATTACTTTTACACTAATAAATCATTAAAATAATAATATTTCTCAAAAACTCATTATTTTTCAAAAATAATCTTTTCCACCATTATTATATTCCAACATTTCTCATAAAACATTGAATATAATTTTCACAGCTTATTAAATCTTTTATCTGATTAATCGGTTGTGCACTGACCACTGTCAGGCCTCTCAAACAACATTCAACAACATCATCAGCATTCAACATTCAACATTCAACAACATCATCAGAATTATATCACCAGGCAGATCATGCATCATAGCAATATAATATACTATTGCAGATAATTAAATAAATTAAAAGCAGATCAATCACCGATACACAGATAAACAACACAACGTAAACAACATAAACAATTAACCACAACCACATATAAATCATATCAACCACACTAAAACAAATAGTTATTGAGAAAAATCCCTCGGGTAAGCTCCCCTTACCTCTTGGAGACTTGAACTAACGGTTTCAAATAATCTCCCGATTTGATCCGGCTTCCTTCGTTGGCTTTAGGTCAAACCAACCCGATCGATTCCTTCATAACGAATTGCAACCAAAATAAATCAAAATCAAACAACGACACACTTGGCTTATGGAGGTTAGGGTTCGGCTTCAACAACTTTTCTAGGTTAGGAAAGTTAAAATTTTGTTAACTTAGGGACTTATGATCCATAAGTAACTTAAACATGATTAAGCACTTAAACCAAGATTATGAACCAAGAACATGAACTAAAACTCATCTAGTTCCAAGAACTAGGGTTCGGTTTTCTCAAGATCATAGGCTAGAAGTTTTTAAAATTTCTTCAACTCTTGGATTTAATCAACATACAAAACTTAGAGTTGGATTCAAGTGTTACAAAACAACTTTTGAATCACAAAACCATCAAGTGTTCATAGCTAGGGTTTCGACCTTTATGAAACAAATAGGTTAGAGTTTGATTTTTTATCTTCTATGTACTTACATACAAGAACTATCAAGGTACTAGAAGATTGAATCATGAATCAAGACACACTACTACAGAAAAGGGCTTTAATAGCACTTTTTTTTAGCCTTTAGTAGTGCTTCCAAGTGCTATCTATTCACCCTCTACTGAAGGTGGGAGAAATTCAATAGCGCTTAAAAAAGCGCTACTGAAAGTGGGAATAGGTAGAGCTTCCTTGAGAAAGCGCTGTCTAAAGTTCGTAAAAAGGCAATCTATTACATACTTTAGACAGCGCTTTCTCAAGGAAGCGCTGTCTAAAGTTTTCAATAGATAGCGCTTTCTCAAGGAAGCGCTATCTATTTTTAACTTTAGGCAGAGTTTTTTCAAGAAAACGCTACCTATTCCCCCCCCTTTTTTTTAATTATTTACATTGTTTTTAGACAGCGCTTTCTCAAGGAAGCGTTGTCTAAAGTTTGCAATAGATAGCGCTTTCTCAAGGAAGCGCTATCTATTTTTGACTTTAGGTAGCGTTTTTTCAAGAAAACGCTACCTATTCCCCCCATTTTTTTTAATTATTTACATTGTTTTTAGACAGCGCTTTCTCAAGGAAGCGTTGTCTAAAGTTTGCAATAGATAGCGCTTTCTCAAGGAAGCGCTATCTATTTTTAACTTCAGGCAGCGTTTTTTCAAGAAAACGCTACCTATTCCCCCTTTTTTTAATTATTTAAATTGTTTTTCTATATTTCTCACATGTACTCAGCAAAACTAAGACATTAAACAGTTTATCCATCCCATTGCACTTAGAAAAACTTAACAAACCATACATTTACATACAAAAGTATATTGATTAAAGGGTACAAGGGGTACACCAACCCGTATACAATAATAACCCAACAACATAAGGAAGAACCATTGTAACTAAAATGCTACACTCCAAATTGCCCAGCATTGCCATTACAGAGTCCTTATGCAAATCCACCTGGAAACAGAAATAAATAAATATGTATAACCTAAGAATCCAAAAAGCTATTTCTTTGTTATATATCTCTTAAACTGACAGTGAAGAGGATTTGCATTTGATTTGCATGAGGATTTTCCACCGTTCCAGACACAAACATTATTGGCATTGAAGTTCCTGTAGGATGCAGTGAATGGAGCTTTGGACCAATCTGTCTTGATGAGTCCACCCCTTGTAGCCCAATCATCTGCATTCCACAGGCTTGAGTATATTCTCATGGGCTGCTTCTTTGGAAATGGAACTCCAATTGATTCCAAATTCTTGAACTCTTTGATGGGCGTGCCATCCACTGAGAAGCTGAAGCACATGTACGTATAACAATATTTAGTAACTAAACTAATGAAGTACATGTATATTATATTGTAGGAAAATGTTAATCAGTGTACTTAGGTTACTCGATAAGTGGTGGGTGCTTACACAATGCGTTGGGGATTCCAGAGAATAGAATAAGTGTGGAAATCTGCATTTGGGTCAAACCAGAGATAGAATTACTGCTCCCTGTTGCCTTTGCCTTGGCTGAACACATTGGTGTGTACAGTATAAGGATCACCACTCAAGTTCCCCAAGAATTCCAAGTCAATCTCATCCCATGTTGACCCCTTTGAGGAAAGCTGGAAAAAAGAAGAAATATTCAATATTCATTTGTTAGTCATATTCATATGATTGAACATTCATGTTTTAAACTTACATAATAAGGAAGTGACAGTGCCAGAAGAGTTTCCAGGAACCAACTTGATCTGCATATCAATCTTGCCAAATAAGTATTCATTGGTGGAATGGAAGCCAGAGCAAGAGACTTGAAACTCCTTGTTCAAGTTACCAGCAACACAGACCACGACAATATAAAGAAGGATAGCTGACAGGCTTGAAGAGGTGGTAGAAGCCATAATGTTCATGTTATGTACCAACTATTGTTTTTTTAAGTACGTAAGCTAACAAGTTTAAATGGTGAAGGGTGTGGAGGGAAGGTTGAAAGAGTGAGCATATATATATAGTGATAGTGGGCAATGAATGAGCAACAAGATTTGGATAGGAAGGTGCCCTGGCACCTGATAAGCTGTAAATAGTTGTTGTATGGTAACAGGTCAACACATGTTACAGCATCAAAAGAAACTATTGCTACTTAAAATAGAAGCATGTAATAGGTCAACACATGTTACAAAGTAGTGTTACTAATTTCACCAATTATCAAGACCATACTCAATTGAGTTTATGAGTAATAACAATGTCTGTCACCAACAAAGATTCACAAGGGCTCCAACAGCATAATCTTTCAGGTTCTCAAGTACCCTAACACATAAATTATAAACCTCAGGATTTGGTACACAAGTACTGAAGTACATACAAAAATGATTTCAATTATTGTAGTATACTAGTATAATACAGATTAATATCAAAACAGGTTGATTAAGTCAGCCAAGAAATCAGAACTAGCATAGATTGTTTACCTGCATGGTCTCACCCCTCAGTTTGACCAACTTGAATCCATCTACAAAGCTTACAAAGCACATTAAATACATGGGTCAATAACATGGCAATTATGAATTAGTTGTACTTCAAATAATAGTAACAATACCGTGGTCCTTGGACATCTTAGTCACAACTTATATCTGTAAAATTAAACAATTTAATTCTTTATTCTACCGATGTTTTTTTTTGAAGAAGTTATTCTACAAATGTTGAAATCTGGCAAGCAGACAAATGATGGTTCTAACTGACAGTATGTTTCCCATAGGCTACCAACAATAAATTCATTTACAAGATTGTGATGATATTTAAAGCAAACGATTTAAATATTCAGATTCAGAAAAACCCCATGAGTCACTAAAACATGCACTTGGTTTCTCTATAGCCACTCCAAGCCTCAAAGTAGAGGCGTAAGTCAACTCAATGGTACAGAAGTGTCATGACCGAAAAGAAAGGATACACATGTTATACTTATTATTCCTTTATTTCTGTATAGATTTATTGATAGGTGGCATAAAATATATAAAAAAAGGAGGGAATGAAATGGGAAAGCAATAGAAAAGCCATTGTAATTGTAATTTGTAATAAATAAAAATTATTTTTGGCAACTCACCCGAAAGCCCCAAAGAAATTCCAGAGTAGTATATTCTCCCAGGCCTAAACCACATGTAACATCAACAGAATCGATAATCTGCTGGCCTCCCTCACACGCACGAAGTAGCTCTACAGCAGCAAGACTTGTGACATAAATAGCAGGCTGAAGAAGTTGAGAATCAGATGGTGAACAATGCGTCAATGACTATCTTCGTAAACAGAAATTACATGAAAAGATGGACTGATACATGTGTAATTGTGTACTAGTATAATATCATAATCAAGCAAGAACACTATGCTTGCTAATGATCTGAAATACTAGCATCCAAGTTAATCTCACAAAAGACAATTCAGGAGAAGGAAGCAACTTGGAATAAGAATTTGAAAGAAAAGTACATGGTAATAACGCGTGAATTGGTGCACTTGATTCCAACCCAATTAGGTGGCGTGTTTTGCCACTCTTGCTTTATAATCTACAGAGCAGTGTCTGCACTAGAAATTCAAAAGACAATCAAAGACATATTTCAATCACTGAATCTTAATACAAAAACTACTATAGAATCTGAGAGTGAATGTTGAAAGCGCCTTTACAAAGGAGCTGCTGAAGCCAATGGATAGTTTTTTGGTATCATGAAGCAATACCTGTAGATGCAAGACTAAATATGACATGAACTCCAGCAGGGTACTTAGTTAACATGAACTCAAACATGTATTCTCAACATTGAGTAATAGTCTTAAATATATAAAACTCAGAATTATTTTAGGAAGTAAAAGAACAATTTCATGATAGTTGATATGTAATTAGCATCTATTATGTTCACCTTTCATGAACTACAATGTAACTGGAATATCCTCCCTTTGTATATTGTACCATCAACATCAACACCATTAAAGGTAGAAATTGATCCCTTCACACAATGAACTTCTTGTCTTTCATTACAATACTCACAATCTCTGCACGAGTTGACATAAGTCCCCACTCCAACATGGTCACCAACATTAACACGGTGGATACTGGAACCAACCATTTCTACAATCCCAGCAATCTCATGTCTGATATGTAAAAAAAACACAGACAGATTAGTTTTACTAATAGTAAATTGGATAGTCACTAATACAGAAAATTAAGCCAACCTACCCAAGTACTAGAGGATATTTGGAATCACAAGTATATTCCTTGTCCAAACAACATCAGCATAACAAATTCCACAGTGAGTAATTTTTATGTAAACATCGGCATTACCAAGAGCCCTGGGCAACGATCATTGTCATATGATCAAGAATCAAGCAAATAATTTAGCTGGTATATTTTCTAAGGAAAAGAAAACTCCTTCATCCCCAAAAAATGGAAATTGGTCATCTATTAAAAAAGAGTTACTTCTACTCAACAAAGTGGAATGATAATATGCACATGCCTGCGACTGAATTTGTAAGGTGATAGAACTCCAGATGCATCTCTGTTTGAAGGATCGTGTTGAAGGAGAATGCGTTTCTCTTTGACAAAAAGCATATCTCTGAAGCAAAACGAGAGCAATGGTCGAATCTGAAGAATTGAAGGAATAAATTCAATATATTAAGGAAAGAAATGACTCACAATGGTCAGAAATAAAGAACGACAGAGGTGGCGGTGAACCCTCGTTTCTGACCAGACGATGGCAGCGAACCCGTGCTGTCAAGGGCGAATAGCGGTGTGTTGTGGGTTGGTGCTGTCAATGGCGGTTTCGGGCTGTTGCGCGGTGCCTGGTCAGAGTGAGAGTGTTTGGAAGTGACAGCAACAGCGATCTGAGGCAGAGGGACTCGCCGGTCTGGGCGGAAGAGCTTCGTGGTTGTCCAGGCGCGGTGGCAGGGTAGGCAGCGAAGGATCTTCGCGGTGGTCCAGGCGCGGTGGCTAGGTAGTGGAAGAGCTTCGCGGTGGCTGTGTGTTTCTGAAGGAGAAAAGAAACGAGTAAGGGTTTGGTTGGACTCAGAAGAAAAGAGACGAGAAACAGGTTATGGACTCATAGAAGAGGGAAGGGTACTTTTATTTTAGTAAAGAGGAATAGACGGCTCTTTTTCAAGGAAGCGCTGTCTTAGGTAAAAAAAATAGATAAGGAAGCGCTGTCTATTCTTATCCATCAACATTTAATAGCGCTTCGTTAGGGAAGCGCTGTCTTAGAATAAGGAATGGATAGCGCTTCCTTTAGGAAGAGCTACCAAAAGTATCCCGCCTCTTTTTTAGTAGCGTTTCTTATTGAAGCGCTATTGAAGGGGCGCTATTAAAGGCATTTTCTGTAGTAGTGACATGAAAATGAAACAAAACCCATGAACATCATTTTGTCATAGATTCGGTCCAGTCCAGAAATTAAGGAAAGAAATTTCTCATGATCATATGCTTCTAGATGATGAAAATAGAGATGATTATAAGATCATAGCAATTGGTTTCATATCAAAAGGATTTTTCTAGAATTTGTTATGAATTTTCAAAGTTCTAGATCTAGAAACTTAAAAGAAATGAACATAGATGAAATAGACTTTGAATCATGAAACTTATTGAAGAACATAGACATGATTAGGGAAGGAGAATAGGATTCACCTCTTGAAGATCAAAAACAAGTGAAGATCCAAGAACTTGCTTCACAAAGTGATGCTAGAAAAGCTTATGAACTTATGAGTTTTTGAAACAAAAAGGCAATAGGAAGAAAATGAAATGTGAGGGAGGGTATTTATAGGGATGTGGCTGCGTCACTTTTGAGGGATTTAGTAGAAAGGAGGTGGCTTCTCAAAGGATTTAAGTGCAATTAATTCCTATGGACCATTTTGCAAAGATTCCAAAAGTATAAGGACTATTTTGCAAATTGTCAATAGTTTGAAATGATGACCATGTGCAACACTTAATGTGTTCACATTGTGACTCATCTTGTTGAATTTTCTTGAAGCTTTTTGGGAAGAATCTAGAATGCTTTGGAATAATTGAGAACACTTGAGAACTTTGGAGAATAGTTTGGAACATTGGAGAACATTTGAGAACATTGTGGAAGATTCAAGAATAAACTTGGCTCATCCAAGTTAAGGGCAGCCCCCACTCCTCCTTGGGCTTGCGCATGGGTCTTGAAAATTTGGGCTTGGATTTAATTATTTTGGGACCACCAAAATGCTTAAGGCATAATCATAAGCTAGGAAACTTACATGATTTCTAATGGGCTTCATGAAATTTAATTCATGGACAAGGAATTTGGGCCTCAAAGTCACGGTCCTCTAATGGATTTGGAGCAAAGATTCTGGCCCAATTCACTTGGAAAAACATAGAAACTAACTTAGGGGCCGAAGTGCAATTAAGAGAAAGTTCAAGGACTTAAGTGCAAAATCCATAAATTGCCACTTTAACCTTGTAGAATCTTCTAGACTCAAAAGTGTGATTCATCCCCATGAATCATCTCAAAATTCTAAGATAACTTCTTTATCTGCTCTTGGAAACTCCAAAATCCACTCTATCATTCACCCGATTACGTATTTCGCCCGTAAAACGTATATTATTTTATTTTTTTCTGAAATAATTCTAAAAATACACAATTGTAGAAAATAAAATAAAAATCTTAAGTCTTTCGTTCATGAATTAAAATTAGGTCTTTTGAGCAGTATAATTATACTGTCAATGAAATTCGCGGGCCGGGATTCGCCTGACTTTCAAACCTAAATTTTAATCGTAGCTTCCTACATTCAAGTAGGATTGAGTGATGAACTTAGTTTATTTAAAATAATTTTCTAATACTCATATAAATATATACAAATAATCATCCGCATTTCGATTATTTTGAAACGGTGAAAATCGGGGTGTTACAGGAATAAAGAAGTTTTTGGGCATATTTTTAAAAGAAAACATAGGATCCTTAAGAGACTTGAAGGTATGAAATAGGTTCTTATGTCTCATTCTACTCCTAGACTTATTAGCCTTAGAGATGATTTGTGGAATGAATATAATATGATCATTGCACATGAAGAGTGCTATTGGTTTCTAGCGCCAAATCTGATATATGTCTGAATATGGTTACTTATTAGAAAAATGTAGATCCATTTTCTCTTTCCACAACAATTACAAAGTTGTGTTTACTGTGCGACAATTAAATGGTAGCGCCCATGGCTTAGCTAAGGTGTCTATTAACTATGCTCATCGCACTATTTTCCATTCAGTACCTTATTGTATCTGGAACATTATTTGCAATGAAATGAAATGATTTGGTTGGTGTTAAAAAAAGGTGGCCTAAGGGCACGGATTAACATTCTCCTAATTGTATTAGTAATCTATCAAAATACAAATTCTTTTTTTTTCATGTCTTGAAAATCATCAATAATTGAATATATATTAAACTTTTCATTAATTTTCTTTTTAATGTATAATACTAGCAGAAAGTCATTCAAAAATTCATCTTTCATTCTATTCCAAGGTATAATCTTGTTGGTGACACTTCTATTTTATAAGACCGAATAAAGCGAAAAATAGTTATTTCTTTCCAAAAATACGAGTTTAATTTTTTTTCCTTTTCGCAAATAGTTCGATAAATTGTATTTGTCATACATCATCAAACTTGCACATACATATTTTATAACCATTCACCAGGTACTAATAGTCATAACATACATATTCATAAAATGGCGGAAATACCAATGCCCATAAAACAACAACGTAATGGAAATATGTTTACAATAATAATAATATTATTAGAGACATAGCTACACAAAATATAACATAGACACAAGACTTATCATGCTGGCCAAAACAAAACAATGACGGAATGTCATCCCCATATCACTATAACAGTCCTGGATGATACACCATCATGCCGGGAGTATACTCCTCACATCCACTATACATAAAGCCAAAGACATTGTGTCCATGCACCCCAAGTCATCTCAAACTCTAGCTGAGTGTGATGGCGAAACAGTGCCGTCGTCAATCTTCGTCGAACGTAAAATAAAATAGAACCAGAAAACACAAAATGAGGTGAGCTTCCCATTCATCTTACACATAAGGCATATATACAGCAGCACGACACACAGGTACGTACAACAATCAATAAACAGTTATATCATTACTCATATCAGAACAATAATGTTTCACATAAACATAATCATCGGACAACATCCACCTAGATAGGAGACATCTAAGACTCGAAGAATGACCTCTGATTCCTATAACATGGTTTTAACAAACAGTCGAAGAGTACGGTTTGGATGATTGTTCTGGATGACACCAACCTTGGGTAAGTATATGCGTCAAGAGTCATCAACTTGCACATAGGCTTGTTCAGGAACACCCTACACTACCAGAATACATGTAACACCCTAGTTTTTACACCTATGATTAATTATTTTATTTGGATGTTTAAATTTATTTTGTTATGTGGTTTAGTTTGAGTAATTAAATTACTCTTTTCAAATTATTTTATTAGGTGTGTTAGCACTGACTTATTTCAGTAAATGCACGTTTAATAGACAATAATTTACGTTATTGTCACTATTATACCAGTATAGAAAAAATATTTTAAATAATATGATTAAGAGAAAAACATTTTCATATTCCTATTCTATTTAATTTTAGAGTTAAAAATATTTTGGTTTGACCTTAATCGGAGATTAAATTCTGGACTGAGTATTTTCTTAGTTGATCAGTTCAACTATTAATCTTTACTCTAACTTGAATTTCGAAAACATATCTTTATCAATCTTTATTTTTAGATTCTAAAAAGTAAAAACATGTTTATTTTAGGCCTAATATTTATCACTCATTTTGTACCTATCACTAAGTAACTAGTTTAAAAACTCATTTTCTCTCTTTTCTCTTTCTCTTTCTCGACGCCTTCTCCCTCTTTTCTCTTCTCTTTCTCTGCTTCTTCTCCCTCTTGACTCCATCTTCTTCTTCCTCCTCCTTCTCAACCAACCAGCCGCGCCGCCCTAGGAGCCGTCCGTCGCTGTCCAGCCGATCTCCGCCAAGGAGGTCGTCGTCCGGTCGCCGCACAGTGGAAAGAAGACAGCAACACGCGGCCGCTCCACCTCGTACGCGTTGGCCGGTTTGGCTTCGGTTTGGCCGTTTTCGCGCTGCACCAGACAGCCGCACCTCCAGCCGTCGTCTGCTTTGTCTTCCTCGTGGTGTCCGTGCAAAAACCCACCCCTCAAGTCATCATTCAAGACCACTTACCGGATTTGTCACAACTCCAACCGCCACACCGTTGTCTCTGCCACCGTGCCAGAAATTTGAACCTCCATCACTTCTCTTCCTTCACCTTGGGTAAGAGTTTTACCTCTAACCTATTCTCTTTTGTAAAACCCCCAAATTGATTTTGAAACCCTAACCCTAACCCTCTGATTTCATATTTTAATCTTGAAATTTAAGGCTGTTTTATGAAATTGGGACTGTGAATTTGTGTTTCCCTAAACCAATTTCATTATTATGAGTTTTCCCCAAATCGTATTTAGGAGCCCTAAAACCCCAATTTAATTTGATTTAAATTTGGGTATGTTTTTGTGAAATTAATTATGATTTAGTGTAATTAGGACTCTTAATGGATGATTTCCAAAGTTCTTTTTCAAGATATTTTAATCAAAACAAAGTTTCCTTAAAGGGTATTGGGAAGCATGAGCTTCAAACATGATTTTCTTTGAAAATAACCTTGTTTGGTAATTAGATTAAGTGTTTAGATAAAGTTAGAATGTGTGTTTGATCATGTGTAATTGATTTCTTGATTTCTGGTCATTGCGCGTTGTTGGATTTACTCTCTGAGAAGTTCGGACACGGCTATGCTTGCTTGATGGAATAGATATGAGCTAACGTGGGCATTAGGACAAGGATCCTTTACTTGTTTTCAAAGGTAAGGGGAGCTTGCCTGATGGATTTTTCTCAATAACCATTTGCTTGTTGTGTAGTCTGTATAATTGATGTGGTTGTGGTTATCTGATTATGTGGTTTATGTTGTGTTGTATATCTGAGTATCAATGTCTGATCTGTTTTAAATTATTTGATTATTTGTAATGATATTTCTATGGTGCATGATCTGTCTAGTGGTTTGTTGTTGAATGTTGCTTGTGAGTGTTGTTTGAGAAGCCTGACTGTGGTCAGTGCACAACCGATTAATCAGATAAAAGCTTTAATAAGCTGTGTAAATTATATTCCAGGTTTTATGGGAAACTTTGAAATATAATAGTGGTGGAAAGTATTATTTTGGAAAAATAAGGAGTTTTGATGATGATGATTTATTAGTGTAAAAGTAACTTGAGTCACAATGAGAGTGAAATTGTGAAAATGTTTCTGTACTGCTAATTTTTATGTAAGAAAGTTTGTAATATTATACAAAGTTATTTTATGAAATTAATTGTTGAAAAGAAGTTAATGATGATTTTAGAAAGTGTTTTCAGTGGAAAAAGTTAAGTTTTGACTTAAGAAGCTTTAAAAGTGATAATTGATGAATGATTTGGAAAAGAGTGATGACAGATTTGGAAAAACGTAGAAGGCAAGTATTTTGAAACGGCAAAGACATATTTTAAGGAAGTTAAAACCTCAAGTGACTCACATTTGTGAAAAACAAGTTTTATTATTTAAGGATTTTATTGATGAATTTCCAATTTTTGGAAAAGAATTTATGAAAGCAAAACTGATTTAGTGTTAACAGTGGTGTGGAACTTAGTAACCGAGACGTCGGGGTACTAAGGTTCTGTGTTGTGATGGACTCAGTCATTTGGACTTTGAGGGCCTATATTGTATACATGAAGTATACTATGTTGAAATATTGAAGATGTTTCTAGTGCCACGAACCTAAGACTGGTGCACCGGTCGAGAGGTGTCGCGATTGAGCACTCGGACTGTGAGGTCCTATGTTTTGATAAAAGTTTTAGGGACTGTGAGGTCCTATGCTTTGATAAAAGTTTTATGGACAGTGAGGTCCTGTGTTGTGGTGAAAGTTTTAAAAGTGTTTTAAAACTATGTGAGTCGTAAGCCATTTTGAGCTTCGGCAAAAGAAAGATTGAACATAAAGAAAAGGACAAAACTAAAGTGTTTTACATGCATTTGGCAGACGTGCCTGCGGTTTGTGACACAAATGCATCAATTACCAGCGGCGAAAGGTAATTACGATGTGCATTTATCTCATGTGCCTAGGGAGGACATTGAGATTGAGACCCCATCTTACATGCTAATAGGTATTGCCACTGGTTGTGGACGTTAGCAATGTGTTTGGCCTTGTGTGTGCCTGGCTGTGTATGCCTTTTAAGATGGGAAGAGGTTGCGCACCTGTTGGCAGTTGGCCAAGTTAGCCAGTGTGGCTTTGGAGTCTGATCAACTCATATGATGTTGGGATATCTCATGAGATTAGGACGAAAATTTAGATGATGAATAGAAGTGTCATGCATAATTTTATGGATGAGGTTTGGGGTGTTGAACCCATTGATAGACTATTAGCTTATAAATGCTCGTGTGGTAAATGTATATGTGTTATGTGGTGTTGTGCATTTAGTTATTGTGTTAAAACCATATATTGGCGTCTCACCCTTACACACATTTCAGGATTCTTCTAGTTCGATATTGTACCTCGGGTACTTTAACACGGATGGTGCAGAGGAGTCTTTCTAAGTCACTCGGGAGACTTAGATCTAGTTGCTTGATGAGGTATTACTTAGGAATAACTTTTAGAACGACCAGCTTAGGGTTTGAGATTTAGATTATTTTTTATAAGTATGGCTCAGAGAGCCTTTATTTTAAAATGGAATGTCTATAGCTCGGAGAGCCTATCTTTTGAATGAAAATCTAAGCTATTTCTTTTGGTCTTGTAAAGCTTATGGCTATAACTATTATTTTTATGTATTGATGCCTGGGTGAATTTGGTGTAACTGGAATTCTGGAGTGAAAATGTAATTATTTTAACAGGTGTTATTTTATCTGGGATGTCCGAATTACAGAGGAGACTCTGTCGAAATTTTTGTAAAACTACTAGCTTTTATTGAAGTATATTCTTTAAATGAAATAGGCTTGTCAGGCTATAATAGTAAGTCTGTGTGTCGATCGATTAAGGCTTAGGTGTGTAGTCGTGACAAAAAAAATTTATACCCAATTTCAGACACTTATGTACTTCTATAAGTTATTTTTCGAAAGCACCATCAAATTATGTTTTATAATTTTTATTCTGGACGTGTTAGGCAGTAATACCCAAGGGGGATGTTACAGAGTGGTATCAGAGCTGGTCGAGTCATTCGGGATCTTTGGGGAATAGGTCTGTTAAGTTTTTGTTGTGTGATCTCTGGTTGGATTTTGTTTAAATTGTTTCTTGTTCAAGCAATGTGTGTTGACGCACAAGTATATGTTTTGTTGATGGTTTTCCAAGGGCTTTATGTCCTGGGAGACCGTAGATCTTGAATGTTACTTGGGTTCGAATATGACATTCGATTATACTTGTGAATCGTGTCAGACATTCGAAACAAGGTGTTTGTGTATAGGGTTTTTCCGGGAGTGTTCCCTGGAAATATTCTAGGTTTATGGTTAGCAAAAGACATTGATTTTTGATTGATCTAGTTTCTGGATTCGGTCAGATCTATGTCGCTTTGTGTAGGATGTTGCTTACAAGGTTGAAACGAGTTGGACGACTCGATTCAACTGAAAGATCGGTGGTCTAAATCTTTTGCTAGACCGAGTGTTTTCCTTGTGAAGCACCAACGTTGTGTGGAGGTTCGTGTCACCGTCTAGATTTCTGACGACTGGGTAAAAGGACGAATTATGAATAAGTATTCTCTAACTTGCGTAGTTGATTTGGTAAATTAATTGCGAGGAATTGTCATCTACTCAAAGATCGACTTGAAGACGAGTTAGTACCAGATTGGAGTGATGACCTATCTAAGGTTTTGTGTCGTCAACTTAGTTTATGAGGAAAGATCAACCTTTTGTATGTTGGATTGATTGATTAAGTTGTCCGGGATCGTACCCAAATTCAAGGTGGTCATACTAAGCTTGGCTAGAAAGATGTGTATGTTGGTTAGAACCAAGATGAATCGAGTGGATTTTTGATCTTGGGTGAGTGTCTCGTGAGTAAGGAACTCTTCATTGTACCCTTTGATTCTCTTGTGCTTGTCAGTCGACATTTATTTCTCAAATCCTGTGATTGTATTAGATAATCACAACGGTGTAGTTTGTGTGGGTCAGATAAATTTTCTGATTTTAATTTGCAATCTGTCAGGACTTATGAATTAGTTATGCTGATTCATAAATTTCTAGTTATTCATTTATTTGTTGTGAGAAGTCGTACTCACACTTCTAAATGATCCTCGATGTATTAGATATTTGAGTGAATTGGTTTAAAGGAATCGATTGGTCTGGATACTTTCACACTTTGTTGAGAGAAGTGGTTATGACTATTCCTTGAGTTATAACCCAGATAATTTCGTGATAGCAGAAGTTTCTTGGTGAAACTTAGTTTCGTCACTTCTATTTTTGATAGAGGTGAAAGTCATCATTTTGTTAATTCTTTGTATTAAGAATGAGAATTAATTCTCTTGGGATTAGACATTATTCACTCCTTGATTATTTGAATCCGTTGGAAGGTTCTTGTGGAAGAATGAACTTTATTAGATTCATGTTTGTAAATGTGTATTGATCATGCATTTTTACACCCACGAACCTGATGGAATGATCTTTTTCCATACTGGATGTTCCGATATTCTTCAAATTAATGAAATTCTTTTCTATGCTTATGCGAAAGTGAAATCAAGAAAAATTTCTTTTCTTGAGAAATTCTTTTATGATCACCAAGGTCATGTCTTATTGCGGTTCAAAAGTGCTTGTTGTCATTGATCATCTTAATTCTATGTATTTTCCAAATGTTGTCGATGTGTGACTTATCTCATCAGTCGTGAGTTGGATATCTCCACATCAAGATGTACAATTGAGACCTTCCTTGTTGAGATGTTGGCATTCCTTCAATCTTTGTTATGAGTTTTCTGAAGACCTACATGAGTCTTGTTTGAATTCAAGTGATCGTTGATCGACTGGTGAAGTTTACATCTTCTTACGAGTTAAGATCCACAAGCGGAGTTAGTGAACCGAATAATGTATCAGGGGATTGTTCAGATTTCGTGGAGTATCTTCAAGTATTGTTTCAGATGAAAAATGGAAGTTTATCAATGTGTATCAACTAAGTTTACTTTAAGTGTTAAGGACTAAGTTGAGACTAAGTCCAACTGATCATCCTCAGTGGGATGGATAAGGAATGAGGTGACCTATCCTTAGCGGGTTAGTTGGGAGATAGTGTGGTACCTAAGTTTTTGTCATCTCTATGGTAG
Organism: Sophora flavescens; assembly: GCA_030762895.1. NCBI lineage: Eukaryota > Viridiplantae > Streptophyta > Magnoliopsida > Fabales > Fabaceae > Sophora > Sophora flavescens. Next base: position 223,766,207 of record CM061062.1, read on the forward strand.
GACGAACCAGAGTTGATAGGAGTTTCATTAGTGTATAGATGTAAATGGTATTATGAGAACCCTTAAGTTCAACATTTTTGAGTGAGATGATTACAATGGACTTTATGATCGAGGTAGATATATCATTAAAGGAAATCAGAGTAGTGATCAATGTTTATGGTTAATGTTGACTTAGTGAGTCCGAGGATTAACGGAAAAATGTATAGGGTAGTTTTCCTTAAGCTGAACGGAAGTAATAAAGAGGAGTTCTTGAGTGAAACTAAGTTGTTAGAAAAAGTTAAGAATTATGATTTTGGATAATTCAAACTTAAGTGATTCCTTTTGGTTGTAGTTGCATGGAGGAATGTAATCGTATTCTTTAAGATTGAAATGAATGACCATGATATAATTTGGAGTAGTGGAATATGTTCAACGGAAACTAAGACTGCAATTGTGTGCTTTGGGTGGAAAGTTGATATATGTGATAGAGTTAAGGTTAAACTTGATGTTCGTTGTGAGGATAAGGTGTTGAAGAAGTTTTTCTAGTAGACAAATTTGAAGGCAAGAAGTGATTAAGTTTTGATTGTGTCTTTCGATTTTAATAAGTTATGGCGAAATGTTTATAATCTTTGAGGTCTTATTTTGGTAAATATGTGGTTGATGATCCATAGTGGAAAATTCTAAATTCAAGATTGCCATTGGGGAGTGTACACCTAGATTTCTTGGCTTTGTTTTGGTGCAACTCTTAGGGGTAATGGCCTTAGAGAAACTCTTTTATAATTTTTTTTTCTCGGCTGTAAAGATATAAGATAAGGGCAGATATGATACAAGCACTTCCTTGTATAAGTGATAGAGCTATGTCTTTAGATGAAGGAATTATTAGGAGTTGTGTATTTTCCTTGGACAATAGGGTAGAGGTACATGTGAAAATTTCTTAAACTAGGGATACTAACGGGGCTTGAGAACCAAATTGAAAATGAGAGGCAAATGAAGGATATGAAATCGAAGTAGGCAAAAGATTCGAGAGGAATTAAGAAGAGAATGGACCATGATGGATGTGGTAAGATTCAATTTTGATAAGATTGAATTTCTGAGGTTCTTGGAGCAAAGTTTATCATGTACAACTTAGGAATGTTATGATGTTTTGATTGGAGACTTGAAAAGTGTGAATTTGATATGACTAGAAGAGTAGACTAAGCCCAAATGGACTAAGACTATGATTGCATCTCTTGAGTAGAAGGTTAATTGATGTTATGGTAAAGTTAGTGTGGGGTTGATGTTAGCTGTGAAAGTTAGATATTGGAGAAAGTTTTTCCTAATGGATTTGTATTGAGAAAGTTAAATGAAGAGACTAAGCGTTGATTTTGTTCTTTAAAGTGTAATAGACTAAGGTGAAATATCGAATGTAATAGGGATAATGCGGTAGTGAAAAATCTCGAGGATAAATAAAATGGTATAAGAATCGATCTTGTTATAGAGTTATAGATGAAAGGAACGAAGCGATGATGATACAAAGCAAGATTTTAGAGTTAAGGTAAGATTACAACATCCTATGTAGTTTTGAGCTATGAAATTTCGAGGACGAAATTTTTTTAAGAGGGGTAGTAATGTAACACCCTAGTTTTTACACCTATGATTAATTATTTTATTTGGATGTTTAAGTTTATTTTGTTATGTGGTTTAGTTTGAGTAATTAAATTACTCTTTTCAAATTATTTTATTAGGTGCGTTAGCGACCACTTATTTCAGTAAATGCACGTTTAATAGACAATAATTTACGTTATTGTCACTATTATACCAGTACAGAAAAAAATATTTTAAATAATATGATTAAGAGAAAAGCATTTTCATATTCCTATTCTATTTAATTTTAGAGTTAAAAATATTTTGGTTTGACCTTAATCGGAGATTAAATTCTGGACTGAGTATTTTCTTAGTTGATCAGATCAACTATTAATCTTTACTCTAACTTGAATTTCGAAAACATATCTTTATCAATCTTTATTTTTAGATTCTAAAAAGTAAAAACATGTTTATTTTAGGCCTAATATTTATCACTCATTTTGTACCTATCACTAAGTAACTAGTTTAAAAACTCATTTTCTCTCTTTTCTCTCTCTCTCTTTCTCGACGCCTTCTCCCTCTTTTCTCTTCTCTTTCTCTGCTTCTTCTCCCTCTTGACTCCATCTTCTTCTTCCTCCTCCTTCTCAACCAACCAGTCGTGCTGCCCTAGGAGCCGTTCGTCGCTGTCCAGCCGCGCTCCGCCAAGGAGGTCGTCGTCCGGTCGTCGCACAGTGGAAAGAAGACAGCAACACGCGGCCGCTCCACCTCGTACGCGTTGGCCGGTTGGGCTTCGGTTTGGCCGTTTTCGCGCTGCACCAGACCGCCGCACCTCCAGCCGTCGTCTGCTTTGTCTTCCTCGTGGTGTCCGTGCAAAAACCCACCCCTCAAGTCATCATTCAAGACCACTCACCGGATCTGTCACAACTCCAACCGCCACACCGTTGTCTCTGCCGTCGCGCCAGAAATTTGAACCTCCATCACTTCTCTTCCTTCACCTTGGGTAAGAGTTTTACCTCTAACATCTTCTCTTTTGTAAAACCCCCAAATTGATTTTGAAACCCTAACCCTAACCCTCTGATTTCAGATTTTAATCTTGAAATTTAAGGTTGTTTTATGAAATTGGGACTGTGAATTTGTGTTTCCCTAAACCAATTTCATTATTCTGAGTTTTCCCCAAATCGTATTTAGGAGCCCTAAAACCCCAATTTAATTTGATTTAAATTTGGGTATGTTTATGTGAAATTAATTATGATTTAGTGTAATTAGGACTCTTAATGGATGATTTCCAAAGTTCTTTTTCAAGATATTTTAATCAAAACAAAGTTTCCTTAAAGGGTATTGGGAAGCGTGAGCTTCAAACATGATTTTCTTTGAAAATAACCTTGTTTGGTAATTAGATTAAGTGTTTAGATAAAGTTAGAATGTGTGTTTGATCATGTGTAATTGATTTCTTGATTTCTGGTTATTGCGCGTTGTTGGATTTACTCTCTAAGACGTTTGGACACGGCTATGCTTGCTTGATGGAATAGATATGAGCTAACGTGGGCATTAGGACAAGGATCCTTTACTTGTTTTCAAAGGTAAGGGGAGCTTGCCTGATGGATTTTTCTCAATAACCATTTGCTTGTTGTGTAGTCTGTATAATTGACGTGGTTGTGGTTATCTGATAATGTGGTTTATGTTGTGTTGTATATCTGAGTATCAGTGTCTGATCTGTTTTAAATTATTTGATTATTTGTATATGATATTTCTATGGTGGATGATCTGTCTAGTGGTTTGTTGTTGAATGTTGCTTGTGAGTGTTGTTTGAGAAGCCTGACTGTGGTCAGTGCACAACCGATTAATCAGATAAAAGCTTTAATAAGTTGTGTAAATTATATTCCAGGTTTTATGGGAAACGTTGAAATATAATAGTGGTGGAAAGTATTATTTTGGAAAAATAAGGAGTTTTGATGATGATGATTTATTAGTGTAAAAGTAACTTGAGTCACAATGAGAGTGAAATTGTGAAAATGTTTCTGTACTGCTAATTTTTATGTAAGAAAGTTTGTAATATTATACAAAGTTATTTTATGAAATTAATTGTTGAAAAGAAGTTAATGATGATTTTAGAAAGTGTTTTCAGTGGAAAAAGTTAAGTTTTGGCTTAAGAAGCTTTAAAAGTGATAATTGATGAATGATTTGGAAAAGAGTGATGACAGATTTGGAAAAACGTAGAAGGCAAGTATTTTGAAATGACAGTACATATTTTAAGGAAGTTAAAACCTCAAGTGACTCACATTTGTGAAAAACAAGTTTTATTATTTAAGGATTTTATTGATGAATTTCCAATTTTTGGAAAAGAATTTATGAAAGCAAAACTGATTTAGTGTTAACAGTGGTGTGAAACTTAGTAACCGAGACGTCGGGGTACTAAGGTTCTGTGTTGTGATGGACTCAGTCATTTGGACTTTGAGGGCCTATATTGTATACATGAAGTATACTGTGTTGAAACATTGAAGATGTTTCTAGTGCCACGAACCTAAGACTGGTGCACCGGTCGAAAGGTGTCGTGATTGAGCACTCGGACTGTGAGGTCCTATGTTTTGATAAAAGTTTTATGGACTGTGAGGTCCTATGTTTTGATAAAAGTTTTATGGACAGTGAGGTCCTATGTTTTGATAAAAGTTTTATGGACAGTGAGGTCCTGTGTTGTGGTGAAAGTTTTAAAAGTGTTTTAAAACTATGTGAGTCGTAAGCCATTTTGAGCTTCGGCAAAAGAAAGATTGAACATAAAGAAAAGGACAAAACCAAAGTGTTTTACATGCATTTGGCAGACGTGCTTGCGGTTTGTGACACAAATGCATCAATTACCAGCGGCGAAAGGTAATTACGATGTGCATTTATCTCATGTGCCTAGGGAGGACATTGAGATTGAGACCCCATCTTACTTGCTAATAGGTATTTCCACTGGTTGTGGACGTTAGCAATGTGTTTGGCCTTGTGTGTGCCTGGCTGTGTATGCCTTTTTAAGATGGGAAGAGGTTGCGCACCTGTTGGCAGTTGGCCAAGTTAGCCAGTGTGGCTTTGGAGTCTGATCAACTCATATGATGTTGGGATATCTCATGAGATTAGGACGAAAATTTAGATGATGAATAGCAGTGTCATGCATAATTTTATGGATGAGGTTTGGGGTGTTGAACCCATTGATAGACTATTAGCTTATAAATGCTCGTGTGGTAAATGTATATGTGTTATGTGGTGTTGTGCATTTAGTTATTGTGTTAAAACCATATATTGGCGTCTCACCCTTACACACATTTCAGGATTCTTCTAGTTCGATATTGTACCCTGGGTACTTTAACACAGATGGTGCAGAGGAGTCTTTCTAAGTCACTCAGAGACTTAGATCTAGTTGCTTGATGAGGTATTACTTGCGGAATAACTTTTAGAACGACCAGCTTAGGGTTTGAGATTTAGATTATTTTTTATAAGTATGGCTCAGAGAGCCTTTATTTTAAAATGGAATGTCTATAGCTCGGAGAGCCTATCTTTTGAATGAAAATCTAAGCTATTTCTTTTGGTCTTGTAAAGCTTATGGCTATAACTATTATTTTTATGTATTGATGCCTGGGTGAATTTGGTGTAACTGGAATTCTGGAGTGAAAATGTAATTATTTTAACAGGTGTTATTTTATCTGGGATGTCCGAATTACAGAGGAGACTCTGTCGAAATTTTTGTAAAACTACTAGCTTTTATTGAAGTATATTCTTTAAATGAAATAGGCTTGTCAGGCTATAATAGTAAGTCTGTGTGTCGATCGATTAAGGCTTAGGTGTGTAGTCGTGACAAAAAAAAATTATACCCAATTTCAGACACTTATGTACTTATATAAGTTATTTTCCGAAAGCACCAGCAAATTATATTTTTAATTTTTATTCTGGACGTGTTAGGTAGTAATACCCAAGGGGGGTGTTACAATACACGTAGCGTCTAGTCGAGTATATCGGTGTATTACAAGATCACCATGCCACATAGGAGCTACCAATTGGGCCTCTATGAGTATTTCATACCCAACATCCCCAAGCATCAACCAGATTGTCACTACGGAATTCACACCCACATTAAAGTGTCAGCTCAATCTCCTAGGCACAACGGCCTTACAGAACATAGTTTCACTATGTGTTTGGGAAACTTTGCCAGAAAATGCGTTCTTCTCGTCCATCCACCAAATGACATCTTGATTCCATTGGAATCCTTTTAGCGTGCTTTATCGGATGCTGGATGTTCTTAAGTCTGAATCACTGGAAATTAACAATGAGCTAAAGTTCTCAACTAACCTTTCATCTTTGTTCAAAGATTTATTAAAGCACTAGATTAAAAGTCCTAACACATTATGAGATTGGATCACAAATCCAATTATTTATTTCTCTGCACTTTTCTAGTTGAGCCTTTTTCTTGGCTTCCAAAAAAAACAAATAATTCTGACTCCATTAAATCTTATGGATATATGGATGATGAATCATCCATACTTTATGATATAAGGTCTTGTTCCACCTTACATCATAAATTATTATGTTCGTATTTTCACTAAGTCGTTCATGACTTAGGTTCTTGCATTTTACTGTAAATGCTCGTCTTTATAGAATAAAATCCTTTTGGATTAAAACCAACTCCTTTAGATAAAATCAAATCAATTTTTTAGAAAAATTTCCAACAAATATACACAGGTATCAAGTTCTCAAAACATTTTCTCGATAATATTTAAAAAACGCTTAACGACGGTTTCGCAACTTTTTACTGAATTTAGGCCCAAAAGCCATACTTTTGAAAATATGGTTCTTCAACTCAAATCTATTACTCTCCTAGGTCATAATACTCATATGAAGAAGTTGAAACACTAGTTTTACATTTTTCTTTCCGTTTATACGAAGTTCCTAAAAGTTGACCGAACTTCATTAAGTTCGAAAATCGCGTAATTTCTTTTTCAATGATTTTTAACCCAAATGGTACAAAACTCATTTTGGAGTTTTAGAACACTTAGATAGGTATGAAAAACAGTCTCTAACTTTCCAGTTACATAAATTTATGAAAATTGCACTTTAGCCCCTAAACTTTCATTAATTGCAAAAAGATCCTTATTTACTTAAAACCTTATAACTTTTTATTTATAACTTCAAACCACACCAAACCAACTTCTATAAGAATATTTTTCAGTCACCATAAAATTTCCAGAAATTACATTTCTGCCCTATATTTTACAATATTTGCAAAAAGGTCATTGTTTAGTAAAAAGCTTATATCTTTTTATGTATTAATCCAAATAACGTCAAACCAATTTCCATGGTCTCATCTCATCAAAGGCTACAATCACAACACATAAGAATATAAATTTCAGAACAACCACTGAAATTCTCAGAAATTGCATATTGGTCCCTATAGACTTATAAATTCATAACTTTTCACGCATATATCAAAATCAATCCAAACCAATTTATATACCCTAATATACTCATTCAATCCTTATAAAAATTATCCAACCAAATTAAATCAACTTGGAACCCATTAATTCAGTTATGGCTGAATGGCCTCCAACTGCAACTTTTAGGTAATTTTCTTTTAATAAATCAAGCAAACAACAATCAAGGTTCCACTTATAGATCATTAGAATCAAAGCCAACATATAGCATACCATATCACAACCAAGAGGATCACAGACATATGCAATAAAATATACAACTGTCATACTTAGAAATTACAAGATCACATATATACTAAATAAACCACCAACATGTCTACCCAAAGGTAGGATGATGGCGAACTCCCCATACCTTTGTTGCTCACTTGGAAATTGAAGTAATAGAAGGATGTTGTTCACCTAAAGCCTCAAGGTTTGAACCAACAAAACCTAGCCATGAACAACCAACAAGAAAACAAGTTAAAGAATGAAGAAAACTCCCCTAAACCACTTGAATAGGGTTCGGCCAAGTTAGAAAGAATTGGTTGGGGATCTATAAATTTTTCAAGCTCTTGGATACATGATCCTAGAGTATTAGATATCATAGAAAAATTGCTATCACTCACAAATTCCATTTCTATAATTTTCCATGATTTAAACCATGAAATCTCATGAAAAGGGAATTTGAAGAAAACTTGGAAATAGGAAGAAAACTTGTGAAGAGAAGTGAAGTTATGATAATGAATCATAAGGCTATACCTTTAGAATTTGAAGAAATGAATAAGATCTTAGAGTTCCTTTGTAAATTTGGATGGTGAACTTAGAGTTTTTATGTGTAGGAAACTAAAGAAATGAAATGAAGCATTGGTTAGATGTGGGAAATGAGAGGTGACCGTGTATCACATGGGGGAAGGAGGGAAAAACTATCAAAAATTTGCCGAGACACAATTGGAATTACAAGGAAAGGTTAAGGATATTTTGGACTTTTCCCAAAAATAAATATCTAGATATTTTGGTTGTCATCATGACGTGCAATAAATGCCTGTACATCAGTCTCATCAGTTACTTCAGCTCCGTATCCGGCTCCGTCATTTACTCGACTTAGGTTTTACGAGCGTTTCTTCGAAGAGTTCACCTGAATAAAATATAATATTTCCTTTTTCGAGCGAAAATTTCAAAATAACCGAAGTCGTTGGAAACGGGATACAAAACCTAACCATTTTGTTCTCGAGTCAAAATTAGGTTTTCTTATCAGTAAAGTTTCTTGTCGGTGAAAACGCAGATTGGGTTTCGTCTGAATTTTCAACCCAAAATTTAACTGTAACTCTCTACGAAAAGTAGAGTATAAATATGATTTTGTTTTATTCAAAATTATTTTCTAGGTCTCGGATGGAAATATAATATATATAGAAAAAAGTAAATTAAAACGGAGTGTCACAACACTACCCCCCTAAAAATAATTTCATCCACGTAATTAAAGTGACCTTAAAATAAATGCGGATATTGTTCCTCAATCTTGTCCTCCAATTCCCACGTAGCATCTCGCAATGTTGTATTCTAGATTACCTTAACCAACGAGATCCCTTCCCCTCTTAGTTGTTTCACTCTTTGGTCCTCGATCCTTACAGGTAATGCCTCAAAGGTTAAATTATCTTTCAATTGTACTGCGTCAGTTTCTATGACATGACTAGGATCAGGAACATACTTTCGCAATTGCAACACGTGGAAAACACTATGAAGATTTGAAAGAGAAGGTGGTGAAGCAATTTGGTAACCTACAAGACCTACTCGACGAAGAATTTGGTAGGGTCCAATGAATTTAGGAGTGAGTTTCCTGGATTTAATTACTCTGCCAACCCCTGTCATAGGCGTGACTCTCAAAAACACATGATCGTCTTCCTCAAACTCAAGAGGTCGTCGTCTCTTGTCCACATAACTCTTCTATCGACTTTGAATTGCTCGCATTTTCTCTTAAATCATTTTGACCTTTTCTGTTGTCTGTTGCACGATGTCTGGTCCCAACACTAAACTTTCACCATCTTGGTACCAACCCAAAGGTGTTCTACATCGTCGACAATATAAAGCCTCATACGGTGTCATTCCTATACTCGAGTGGAAACTGTTGTTGTAGGTGAACTCTATCAATGGTAGAAATTCATCCCCTTTCCCGGTATGCTCCAACACACAAGCTCTCAGCAAGTCTTCAAGTGACTGGATTGTCCTCTCTGATTGTCCATCCGTCTGTGGGTGATATGCCGAACTCAACCTGAGTTTCATTCCTAGCGACTCTTGTAAACTTTGCCAGAACCTTGACGTAAACCTCGGATCTCGATCCAAAATAATACTCGAAGGTACACCATCTGTAACACCCCGATTTTTCTATTTGAATATAATCTGTGCTTATGTGTGTAATTGAGTGTTTATTATTTTAATTTGTAAAGAATTATTTTAATAAACCAAAATTTTATTCTCATAATCTATTTTATTTTATGACAGCATAGTTGAATTTTCGGTAGAAAATTTCAGACGATCCCGATCTAAGTTTTCACTGTCAGTAAAGCTGTGTGACACCCTAACCCAGGTCATCACAGGGTTACCCGTTTGAGGAAATAAAACTTAATTTGTTGGTTGCTTTCGGAAAATATTGTTTTCTCAACGTTCTTCTTTTAAAAATATGGTGATAATTTTTTTTTCTTTCTTTCTTTTAACCTCACAACCACAACAACATAATCAAATCACACTTAAATACATAATGTATATAAGTTATACAACTATACTGCCTCATATGTCTTCACACCTATATCATTATGAGTTTAGTGACTCTCAAAACATAACATAACTCCATAGGACCTAAGCTGGTCGTAACTAACTGACACTACCGTCAACTGGAGCAGCACAGTATGCCATGAACTAGACAACCTTCTCCTTCTTGTAGAAATCGTATCTCTTGTGCATCTCTGATATGTGTTGTAAGGGTGAGACGCCAATATATGGATTTAACACGATAACTAAATGCTCACACAAAAGAAGACACATACACATATACCTAAACATTTCAATTATAGCATACAGTTTATCAGTGGGTTTCACACCCCAAACATCAACATGGGAAAACTATGCATGAATACAGGCCCACAGCCAGAACACAGGCACGCAGCCAGAACTATGCATGAATACAGGCCCACAGCCAGAATACAGGCACGCAGCCAGAACTATGCATGAATACAGGCCCACAGCCAGAACACAGGCACGCAGCAAAAATTATGCATGAATACAGGCCCACAGCCAGAATACAGGCACGCAGCCAGAACTATGCATGAATACAGGCCCACAGCCAGAACACAGGCACGCAGCCAGAACTATGCATGAATACAGGCCCACAGCCAGAATACAGGCACGCAGCCAGAACTATGCATGAATACAGGCCCACAGCCAGAACACAGGCACGTCTGCCAATGCATGCAAAACACTTTTGTTTCATTCTTTTCTTTGTGTTCAATCTTTCTTTGCCAAAGCTCAAAATGTCTTACGACCCACATAGTTTTAAAACACCCTTAAAACTTTTATTACAACACAGGACCTCACAGTCCGAGTGCTCAATCACGACACCTCTCGACCGATGCACCAGTCAGAGGTTCGTGGTAATAGAAAACATCTTCAATGTTCCAACACAGTATACCTCATCTATACAATATAGGCCCTCAAAGTCCAAATGACTGAGTCCATCCCAACACAGAACATTAGTACCCCGACGTCTCGGTTACTAAGTCCAACTGCACTTTCAACACGGTTAAATCAACTTTTGATTTTCAGAAATTCTTTTCCAAGGTAGAAATTCATTATAAAATCCTTAAATAATGAAAACTTAGTTTTTTTTTCACAAACCAATGAGTCACTTGAGGTTTAATTTCCTCAAAATAGGCACTGCCGTTTCGAAAATACTTGCCGTCTACACTTTTCCAAATTTGCCGTCAAATATTATTTTTAAGGCTTTTTAAGCCAAAACTTAACTTTTTCCACTTAATTAATTTTCTAAAATCGTGATTAACTTATTTTCACCAATTAATTTCATAAAATAACATTTTTCTAATATTCCGGAATTCCTTACATAAAAATTAGCAGTGCAAAAATATTTTCACGGTTTCGCTCTCATTGTGACTCATAATTTACCTTTACACTAATAAATGATTAAAATAATAATATTTCTCAAAACTCATTATTTTTCCAAAATAATATTTTCCACCACTATTATATTCCAACATTTCCCATAAAACATCGAATATAATTTACACAGCTTATTAAAGCTTTTATCTGATTAATCGATTGTGCACTGACCACTGTCAGGCTTCTCAAACAACACTCACAAATAACATTCAACAACAATTATCAAGATTATATCCCCAGGCAGATCATGCATCATAGCAATATCATATACAACTGCAGATAATTAAATAAATTAAAAGCAGATCAAACACCGATACACAGATAAACAACACAACGTAAACAACAAAAACAAATAACCACAACCACATATAAATCATATAAACCACACTACAAGCAAATAGTTATTGAGAAAATCCCTCAGGTAAGCTCCCCTTACCTCTTGAAGACTCCCTGATAAACTTACAGACTCCTTCGGAATTTCAGTTACCTCGAAAACGTCGTACTCAACTAACCTTCAATCATTATAACCAAATAGTTACAACTCAAGAAACTAAAACATTCTAAACCCTAATACATAGTCACGGCCTCTAGGGTTTTTGAATGATTAAAACTTCTAATCATGATTAAGTTATGGATTAATGATCCTTGATTAACCTAAATCATAGATTAGTGACTAAATAATTAAGTTTAAGACTCAAAACTTTCTAACTCTTTTATACATAGATTCGGCCTTAATAGGTTCATAGAGCTAGGGTTCTTAGTTTAACAAATCAATTTGGATTCATAAAGCATACATACTAAGAGATTGATTTCTAAGATCATTTATGAAAACCATGAACAAAACTCAACAAAACTCAACCACTTAGGGTTCGGCCCACACAAAGATATTTTGAGAAAAATATTAATTTTAAGAGACTAACATGGATTAGAGTGTGTAGTCATACATGTCACATAGAATACATGATCATACATGAAAACACATGAACAAAACTCTACCAACCCTAAGGTGATATGTTCGGCCAAAGCTAGGTTTTCAAGAAAGAAATTTTTGATTACATCATGCTCTTGGATTTAGATAATATGCATGATATCAAGAAGATAGAAAGTAGTTTCATCATCATTAGATTTTTCTAGAATTTATTATGACTTTTCAAAGTTCTAGGGTTAGAAACTTTAAAGTGATAAACAACTATGATACAAGCCTTGAATCAAGAAACTTGCTAAAGAACATAGACATGATTAAGAATGAAGATTAGGATTTACCTCTTGAAAATCAATGACAAAGGAAATCCAAGAACTTGCTTTACAACTTAGAACTAAGGAACTTGTAAACTTTAGAGTTTTGGAAGCAAATGACAAAAGAAACTAAATGAAAAGTGAGAGTAGGGTATTTATAGTGAGAGTGGCGTCCTATTAGGAAGACTCTAGATGATGGTGAGTTTTCATGTTAAAGGATCAAAATGCAATTAAGTTCTAAGGACCAAATTGCAAAGATTCCAATAGTTGAAGGACTAGTTTGCAATTTATCAATAAAGTGTCATGATGATGATTTTGCCACATTAAATGCTAGCTTATCTTGACTTTGTTGGCTGAATTTATGAGTCAAAGACAAGTTAGGATAATTCAATGTATTTAGGAAGAATCAAGAACATTGTGGAAAAATCAAGGATAAAGTAGAAACTTGTAGAAACTTATGGAAAACTCTAGAATCAACATGATGCATTCAACAACACTAAGGCAGCCACAATTCACATGGGCTTGCACATGGGCTGGGTTATTTTGGGCTTGGGTTCATTCTTGTGGGTCCCACTTGAAAATTTAGGCATTAGGCTTAAGATAGGAAACTTAAGGAAACTTTAATGGCTTTTTGGACTCAAACTATGAACTAGAAAATTTTGGGCTTCTAAGCCACGACCATTTAAGATTGGAAACAAGGATTCTAGCCCAATCCACTTGGAAAAACTTAAAAGACTAATTTAGGGACAAAAGGGTAATTTACAGAAAGTTCAGGGGCTTAAACGTAAAATTTCTAAATTTTCTATTTAACCCTGAAAAACCTTCTAGACTTAAAACTATGATTCATCCCCTTGAATCATCTCAAAATCCTAAGATAAACCCTCTCTCTACTCTTAGAAACTCTAATTTCCCTTCCGTCGTCTACCCGATTACGCTTTCCGCCCGTAATACGTAAATTATTTTATTTTTTTTCTGAAAATAATTCTAAAATTACAGAATTGTAGAAAATAAAATACTAAACTTAAGTCTTTCGTTCACGAATTAAAATTAGGTCTTTTGAGCAGTATTATTATACTGTCAATGGAATTCGCGGGCCGGGTTTCGCCCGACTTTCCAACCTAAATTTTAATCGTAGCTTCCTACATTCAAGTAGGATTAAGTGGTAAACTCCGTCTATTTAAAATAGTTTTATAAGTCTCATATAAAAATATAAACATAATTTTATAAATTTCTGATATTAGAAAACAGCGAAAAGTCGGGTTGTTACATACTACCCCTCTTAAAAAAATTTCGTCCTCGAAATTTTGTGACACAGAGCTAGACTGGAATGAAAGATCCCGAAGCCTTACTTTCACAAGAAAGTATTTAAAAGAATTTCATCAATATGATAAGAATACAAGAATATTCTGTGCATAAAGATTCTTTAACAAATTCAGGGAAGTAAAAATGTATGATCAGTACACTTTTACAAACATGAATCTAAGAAAGTTTCTCCTTTCGCAAGAACATAACAATTTAAAAGGATATCAATCAGACAAAATGCAGATTGGGTCACTTTCCCCAATGGTAAAAGTAACTAGACTAAGTCTCATCGAGAAACTCGTTTTGTCAAGAAAACATCTATCCCGAACAAAATAGGACAGTCAAACATACTAAATGTCACAGTGACCAATTGAATAGTTGAAAACACACAATCCATCGAAACAAAGTATGAATTGTACCCTAATTAAAATAGTATAGTAAAGAGATTACCGTCCTAGTCTGAAGTCTTAGTGTTCCACACATGAAAAACTCTACCTGCAACCGTCGGCTTATTTGCTCTGGTATTATTGACAGTCGGTCCTTGCTTTGGTGCATTGCAATCCTTCGCCCAATGTCCCATTTGACCACAGTTGAAACACTTAACTCTCTTTAGTGCATTGCAATCCCTTGCCAAATGTCCCACTTGACCACAGTTGAAACACTTAACTCCCCTTACAGGGCAAGTATCCATCATATGTCTTGTATCTCCACAGTTGAAGCACCTTCTAACTTGACTTTGATTTTGATTATTTTGGCCACCACTCCCCATCGCAACAAAATTCGAATGATATTGTTGTATATTCTGGTCATTTCCCGGTGGTCGGAAATAAGGTTTTCTCTGCACTTGCTTTTCTCCCTGATTCTCTGATTGATCCTTGGATCTAGAGGGTCCGCCAACATTTCCCTTATCATTTCTTCCTTTCCTCATCTGCTCAATCTTCCGACTCATCTCGACTAAAGCTTGAAAAGTTCGAAGTTGCAGAGGTAGGACAGACTCCTTAATCTCAAACCTTAAGCCCGCTTCAAACCTCTCACATTTCCAGCTTTCATTTGGTAGTGCTTGAAAGAAACGGAAGTATTTGGCAAGTGATTCAAACTTAGCCGCATACTCTCCCACAGACATGTCTTGTTGTTGTAATCCCAGAAATTCCACCTCTTTCTCGATCCTAACGCTCTCCGGAAAATACTTATCCATGAATGCAGTTCAAAAAATGTTCCAAGTAATGTCTTGATGATCAACCTCTAACAGTAGCCTAGCGCCTTTCCACCAATACTCCGCATCTCCCACCAGTAGGAGAGCATCATAAGTGACCCTAACTTCTGCCGGCGTGACCACCAACTTGAAAATTTTCTCCAGCTCCTGAATCCATAAGTTAGCTTTCTCATGATCAGCATCCTCACCAAATTGTGAAGGATTTTGACGTCGAAATGCTATCAAAGCCTTGCCTTCCGCAGCTTGCAGATTATGAGCAGTCATAGCTGCAGTTTGATTTGCAATCGCCGCTGCCACATGTTCCATTGCTTGAGCCGCGTAATCCATTCCTTCTTCATACTCCTCATTCATGTTACCACGACCGCCAACACGTCCCCCTCTACGGCCTCTTCCCCGACCGCGTCTACTTCCTCGTCCACGTCCACCTTCTGGTGCTGGTTCCATAACTGACCTGTAGAACAAAATCAGTTAGACCGCAACCAGAAAATGAAACGTGCATTGGTGTCTTAACACACATTACTTCTAAGAAGTAGTTCAAACAAAACTTAACTCAGAAAACACAATGTCAACGCAACAAACCTATTCCCCAAAGATCCCGAAAGACTCGACCAGCTCTGATACCACTAAATGTGACACCCTAACCCAGGTCATCACATGGTTACCCGTTTGAGGAAATAAAACTTAATTTGCTGGTTGCTTTCGGAAAATATTGTTTTCTCAACGTTCTTCTTTTAAAAATATGGTGATAATTTTTTTTTCTTTCTTTCTTTTAACCTCACAACCACAACAACATAATCAAATCACACTTAAATACATAATGTATATAAGTTA
Organism: Sophora flavescens; assembly: GCA_030762895.1. NCBI lineage: Eukaryota > Viridiplantae > Streptophyta > Magnoliopsida > Fabales > Fabaceae > Sophora > Sophora flavescens. The sequence continues at coordinate 223,781,933 of CM061062.1, forward strand.
TACAACTATACTGCCTCATATGTCTTCACACCTATATCATTATGAGTTTAGTGACTCTCAAAACATAACATAACTCCATAGGACCTAAGCTGGTCGTAACTAACTGACACTACCGTCAACTGGAGCAGCACATCATGCCTTGAACTAGACAGCCTTCTCCTTCTTGTAGAAATCGTATCTCTTGTGCATCTCTGATATGTGTTGTAAGGGTGAGACGCCAATATATGGATTTAACACGATAACTAAATGCTCACACAAAAGAAGACACATACACATATACATAAACATTTCAATTATAGCATACAGTTTATCAGTGGGTTTCACACCCCAAACATCAACATGGGAAAACTATGCATGAATACAGGCCCACAGCCAGAACACAGGCACGCAGCCAGAATTATGCATGAATACAGGCCCACAAAATACAGGCACACACGGCCAGAACTATGCATGAATACAGGCCCACGGCGAACACGGCACGCAGCCGGAACTATGCATGAATACAGGCCCCACATGTAACACGAGCACACAGCCAGAATTATGCATGAATACAGGCCCACAGCCAGAATACAGGCACACAGCCAGAACTATGCATGAATACAGGCCCACAGCCAGAATACAGGCACGCAGCCAGAACTATGCATGAATACAGGCCCACAGCCAGAACACAGGCACGTCTGCCAATGCATGCAAAACACTTTTGTTTCATTCTTTTCTTTGTGTTCAATCTTTCTTTGCCAAAGCTCAAAATGGCTTACAACCCACATAGTTTTAAAACACCCTTAAAACTTTTATTACAACACAGGACATCACAGTCCGAGTGCTCAATCATGACACCTCTCGACCGATGCACCAGTCAGAGGTTCGTGGTAATAGAAAACATCTTCAATGTTCCAACACAGTATACCTCATGTATACAATATAGGCCCTCAAAGTCCAAATGACTGAGTCCATCCCAACACAGAACATTAGTACCGCGACGTCTCGGTTACTAAGTCCAACTGCACTTTCAACACGGTTAAATCAACTTTTGATTTTCAGAAATTATTTTCCAAGGTAGAAATTCATTATAAAATCCTTAAATAATGAAAACTTAGTTTTTTTTTCATAAACCAATGAGTCACTTGAGGTTTAATTTCCTCAAAATAGGCACTGCCGTTTCGAAAATACTTGCCGTCTACACTTTTCCAAATTTGCCGTCAAATATTACTTTTAAGGCTTTTTAAGCCAAAACTTAACTTTTTCCACTTAATTAATTTTATAAAATCATGATTAACTTATTTTCACCAATTAATTTCATAAAATAACATTTTTCTAATATTCCGGAATTCCTTACATAAAAATTAGCAGTGCAAAAATATTTTCACGGTTTCGCTCTCATTGTGACTCATAATTTACCTTTACACTAATAAATGATTAAAATAATAATATTTCTCAAAACTCATTATTTTTCCAAAATAATATTTTCCACCACTATTATATTCCAACATTTCCCATAAAACATCGAATATAATTTACACAGCTTATTAAAGCTTTTATCTGATTAATCGATTGTGCACTGACCACTGTCAGGCTTCTCAAACAACACTCACAAATAACATTCAACAACAATTATCAAGATTATATCCCCAGGCAGATCATGCATCATAGCAATATCATATACAACTGCAGATAATTAAATAAATTAAAAGCAGATCAAACACCGATACACAGATAAACAACACAACGTAAACAACAAAAACAAATAACCACAACCACATATAAATCATATAAACCACACTACAAGCAAATAGTTATTGAGAAAATCCCTCAGGTAAGCTCCCCTTACCTCTTGAAGACTCCCTGATAAACTTACAGACTCCTTCGGAATTTCAGTTACCTCGAAAACGTCATACTCAACTAACCTTCAATCATTATAACCAAATAGTTACAACTCAAGAAACTAAAACATTCTAAACCCTAATACATAGTCACGGCCTCTAGGGTTTTTGAATGATTAAAACTTCTAATCATGATTAAGTTATGGATTAATGATCCTTGATTAACCTAAATCATAGATTAGTGACTAAATAATTAAGTTTAAGACTCAAAACTTTCTAACTCTTTTATACATAGATTCGGCCTTAATAGGTTCATAGAGCTAGGGTTCTTAGTTTAACAAATCAATTTGGATTCATAAAGCATACATACTAAGAGATTGATTTCTAAGATCATTTATGAAAACCATGAACAAAACTCAACAAAACTCAACCACTTAGGGTTCGGCCCACACAAAGATATTTTGAGAAAAATATTAATTTTAAGAGACTAACATGGATTAGAGTGTGTAGTCATACATGTCACATAGAATACATGATCATACATGAAAACACATGAACAAAACTCTACCAACCCTAAGGTGATAGGTTCGGCCAAAGCTAGGTTTTCAAGAAAGAAATTTTTGATTACATCATGCTCTTGGATTTAGATAATATGCATGATATCAAGAAGATAGAAAGTAGTTTCATCATCATTAGATTTTTCTAGAATTTATTATGACTTTTCAAAGTTCTAGGGTTAGAAACTTTAAAGTGATAAACAACTATGATACAAGCCTTGAATCAAGAAACTTGCTAAAGAACATAGACATGATTAAGAATGAAGATTAGGATTTACCTCTTGAAAATCAATGACAAAGGAAATCCAAGAACTTGCTTTACAACTTAGAACTAAGGAACTTGTAAACTTTAGAGTTTTGGAAGCAAATGACAAAAGAAACTAAATGAAAAGTGAGAGTAGGGTATTTATAGTGAGAGTGGCGTCCTATTAGGAAGACTCTAGATGATGGTGAGTTTTCATGTTAAAGGATCAAAATGCAATTAAGTTCTAAGGACCAAATTGCAAAGATTCCAATAGTTGAAGGACTAGTTTGCAATTTATCAATAAAGTGTCATGATGATGATTTTGCCACATTAAATGCTAGCTTATCTTGACTTTGTTGGCTGAATTTATGAGTCAAAGACAAGTTAGGATAATTCAATGTATTTAGGAAGAATCAAGAACATTGTGGAAAAATCAAGGATAAAGTAGAAACTTGTAGAAACTTATGGAAAACTCTAGAATCAACATGATGCATTCAACAACACTAAGGCAGCCACAATTCACATGGGCTTGCGCATGGGCTGGGTTATTTTGGGCTTGGGTTCATTCTTGTGGGTCCCACTTGAAAATTTAGGCATTAGGCTTAAGATAGGAAACTTAAGGAAACTTTAATGGCTTTTTGGACTCAAACTATGAACTAGAAAATTTTGGGCTTCTAAGCCACGACCATTTAAGATTGGAAACAAGGATTCTAGCCCAATCCACTTGGAAAAACTTAAAAGACTAATTTAGGGACAAAAAGGTAATTTACTGAAAGTTCAGGGGCTTAAACGTAAAATTTCTAAATTTTCTATTTAACCCTGAAAAACCTTCTAGACTTAAAACTATGATTCATCCCCTTGAATCATCTCAAAATCCTAAGATAAACCCTCTCTCTACTCTTAGAAACTCTAATTTCCTTCCGTCGTCTACCCGATTACGCTTTCCTGCGTAATACGTAAATTATTTTATTTTTTTCTGAAAATAATTCTAAAATTACAGAATTTTAGAAAATAAAATACTAAACTTAAGTCTTTCGTTCAGGAATTAAAATTAGGTCTTTTGATCAGTATTATTATACTGTCAATGGAATTCACTGGGTGGGTTTGACTTTCCAACCTAAATTTTAATCGTAGCTTCCTACATTCAAGTAGGATTAAGTGGTAAACTCCGTCTATTTAAAATAGTTTTATAAGTCTCAAATAAAAATATAAACATAATTTTATAAATTTCTGATATTAGAAAACAGCGAAAAGTCGGGCTATTACAAGCTGTACTGACCCGAAAAATGAATTTCAATTAATAAAATAAAAATTTTATTGTCCTAATGAAATTATGACCATTTCCATTATTTTATAAATTTTCTTTCAATTTAAAATTTTTCGGATGGAAAAATAACGAAAGAAACATGATCTGTTTTTACCGACGGGAAACAAATGGAACCAGAATGAGCCAAATTTATCAAAATCTGATTTACTGTAGATTGAAAAGATTTTAATGAAAGAATGACTTGATGGAGTAGATGTGAATAGTGTTAGCATTTAAGACATTTCATCATTTTATTCATTTTTACAAGAAAAGCCTTATTTTAATAATTATGTTTTTAAATTACAAATAAAAAAATTCATAATCCCCCAACTTTCTTCACAAGTAAGCTGCACACCCCTCCCCCTTTTCTCCTATAAATACATTGCTTTCACTTCAAACTCCACTTTCCTCGCTTGCTCTCATACTTTACTACCTTACATAAAATTCCTTTTACTCACAAATTCACTTAAGCTCTTCAAAATCTACTCTTAGAGAGGCTTCAAACTTGTTCATCTTCTTCTCTTATCATGGGTATAATTTCTTTTCTCTACTCTACTCTTCATTTCATCAACAAAGATCTAGTTTTACTTGCATGCATGTCATTTAAATTTTTTGTTGCATGTTGTACTTTTAGTTAAAATGCTCAAGAAAAACCTTTAGAAAAATCTTTTGAACAAGAAACTAATTTTAATGGACTCATACTCTCCTCAACTATCACTTTTTGTAATTGAATGCAACCAAAAAGATTTTCCAAGGCACAATATTAGGGTGGCCGAAACCCTAGTAGAGGAAAGACTATGATTTTGTCAAAAAATTTCACATGCATGTCTCAAAATCCTTGATGCATGTATTTCTAAGTTCATGAGTTAAAATCAAAAATGAGTTTTCTTTCCCATTTTCACACCCATGGCCGAAACTCTAAGCCATGAGAGTTGATGAGGCCTAGTTTCAATTTTTAAAGAAAAATGCTTACTTTGATGATCAATTTAATTACATGCATAGAGGAATAGAGTGATTTTATGATTTTCCTAATATTAGGTGTTTGCATGTATGTTTTAGAGGGTCTAGGGCCCTTGAATGTTGGTTTTATGGATTGTGAATGATGCTAGAGTGAAGATAATAAGGTGGTGTGGATGAACATATGTGAAATATAAATATGGCAGCATGACATACACTTATTCGTAAGCCCATAAATTTTTATACAAAACGTGTTTTTGAAACTAATTATATACTTGTAAAGAAGACTTATGGGGCTTTAATTTGATATATAATATGTAAGTATTTGGATAAGATTTACTAGGCTAAAACACCTGTCAAAGTAGAACCAATTTATGTCTTCCAAAATATGTACGTAGTTGGTTGCATGGTGATTTTTAAATATGATATCTTTTTAAAGTATATACATATGTATACATAAAAGTAAGTCTTGGATCAAAAATAAAATTTAAAAGATTGGACATCTCTAGCATCACTTTTCTAGCCATGGCCAAAATTTATACATGGAAAAATAAGGTGACTTTGTTGCTTTAATTTAAGTCATTAGCTTAATTCTTAGACTTGCGGCATGCTGTGGGCAAAGAAAGTTTGCTCTGGCCAGCACCGGAAAAACAAAGACTCTTACTACCCATCGAATCAGGTAAGGGGAGAAAGCCTGAGGGATATTTAAATTATGAAAATTATATGCTTGATGTGTTTGATTTTATGTGGTTGTTGAAGTTGACTGTTGATGTTGCTGTTTTTGTGAAAATCTTGAATTTTATAACCTTGATGATATGTTGGATTGATTTTGTTGTTTTTATGATTAATGATGAATTGTAAATATGTGCATTCTCTTGACCATGTTATAATTGTTGTAAGCTGTTTGGTTGTTGCACATATTTTGTTGGTTTTGTCCTAATTGTTGTAAGTTGTTTGGTTGTTGCATGGAAGCCTAACCTTTGTTTAGAGCTCAATTATTAGTGTAAGATAAAAGCTTTAAGAAAACTTATGATAAAAGTCACACAATAAAGATTTTTAATTTTGAAGTAACATTTTGATAAAGGAGAAGGAAAAATATTCTTTTAACGTTTGGTGAAGATGTTAGAACTTTAAAATAAATTTTTATGAAGATGAAAAGAAATTATTTTGGGAACTTAAGAGATTTTATTTTAAGAAAAATATGATTTTTTTAGGATAACTCATGGAAAAGGACCACAAAGAAAAGTAAGCTCATTTTCAAGTCCTTTAAAAGGAAATTTTTATTTCCAACATCTTTGGAGCAGTTCTCCTCAAAATGTTTTTTTACAAGTTTTAGAAAAAGGTGGTCCTTCTAAAATGAAATTGATTTTTAGAAAAGAAAAAGATTTTCTATAACTTATGATTTTTTTTATAGATTTCAAAAGTAGTTTTTCAAAGGATTTTATCCAAATTAAAATTATCCGATAACTTGGATAAGTTACGAAAGTTTTCATTTTGTATTTTCACTGAACGAAAAAGAACGTTGAAAGGTGAACCTAGTAACTGAGAGGTGGGGGACCTAGTGTTTTGAAAGCACGTGGATCTATGATCCGTGTCACAATGTTATGGACTAGGTGTCCTATGTAAGTTGTTGTGGAATGTATGTCCTACATACGTTGTTGTGGACTGTGTGTCCTATATAAGTTGTTGTGGACTGTGTGTCCTATATACATTGTTGTGGACTGTGTGTCCCATTTACATCGTGATGAACATGGTGAACATAGTAAAAGGTGAAAGTTGTTTTCTATGACCACAAAGTCCAAGACTGGTGCATCGGCCCAGGACTGTTGTGATTAGACACTAGGACTTAAAGGCCCTGTGTTGATTATAAGAGTTTTAACACGTTGAAAATTTATGGAAGGTTATGAGTCTTGGGCTCCAACAAAGGGAAGAATGAAACACAAAGAAAAGCTGCGAAAATAAAATGATTTTCTCATGCATTTTGGCTGACGTGCCCACGTTTTTTTCGTATGAATACCTTGAAAGGTCATGTACTTCATGCTACGTTGTTTCATTGTGCCTTGATGGACAATGAAGTCCGTATGCCTGGGTTGTCGTGCCTTGTGTTGGACAGTATGCCTATGGACATCCACACACGTTGATCACTGTGCCATGAGTTCTGGGTAGTGTTGTGGAAAAACACGTTGTGCCTAATTGGCAATCAAGCCTGATCAGCTCATCTTTCAAAGAAGTTGGGATCTCCAGAGACTAGGATAGAATATTGATGAAATATAGAAGTGCTATGTTTTCAAAAACGGCGATGATTGTTGGTTGATATGATTATTTGTGAAATTTATATGTTGAATATGAATATTTGTTTGTATCTGCTGCTCTGTGTTTGGGTATACAGTCGTCATAATTCATCCATATATTGGTATCTTACCCTTACAATATATCAGGTCTTCCTGGTCCTTTGTTGTGGTGCTTTGTTGTACAAGGACAAGTGGTGTCGAGGAGTTCCTAACCTCACTTGAGGATATTACTCCCGATCCTTGAAGAGGTTGGCGAAAATCTTATGGTGAGAACTATGGAGTTCTTTCCAGTAGTTGTCTTCTAGAACGACCAGCTTAGGATTTTTCCTTGGGTTGTGTGTTTTGAGAAAGTCAGTTTATGTGGTCTAAAACCTTTTTGAAATTCTGTTGTGCATGATGAAGTATTTTTTTTTCAAAAGAAATTATGTTGTGAATGATGAATAAAATCTGTTTATGTATGTTGGTGAGTACAATATAATATAGTTTGCACCTTTGTGTTGTGTGCACTATTTTTAAGTATTCCGTAGAAAAGAGAAAGAAATTTTTTTACTGTAACTGTTGCTACCTACGCAACTTAAAAAGAATCAGACTCTTTCTTTGTTTCTTAATCTTTCTATTTTCTTACTTCAGCTTGTAACTTCAAGTTTCATGCTTCAAAAAATGGAAGGCTCAAAAGGAGCCATTAAGGTGAGAGGAATTGCAAAGAAAAGAACATAAAATGGAATAAAAATGAAAGTGGGTATGCATTAATAGTAGTAATTGCCACAAATTCCCATGCTCTCCCTCTATCAGAATTACCCCACCAAAAAAATATATTTAATAATTGACATTTGAATTTCAAATTGAAAGCTGATTGAAGGATAGTTGGAAGTACACGGTCAGTTGGATAAGAAAGAGAAAGTATTGGAAATATCGTAAATGATGTTGGAAACAGTATTGTATTTAAACTGATTAATTACTTGGTTGTTTCACATTTATCTCTTAGTTTTTATAAAACTCATTTAAATTAATTTAATTATTAAGTAATATATTGATAAAAGTTTTTTAAGTAAAATTACCAAAAAGGACTACTTTTTGGAGGGGAAAAATGATTGCAGCCTCTACTACTTTTATATATATAAAGATTCCACAAATCATCTATAAGGCTAGTAAGTCTAGGAGTAGAATGAGACATAAGAACCTTGTTAATACCTTCAAGTCTCTTAAGGATCCTATGTTTTCTTTTAAAAATATGCCCAAAAACTTCTTTATTCCAAATCCTTAACCTACTAGTAAGCGAGCTAATATTATCCTTCCAAGAATTTGAGCAAATCCAACCATGAGAAACTTGATTTCTAAAATCACTATGATCAAACCAAGCACCTGAGAACTTAAAGTAATTATTTCTAGAAATGACATTCCCATCCTCAACCTTAAACTCAAGTCCACAGTGGTCAGAAGAAGAAAGCTGAACATGAGTAACTGAACAAGAAGGAAAGAGGGATTGCTAAGTCGGATTACAAAGCACTCTATCTAATCTCTCTTTTAACCCACCTCTTATCCAAGTAAAAGGAGGACCTACGAAGCCCATATCAATTAAACCGCCATAATCATCTATACATTCCCTAAAGGCATTGGCTGATCTGAAATTGAAGTCAGCCCCTCCTTCTTTTTCATTCAGAGAAAGGACTTCATTAAAATCTCCAGCTAAACACCAAGGGCCTAGAAATTGGGAATTGAAATTTCTCAGATCATTCCACACTTCTTCACCATTAGAAGCATTCAGGCTAGCATAAAAAACTGAAAAATACCAAAAATTTGGGGAGTTCGGGTTCTTTTTTTTTTAACACCATCCAAATCATTTCATTTCATTGCAAATAATGTTCTAGATACAATAAGGTACTAAATGGTAAATAGTGTGATGAGCATAATTAATAGACACCTTAGCTAAGCCATGAGCGATACCATTTAATTATCGCACAGTAAACACAACTTTGTAATTGTTGTAGAAAGAGAAAATGGATCTACATTTTTCTAATAAGTAACCATACTCATACATATCTTAGATTTGGCGCTATAAATGTCGTTTACTACCTGCTTCCAATCCTTCTCAAATATAACCATCGGGGGTTCAAAAAAATTGCCCATAATAACTTACTTTTTATGGAATCCTGAACTATTAAGACATTGATTAGCAAGACCCATATAATTAACATTTTGAAACATGATTATAAATATTGTGTATAAAGTTGATGCCTATTTGTTAGATGAACATTAATTTTTATTCTTGGTCCCATCTATCATTCATGGCTTCGTCCTTGCTCCCCTGCTCTTTCTCGTTTCTTTATCCTTGGTCCTTCTTCTTTGGCCACCGCCAGACGAAAAAGAAAATTGGGTCACCAAAAAAAACAAACTGAAATCTGCTTCAATCCATTAGAGCAACATGTCTTCGTAAGAGGAGAGGATAGAGTTACGATCTTAATAGTATTGAAGATAATACAAATAACGCTTATGAGGGAAAATTAACTATCATGGAGAGTCTAGGACTACTATTTGGTCATCGGTGAAGGAAAAGAATCAATGTTGCAGAAGAAATTGTTATCATAGTCCATACACCACATACCAATAATTAATTAGGCGAATGAGGAAAAACTGTGAGGATCTTTGATCTTCCTTATTCTTTATTAAAAATGCATTATATTATATCAGTGGTTATATCAAAGTGGCATTCTAATCATATTGAACAAACTCTATCCCAAAAACCAGTAACCAAGAGAAATTCATGCTTGTTTTTTTTTGGAAAACAAAATTGATTACAAAGGCCCATTATAGCAAGTGATCATTGTAAGATGCAATAGCAAGTGTCAGGTATCTCAGGTCACTAAAAACCATAAAAGATTCTTTGTTAGTTGCACATTCTGTGGTACCAAAAATTGTTGGGAACCAATAGTGAAATAGACAACTATAAACACAAGAAGGGGGGGTTGAATTGTGTTTATCAGAATTTAAGCAAAGTTGAAATCTTTTCGCAAACAAAAAGGGTAGATTTGGATGAGTGGAAGAATACAGGATGGATGGGTGACTTTTGCAAGCACACCACTTGATAGACGTAAGAAAACTAAGTCAATTAAAGAGTTTAAGGGAAGAGAGATTGACACTGTTATTTATCCTGGTTCACTCTTCAAAACAAAGCTACGTCCAATCCTTGGCAGCACCAAGATTTATCCACTATAACTGATAAGGTTACAGACTCAAGTATTATTTGCACACCCAGCCTCTTCAGGCTCAAGACAAGTATTATTTGCACACCTAGCCTCTTCAGGCTCACTGTGGTTTGTTTGAGATATTGGGTTTGTAATAAATACAATTTCTCACAGGCAGATCTTTCACTAAAACTCGGAGAGTGGTTTAAATGTAAGGCTTAGGAAAGTCTCATGTAATAACTTCAAAATGATTGAAGAATACAGAATAAAAGAATGAAGAAATTAATGCAGAGTAATGGCGTTTTAATGCAGAGTAATGGCGTTTTAATGCAATGTGTATTCTCTTGTTCTTCATCTTCAATGACTTCTGTATTTATGGTCTTCAAGCATTTAGGATCCGTTATAGACATCCCTTCAGATATTGGCTTCAAGCAGAACCTCATTAATTGCAAAAGAGTCGTTCTGGGCAGTTATTAATGCAATAGAGTCGTTCCGGGCAGCCATTAATGCAATAGAGTCGTTGGTTATACTCTAACATGAAGGATCATGGCTTTATTCATCGTGCTACAGCCATATCAGAGTTGTGTAGAGAGCTTTTTGTACTTTACTGAGTACACTTCTCTTTTCGTGTAAGGACTAGAGGTACTAGGGAATAAAGCACATTGGAAGCATTCTTTAACTGGTCTTTGGTTCTGATTATCCAAGGTTGCTTGAGAGAGTAACTTCTGACCTTTCTTGATAATCGTGAAACTGAGTAAGAGAGAAGGCTTCAAGTCTCTTTCTGGTTCTTGAACTAAGATTTTGAGAATCCTTATAGAATTCGCATTCATAAGTGCTTCCATCTTGAAAATAATCACGTCTATCTAGTCATTTGAGTTTTCATTCGGGCTAGTAGATGAGCTCCATATTAAGGACTCAGCAAGTCCAAAGACTAGTGGACGAGCTCTTCTGTCACCTTTAGTGGACGAGAGCCTTTGTTACTTTAGTGGACGAGAGCCTCTGTTACTTTACCGGACGAGAGTCTCAGTTAGTCTGGTGGACGAGAGTCTCAGTTAGTCTGGTGGACGAGAGTCTCAGCTAGTCTGGTGGACGAGAGTCTCAGTTACTCTAGTGGACGAGAGTCTCAGTTACTCTAGTGGACGAGAGTCTTTTGCCACGTCATTGGACGAGCCATTCTGATACCTTAGTGGACGCGCTATTCTGATACTTTAATGGATGCGCTATTCTGATACTTTAATGGACGAGCTCCAAGTGCCACATCATTGGACGGATAATTCTGATACCTCACTGGACAAGCTTTTCTGATACTTTGATGGACGCGCTCCAAGTGCCACGTCATTGGACGGATAATTATGATACCTCACTGGACGGGCTTTTCTGATACTTTGATGGACGCGCTCCAAATGCCACGTCATTGGAAGAACCATTCTGATACTTTGATGGACGCTGGCTTTCACCACTTTAGTGGATGCTGGCTTTCACTTGCATTTTGGACGTGCGCTTCAAACACTTGCGATGGACGTGAGCTTCAATCATTACAGTGTTGGACGTGCGTTTCAATCACTTGCGATGGACGTGAGCTTCAATCACTACAGTGTTGGACGTGCGTTTCAATCACTTGTGATGGACGTGAGCTTCAATCACTACAGTGTTGAACGAATGATTCCCTTGTTTAATCTGCACACTCGATAGATACGTTAGCAACCAATATGAAGGTTAATTAAATCATTAACCAATGTTTAGTTTTTATCAAAACCTAGGGAAATGCACATCAGACATTTTAGAGACTTAACAATCTCCCCCTTTTTCATGATGACAAACATTGAGATGATTTAATGAGCCTCAGAAAATATCAACAAAGAAAATAGCATAAATCAGATAGGTTGAAATTTTCTTAAGCGGATTCATTCTCCCCATATCATATTCATTCTCCCATTCTTATTTCTATCACAAATCTCAATTTCTCCTATTCTCCCCCTTTTGTCAACATCAAAAAGGGTTATCAAGTTTTATTAATGAGATATGTTAAGGGCAAGATAACATGTTAAGAAGATCATAGTAATGCAGCAAGCATATTAGACATACTCCACTTAAACTATTGTATCATTACTCCCCCTGAACTAATGCTTAGTTGAAAGAACATGTATATAGGAGTAATAACATATTTAGCATAGACAACTTAACATTCAGACATGTCATCAACAATGCAATGCATGTTTAGATTATCCCTAATAAATAAAAACCTATCTTCTGCGAGGGGTTTAGTGAAAATATCAGCCCATTGATTTTCAGTTTTAACAAACTTAATATCAAAGATGCCTTTCTGAACATAATCCCTAATGAAATGATGTTTTGTTTCAATATGTTTAGCCTTAGAATGCTGAATTGGATTTTTAGTTAAGCATATAGCACTCGAATTATCACACCATACAGATATGTTATGTTCATAAATAGATTAATCCTCAAGTTGATGTTTTACCCATAAGAGTTGAGAGCAGCAACTAGCAGCAGAGATATATTCTGCTTCAGCAGTAGACAGGGCAATGGTTGTGTGCCTCTTGCTTGACCATGAGACTAAACTTGCTCCAATGAAGTGACGTCCTCCACTGGTGCTTTTTCTTTCTATTCTGTCTCCAGCAAAATCAGCATCACAATATCCCACTAATCTGTATTCTTTTGATCTTAAATACAGCAAACCAAGATTAGTAGTTCCAAGAAAATATCTAAATATTCTTTTTACAGCCTTAAGATGAGATTCTCTATGATCAGATTGGAATCTAGCACACATACAGACACTAAATTGAATGTCAGGTCTGCTTGAAATTAAGTACAGTAGAGAGCCAATCATACCTCTGTAGACAGTTTGATCTACCTTTTTACCTTCATCATCTTTGCTTAGTTTTGATTTGGGTTGCATAGGGGTTTTCATGTGCTATGCATTTTCCATTTTGTATTTCTTGAGTATCTCCTTGGTATATTTTTGTTGATGAATGTAAATTCCATCACTTGTCTGCTTGATTTGTAATCCAAGGAAGAACTTCAATTCTCCCATCATGCTCATCTCAAATTCAGCTTGCATTAGATTTGAAAATTCCTTGCACAACTTTTCATTAGTTGCTCCAAAAATAATATCATCAACATATATTTGAACTATAATAAAGTTCTCTTTAGAGCATTTTTTGAACAGAGTAGTGTCTACTTGTCCTCTAGTAAAACCATTATGCATGAGAAAAGAACTAAGTCTATCATACCATGCTCTAGGTGCTTGTTTCAAACCATATAATGCCTTTTTAAGTTTGAAATTGTGATCTGGTTTATCAGTATCCTCAAAACCAGGGGTTTTTTTAACATACACTTCTTCTTCAATTATACCATTTAGAAAAGCACTTTTTACATCCATTTGAAACAGGGTAATTTGGTGTTGTGCAGCATATGACATTAAAATGCGTATGGCTTCTATTCTAGCTATAGGTGCAAAGGTTTCAGTATAATCAATACCTTCTTGTTGGTTATAGCCTTGAGCTACTAACCTTGCTTTATTTTTGACAACTTTACCATCTTCATCTAATTTGTTTCTGAAGACCCATCTTGTTCCAATAACCGACTTGTTTTTAGGCTTAGAGACAAGAGTCCATACATCATTTCTTGTGAACTGGTTAAGTTCTTCTTGCATAGCAAGAATCCATCTTTCATCCTCAAGAGCTTCTTCAATGCGTTTAGAATCCAAATCTGAAATAAAGGCCATATTGCTTGATTCTCTTAATGTGGATATGGTTCTTACTCCTTCAGAAGGATTTCCAATAATAAGATCCTTAGGATGATGAGTGTTGAACTTCTAATCCCTTTTGAGATCATCATGAAGATCTTGACTTGTCTGCTGACTCGTTTGTTCCACTTGTCTTTCAGCCCCAGGCACAGATTCTGTTTTGGTTAGATCAGGTTGTTGACTTTCTGGCTTGTTTATATCAAGACCTGCAAGATCATCTTCTAGATCTGATAGTTCTTTATCAGTATTTAATCCATCATTGAATTTAACATGAGCAGATTCTTCAATAATACAATTTCTTGAATTGTATACTCTAAAAGCCTTAGACTTTTCAGAATATCCTACGAAAATACCTTTATCTACCTTAGAATCAAACTTTCCAAGATTATCTTTGGTATTCATAATAAAACATTCACACCCAAAAGCATGAAAATAAGATATGTTGGGGCTTTTTCCTTTCCACAATTCATAAGGAGTCCCTTTTAGAAAAGACCTAATAAGTATTCTGTTTTGTACATAGCTAGCAGTGTTTACAGCTTCTGCCTAGAAGTACTTAGGGAGATTATTTTCATTGAGCATAGATCTAGCCATCTCTTGCAGAGATCTATTCTTTCTCTCAACCACTCCATTTTGTTGTGGAGTTATGGGTGCAGATAAATTGTGAGAGATTCCATTCTCCTCACAGAACTGTCTAAACTGCTCATTTTCAAATTCTCCCCCATGATCACTTCTAAGGGTAGAAATACAGAAACCCTGCTCATTTTGTACTCTTTTGAAGAATACTGAGAAAGCCTTAAAAGACTCATCCTTGTGTGTTAGGAAGAGTACCCATATGTATCTAGAATAGTCATCAACTATGACAAATCCATATTTTCTTCCAGCCAAGCTGCCAACACTAACTGGTCCAAACAGATCCATGTGTAACAACTGAAGAGGTCTAGAGGTTGATATTTGGTTTTTAGATTTGAAACTTGATTTTATCTGTTTACCTCTCTGACATGCATCACACAAGACATCGTTCTTAAAGCTAATATCAGGCAATCCTCTCACGAGATTATTCTTTTTTAATTCAAATTAGTTTCATACTAGCATGTCCTAGTTTATTATGCCATAACCATCTCTCATCCTCTTTAGACATCAGACAGGTTACACTTTAATCTGAGAGATCAGACAGTTCAATCTTATAAAGATTTTGTTGCCTTTTAGTTGAAAAGAAGGTTTTGCCACTACAGTCTTTTACTATGCATACATCCTTGGTAAAGGAAACATCAAAACCACTATCACATAATTGACTTATGCTAAGCAAATTGTGTCTTAATCCTTTAACCATAAGAACATTAGATATAGAGGGAAGCGGGGGTTTACCACCAATAGTACCAATTCCTATAACTTTCCCTTTCTGATTTCCTCTGAAGGCTACGTGTCCTCCTTTCTTAAGTTGGAGGTCTAGGAACATAGACCTTTCTCCTGTCATATGACGCAAGCAACCATTGTCCAGGTACCAGCAGTGGTGTTTTCTTTGTCCTGTTGAGGACATCTGCAACAAAAATTATTTGATCTTTAGGTACTCATATTTTTCTAGGTCATTTTCTGTTAGTTCTAGGAGTCTGTAAAGACTTCCTTATCTTCTTATGGATACATTTAGACATAACATGCTCAGTTTTTCCACAGAAGTTACAAATAGGTGTTGATTTGGTTACAGTTGACTTAACAGATATTGTAGGAACTTTAGTTGATACTTTATGATGTGTTTGATGGACATATCCAATACCTTCTTCGTTAAGAGAGTGCTTTTGAATGCCAAGAAGTTTAGTCAGATTGTCTCTACCATTAACAAATTTGGCAAGATCAGAAGTGAGCTCTTCCACTTTCTGTTGAAGATTTTCAATTTCTTCAGATGGTGATGTTTCACTTGAGATCTTAGCTTCATTAGACTTTTCAGGCTTCAGCTCACTGTTCTCTTTAGCTAGCTTCTCGCACTCTTGAGATTTTTGTTTATGCTCACTGGTGAGCTTTACATACTCTCTCTTGAGGGATTTGAATGCTTTAGATAAGAAGTTGGATTCCTCCAACAAATCCTCATAGGCATCAAGTAATTCCTCATAGTCAGAATGTACCTCATCATCAGAGTCTGATTCAGTGTTGGCCATCAAACAGAGATTGGCTTCTTCCTCAGTTTCTTCATCAGAAGATGTTGACTCTAGATCCTCCCAAGTAGCCATCATTCCTTTCTTATTCTTCTTGAAGAATTTCTTAAAAGGGGCCTTCTTGAGTTGAGGACATTCAGCCTTGAAGTGATCGGGCTTCTTGCACTCATAGTAAACAATTGGACTTTTGTCTGTTGAGGTGGATTCTTTGAAGTTCTTGTCCTTGTTGAACCTTCTGAATGGCCTATCCCTCTTGAACTTCTTTTTTTGTAGAAGAAGCTTTATCTTCCTGGTCAGGAGAGACAACTCTTCATCACTCTCAGAATCCTCGAGTTCTGATAGGTCAGCATCACCTGGATGACTCATCTGCCTTCAGAGCCTTGGAAACTTTTGCTGACTTTTGATCAGCTTTCAGAGCAATTGACTTGCCCTTCTTTGGTGCAACTTCATCTCCAAGTTCTTGCTCATGAACAGTGAGTGTTCCAAGAAGTTCATCCATGGTCAAGGTAGTGAGATCCTTGGCTTGGGAGATAGCAGTGACCAAAGGTCTCCACTGTTTAGGTAGACTTCTCAGAATCTTTCCAACCTTCTCAGCATTGGTATAGACATTGTCAAGAGATTTCAAACTGTTGATTATAGTTTGGAATCTTCCTATCATCTGAGCAACAGACCAAACTCACCTTCCTCCATAATGAACAGTTCATACTTTCTGACAAGTATGGCAATCTTTGATTCTTTGACTTTAGCTGTTCCTTCATGAGTGACAGCCAAAGTGTCCCATATTTCCTTCACAGAGTCACAAGCACAAACCTTCTCAAACTCCTCCGGACTGAGAGCACAGATGATGTTATATCTGGCTTTGTGGTTAAGCTCCCATTTTGTCTTTTCAGCACCAGTCCACTGAGCTTTTGGTTTGCCAGTGTTATCATCATTTTGGGAATGAATGGACCATCTGTGATGACAACCCAAAGATCAGAGTTTGTGGATAGAATAAACCACTGAAATCTATCTTTCCAGTAGTTGTAATTTTCTCCATTGAAGTAAGGAGGTCTGGTTAGGGAGGCTCCTTCAGTCTGATGACTTCCACTTGTACTAGCTCCAGCCGTCATGTCTATTCTTCAAAACCTTTTACCTCTACACTGTTAGATGCTCAACCCAGAGGCTGAGCTCTGATACCAACTGAAATAGACAACTATAAACACAAGAAGGGGGGTTGAATTGTGTTTATCAGAATTTAAGCAAAGTTGAAATCTTTTCGCAAACAAAAAGGCTAGATTTGGAAGAGCGGAAGAATACAGGATGGATGGGTGACTTTTGCAAGAACTTATGAGTCACCGGCAAGTGTACCGGGTCGTCGCAAGTAATAAAATAAACACGGTAAGAATTTACCGAGGTCGAACACAAGGATTGGGCTACCAATTCGACTAATTTGTGGGAAATCCGATACGTTGGACAAGTGTGGAAAGTGGTTGTGAGAGAGAGATTAAGATCGCAATTCAATTAACAAATCTAATAAAATAATTAACTTAAAATCTGAAATTGAAATATCTAGGGTCTCAATCCACCTAACCAATCATGCATAGTACCCAAGTGATGATGTATTCCTCCCTAAGTTCAATTACAATGTCAACCGGGACCCCCAAATTCTCCTATATCCACTGTCGTGCTCAATAGGACGTATTCGATGATTGGATTAATTACTTACTAGGTCTCATAACCCTAATCATCAAACTCTATTAATTCTTGTTCCCTATAGGTTGCACTGATCTCCTACTCACTCTCGTGCAATATTCAATTAGTGATCCCAATTCAAGTTCTAAACGCGAATTGCTGACTAAGCCTCATCAACGTTAACAAGTCAATCACGCATGCATATGATCAACACAATCAAATCAGAATTGGAAAACATCAATTGAGAAAAGGGGAGAAAAACATACATCACATGAACACTATACCGCCATGGGTGGCTTCATTGATTCCCTAGACGAGGGGATTAGTTCCTCATGCCCGTGACGACACACAAACAATCCGACATAATCACCATAGTAAACTAAGAAAATAAAAAGGGAGACGCAGCTCCAGAGTAACAAGAACTCGTAACAAACTGATCTAAAACAGTGGCTGAAACTAGGATTCGGATCCCGCCCTTCTGATCTGAAACAGCAATATATAGAGTTCTGATTCTGCGCTCGCTCGCGAGGCGAACAGACTCTCGCGAGGCGAACATTAAAATTGGTGCGCATTCAACTTGGACTCTCGCGAGGCGAGCATCCTCTCGCGGGGCGAATTTCAGTTTTGGCTCCATCCTGAGTTTGAATGATCGCGAGGCGAACTGTGATTCGCGAGGCGAGACAGAATTGATGACTGTTGCTGCTCAGCTGGTCTTCAGGGTCGCGAGGCTAGAATACTTTCGCGAGGCGAGTATCTCTAGAATGGAAATTTCCACTGTTTCTTGACTTCCCTTGACTCTCGGAGCTTTACTTCTAACCTGAAACAATAAAAAGAAACAAAAAGCGTAATTCTATTCAAAATAGACTAAAAACTACTAAAAATTGCCTAGAATGAGCCAAAGTCTACTTAGGAACAAAACAAGGCAAATTTGGGCGAAAACGAGATTGAACTCGAATAATTAGCACAAAAACCACAGTCTATCTAGTTATAAAACTAGATAAGCCAGAGGCTTATCAAAACACCCCAAACTTAAACCTTGCTTGTCCCCAAGCAAGCTAAAACTCGAAAAGGACTCAAGACTTGGCAAGCCTAAAGGAATCAATCGATTTCGCACAAATTTCATGCAATCAAAATAGTTTTTCTCCCATGATTCCCCCCTTTGCATCACTGTAATCCCCACATTCATTTACTTTAAACAATTGAGAACTTCATCATTCATG
Source organism: Sophora flavescens (assembly GCA_030762895.1). NCBI lineage: Eukaryota > Viridiplantae > Streptophyta > Magnoliopsida > Fabales > Fabaceae > Sophora > Sophora flavescens. The sequence continues at coordinate 223,801,094 of CM061062.1, forward strand.
CAATCATTAATCTAAGTTGAGGATCAGAGTCACACACAAAAGCAAGATCACCAATTTCAAACAATTGCCTTCCTCACAAGGGTGTATAAAATTTCACTCATTCGCTCAGATTCGTCTAGGCTATCAACTTTTCACTCAATTTCACATATCAAGAGCACTTCCCATGGATTTGATTTTCATCTCAAAAATGGTTCCCACGAAAACATGCATGCAACATCAGAAGGTCTTATAAAGGTTGTAATGGGGCCTGGCTAAGGGTAGGATATTCAAGGATACTAGGCTTAAGTCCCTAGGAACTAAGAGAGCATGAGCATTTGACATATCTTCCACTCAAATTCCTTTTTCCATTTTTCTTTTTGCCTCGGGTGACTACAGCCTTTTCCTTGCTAATCTTTTTGTTTTGCCCCTTTTCTTTTGGCTTTTTTTTTTATGCCTTGGGTTTCAACCATTATTTTTATTTTTCTCAACCAAAATGACATATCACCTTGTAGCCACCCCAAACTTAGTTTCTCAAAACCTTTCTCTTGCTAAGCTTCCATGCTCTCCTAATCCTAAGATTGGGTTAACATGGTTTTTCAGATTTTTGGCTTATAATATAGGGTCATCAAGGAACAATAGGCTAATTAGGCTCAATGTGGCTAACTAGGGAACATGAATTAGGGATGGTTCTTTTTAGGCCAAGTAGCTATTTCAAAGAAAATTGCCTAAATCATTTGATGCAACACATAAACATGCAAACCATGAAGAGATTCAAGCAAATTCGGGAAAGTGCAACATGAAAGTGATTCACACAATCAAAAACAAAGTTGGAGGCTTAAATCCTCACCTGGACATTTTGCAAATTGTTTGACCGAGATACAATTCCTAGTGTGTGCACCCCCTCACCCCAAACTTATCATAAATCAAGTAATCACAATAAGATTCTCAAAGTTCAATTTTCAATTTTTCACATGGGGGTCAACTTTTTTAATTTCAGAACCTAGGGGGAAATCATCAATGGTCAAAATAATTCATGCAATCAATCGATGCTCAATTTAATTAAAATCCAACAAGCTTGCCGACACAACATTCATACACAAACTCTTGATCTTCTCAAATTATTCAAGAGTGACAAAGAAAAACAAGAACAAAAACAAAAACAAAACAAAAGTGAGGAGAGGAGAGGGTGCTCCCTGATCAAGTTTCCATGGTTGCCTCCTCATCCAATTGGTCTCACGGGCTCCCTTCTGTTGCATAGCATCCTGGAAGAACTCCTTCAAATTAAAACCTTAAGTGCAGATTCGCGAGGCGAGAGATAACTCGCGAGGCGAATATGGAAAAATTGTTTTCACACTTTCTAGAATAGCGAGGCGAGTAGTATCTCGCGAGGCGAATCTGGAATTCCAACAGATGATGATGCCCAGAATCGCGAGGCGAAAGTATACCTCGCGACACGAGACAGAAACGTGAGCAAGCCTCTGAGATTCAGGGCTTCTGTCTCGCGTGGCCACAGTGGATTCGCGTGGCGAATCAAGCTTTTTTTTTAATATATATATGAAAATGACAGAAAATAAAAACAAAGGATACCTAGCTTGGGTTGCCTCCCAATAAGCGCTTGTTTAACGTCCCGAGCCTGACTCAAGTCGCCCCTAAGGGTTAATCCGGAGGAAGAAACTGCTTGCAATTTGGGACTGATTCCCCATGGTAATGCCTTATCATTTGCCCATTCACCTTGAAGTTACCAGAGGTCCCTTCTAACTCTACTGTTCCGTGTGGACAAACTTGGAGGACTTTGAACGGTCCCGACCACCTTGATCTTAGCTTTCCCGGAAAGAGTTTCAACCTTGAATTGTCAAGAAGTACCGCTTGCCCCGGCTCAAACTTCCTAGGCAAGATGTGTTTGTCATGCCCTTCCTTATTCCGCTTTTTGTAGATTGCTTCCCTGCGGATCCCGGACAACTCATTTAAATCCAAAAGCCCTCTATAATCGGCACATACTCTCCACTCCGTGATGGTCCTTTTTGGGATCAACTTATTGTTTTCATTTACCACCACGGTTGTGCCACCTTTCAACTTCGGTGCTTTATCATCTTTTTCCATGGCTTTGTTGTTAAGCTCTTCCTTTGCACATTCATCCTTTGGGAGACTTGGTAAGGCTTCCATGTCTCTTAACCACTCAAGATAGACCTCATCCCCCAAAGGGTCTTTTTTCTCACCATCATCATCATGGTATTTTACCAACACTTGTGCAAGTGAAGAACCATGGACTTCTCTATTTGCCTTTGCCTTGACCAATGATTCCACCATATCCACTCGATACACATCCGACCTCTCAGTAGGGTGCTTCATTGCTCCAAAGACATTGAAGACTACCTCATCATCTTGCACCCTTAGAGTGAGTTTCCCTTGTCGCACATCTATCAAGGCACCCCCAGTGGCCAAGAAAGGCCTACCCAATATGAGAGGGATTTCGGCATCTTCATCCATATCAAGCACTACAAAGTCCACCGGAAATATGAGCTTGTCCACCTTCACTAGCAAGTCTTCGACCACTCCATAAGGATACTTTATAGAACGATCGGCGAGTTGGAGTGACATCCGTGTGTCCTTGACTTCTTTGATCCCCAACCTCTTCATCATAGAGAGGGGCATCAAGTTGATGCTTGCCCCTAAATCACACAATGCCTTCCCTAGATTCATCCCCCCAATGGTGCATGGAATAGAGAAAGAATCGGGGTCCTTCAACTTTGGAGGAAGTTTTCTTTGAAGAATGGCACTACACTCCTCGGTCAAAGCAATCGTTTCCTCATCCACTATTCTCCGCTTCTTGGAGAGAAGCTCCTTCATAAACCGGGCATACGATGGCATTTGTTCCAAGGCTTCCGCAAATGGAATGTTAATTTGAAGTTTGCGGAAGACATAAAGGAACTTATTGAATTGCTTATCTTGTTGGGGCTGCTTCAATCTTTCAGGATATGGTACCTTCATGTAGGGCGGGAGGTCTTGGGGTTCAACCCACTTCTTTTTTCGGAACTCTTCATCTACAAGTTTCAGCCTTCCCCCTTGCTCTGGTGCCTTATCACTTGCCAACTCCTCTTTCTCAGGTTGCTCTTCCTCAACATGTGGTTGTTCCGGGGCCTTGTCTTCCTGAGAACTAGTTGCACCCCTGTTAGATCCCAACACCTTATCGCTCCTAATTGTTATGGCATTGCAATGGTTCTTAGGGTTGTTCTCGGTATCACCTGGGAAGGTGCTGAGCAACCTGCGTCTCTAGATTGTGAATTGCCGCCCCTGTATGCGTTGCCAACTTGTCAATTGTCGCATTCACCTTCTCTAAAGTTGTGCCTGTATCGATTGACAACTTCTCAACTGCCGCATTCACCTTCTCTATAGCCAACTCCCAAGGCTGCCTTCCACTGTCTGTTATTTGCAACCGATTAGTTCCTGGAAGAGCCTGCTTAGTATTGTGCTGATGGATTTCAATGTTTGGCCTCAGACCCTGTTGAGGTTGTTGTTGCCAATTCTGCTGAGGTTATTTTTGCCCGGTTAGACCACCACTAGCATTACTCCAAGCGAAACCCGGATGGTCTCTCCTCATATACCCCCTATTCTGATTCTGACTGTAGTCATTCTGTCTGTTCCTCTGATAGTTGTTCTGGGGCACACTGTCATAGAAATTGTGGCATGAGTCCACATGTTCCTGAGAGAAGTTGAACGGACAGCTCAGAGTGTCATGATCTCCATTACAATTTTCACATCCCGGAGGCATTCCCTCGTGTATCACATTAACCTTCTTGTTCCCAGACAAAGCCTCATTCTGCATCTTCAACAATCTGTTTTGCTCAAGAATGGCTTCCATTGTCGCAGAACTGATTCCACTTGAGGTTTCCCTTCCACGGTTGTAATAATTATATGACATCTTCTCCAATAATGCCCATCCATCCTCAGCCGATAAATAGGAGAAAGAGCCGCCAGCTGCGGTATCACAATTCATCTGATAGCGTCCCCTTAACCCATTAAAGAAATGTTGAACTTTGGAGACCGGGTCAAAGAAAGCTGAGGGATATCTTCTTAATAACACATTGTACCTCTCCCAAGCTTCATTAACAGTTTCATCCTCTGTCTGTCTGAAAGATGTAACGGCTACTCTTGCTTGTGCCGCTTTCTGAGGAGGAAAATACTTAGTTAGGAACTTTTGTGCCATTTGCTCCCAAGTTCTGATGTTGTTCCTATCCAAGCTGTCAAACCAATCGCGAGCGACATCCCTAAGAGAGAGAGGGAATAGCCGCAAGCAAAACTCATCCTGAGAAACACCTCTTGTCCTCTGCAAGTCACAAGCTTCAAGGAAATGGGTGATTTGCCTGTGAGGGTCTTGTCTGCCACTCCCATCAAACTGATTCTCACGGATATAGGCTGTGACACATCCTTCCACTCTGAAGGAGTCTGTATTGAGGTTGCCTCTCACGATGGAAGAATCGCAATCACCCAAGTTGGGTAGACTGTACTCGAAGAGAGGCTTGTAATGAGGAGGAGGAGGAGGAGGATTTTCTTCGGCCATCCTCTCAAGATTACTCGCTTCAAGCCTTTTTCTTTCTCTGACTTCCTTCCTTAAGCGCTTCTCGGTCTTGGTGATCTCTGAATCAAATAGCAGGTCCTCTTGTGAAAGGGTACCTCGCATACAAAAACACGGCAAGACCAAGTGGAATCAAAGAAGTGGAGAGAAATAATAAATAAATAACAGAAAAATAAAAATAAAAATAAAATCAACTTAACCAATTAATCAAATTCCTTAAAAATTAAGAAAAATTGGCTGTGCCAATCCCCGGCAACGGCGCCAAAAACTTGACGAGTCACCGACAAGTGTACCGGGTCGTCGCAAGTAATAAAATAAACACGGTAAGAATTTACCGAGGTCGAACACAAGGATTGGGCTACCAATTCGACTAATTCGCGGGAAATCCGATACGTTGGTCAAGTGTGGAAAGTGGTTGTGAGAGAGAGATTAAGATCGCAATTCAATTAACAAATCTAATAAAATAATTAACTAAAAATATGAAATTGAAATATCTAGGGTCTCAAATCCACCTACCCAATCATGCATAGTACCCAAGTGATGATGTATTCCTCCCTAAGTTCAATTACAATGTCAACCGGGACCCCCAAATTCTCCTATATCCACTGTCGTGCTCAATAGGACGTATTCGATGATTGGATTAATTACTTACTAGGTCTCATAACCCTAATCATCAAACTCTATTAATTCTTGTTCCCTATAGGTTGCACTAATCTCCTACTCACTCTCGTGCAATATTCAATTAGTGATCCCAATTCAAGTTCTAAACGCGGATTGCTGACTAAGCCTCATCAATGTTAACAAGTCAATCACGCATGCATATGATCAACACAATCAAATCAGAATTGGAAAACATAAATTGAGAAAAGGGGAGAAAAACATACATCACATGAACACTATACCGCCATGGGTGACTTCATTGATTCCCTAGACGAGGGGATTAGTTCCTCATGCCCGTGACGACACACAAACAATCCGACATAATCACCATAGTAAACTAAGAAAATAAAAAGGGAGACGCAGCTCCAGAGTAACAAGAACTCGTAACAAACTGATCTAAAACAGTGGCTGAAACTAGGATTCGGATCCCCCCCTTCTGATCTGAAACAGCAATATATAGAGTTCTGATTCTGCGCTCGCTCGCGAGGCGAACAGACTCTCGTGAGGCGAACATTAAAATTGGCGTGCATTCAACTTGGACTCTCGCGAGGCGAGTATCCTCTCGTGGGGCGAATTTCAGTTTTGGCTCCGTCCTGAGTTTGAATGTTCGCAAGGCGAACTGTAATTCGCGAGGCGAGACAGAATTGATGACTGTTACTGCTCAGCTGGTCTTCAGGGTCGCGAGGCTAGAATACTTTCGCGAGGCGAGTATCTCCAGAATGGAAATTTCCACTGTTTCTTGACTTCCCTTGACTCTCAGAGCTTTACTTTTAACCTGAAACAATAAAAAGAAACAAAAAACGTAATTCTATTCAAAATAGACTAAAACTACTAAAAATTGCCTAGAACGAGTCAAAGTCTACTTAGGAACAAAACAAGGCAAATTTGGGCGAAAACGAGATTGAACTCGAATAATTAGCACAAAAACCACAGTCTATCTAGTTATAAAACTAGATAAGCCAGAGGCTTTTCAAGCACACCACTTGATAGACGTAAGAAAACTAAGGCAATTAAAGAGTTTAAGGGAAGAGAGATTGACACAGTTATTTATCCTGGTTCACTCTTCAAAACAAAGAGCTACGTCCAGTCCTTGGCAGCACCAAGATTTATCCACTATAACTGATAAGGTTACAGACTCAAGTATTATTTGCGCACCTAGCCTCTTCAGGATCAAGACAAGTATTATTTGCACACCTAGCCTTTTTAGGCTCAAGATAAGTATTATTTGCACACCTAGCCACTTCAGGCTCAAGACAAGTATTATTTTCACACCTAGCCTCTTCAGGCTCACTCTGGTTTGTTTGAGAGATTGGGTTTGTAATAAATACAATTTCTCATAGGCAAATCTTTCACTAACACTCAGAGAGTGGTTTAAATGTAAGGCTTAGGAAAGTCTGCGTAATAACTTCAAAATGATTGAAGAATATAGAATAAACAAATGAAGAAATTAATGCAGAGTAATGGCGTTTTAATGCAATGTCTATTCTCTTGTTCTTCATCTTCAATGACTTCTGTATTTATGGTCTTCAAGCATTTAGGATCCGTTAGAGACATCCCCTCAGATGTTGGCTTCAAGCAAAACCTCATTAATTGCAATAGAGTCGTTCTGGGCAGTCATTAATGCAATAGAGTCGTTCTGGGCAGCCATTAATGTAATAGAGTCGTTGGTTGTACTCTAACATGAAGGATCATGGCTTTATTCATCGTGCTACAGCCATATCAGAGTTGTGTAGAGAGCTTTTTGTACTTTACTGAGTACACTTCTCTTTTCGTGTAAGGACTAGAGGTACTAGGGAATAAAGCACGTTAGAAGCATTCTTTAACTGGTCTTTGGTTTTGATTATCCACGGTTGCTTAAGAGAGTAACTTCTGACCTTTCTTGATAATCGTGAAACTGAGTAAAAGAGAAGGCTTCAAGTCTCTTTCTGGTTCTTGAACTAAGATTTTGATAATCCTTATAGAATTCGCGTTCATAAGATAAGTGCTTCCATCTTGAAAATAATCACGTCTATCTAGTCATTTGAGTTTTCATTCGGGCTAGTAGATGAGCTCCACATTAAGGACTCAACAAGTCCAAAGACTAGTGGACGAGCGCTTCTGTCACCTTTAGTGGACGAGAGCCTTTGTTACTTTAGTGGACGAGAGCCTCTGTTACTTTACTGGACGAGAGTCTCAGTTAGTCTGGTGGACGAGAGTCTCAGTTACTCTAGTGGACGAGAGTCTCAGTTACTCTAGTAGACGAGAGTCTCGGTTACTCTTGTGGACGAGAGTCTTTTGCCACGTCATTGGATGAGCCATTCTGATACCTTAGTGAACGCGCTATTCTGATACTCTAATGGACGTGCTATTCTGATACTTTAATGGACGAGCTCCAAGTGCCACGTCATTGGACGGATAATTCTGATACCTCACTGGACGGGCTTTTCGGATATTTTGATGGACGCGCTCCAAGTGCCACGTCATTGGACGGATAATTCTGATACCTCACTGGACGGGCTTTTCTGATACTTTGATGGACGCGCACCAAATGCCATGTCACTGGACGGACCATTCTGATACTTTGATGGATGCTGGCTTTCACCACTTTAGTGGACGCTCTCTTTCACTTGCATTTTGGACGTGCGCTTCAAACACTTGCGATGGACGTGAGCTTCAATCACTACAGTGTTGGACGTGCGTTTCAATCACTTGCGATGGACGTGAGCTTCAATAGCTACAGTGTTGGACGGATGATTCTCTTATTTAATCTGCACACTCGATAGATAGGTTAGCAACCAATATGAAGGTTAATTAAATCATTAACCAATGTTTAGTTTTCAACAAAACTTATGGAAATGCATATCAGACATTTCAGAGACTTAACAAATAGAGCTGCCGCTGCTACTGCCACCACTACCACCTATGAAGTAATTGAGGCTACTTCTGCTGGAGGAGTGGCTTCATTAGATAGGACATGTTGGCTGCTTCTGTCGTTCTGTCTTGATATTTACATAATTAAATTTTAAATACTGAGTATTGCATATATATATGATATCAAACAATCTAAGAATCATAATTACATGCCGACAATTATTTTACTAATAAATGAATAACAAAGGCTCTAGTGCAACAAGTGCTTGAGATCCAGAAGATTCACGTGCATCTCCAAAGCATGGTGCTAAATCAACAACTTCAACTTATCAAAGTGGTTCCAAAACCAGACGAAGGTACGGTTGACATTGACTAGGGACCACCGGTTGAATTAAGGAGTTCCTAGTCACTGTCCACCGTACCTTCATTGGGTGGCACTTATGAAGGGACTCCGACGTTTATGCTCAATAATAGTTTAATTGTGAAAAGTTAGATAGTCTTATGTGTAAATACCCTTTATTTATAATATAAAGTGTAACCATTTATTAAAAAATGTGCGACTTTATAGAGATATATAACAACTTATTCAAATTTGTTTATAAGTTGTTACTAGCCGTTTCCATTATCCTAAGATTCTCGGGTATTCAAGATATTTATCCCCCTTACACTTTGCAAGGGTGTTCGCGGATCAGTTTAAATCGGTTTTGAGGTAAAAAGTCATCCGACCAAAATATTAAAACAATATGCAGTTCGGTTCAATTTGGATTGCTTCTTTACAAAAATCCAATCTGATCCGATTAAATGTGATTAGGATTGGATTGGATGAATCATTTTTTTTTACCAATATAATACTTAAAAATAAGTTCAAATAGCATTATTAGATATAACCTATAACATACTAAAAATTAAAATTTTAAGAGCTAACAAGTATCAATTTCATGTTTAGAACATTAAAAGTAGTGGAAAATTACTTTAAATCAAATTAATAAGTATTATTATGAAAATAAATTAAATTAAAATTAAAATTAAAACATCAATAATACAAAAAGTAGAATAAATATATAGTGAATTTTATGCATACGGTTTGATTTAGTTTGACTCGGTTTCAAATAAAGGATCCGATATCTGATCTGATCGGTTTTCACAAACCAATTTCCAAAAAAATCCAATAAATATGAGTACTTCGCATGGCTGGATTAGATATCCATCCGTAAAAAAAATTATTTTGTATGGATTAGATGGTTTCTATTAGATGGATCACGAATGAATTAAATTTTTTTTATAAATTTTTAATGAATCATGATGGATTAAAGGATTTTTTTTAATCCATCCATCATAACCTAATAAAATTTATCTAATACATCCATTTGCCACCCTTGAATAACTTTCCACAAAATCGTATGTACTGGCCGAGGAGTAAAACCCGGTCACCGAGCTTGGATACCCGATCCAACCAAGGTGGGAAGGATAAAATATCGATATTATCTTTATTAATCCTGATATTATCTCAAACAACCTTATCCGGTTAGAAGAGATAATATCCTTAAATTAAGGGATAAGATATTGATATTATCCTTAAATAATCCTAATATTATCTCAAATAACCTTATCCGGTTAAGAGATTAATTTAAGATATTATCTTAATCAATCATGATATTATCTCACACAACCTTATCCGGTTAAAAGAGATAATATCCCTTAAATTAAGGAAATCACATCTCAAAGAAGATTTAAGAGATAAAAGGAGATAAATCCAGATCTCTTAAAGATATGGGGATCCTATTATAAAAGGAGGAGAACCCAAGAGAGAGACTCACTTTTTACTGTCCCGGTGACTCTCCCTTAAGCGTATTAGAGAAACTAGCTCGACCAAGAGACTATTGAAGAGTCCTTGCTCGCTGGTATTCATCGGATACAAGATTAGGGGATCGAGATCACCGTATGGCCAAGGGTTGAACCTAGAACTACGTCTGGCTTTGATTCCCACTGGGATACGTAAGACCGGAATACAATATTCTGTCAAGCCATAATCTAAAACAACCCCCCATTGTTCACTCTTGGTTTGACGTTCTACGGCGAGATTCCGGCAAGTCGAATCTCGGCAAGAACACCGTATCTTTAGCTCACAATTTTCAAACCCATATCTTCCTCCTTGGTTCCAGCTATAACTGTTCCAATTCTTTTTCTCCATACTCCTAGGAAGTTTAAAGCTTTGTTATATTTTAATTCACATCCCTCGTTTGTAAGCTACCATTATGGCTTGTTAATTAATGTCAAAATTTTTGCTGTAAAAAAAGGTCTAATTTTTTACTAACAAAAAATACAACTTCTGATCTAGTTGTAAGCACTCCATCCAACCACATCATACCTCCCATGAATATGTATGCCTGGATGGTACAGTTAGACCTAACTGATATATATATATATATATATATATATATATATATATATATATATATATATATATATATATATTAAATTATTGAAAAGAATAATTAAATTTAATTTTTTAAAGAATGTTATTTAGTGCAAATAGTAGTTGCACGAATACATTTCAATCAATGAATTAAAATGGTTAGACCAAAATCACATAAATAAGAAAACCGATGAGAATAAAATGGAGAGTTCGTCCAAACATTACCAAAATCCTTTCGGCTTTCGTACAAATTATATTTTCCAATTCTTTTTTGCGTAACAAACTAAACAAGAATTTTACAAAGCGAAGAGATATTAGCTAATATCATAATATAGTAACCACAACCAATGGGAGGTTGATAGAAGAAGTGAAGACCATGAGCCTTTGAATGAGAGTGATTTGCCAGTCAACAACACAATTTTCTTGGAGAGGATATGCATAATTTTTTTTTTGTGTGTGTTTGTGTGTGTGCCTGCTTGAAGGTGTGGGTGATTCTAACCTCCCATGATTTACATACATCTAAATGGATTTTGCAAACAAGATGTATGTAATATTCATTTTGGATTTTTTGAAATTGTGAAAATGTAGGTTTCATATCTTTTTGACTAAATTATACTTTTGGTCTTTTATGTTTATTTTAAGTTTCAATTTGGTCCTTTTTTTATTTTTTGTTCCGTTTTGGTCTGTTATCTTTATTTTAGTTTTTAATGTGGTCCATTCCGTTTAGAATGTGGTACAAAGAGGACCAAATTGATATATTTTTTGTAAAATAAGGGACCAATTTGAAATAAAAATAAAATAAAGGAGGGACCATTTTGAAACTAAAAAAGGGACCACATTGGTTTAACTTTTGCAAAATAAGGAACCATTTCGGAGCAAAAAATAAAAGAAGGACCACATTTGTATAACTTTGAAAAATAAGGGACTAATTTGGAACAAAAAATAAAAAAAGGGACTAAATTAAAACTTAAAATAAAGATAAGGGACCAAAAGTATAATTTAGCCTATCTTTTTAACAAAGTTAAACTCAAAATAATAAATGGTAAAGTTTGTTACTGTTTTCTTGTTGAGACTTGAGAAGAGGTAAATAAACTATTATTTATTACTTAGCGTCAATGTAAAAACATCTAACACTATCTGGTGGGCCATCAGCCCAAATCAAAGTGTCAACCAAAGACAAAATTTACCAGGCCGACTAATGAGTAGCAGAAACCCTCTCAGACCACAAAACTACTTAAGAATATCCTTTAAACCAGATAGAGAAGAATTCTTGATTGATGTGACACCCTAACTCGGGTCATCACATGGTTACCCGAAACTTAATTTAATGGTTGCTTTAAAAAAAAGGTTTTCTCAACGTTCATTTTTTCAAAATATGATGATAATTTTTTTTCTTTTAACCTTATAACAACAACAACGTAATCAAATCACACTTAAATACACAATGTATATAAGTCATACAACTATACTGCCTCATATGTTTTCACACCTAAATCATAATCAGTTTTATCCTTAAAACACAATATATTATAATAGGACCTAAGCTGGTCGTAACTAACAGACACTACAACCGATAGAAGCAGCAAGAACATGCCTTGAACTAGACAGCCTTCTTCTTCTTGTAGGGATCATACCCCTTGTGTGACTCTGATATGTTTGTAAGGGTGAGACGCCAATATATGGATTTATCACAATAACTAAATGCGCAACACAAAAGAAGGCACATACACATATACATGTTTATAACAACATAAGCATTCATATTATAGCATATCGATTATCAATGGGTTTCACACCCCAAACATCAACGATGGAAAACTATGCATGAACACTTCAATACATCATTTAAACATTCACACCTAATCTCATGAGATATCTCCAACCTCGTGATGAGTTGATCAGAATCGATAGTTACCGGCACACAGCCACAGGCACACAGCCAAAACCCATCACACACTATCCAACATCGTGGCACAGAGTGCTAACAACGTAGATGCGGCCTCATTGTCCACCAGGCACAATAAGAACATCGTTGGTATGATCTACCATGATGCCGCAAGGTAATCACTCGTATAAAACCCATCACACACTATCCAACATCGTGGCACAAAGTGATAACAACGTAAATGGGGCCTCATTATCCACTCGGCACAATAAGAACATCGTTGGTATGATCTACCATGACGCTGCAAGGTAATCACTCATTTGATCATGACACGTCTGCCAAATGCATGCAAGAAAAACATTTAATTCTCAACACTTTTCTTTGTGTTATATCTTTATTTGTCAAAGCTCTCAAAAGCTTACGACGTATCATCATTTTAAACATCTAAGCTCTCAAAAGCTTACGACTTATCGTCGTTTTAAACATTTTTACAACTTTTATTAACAACACAGGACCTCAAAGTCCGAGTGCTCAATCACGAAGACCCTAGACCTTGCAATCAGTCTTAGGTTCGTGGTAATAGAAAACATCTCAAAATGTTTTAACTTCTTTAAGTAGATACCCAGTCTACAACACAACGAACCTTAATACCCCGACGTCTCGGTTATTAAGTTCCATATCATCTTTTTACATCATTTTTTTTCTGTGAAAAACAAATCCAAAATAAGACAATGCCATTAGAACACTAGTACCCCGACATCTCGGTTACTAAGTTCTATATCGTCCTTTACGTCATTAAGTAAAACTCATTTACCGAAAATCCTTTCTACTTGAAATTCGTTTATAGAACGTCAAATCATCAAGAACTCTTTTACTGAAACTTCAACTCTAAAAAAAATTAAATCAATTCAGATTAAATCTCTTCTTAAATTAAGTACTGCTGTTTTTAAACTTTCACCGTAAATAATTTCGAAACTTGCCGTCGTTTATCATTTTCCAAGAAAACGTTTTTAAGTCAAACTTTGACTTTTTTTTATAAATAATAAAAAAATTAATAATTTTTTTATATTATTATTATTATTATTTTAATAAGGTATTTTCGAATATTAATTTCACTAAATAGCTTTTTACAATATTACAGAATTTCTTACGTAAAAAAAATTTCACGGTTACGCTCTCACCGTGACTCATAAATTTCTTTTACACTAATAAATCATTAAAATAATAATATTTCTCAAACTCATTTTTTTTCCAAAACTATATTTTCCACCACTATTATATTCCAACATTCCTCATAAAACGTTGAGTATAAATTTTCACAACTTATTAAAACTTTTATCTGATTAATCGGTTGTGCACTGACCACTGTCAGGCCTCTCAAACAACATTCAGCAACATCAACGGAATTATATCACCAGGTAGATCATGCATCATAGAAATATAGTATACTACTGCAGATAATTAAATAAATTAAAAGCAGATCAATCACCGATACACAGATAAAAAACACAACGTAAACAACATAAACAAATAACCACAACCACATATAAATCATATCAACCACACTAAAAACAAATAGTTATTGAGAAAATCCCTCAGGTAAGCTCCCCTTACCTCTTGAAGCACCTCGGTGAAATTAAAAGGACTCCGTCGGTTGTCGAAAACCCTCGTACGCCGTAGAACAATTAACCTTCAACAACACATCCAAACAACCAATCAAAACAAGCAAAACAAACACCTAATCCTCTCTAATAGGTCACGGCCTCCTTAGAGTTTTGTGGCTCAAAATCTCCAAACTTGCTTAGGTCATGGATTAATGATCCTAAGGTACTTAAGGAAATGTATTAAGGCTAAACAACAAAGTTAAGAATCAAAACCATCCTAATCCTCTAAATGGTAGATTCGGCCAACACAAGAACATAGGGTTAGGGTTTTTAGTTTAATGAATCAACTAGGATTCAACAAGTATACAAGTATGTATGATGAAAGACATGATCATACATCAAAAGCAAGAACAAAAACTCCATCCATCCTTTCCTCTAGGATTCGGCCAAGATGGGTTTCAAGAGAAGAAAATTTTTGATCATCACATGCTCTTAGATACATACAGTATACATGATTATAAGAACATAGGAAGTGGTTTCAACATCATGAGATTTTTCTAGAATTTGTTATGAATTTTCAAAGTTCTAGATCTAGAAACTTAAAAGTGATGAACATAGATGAAATAGACTTTGAATCATGAAACTTAGCGATCGATATTTATCAACTTTATTATTTGGTTCTAGCTCTAAAACCACATACCAAAACAGAAGCAACAAAACTTACAAATAACAATAAAATAATTCATAATAATTCACTAGGAAAGCAAACACACAACAATATAGCTCAATAACATCTCTATATGTGTTAAACAATGAAAAGTAAATAATTTTATACAAGACTAATATATATATATAGTTTAAATCACAAGAAAGGCATGTCTATGATAGGCTCTCTCAACATCCATCTGCTTGGAAGTTGGAACTAGCATAAATGAAACCTTCAATACCACGAACAATATGCCACTGAAAATGTTGTAAGCATCATGTTGATTAAATATTTGGCCAAACAAAAAGCATCCTTAACTTATTAAATGGTAACATATAAATACACCTTAGCAGTTAACAGCACAAAGACATATTTACAAACAAAAAATATAAAAGAAATGCACAAGCTGCCAAAAATAGTTTCACAAAAACTATGAAAAGGATAAGGTATTAGCATAAAATTCAGATACCTTGAGTGCAGGAACAAGTTTAACTGAAAATCTGGATCTTACTCCACTCTACATGTTATGCTTCACTGATGCATTAAAAAAGATAAAAAATCAGGAAAAAAAACTCATCGAAAGCGATATTCTTTACATGACAATAGGTTCATATTGTGATTCTGTTGTTTGGCTGGAGAAAGCGAAAAGATGAACTTTGCGGCTAAACTATTCTCCAACTTGCCCGCAAACATGCACAACCAATGAGTAACTAAAAATAAAATCAAAAGATGAACATGGAAAAGAGGTGGTACTTGTTACTGCTGTTGGAATCCATTATTTTACTATTCAAATCAGAGAAGTTTTAAAATAGACAGATTATGAGAAAATACATATGTTTTTACATTAACTAGTCTTGATTTTGACAGATGTCACTGAGGAATTAGTTAGAACCTGAAAGCTACTAAACCCTTGTAGATTTGGTGATTTGGAGCAAAATACCTGGTTGAAGCCTCTGAGTAGTAGATATGATAGGCCTTTTTGAGGCATGAGAAGAACTGCCATTTTCAAAATTAGGTTGCTGTGAAGACTGAGTGTTATGCAGTCCATGCATAGAAAGATCATTATGTAGTCCATGCCCAAAGCTAGCTATTCCTTCTTGAAAATGCCTCCACTGCACCTGAAAATCCCTCATATACATTTTTGTATAAATGAGCCTATACATGGCAGCACAAATAAGGTTCAAACAAGAAAATGGAGGATTTTTCTAGTATCTTTGGGAAATTAATGAAACAAGAAATCAATCACTTTCATCATATAAGAAAGTTTAAAATTAGTCAGAGAGTCATACTACAATACAAAAGCTCAACATCTTGAAAACATTTTTTTTTGTTAGATCACATCTTGAAAGCATTTACATTCATATCACAAAGTAAAAGTAAAGAAAGAAAGAAAAAGCAATTGCATTGCACCTGAAACTATTAAAACCAAGTATTCACATCAGTGAAACAAAATTCAAACCAAACCACATCAACCTCATCATTATAATTAATGATAGATCAAACAATGAATAGTGAGGTCCGAACTTCCAGTTTAAGGAACCTTCATATTTAGTATGTTGCTCTTGAAGGAACCCAAGTTGCATTCATGAAATCCCCAATTATGTGAGGTCCGAACCTCCAGTTTCAATTGCATTGCAGTGATTAGAGATTATGAACATAAAATAAACTACAAGACCATCAAATTGAGTTCAAAACCTGTTAATAGCAAGAGAAGAAAGTCACAACTGCAAAGCACAGGAGAGATGAGTCCTTATTACAATGTGGATTAAGTTTAAAATTTAAATGAATTCTTATACACAGATTTTAGTCTAAGGATATAATTTAATGTTCTAAGGACAAAACAGGTTCCCTTGGATGGTTATTGGGTTTGGACAGTAAGAGAAGTTTAGTCATTGACCAGGAGGGGAATTGGTATTTAATATTTATTTAGATGAAGAGCTAACTCATGTTTTAATGCTTTTAAAATGATTTGCTTGTTTGAGGTCTAGTATACTGCACTCAGTAAATTAGGTGATATATTTTGATTTACATGTCAGACATCATGACCAATGACATTCTTGAGAGAATCTCATTAACCCCTAGGAACTTCATTATCAATTGCTGAATAAGAAAACAAATTAATAAAGGTATTGCCAAATCAACAATTGCAAAAAATGAAGGTATTGATTCATCACACCCCACTCCAGTAGGAAGGAGACTAGATCGGGCAAGAGCATGGGCCTAATTACCAAAGCCAAGAACTTGCACAATGCATATATAACACACAAAAATTAACAAAGAGAACATTAAAATGATTATTGTTTTTGGGAAAGAGGGGATTCAAGGGAAGGGTGAGCCAAAAATTAATAAAAGTGCTCTAAAGTACCTTTGCACAAGATTTTTCAGATCACTGTGAATTCCTTTTATAGAATCCATATGCAATATACAGACAGGGTACCTTAAGTGACTTGTCCTGCTCTTTATTTGCAATATGTATCACAACATAAATAACTGAGAATACAGATTACAAGAATCATCAAGGGAAGGGTGAGCCAGAAATTAATAAAAGTTCTCTAAAGTACCTTTACACAAGATTTTTCAGACCACTGTGAATTCCTTTTATAGAATCCATATGCAATATACAGACAGGGTAC
This sequence comes from Sophora flavescens, assembly GCA_030762895.1. NCBI lineage: Eukaryota > Viridiplantae > Streptophyta > Magnoliopsida > Fabales > Fabaceae > Sophora > Sophora flavescens. The sequence goes on from CM061062.1 coordinate 223,818,400, forward strand.
CTTAAGTGACTTGTCCTGCTCTTTATTTGGAATATGTATCACAACATAAATAACTGAGAATACAGATTACAAGAATCATCAAAAGCTTAAGACCTCACCATTAAAATTCACCACTTCACAACATTGAAGTTTTGGCTTCATTTGCATGGTTATATCCCTAGAAACAATAAAACAAACTTGGGGATATCAGCATAAAGCTAATTTATTTTAAAAAATGGCAGTGTTTTCTTCATAGTGGCCTTTACAAATTCCTCTTTGAAGAATAAATGATACTTTATTTTTTTAAAACAAAAGAAGAAAGGAATAATTTGCAACAATTCAAAGAAAAGGAGAATAGAGGGGGAACATTGTTTCAGTAGTGCATTAGTTACCAAATATGGAGAGACTTGACCAAAACATAACAAGAATTTGAGTGTGTTTTGGACTAAAATCCCATCAACAACACCCTAGAAAGTCAAAGAAAATTTTACAATGCAAGATAAATAACAAAAAAAAAGTGTGCTACATATTCTAAACAATAAAAGATAATTAAATAATCAACTAAAAATAGTAGAAAATGTCAAAGGAAACAAATCTGCCTTTTTATATGTGTAAAAGTCACCATGATTAGAATCATGAACATGAAGCTCATACAGGCATTTTATCATACAGTTTGCCTACATATAAAAAAGTCATCATATAGAAGCCAACCTCAACAAGTGCTAAAAAGAAATTTCATCCAACATTTCATTCTCCCTTCAATATATTATAAGACATTGCAGAAGCCACAATCATAGGTCATACAAATAATTTCTTAATCAAATAAAACGAAATGGTTAATCTCCACTTCCAAAAGCTCCACCACGTTATACATGTTCAGAGAAAAATAACCATAATAATAAAAAAATTGATCTACCAGATATTGCAGAAGAAATAAGATCATTAGCATAGATTTTTTAATAACTTCACTCAGCTCATGTATCATTCTCCTATAGTAGTAACAATTTCACCATGAGCACTACAGAAAATCAAAACCACGGTAATTTTGGAGGTCGAAAATATTGAAGCTCACCTTTGAAGATCGATAACATGATCCAAAACATGATTCCCAATCTTTGTGCTGATTCAGAGTAAGGAAATTGCTGATTCATCTTCGAAGACAGAGAGAGGTAGAGAGAGAAAGCAGATCAGCGAGACAGAGAGTATATGAACTAAGTGCAGATTGCACGTGAGTGTTGCAGATCGGAGAGAAACAATGAGAGAACGATCCACCTTGTCGTAGAGTAAGAACGATCAGTAGAGAAAGGATTCTTTGCAGGTTAAGAACGTGTGTGAGAGAGAAATGAGTCGGATCAAGAGAGAGAGAGTATAGATGGAAGAGAAATGGAAGAGAAGTGAAAAATGAATTAATATTTAGTTTTACATAAGAAAATATATCTTGGTAGTTAATATCCAACTAATTAATTGATAAATAGCTACTAATAGAATTAGTAGCTATAGTTAGTAGCAAAATCCAAAAATTCCTGTAGTGTAATTTGGACATATCTCTCAATATACTTATCCGTTTTTTAATGTTCTTTATGTCGTTGGAAAGAAGAGAGAAAGAGGAACAACTTTCATGTATAAAGTTTTCCGAGATTCATAACAGAAAATGGTCAGAATTGCTAGGCAAAAATCTGACGAATATGAACACTTATGGTTGTTCTTGAAGTTCTTAAGAAAACATTGAGTTTGGAGGAAGGAGATGACATGAAGAAATGAAGAAATTTGCCAAAATGTGTTGCTAAAGAGGGGGAGCCGTGGGTTTTAGGGACAATTTGGTCAAAAATTACAATGGCATGGCTTGAAAAATTCATGAAGAGCCAAGGGTAAAATCGTCATTTCCAGGCAAAATATTCCTTTGTCATAAATGCACCATTATGACCATTATGACACGGATAAGATCGTCATAAATTCCTGTCACATCACTCAAATCCGTCACCTCAGCCCCGTTGCCGACTCCCTGGTTCATCTGACGCGAGTTTTCCTAGAGATATCTCGACGTATTCGCCCGCAGCAAATATAATATTTTAATTTTTATGCTAAATTTTTCAAAACTTCCAGCATCGTAGTAAATACGATAAAAACATTTTTCATCTCGTTCACGAATTAAAATTAGGTTTTCTGAGCAGTAAACTTTTACTGTCAGTGAAAGCGCAAACCGTGTTCCGTCTGAATTTTCAACCCAAGATTTCATCGTAACCCTATAATATAAAGCATGATATAGAAATGATATTGGTTTACCCAAAATCATTTTGAGTCTCGGATAAAAATATATATGTTTATATATTTATTACCGATATTAGGAAACAACGAAAATCGGGGTGTTACAATTGATTGTCACAATAAAAATATTTTACATTGATAATATATAATAAGTAAATATTATTACAAAAAAGTAAAAAATAATAAAAATAAGATGACAATTCATGATTTGATTAATAATAATATTGTTTAAGCCAGACAAAAATTGTAAAAGTATATTAATCAGATTGAGTCGATTTGACCAGCGGGTGATCTAATTAACATGATGATATCATATATATAATTATAAATTTAATACACACATGTCACATATGCACATCTATGAAATATAAATTTTTCTCATAAGTCATAATATAAACTACTAATAAAAACATGTATAATAAAATACACAAGATTAGCTTATAATAAAAATACACAAAATTAAAGGATAACAAACATATCTCAAATCATAAATCATTACAGTAATAATTAAGATTTAAAGTATATGTAGTCAATAACTGACTATCACATCACGAATATAATGCTACAACTCGCAATTGTAACTCGAAAAAAAAATACTTATAAGGAATTCGTTTATATTAGTGTAAGTTATTTTTCACTTACACTCAATCTCATTCGTTGATTTATTTTAATTCATTGGTATATACTATTCAAATCACAATTATCGTTGGATGGAATTAAAATCAACAATTTGAATTTAATGTAAGTGAAAAATGATTTATACACTGATGTAAAGTGATACCCCCTCTCTATCTCTCTCTCTCTCTCTCTCTATATATATATATATATATATATATATATATATATATATATATATATATATATAAAGTCAAATGGTAGATGTACTCCCCATTGCTTTTCAAAGTTCAAACTTGGGTTAAATTCCCTTTTAGTACATTTTAGGATAAATATTTTTAAAAAAATTATTAAGACTTGGTTTAAAGCGGTCAAATGGTTTTTCGTCGATTTTGATTAGTTTAACTCGGTTTGACCATGCAAACGATTTAATTACCTAAACATAACCGAACAAGAGGTCAAGAGGCCAATTCTTGATTTTGCTCAATCATGTCGACCAATTCGATCCGATTTTGAAAATATTGATTAATAATATGAAAAATGTTTATATTGACTTCATAATAGGGATGAGAATAGGCCAGGCCGCCCGACAGGGGTCTATGACCTTGCCTGTTTAAAGCCTGGCTGACCTGTTTAATTAAAAGGTCAGGTCTAGGCTTTTTAAAAAGCCTCTTTAGATAAATGGGCCAGTCGTAAATTGATATAATATATAGAACATTAAATTAATATAATATAATAATTTAATATATTAAAATATTAATTTAATATAATATATAATTTAATATATTAAAATATTAATTTAAAAAAGTTAATTTTATTCCTAAATTGATAATCATGTTGAAACCCTCTTTTACAAAACCCTCGTTCAATATAGGTTGTGACTGCCGTCACTCGCATTGTTTCACACCCCACTATCTCAACTGCTGCTTCTAATAAAAAAAATTCATTACTACTCCAGTCATTCACTCTCTCTCCTCCTCCTTCTCTTCCCATTCACATTATTTGTTTGTAATCCATTTCTCTCCGAGATATACTACTTGCCTTTATGGAAAATCTTGGAGAAATCCATTTCTCACATCCTTGCCTTTTCAATGGCAACCTGGTATTGACTGTTGCAGTAAGGTCTGAGGCCACTTTTGCTCAGAGATTGATCTTGCATTTCGCAGAGAGCATTGGGGTCCCTTTTGACCCTGTATTCCTTGAAAGGGATATACAAATCATCGTGCGATTGGGATATAGAATTAACAGAGAAATATTTTCAATCTATGAACTTCTACTACATCCCTACATGCCTCGGGACTTGCGTGACACACTGGTAGCAGTTCACCGATTCTTACGATTTGGGACTTTTATAGTTTCTTGGATTCTTAGAAGAATCACGTCAAGCGGTAAATGTTTTCATAGTTCTTGCTATTTTCTTTATACTTTTTTCTTAATTTCTTTAGTATTGCTGAATTTTTATTGTTTTTTAAATTTTCTTGCAAACCAACATGTTAACTAATCGATTACGATAAATTGGATCGGATTTTGCGGTTTTTTCTTCTGCAGTGCCTCACCGTGACATGAGGGTGAAAGGGGGAATCCGTTTTTTTTTTTTATAACTTATAAGGGCTAAAATCATTTATTTTGGCTTTTTGGCCCCATATTGTAGGGTGGATCTCGAAAGATATGAAAGATCTCCCTCCAAGCCCTCCTTCAAATAGGAATACTACTACTGGAGTTTTATAAAAAAAAAAGTAAAAAAAGCCACTTATCAGATTTGAACCGATGACTTACGCCTTACCATGGCATTACTCTACCACTGAGTTAAAAGGGCCTTGTTTGATTCAATTATTGTCCTGAATAATGACCTAGACAATATGAGTCTAGTACATATATTTGTTACTGCATATACTTCTTATATAGATAAGATTAGAATATATGTACATAGATTTATCCACATAGCGACTCATTAAGGAACAATAAATTGGATATACCTAGTAATATAGAATATAGTTAATAAAATGGTTTAGTTATATTGGATTGGATAAATATCAATGTAATGAATGGAATGGTAATGAATGGAATGAATTGAATTATTGCACGATTCGAATTGAAGTCCTTATCATAAAGAAATTCATTTGATTAATACATAGACATAGACCCACAAATTAAAATATTTCATCGAATCATTGATAAATGGATTCAATTTGTACTGTCCCTCAACCAAATTCTTATTTATTGAATCTGTATCTTCAATTTTCGGAAACTTATAAAGTTCGTCTGTTAAGACCCGATCAATGAACCTACAAAACCCTTCAAATTGTATCTGATTCAACCCGGGTATTGTAGACATTTCTTCATTTCCACCCCCAAGAATTTTCAATTTCCCCATTTCTTTTATAGAAAATATCCCACGATTTGCTGTCATTCTTCATCGAATTACATGAAAAGATTTAGCAATAATGGAATTTCTGTTTTTTTTATACTGAATCACATGAAATTTTACCTAACTCCGTGTATGAAATACTGAATCACAATATCAATTCCTCGTTTGCAAGAACTCTTCAAGAGAATAAATAGGAATGATTTTTGGTCTCCATTTTAGTGTATGATTTACTCTCTTTGTTTTTTTTTCCTTACTTGCTTTGTTTATCTTGCTATATTTGGTTGCTTATCTAAAAACAAAAAAGAAAGGCAAGTAGTAGCAGTTTGATATCCTAAAAATTGTTGAAAGAGAAACTAACCATAAAGAAAATCTCCTTATTATAGTTAGATCTGTGGGATCAGTTGATTAACTTGATTTATGTTGTGTTAGAATGACCAGAAGAAGCAAGAACTTTTTGTTTGAATTTTTGGCCGCCTAGCTATCTAAGCAACTTCTGGACACCATACTTTCTCTTGATATTCTCAGAAACTAACATATTAGAAATGATAGTTTAGTCTCTCTGTTTTTTTTTTGTTATAGACTTATAGGTGTGGTTCTGATTGTGGTCTTGATGGTGACCTCTTCATTCACGAATTGGTGTTTTTTTCATTATTTGCTTGAACTCATTTGGCAGGAAGTGTGTCTAGTTGGTGCTGGGGTAAATTGGTGGATATGCTGGTTACAGAGTTGGGACTTTCAAGTGTTTGATTTTACTTGTTTTAGTCTAATTTCGTGTTGGTTATAGTTGTGGTTCTATTGGTCTTTAGACTGGATCGTAAAATACTACTTGTAAATTTAATGATATTTGTTGTTATAGTACTACTTGTGCTAGTTTTAGTTTAAAAAGGAAAAAAGTACTACTTGTACTCTTTTAATGATATTTGCCTTTTTCAAAAAAAAAACACATATTTCAAAGTTATTTGGATGTAGAACTGTGGAAGGGGTGCAACCCATGTATCTTGCCTATAATATTTCTTTTTCTTCTATCTGCGACACCCTAATATAGGGTCATCACACTACTACCCAAGAACAGAAATTAAATTATTAACGCTGGTTACTTTCGAAAAATATACTTATAAGAGACTTTTTCTGTACAAAAATAGTGCTGAATTTTTTTTTCTAACATAATACCATTGCAAACATACACAATATATATAGATATGTATATATATATATATACATCCCCTTTTTACATACATGAAACCTATAATAGGAGATAACAAAAGATCCCTCATGAGTATAGGCTATTCTCCATCAAACTAAGCAAAGAAAATAAATAGATATATACACATCAACAACAAGTAGTTCAGAACCACATTAAAAAACTTATGGCTCTCTGAAGCCAGATCAAGACTGTCAAGACTCACTACCCCAAAAACTCTACCTAAAGCTGGTCAAGCTACTAAAACCCATTGGGAAGATCATGATGATCAATCCCGCCTACAACTGACGAATCTGACGATGATGCCTCCGCTACAGCTGTATCATCAAAAGAATCCTCATCATCAACCGCGGGAGGTTGAAACTCGGGATCGTCCTCAATGTATTCCTCCGGATCTTGCTCCCCCTCATCTAGCTCCACTTCAGCAGGAGGTTCCTCAGGTCCTAATATCTGTAGATGGTGTGGTTGAGGCGGATCCATCAATCCGTGCTCTTCCAAGTACTGTAGGTGGCGCTGAGTGCCCCAAGATTAATCTCCCAGGCACCACCATATTGCGCATGATCAAAAGTGATCGTTCGGACCCTCGATTGTACCAAGGGTATGTCTGGGTCCATCTGAATATGTAAGAGTGAGAAACCAATACATGGATCTTACTCAATAACTACATACTAGCCACCATATAAACACATCAACATTTACCAAATATCAACATTCATAAACAAATAGTTTATTAGTGGGTTCAACACCCCAAACACCATCTATCAAAATTATGCATGACACTTCATATTCATCATCTAATTTTCGTCCTAATCTCATGAGATATACCAACATAATATGAGTTGATCAGACTCCATAGCCACACTGGCTAACTTGGCACTCTGCTAATAGGTGCGCAACCTCTTCCCATCCACACAGGCACACAAGGCCAGGCACACAAGACCATTAACATTACTAATGTCCACACTCAGGGCACCAATAGCAAGTAAGATGGGGTCTCCATGTCCTCACTAGGCACATGAGATAAATGCATATCGGAATTACCTTTCGCCGCTGGAAATTAATGCATCAAACCACAAACCGCAGGCACGTATGCCAAATGCATGCAAAACACTTTTGTTCTGTTCTTTTCTTTGTGTTCAATCTTTCTTTGCCGAAGCTCAAAATGGCTTACGACTCACATAGTTTTAAAACACTATTAAAACATTCATTACAACACAGGACCTCATTGTCCGAGTGCTCAATCACGACACCTCTCGACCGATGCACTAGTCTTAGGTTTGTGGTACTAGAAAACATCTTCAATGTTTCAACATGGTATACCTCACGTATACGGTATAGGCCCTCAAAGTCCAAATGACTGAGTCCATCACAACACAGAACATTAGTACCCCGACGTCTCGGTTACTAAGTCCAACTGTACTTTCAACACGGTTGAAATCAACTTTTGATTTTTTGGAAATTCTTTTACAAGGTAGAAATTCATTATAAAATCCTTAAATAATAAAAGCTTAGTTTTTCACAAACCAATGAGTCACTTGAGGTTTAATTTTCTCAAAATATGTACTGCTGTTTCAAAATACTTGCCGTCTACACTTTTCCAAATTTGCCGTAAAAAACGTAAAAATTAGCAATGCTAAAATATTTTCACGGTTTCGTGCTCATTGTGACTCATAATTCACTTTTTCAGAAATAAATTATGAAAATAATAATATTTTCCAAAACTCCTTATTTTTCTCAAAATAAATTCCCTTTAATATTACATATCAATATTTTGCCGTTAAAACATTGAATATAATTTGCGAAGCTTCTTAAAGCTTTTATCCGACTTACTTAATTGTGCACTGACCACTGTCAGGCTTCTCACACATCAACCAACAGTTATATCACCGATATTTCCCAGGCAGATCATGCATCACAGTAGCATAATATAATTGCAGATAAACAATTAACGCAATTAAAACCACACAGATCCAAATAACACAACAATAAACAACATAAATAAATACTAACAAACAAATAATTACAAACAACCACGGAATAGAATATAGCCATCGAATAAATCCTCCGGTGTTCCCCTCTTACCTCTTGAAGACTTTTTGGTGAACTTACAGATTCCTTCGGAATTTCAGTTACCTCGTAAACGTCGTACTCCACTAACCTTCAACCATTACAACCAAATAGTTAAAAATCAAGAAACTAAAACATTCTAAACCCTAATACATAGTCACGACCTCTAGGGTTTTTGAATGACTACAATTTCTAATCATGATTAAGTCATGGATTAATGATCCTTGACTAATCTAAATCATAGATTAACAACTAAACAAATAAGTTTCAAACTCAAAACTTCCTAACTCTTTTATACAAGGATTCGACCTCAATATGTTCAAAGGGATAGGGTTCTTAGTTTAATAAACCAACTTGGATTTATTAGGCATACATACTAATAACTTGATTAACAAGATCATTTATGAAAACTATGAACAAAACTCAACAAATCTATCCCACCTAGGGTTTCGGCCAACATAGAGATTTTTGAGTAAGATTTTCATTTTAAGAAACCATCATAGATTAGAGTGTGTAGACATACATGCCATATGGAATACATGATCATATATGACAACACATGAATAAAACTCTACCAACCCTAATGTGATAGATTCGGCCAAGGCTAGATTTTTAGGAAAGAAATTTTTGATTACATCATACTCTTAGATTTAGATAATATGCATGATATCAAGAATATAGAAAGTAGTTTCATCATTATTAGATTTTTCTAGAATTTATTATGACTTTTCAAAGTTCTAGGGTTAGAAATTTTAAAGTGATGAACAACTATGATATAAGCCTTGAATCAAGAAACTTGCTAAAGAACATAGGTATGATTAAGAATGAAGATTTGAATTTATCTCTTGAAGATCAATGACAAAGGAAATCCAAGAATTTGTTTTACAAACTTAACACTAAGAGACTTATGAACTTTAGGGTTTTGGAAACAAATAGCAAAAGAAACTAAGTGAAAAGTGAGAGTATGGTATTTATAGAGATAGTGGTGCCATCTTGGTAAGGATCTAGAATTGATGAGTTGTCTTGCTAAAAGGATTAAAATGCAATTTAGTTCTAAGGACCAATTTGCAAAGATTCCAAAAGTTGAAGGACTAGTTTGCAAATTGTCAATAAAGTGTCATGATGATGATTTTGCCACATTTAATGCAAGCTTATATTGACCAAAGTTGGCTGATTTTTTGAGTCAAAGATATGTTAAGACAATTCAAGAATATTTGAGAAGATTGTAGAAGCTTGAAGAACAAAGTGGAAGAATGTAGAACATTCTAGAATTTTCTTGACTCATCCAACAACAATGAGGGCAGCCATCAATCCTTATGGGCTTGAGAATGGGCTGGGTTAGTTTGGGCTTGGTTTCATTTTTGTGGGGCCCACTTCAAGATTTAAACATTAAGCTTGACATAGGAACTTGTATAGTTTCAAATAGGCTTTATGGAATCAATCCATGAACTAGAAAATTTTGGGCTTCTAAGCCACGACCATTTGAGATTGGGAACAAGGATTCTAGCCCAATTCACTTGAAAAAAACTTAGAAACTAATTTAGGGACAAAAGGGTAATTAACAGAAAGTTCAGGGACTTATACGTAAAATTCCTAAATTTTCACTTTAACCCTGAAAAACCTTCTAGACTTAAAAATATGATTCATTCCCTTGAATCATCTCAAAATCCTAAGACAAACCCTCTATCGTCTCTTAGAAACTCCAAAATTCCCTCCGTCGTCTACCCGATTACGTGTTCCGCCTGTACTACGTAAATTATTTTATTTTTTCTGAAAAAATTCTAAAAATACAGAATTGTAGAAAATAAAATACTAAACTTAAGTCTTTCGTTCACGAATTAAAATTAGGTATTTTGAGCAGTATTATTATACTGTCAATGGAATTCGCAGGCCGGGTTTCACCTGACTTTCCAACCAAAATTTTAATCGTAGCTTCCTACGGTCAAGTAGGATTGAGTGGTAAACTCCGTTTATTTAAAATAATTTTCTAAAACTCAAATAAATTTATAAACATATTTATATGTATTACTGTTATTTAAAACAGTAAAATACAGGGTGTTACATTATTACCCCACTAAAAAAAAATTTGTCCTCGAAATTACGTAATTGTACATAGATCAGGATACTGTAACTTCATTTTTTCTTCCACTTCCCACGTTGCTTCTCCAGTCACGTCATCCCAAATAACTTCGACCAACGAGATTTGTTTACCTCTGAGCTGCTTAGTCATCTTATCCGCGATTCTCACAGGTAAAGTCTCATAAGACATGTTTTCTTTTAGTTGTACTAGATCGGGTTCAATTACGTGAGATGGATCAGGAATATACTTCCTCAATTGTGAAACATGAAAGACATCATGAAGATTGGATAGAAACGGCGGTAAAGAAATTTTATAAGCTACCGGACCTACCCGATGAAGAATTTGATATGGTCCAATGAATTTAGGAGTGAGTTTCCTGGATTTAATTACCCTACCAACCCCAGTTGTTTGTGTGACTCTCAAAAACACATACTCACCTTCCTCAAATTCAAGAGGTCATCGTCTCTTGTCAGCATAACTTTTCTGTCGACTCTGAGTTGTCCGCATTTTCTCTTGGATCATTTTCACCTTTTCCGTCGTTTGTTGCACGATATATGGTCCAACCATAAAACTTGCACCATCCTGGTACCAACATAAAGGCGTTCTGCACCGTTGACCATACGGCACTTCATAGGGTGCCATTCCTATGCTCGAGTGAAAACTGTTATTATAAGTGAATTCTATCAATGATAGATATTCATCCCAGCTTCCAGCATTTTCCAGCACACAGGCTCTCAATAAATCTTCAAGAGACTTTATAGTCCTCTCTGATTGTCCATCCGTTTGAGGATGATACGCAGAACTCAATCTAAGTTTCGTTCCCAACGACTCTTGCAGACTTTGCCACAATCTTGATGTAAATCTCGGATCACGATCTGAAACAATACTCAAAGGCACTCCATGTAATCTAACAATTTCATCGATGTACAACTGAGCTAATCTTTCCAATGAGTATTTCACATTAACTGGTAAAAAGTGGGCTGACTTTGTCAATCTATCGACTATTACCTATATGGAGTCATACTCTTTCCGAGTCTTTGGCAAACCTGACACAAAATCCATCGCAATACCATCCCATTTCCATTCTGGAATATCTAAGGATTGTAGCATTCCAGCTGGTCTTTGATGTTCTACTTTAACCTTTTGGCAAGTTAAACACGTAGCAACAAATTCCATTAGTCCACTTGAAATAGTAATCATACCCAAACACAATTTTCCTGGAAATATCTTAATCGTCAATCGCATATCTCGAAATTGTTCCAACAACTGTTGCTCTTTAACCATCATCACCGATATATGCATTGATTTCCTACTCAAAGCATCTGCTACAACATTTGCTTTTCCACGGTGATACTGTAGTTGGAAATCATAATCCTTTAGAAGTTCCAACCAACGCCTCTGTCTCATGTTCATCTCCTTCTGATCAAACAGGTATTTCAAACTTTTGTGGTCACTGAAAACATTAAAAGTTTCTCCATACAAATAATGTCTCCAGATTTTTAAAGTAAATACCACTGCTGCTAGCTCCAAATCATGTGTAGGATAATTCCTTTCATGAATCTTCAATTGCCTTGAAGCATATGCCACAACATTCCGGTTTTGCATCAATACACATCCTAATCCTTGATGTGAAGCATCACAATAAACTTCAAAAAGCTCATGAGGATCAGGTAGTATCAATACCGGTGAAGTAGTCAACCTTCACTTTAACTCTTGAAAACTTTCTTCACAGGCTTCAGTCCATATAAACGCTTGCTCCTTTCGAGTTAATTGGGTAAGGGGTCCTACTATTTTAGAAAATCCCTCAATGAATCTTCTATAGTATCCCGCTAAACCAACAAAACTACGAATTTCGATCACCGTCTTAGGCCTTTCCCATTGCAAAACAGTCTCAACTTTCGACGGATCAACAACAATTCCATCACTCGAAACTATGTGTCCTAAGAATTGAACTTGGTCTAACCAAAATTCACACTTTTCAGGTTTCGCGTAAAGTTGTTTCTCCTTTAAAATTTGGAGAACCACACTGAGATGTTCAACGTGTTTTTCTTTACTGGGAGAATAGATTAGAATATCGTCGATGAAAACAACGATAAACTGATCTAAATAAGGACGAAAAATCCTATTCATGTAATCCTTGAATATTGCTGGAGCATTCGTAACTCCGAACGGCATCACAAGATACTCGTAATGTCCGTAACGTGTCCTAAACGCAGTTTTAAGAACGTCCTCCGCCTTCACGCGAATCTGATGATAACCCGAACGTAAGTCTATCTTCGAGAAAACAACCGCTCCACGTAACTGATCCATTAAATCATCTATCCTTGGAAGTGGATACTTATTCTTAATCGTCACTTTATTCAACTGACGAAAATCTACGCATAATCGAGAAGTTTCGTCTTTCTTTTTCACTAATAAAACTGGAGCTCCCCAAGGTGATACACTAGGTCTAATGAATTCCTTCCGCATCAGTTCCACTAATTGTCCTTTTAATTCCTCAAGCTCTGATGGCGACATTCGATATGGTGCTATGGATATTGGTCCAGTACCTGGGACCAGATCAATCGCAAACTCAATCTCCCGAACAGGTGGTAATCCAAGTACATCTTCAGGAAAAACTTCTAGAAACTCATTGACAACGGGTATACACTGTAAGTCTAACTCACTCTTAACGTCTAAGGAAAATAATAGCATGTATCCTTGCGCTCCCTCTTTTAAAGAAGCTTTTACTTGATTAGCAGTTAACAATCCAGAAATCTCATCCATAGGAAAAACTAGGGTTTTACGAGCACAGTCAATCAAGATATGGTTAGAGGACAACCGATCCATGCCTAAAATTATATCTAACTGTATTAAAGGCAGGCAGATCAGGTTAACAAGAAAACGTTTATCCTGAATAATGATAGGACAATTCAAGCAAACAAAAGTGACTACCACTGGCTTAGCAGTAGGGGTTGAAACAATAAGATCACACAACAAGGAAGAAACAGACAATTTCAACAGTTTCACACAATCCATCGAGATAAAAGAATGCGTTGCACCTGAATCAAATAGTACAGCTAAAAGATTACCATTTATGTCACACTTACCTTGTACGAGATCGTCAGAATTTGAAGCTTCAGTCCCACTCATCATATAAACTCTCCCTTTGGCTGTCGGTTTATTTGCTCCGACGTGATTGACAATCGACTCCCGCTTTGGTACCTTGCAGTCCTTCATCGCGTGTCCCAATTGATTACAGTTATAACATCTAAATTCCTTCCTAGGGCAAACATTTGACATGTGCCCCGGATCTCCACAATTAAAACATCTCCTAATTTGACCTTGATTCTGATTTCCTTGACCTCCACTCCCTGATACAGTAAAATTCGAACGATTTTGTTGTCGATTCTGATTATTTCCTTGTTGACGGAAATAAGGCTTCCTCTGATTCTGTTTTCCTCTCCAACTCTGATTTTGGTTCTTAAATTGAGAAGATCCACCAAGATTCCCTCTATTATCCTTTCCCTTCTTCATTTGCTCAATCTTACGACTCATTTCCACTAGAGCTTGAAAATTACGAAGTTGCAAAGGTAAAACGGACTCCTTAATCTCAAATCGCAGTCCTGCTTCAAATTGTTCACACTTCCAGCTTTCATTTGGTTGAGCTTGAAAGAAACGGAAGTATTTAGTCAACGATTCAAACTTCGCCACATACTCCCCTACAGATAACTCTCTCTGTTGTAACACCAGAAATTGTCGTTCCTTTTCGATCCTTATGCTCTCCGGAAAATATTTGTCCATGAACGCAGTTCGAAAAACATCCCAAGTAATGTCTTGATGCTCAGCCTCCAATAGCAGCCTAGCACCTTTCCACCAGTATTCCGCATCTCCCACCAATAGAAAAGCAGCATAAGTAACCCGAACATCTGCCGGCGTAACAACCAACTAGAAGATTTTCTCCAACTCCTGGATCCACAGATCAGCCTTCTCAGGATCAGCATTCAGACCAAACTGTGAAGGATTTTGGCTTCGGAACGCAATCAAAGCCTTGCCTTTCGCAACTTGCAGATTCTGGACATTCATCGCTGCAGTTTGATTTGCAATTGCCGCTGCCACATTCTCCATTGCTTGAGCCGCATAGTCTACTCCTTCTTCATACTCCTCATTCATATTACCACGACCTCCTACACGACAACCTCTACGGCCTCGTCCACGACCGCGTCCCCATCCAAGTCCACTTCCACGCCCAGATTCTGGTTCCATAACTGACCTACAAGTCAAAATCAGTTAAACCAAAACCAGAAACTGACACGCAAACTTACTCGCTACCACACATTACTTCTAATAAGTAATTAAAAACAAGTCTAAGTCAGAGATCACACAACAAAGACATAACATACCTATTTCCCGACAATCTCGAAAGACTCGACCAGCTCTGATACCACAAATGCGACACCCTAATATAGGGTCATCACACTACTACCCAAGAACGAAAATTAAATTATTAACGCTGGTTACTTTCGGAAAATATACTTATAAGAGACTTTTTCTTTACAAAAATAGTGCTGAATTTTTTTTCCTAACATAATACCATTGCAAACATACACAATATATATAGATATGTATGTATATATATATATATATATATACATCACCTTTTTACATACATGAAACCTATAATAGGAGATAACAAAAGAGCCCTCATGAGTATAGGCTATTCTCCATCAAACTAAGCAAAGAAAATAAAGAGATATATACACATCAGCAACAAGTAGTTCAGAACCACATTCAAAAACTTATGGCTCTCTGAAGCCAGATCAAGACTGTCAAGACTCACTACCCCAAAAACTATACCAAAAGATGGTCAAGCTACTGAAACCCATTGGGAAGATCATGATGATCAATCCCGCCTACAACTGACGAATCTGACGATGATGCCTCCGCTACAGCTGTATCATCAGAAGAATCCTCATCATCAACCGCAGGAGGTTGAAACTCAGGATCGTCCTCAATGTATTCCTCCGGATCTTGCTCCCCCTCATCTAGCTCCACTTCAGCAGGAGGTTCCTCAGGTCCTAATATCTGAAGATGGTGTGGTTGAGGCGGATCCATCAATCCGTGCTCTTCCAAGTACTGTATGTAAAGCCAAACTGGAGGTAGAGATACCTCGACCGTCTCCACTACGTGAATTCTCTGTTGTGGTCCTTCCTCTATTGTTCCGATAACTTCTCTACTCGGGCCATGGTAGGTGGCGCTGACTGCCCCAAGATTAATCTCCCAGGCACCACCATATTGCGCATGATCAAAAGTGATCGTTCAGACCCTCGATTGTACCAAGGGTATGTCTGGGTCCATCTGAATATGTAAGAGTAAGAAACAAATACATGGATCTTACTCAATAACTACATACTAGCCACCACATAAACACATCAACATTTACCAAATATCAACATTCATAAACAAATAGTTTATCAGTGGGTTCAACACCCCAAACATCATCCATCAAAATTATGCATGACACTTCATATTCATCATCTAATTTTCGTCCTAATCTCATGAGATATCCCAACATAATATGAGTTGATCAGACTCCATAGCCACACTGGCTAAATTGGCACTCTGCCAATAGGTGCGCAACCTCTTCCCATCCACACAGGCACACAAGGCCAGGCACACAAGACCATTAACATTGCTAATGTCCACACTCAGGGCACCAATAGCAAGTAAGATGGGGTCTCCATGTCCTCACTAGGCACATGAGATAAATGCATATTGGAATTACCTTTCGCCGCTGGAAATTAATGCATCAAACCACAAACCGCAGGCACGTATGCCAAATGCATGCAAAACACTTTTGTTTTGTTCTTTTCTTTGTGTTCAATCTTTCTTTGCCGAAGCTCAAAATGGCTTACGACTCACATAGTTTTAAAACACTATTAAAACTTTAATTACAACACAGGACCTCACTGTCCGAGTGCTCAATCACGACACCTCTCGACCGATGCACCAGTCTTAGGTTCGTGGTACTAGAAAACATCTTCAATGTTTCAACACGATATACCTCACGTATACGGTATAGGCCCTCAAAGTCCAAATGACTGAGTCCATCACAACACAGAACATTAGTACCCCGACGTCTCGGTTACTAAGTCCAACTGTACTTTCAACACGGTTGAAGTCAACTTTTGATTTTTTGGAAATTCTTTTCCAAGGTAGAAATTCATTATAAAATCCTTAAATAATAAAAACTTAGTTTTTCACAAACCAATGAGTCACTTGAGGTTTAATTTTCTCAAAATATGTACTGCCGTTTCAAAATACTTGCCGTCTACACTTTTCCAAATTTGCCATCAAATATTATTTTTAAGGCTTTTAAGCCAAAAACTTAACTTTTTCCACTTAATTAATTTTCTAAATTCATGATTAACTTATTTTCACCAATTAATTTCATAAAAGAATATTTTGTAATATTCCGGGTTTCTTACGTAAAAATTAGCAATGCTAAAATATTTTCACGTTTTCGCGCTCATTGTGACTCATAATTCAATTTTTCAGAAATAAATTATGAAAATAATAATATTTTCCAAAACTCCTTATTTTTCTCAAAATAATTTCCCTTTAGTATAACATATCAATATTTTGCCGTTAAAACATTGAATATAATTTGCGAAGCTTCTTAAAGCTTTTATCCGACTTACTTAATTGTGCACTGACCACTGTCAGGCTTCTCACACATCAACCAACAGTTATATCACAGATATTTCCCAGGCAGATCATGCATCACAGTAGCATAATATAATTGCAGATAAACAATTAACGCAATTAAAACCACACAGATACAAATAACACAACAATAAACAACATAAATAAATACTAACAAATAAATAATTACAAACAACAACAGAATAGCATATAGCCATCGAATAAATCCTCTGGTGTTCCCTTCTTACCTCTTGAAGACTTTTTGGTGAACTTACAGATTCCTTCGGAATTTCGGTTACCTCGTAAACGTCGTACTCCACTAACCTTCAACCATTACAACCAAATAGTTACAAATCAAGAAACTAAAACATTCTAAACCCTAATACATAGTCACGACCTCTAGGGTTTTTGAATGACTACAATTTCTAATCATGATTAAGTCATGGATTAATGATCCTTGACTAATCTAAATCATAGATTAACAACTAAACAACTAAGTTTCAAACTCAAAACTTCCTAACTCTTTTATACAAGGATTCAGCCTCAATATGTTCAAAGGGCTAGGGTTCTTGGTTTAATAAACCAACTTGGATTTATTAGGCATACATACTAATAACTTGATTAACAAGATCATTTATGAAAACTATGAACAAAACTCAACAAATCTATCCCACCTAGGGTTTCGGCCAACATAGAGATTTTTGAGTAAGATTTTCATTTTAAGAAACCATCATAGATTAGAGTGTGTAGACATACATGCCATATGGAATACATGATCATATATGACAACACATGAATAAAACTCTACCAACCCTAATGTGATAGATTCGGCCAAGGCTAGATTTTTATGAAAGAAATTTTTGATTACATCATGCTCTTAGATTTAGATAATATGCATGATATCAAGAAGATAGAAAGTAGTTTCATCATCATTAGATTTTTCTAGAATTTATTATGACTTTTCAAAGTTCTAGGGTTAGAAACTTTAAAGTGATGAACAACTATGATATAAGCCTTGAATCAAGAAACTTGCTAAAGAACATAGGTATGATTAAGAATGAAGATTTGAATTTACCTCTTGAAGATCAATGACAAAGGAAATCCAAGAACTTGTTTTACAAACTTAACACTAAGAGACTTATGAACTTTAGGGTTTTGGAAACAAATGGCAAAAGAAACTAAGTGAAAAGTGAGAGTATGGTATTTATAGAGATAGTGGCTCCATCTTGGGAAGGATCTAGAATTGATGAGTTGTCTTGCTAAAAGGATTCAAATGCAATTTAGTTCTAAGGTCCAATTTGCAAAGATTCCAAAAGTTGAAGGACTAGTTTGCAAATTGTCAATAAAGTGTCATGATGATGATTTTGCCACATTTAATGCAAGCTTATCTTGACCAAAGTTGGCTGATTTTTTGAGTCAAAGATATGTTAAGACAATTCAAGAATATTTGAGAAGATTATAGAAGCTTGAAGAACAAAGTGGAAGAATGTAGAACATTCTAGAAATTTATTGACTCATCCAACAACAATGAGGGCAGCCATCAATCCTTATGGGCTTGCACATGGGCTGGGTTAGTTTGGGATTGGTTTCATTTTTGTGGGGCCCACTTCAAGATTTAAACATTAAGCTTGATATAGGAACTTGTATAGTTTCAAATATGCTTTATGGAATCAATCCATGAACTAGAAAATTTTGGGCTTCTAAGCCTCGACCATTTGACATTGGGAACAAGGATTCTAGCCCAATTCACTTGAAAAAAACTTAGAAACTAATTTAGGGACAAAAGGGTAATTAACAGAAAGTTCAGGGGCTTAAACGTAAAATTCCTAAATTTTCACTTTAACCCTGAAAAACCTTCTGGACTTAAAAATATGATTCATTCCCTTGAATCATCTCAAAATCCTAAGACAAACCCTCTATCGGCTCTTAGAAACTCCAAAATTCCCTCTGTCATCTACCCGATTACGTGTTCCGCCCGTACTACGTAAATTATTTTATTTTTTCTGAAAATATTCTAAAAATAAAGAATTGTAGAAAATAAAATACGAAACTTAAGTCTTTCATTCACGAATGAAAATTAGGTCTTTTGAGCAGTATTATTATACTGTCAATGGAATTCGCGGGCCGGGTTTCACCTGACTTTCCAACCTAAATTTTAATCGTAGCATCCTACGGTCAAGTAGGATTGAGTGGTAAACTCCGTTTATTTAAAATAATTTCTAAAAGTCAAATAAATTTGTAAACATTTATATGTATTACTGTTATTTAAAACAGTAAAATACAGGGTGTTACACTATCTGAGTAGTTGGCTTATTGTCGTGGTACATTGCAAATATAGTTTACTTTCTAGGAAATTAATTATATATATTTCTACATTATCCAAAAAGTTTTGGTCTAATATAATATTTTTTATTTTCTGGTGTAGCAAGGTTCCAATGAGGAGATACAAATAAGGAGGTTCAAGATGAAGAATTTTGATTTTAATTTTCTCCTTAGATAATTGTTTTGGATTTTTTTTTTTGTTAGACTCAAACTTCAAAGTATGCTACTTACATTCTCATGCTTCCATTCCTTGACAGTTAATGGTTGATTTTTTTTAGTATTATTTTTTATTAAAAGACCCCAATAATTGGTGAGCTAAAAAGTAGTTAAGAGAAAGGAAACCATATTCCAAAAGGACAGGATGGGTGTGTATGGACTGTGTTTTACGAAGTGGGTTGTGGCTAAAGCCCACAGTCAAAATGATTATGGTATCACCGTCGGACATGCACTTTGTATATGATGTCCATGTAGAATCGCATGATAAATCGAGTATGTCTTGCATAGGGTGAGGGGCGGTAGTAACCTAGAAAATTTAGGACATGTATACAACAATGGCTAAGATAACTCGTTGTGAGGAGTTAAGTCTTGGGGATGTTGCTCAAGGACTCTAAGAAACATCTTCCTTGCCTAGTGCAATTGGTCTGTGTTTTTTCTATCCAGATGATAGTGTTTATAAGGAGTTGTCAACTCTTTCCTAGAATATCATGAGGGCTGCTAGTATGGAAGCTAAATGTGCTATTTAGGAGCTTGTTTTGAGATCCCACCCAACAGATTCCACCCAGAAGCTAATTTATGGCCAGTGCATGTGATCTAACACAAGACAATTCTAAAATGAGGTAAAGGCAATGACGACAACAAATGAATGATGTATTGATTACATATGCTAATGACCATAGAAAAAGTAATTGGGTTTGGTTAACTTCCCTTAGAGTGACCTAA
The DNA here is from genome assembly GCA_030762895.1 of Sophora flavescens. Taxonomy (NCBI): domain Eukaryota; kingdom Viridiplantae; phylum Streptophyta; class Magnoliopsida; order Fabales; family Fabaceae; genus Sophora; species Sophora flavescens. The sequence continues at coordinate 223,838,920 of CM061062.1, forward strand.
GCTGTGCGATGAGGGGGAAGTCGTGAGCAATGTGAATCAGGGGAAAAGAATTGCATACACCCTAACAAGCCCTCATGTTGCAGACGGTTATTATTTTATTAAAATTAACCGCTATATTTATGAAAGCAAACATGCATGTTGACATAGCATTGAGGCTTAGGCTAAGTTGCACTACGCTAAAATTACACCACCTAATACATCATCCACGCGGCAATTTGTGGGCCAATAAAATTACCACATGGGTGGTCAAATTTTCAAACCTTGGAGATGTATTGTACAATAGTCAAACCTTCTATGTATTGTATATTATAGTATACTATACGTATATATAGTATTTATATATTTTCCCAATAAAATAACCAAATTTCTCCAATCGCCTACGCATGTGAAGCTATACCCCTTCGGCTGAAGGCGAAACTCCGCCGCGATGTGGATCTCCGACGTACAGCCGTCTCCCGACGCAGTGCACGACGCGGCACGAGGAAGCAGAATAATGAGCCACGACGTGGAGTCGCGACACTGGTTCAGGAAAAGGCCCCTGAAATCGTTCCTGAGCGTGCGACGCAACGCGCCGATGAAGTAGAACAATGAGCAATGTAACATCCCTAACTGCTCTATGGATTGACGACTGTCCCCACAGACCAACACGGGTCTTTTCAGCGTGCTTTGTCCTCACTCACACGCATCCTGGGAAAACTTCACATGAGGTCACCCATCCCATAATTGCTCCAAGTCAGGCTCGCTTAACTATGGAGTTCTTAAGTGATGGGCTACCGAAAAGAAGATGCATCTTGTTAGTATAGGTAGTACCAATCAATTCATATAAATACTCCTCAACTGTATAGTCCCATACCTACACAGTCTCAGGATCCCTCTCATTCGGGTGTGTAATCGGTTCATTCATGTGTCCCTCCGCCTAGAAGCCTGCCAGGAGCCGCTCCTTGTCCGTGCCTTCTTGCACCGGCGATCACTCCCCGCCCTCGTCGGCACCCGGGTGTTACAAGCAACGATGTCAATCACGGACGAAGCTCTAACAGTCAGTGATGTAGGAGTCGAAGTCGGATCTTGGGTGGAACCCGGTTCAGGCTGTTCTGGATGAATCTGAAGGAACAACAGGGAAGGCGACGGTGGCGACGACGTTGAAGCACAGACTGAGAAGAGAGAGAGAGATAGGCTGGTGGCTAGCCATTAACGGCGTGGGTTGACCGTCCACGACGGTGGGATGCGGTGGGTGACTGGCAGTGGGTTGAAGATATGGGTTTCCTTCAGACATAATAAATGTGTTCTTTTTGTTTAATATTTTTACCTAGGGGTATACGGGCAAATACACAAATAAAGTGGTTCATTTTTCAATTATAATAACCATTAACTGTCAAGGAATGGAAGCATGAGAATGGAAGTAGCATGCTTTGAAGTTTGAGTCTAACAAAAAAAAAAATTCAAAACAATTATCTAAGGAGAAAATTAAAATCAAAATTCTTCATCTTGTGACTCCTCATTTGTATCTCCTCATTGGAACCTTGCTGCATAAGAAAATAAAAAATATTATATTAGACCAAAACTTTTTGGATAATGTAGAAATATATATATATATAATTAATTTCCTAGAAACTAAACTATATTTACAATGTACGATGACAATATGCCAGCTACTCAGATAGAAGAGAAATAAATATTATAGGCAAGATAAATGGGTTGCACCCCTTCCACAGTTCTACATCCAAGTAACTATGAAACCTCTGTGTTTCTTTTGTTTTGTTTTTTTTGGTGTGGAAAAGGCAAATATCATTAAAAGAGTACAAGTAGTACTTTTTTCCTTTTTAAACTAAAACTAGCACAAGTAGTACTATAACCACAAATATCATTAAATCTAAAAGTAGTATTTTACGATCTAGTCTAAAGACCAATATAACCACAACTATAACCAACACAAAATTAGACTAAAACCAGTAAAATCAAACACTTGAAAGTACCAACTCTGTAACCAGGATATCCACCAATTTACCCAGGACCAATTAGACACACTTCCTGCCAAATGAGTTCAAGCAAATAATGGAAAAAACACCAATTCGTGAATGAAGAGGTCACCATCAGGACCACAATCAGAACCACACCTATAGGTCTATAACCAAAAAAAAAAGAGACTAAACTATCATTTCTAATATGTTAGTTTATGAGAATATCAAGAGAAAGTATGGTGTCCAGAAGTTGCTTAGATAGCTAGGCGAACAAAAAGACAAACAAAAAGTTCTTGTTTCTTCTGGTCATTCTAACACAACATAAATCAAGTTAATCAACTGATCCCACACATCTAACTATAATAAGGAGATTTTCTCTATGGTTAGTTTCTCTTTCAACAATTTTTAGGATATCAAACTGCTACTACTTGCCTTTCTTTTTTGTTTTTAGATAAGCAACCATAAGACCAAAGACAAAGAATATATAACCACAATATAGCAAGATAAAGCTATAGATTAAAACAACAAAGCAAGTAAGGAAAAACAAAAAACAAAGAGAGTAAATCATACACTAAAATAGAGACCAAAAATCATTCCTATTTATTCGCTTGAAGAGATGTGCAGTCTATAAGGCGATGGATCTTGTAAACGAGGACTTGATAGAGTTATTAATTATTAATAGCTTAATTTTTGTGTTCGTGATGACTGGTCATCTCCTCTGGTGGCTCTGCAAGAAATTTTTTTAAAAAAATTCAGCAATACTAAAGATTAAGAAAAAAGTATAAAGAAAATAGCAAGAACTATGAGAACATATACCGCTTGCCGTGATTCTTCTGAGAATCCAAGAAACTGTAAAAGCCCCGAATCGCAAGAATCGATGGACACTGACCAGTGTGTCACGCAACGAATTTTTTTATTAGAAGCAGCAGTAATAATGTAGTTATAACAGAATAACCACCTTTAACTATAAATCTTCTGCTTGCATTCTTTACTTTAATTAAATATTTTTTTAAAAAATTCTTACTATTCAAAGGCCTTTCACTCAACAGCAACCGGTGAAGCTCAGTGGTATTGATGCCATCGTTTTGTTCCCGATGTACAGAGTAATTTTTCAGATTCCTGCAGTTGTGGATCAGATGTTGTCGAATTGGGGTGTGCTTCCAATCACCACCCCTACCCACGACTTCGGAAATTATGAAGGGACTCCTACGTTTATGCTCAATAATAGTTTAATTGTTAAAAGTTAGATAGTCTTATGTGTAGATACCCTTTATTTATAGAGATATATAACAACTTATTCAAATTTGTTTATAAGTTGTTACTAGCAGTTTCCATTATCCCAAGATTCTCGGGTATTCAAGATATTTATCCCCTTACACTTTGCAAGGGTGTTCACGGATCAGTTTAAAAAGAATTTTGAGGTAAAAAGTCATCCGACCAAAATATTAAAATAATATGCGGTTCGGTTCAATTTGGATTACTTCTTTTCAAAAATCCAATCTGATCCGATTAAATGTGATTTGGATTGGATTGGATGACTCATTTTTTACCAATATAATAATTAAAAATAATTTCAAATAGCACTATTTGATATAACATATAACATACTAAAAATTAAAATTTTACGAGCTAACAAGTATTAATTTCATGTTTAGAACATTAAACGTAGTGGAAAATTACTTTAAATCAAATTAATAAGTATTATTATAAAAATAAATTTAATTAAAATTAAAACATCATTAATACAAAAGGTAGAATAAATATATAATGAATTTTATGTATGCGGTTTGATTTGTTTTGACTCGGTTTCAAATAAAGGATCCGATATCTGATCTGATCGGTTTTTACAAACCAATTTCCAAAAAAATTCAATAAATATGATTACTTTGCATGGCTGGATTAGATATCCATCCGTAAAAAAAATTATTATGTATGGATTAGATGGTTTCTATTAGATGGATCACGAATGAATTATATTTTTTTATAAATTTTTAATGAATCATGATGGATTAAAGGATTTTTTTTGATCCATCCATCATAACCTGATAAAATTTATCTAATACATCCATTTGCCACCCTTGAATAACTTTCCACAAAACCGTATGTACTGGCCGAGGAGTAAAACCCGGTCACTGAGCTTGGATACCCGATCCAACCAAGGTGGGAAGGATAAAATATCGATATTATCTTTATTAATCCTGATATTATCTCAAACAACCTTATCCGGTTAGAAGAGATAATATCCTTAAATTAAGGGATAAGATATTGATATTATCCTTAAATAATCCTAATATTATATCAAATAACCTTATCCGGTTAAGAGATCAATTTAAGATATTATCTTAATCAATCATGATATTATCTCACACAACCTTATCCGGTTAAAAGAGATAATATCCCTTAAATTAAGGAAATCACATCTCAAAGAAGATTTAAGAGATAAAAGGAGATAAATCAAGATATCTTAAAGATATGGGGATCCTATTATAAAAGGAGGAGAACCCAAGAGAGAGACTCACTTTTTACTGTCCCGGTGACTCTCCCTTAAGCATATTAGAGATACTAGCTCGACCAAGAGACTATTGAAGAGTCCTTGCTCGCTGGTATTCATCGGATACAAGATTAGGGGATCGAGATCACCGTATGGCCAAGGGTTGAACCTAGAACTACGTCTGGCTTTGATTCCCACTGGGATACGTAAGACCGGAATACAATATTCTGTCAAGCCATAATCTAAAACAACCCCCCATTGTTCACTCTTGGTTTGACGTTCTACGGCGAGATTCCGACAAGTCGGATCTCGGCAGGAACATCGTATCTTTAGCTCACAATTTTCAAACCCATATCTTCCTCCTTGGTTCCAGCTATAACTGTTCCAATGCTTTTTCTCCATACTCCTAGGAAGTTTAAAGCTTTGTTATATTTTATTTTACATCCCTCGTTTGTAAGCTACCATTATGGCTACAAAGCGAAGAGATACTAGCTAATATCGTAATATAGTAACCACAACCAATGGGAGGTTGATAGAAGAAGTGAAGACCATGAGCCTTCGTATGAGAGTGATTTGCCAGCCAACAACACAATTTTCTTGGAGAGGATATGCATTTTTTTTGTGTGTGTGTGTGTGTGTGTGTGTGCCCGCTTGAAGGTGTGGGTGATTCTAACCTCCCATGATTTACATACATCTGAATGGATTTTGCAAACTAGATGTATGTAATATTCATTTTGGATTTTTTGAAATTGTGAAAATGTAGGTTTCATATCTTTTTGACTAAATTATACTTTTGGTCTTTTATGTTTATTTTCAGTTTCAATTTGGTCCTTTTTTTATTTTTTGTTCCGTTTTGGTCTGTTATCTTTATTTTAGGTTTTAATGTGGTCCATTCCGTTTAGAATGTGGTACAAAGAGGACCAAATTGATATATTTTTTGTAAAATAATGGACCAATTTGAAATAAAAATAAAATAAAGGAGGGACCATTTTGAAACTAAAAAAGGGACCACATTGGTTTAACTTTTGCAAAATAAGGAACCATTTCGGAGCAAAAAATAAAAGAAGGACCACATTGGTATAACTTTGAAAAATAAGGGACTAATTTGGGACAAAAAATAAAAAAGGGACTAAATTAAAACCTAAAATAAAGATAAGGGACCAAAAGTATAATTTAGCCTATCTTTTTAAGAAAGTTAAACTCAAAATAATAAATGGTAAAGTTTGTTACTGTTTTCTTGTTGAGACTTGAGAAGAGGTAAATAAACTATTATTTATTACTTAGCGTCAATGTAAAAATATATAACACGATCTGGTGGACCATCAGCCCAAATCAAAGTGTCAACCAAAGACAAAATTTACCAGGCCGACTAATGAGCAGCAGAAACCCTCTCAGACCACAAAACTAATTAAGAATATCCTTTAAAACAGATAGAGAATAATTCTTGATTGATGTGACACCCTAACTCGGGTCATCACATGGTTACCCGAAACTTAATTTAATGGTTGCTTTCAGAAAATAATGTTTTCTCAACGTTCATTTTTTCAAAATATGATGATAATTTTTTTTTCTTTTAACCTCATATACACAATGTATATAAGTCATACAACTATACTGCCTCATATGTTTTCACACCTAAATCATAATCAGTTTTATCCTTAAAACACAATATATTATAATAGGACCTAAGCTGGTCGTAACTTCAATGTACACACTACAACCGATGGAAGCAAAGAACAACATGCCTTGAACTAGACAGCCTTCTTCTTCTTGTAGGGATCATACCCCTTGTGTGACTCTGATATGTTTGTAAGGGTGAGACGGCAATATATGGATTTATCACAATAACTAAATGTGCAACACAAAAGAAGGTACATACACATATACATGTTTATAACAACATAAGCATTCATATTATAGCATATCGATTATCAATGGGTTTCACACCCCAAACATCAACGTTGGAAAACTATGCATGAACACTTCAATACATCATCTAAACATTCACACCTAATCTCATGAGATATCTCCAACCTCGTGATGAGTTGATCAGAATCGATAGTTACCGGCACACAGCCACAGGCACACAGCCAAAACCCATCACACACTATCCAACATTCAACGTAGATGCGGCCTCATTGTCCACCAGGCACAATAAGAACATCGTTGGTATGATCTACCATGACGCCGCAAGGTAATCACTCGTATAAAAACCATCACACACTATCCAACATCGTGGCACAGAGTGCTAACAACATAAATGGGGCCTCATTATCCACTCGGCACAATAAGAACATCGTTGGTATGATCTACCATGACGCTGCAAGGTAATCACTCGTTTGATCATGGCACGTCTGCCAAATGCATGCAAGAAAAACATTTAATTCTCAACACTTTTCTTTGTGTTGTATCTTTATTTGTCAAAGCTCTCAAAAGCTTACGACTTATCATCATTTTAAACATCTAAGCTCTCAAAAGCTTACGACTTATCGTTGTTTTAAACATTTTTACAACTTTTATGAACAACACAGGACCTCAAAGTCCGAGTGCTCAATCACGAAGCCCCTAGACCTTACAATCAGTCTTAGGTTCGTGGTAATAGAAAACATCTCAAAATGTTTTAACTTCTTTGAGTAGATACCCAGTCTACAACACAACGAACCTTAATACCCCGACGTCTCGGTTATTAAGTTCCATATCATCGTTTTACATCATTTTTTCCTGTGAAAAACAAATCCAAAATAAGACAACGCCATAAGAACACTAGTACCCCGACATCTCGGTTACTAAGTTCTATATCGTCCTTTACGTCATTAAGTAAAACTCATTTACCGAAAATCCTTTCTACTTGAAATTCATTAATAGAACGTCAAATCATCAAGAACTCTTTTACTGAAACTTCAACTCTAAAAAGAATTAAATCAATTCAAATTAAATCTCTTCTTAAATTAAGTACTGTTGTTTTTAAACTTTCACCGTAAATAATTTCGAAACTTGCCGTCGTTTATCATTTTCCAAGAAAACGTTTTTTAGTCAAACTTTCACTTTTTTTTATAAATAATAAAAAAATTAATAATTTTTTTATATTATTAATATTATTATTTTAATAAGGTATTTTCGAATATTAATTTTACTAAATAACTTTTTATAATATTACAGAATTTCTTACGTAAAAATTAGCAGTACAAAAAAATTTCACGGTTACGCTCTCACCGTGACTCATAAATTTCTTTTACACTAATAAATCATTAAAATAATAATATTTCTCAAACTCGTTTTTTTCCAAAACAATATTTTCCACCACTATTATATTCCAACATTCCCCATAAAACGTTTGAGTATAATTTTTCACAACTTATTAAAGCTTTTATCTGATTAATCGGTTGTGCACTGACCACTGTCAGGCCTCTCAAACAACATTCAGCAATATCAACAGAATTATATCACCAGGTAGATCATGCATCATAGCAATATAGTATACTACTGCAGATAATTAAATAAATTAAAAGCAGATCAATCATCGATACATAGATAAACAACACAAGGTAAACAACATAAACAAATAACCACAACCACATATAAATCATATCAACCACACTAAAAACAAATAGTTATTGAGAAAATCCCTCAGGTAAGCTCCCCTTACCTCTTGAAGCTCCTCGGTGAAATTAAAAGGACTCCGTCGGTTGTCGGAAACCCTCATACGCCGTAGAACAATTAACTTTCAACAACACATCCAAACAACCAATCAAAACAAGCAAAACAAACACCTAATCCTCTCTAATAGATCACGGCCTCCTTAGAGTTTTGTGGCTCAAAATCTCCAAACTTGCTTAGATCATGGATTAATGATCCTAAGGTACTTAAGGAAATGTATTGAGGCTAAACAACAAAGTTAAGAATCAAAACCATCCTAATCCTCTAAATGGTAGATTCGGCCAACACCAGAACATAGGGTTAGGGTTTTTAGTTTAATGAATCAACTAGGATTCAACAAGTATACAAGTATGTATGATGAAAGACATGATCATACATCAAAAGCAAGAACAAAAACTCCATCCATCCTTTCCTCTAGGATTCGGCCAAGATGGGTTTCAAGAGAAGAAAATTTTTGATCATCACATGCTCTTAGATACATACAGTATACATGATTATAAGAACATAGGAAGTGGTTTCAACATCATGAGATTTTTCTAGATTTTGTTATGAATTTTCAAAGTTCTAGATCTAGAAACTTAAAAGTGATGAATATAGATGAAATAGACTTTGAATCATGAAACTTAGCGATCGATATTTATCAACTTTATTATTTGGTTCTAGCTCTAAAACCACATACCAAAACAGAAGCAACAAAACTTACAAATAACAATAAAATAATTCATAATAATTCACTAGGAAAGCAAACACACAACAATATAGCTGAATAACATCTCTATATGTGTTAAACAATGAAAAGTAAATAATTTTATACAAGACTAATATATATATATATATATATATATATATATAGTTTAAATCACAAGAAAGGCATGTCTATGATAGGCTCTCTCAACATCCATCTGCTTGGAAGTTGGAACTAGCATAAATGAAACCTTCAATACCACGAACAATATGCCACTGAAAATGTTGTAAGCATCATGTTGATTAAATATTTGGCCAAACAAAAAGCATCCTAAACTTATTAAATGGTAACATATAAATACACCTTAGCAAAGCTAACAAAGACAAAGACATATTTACAAACAAAAAATATAAAAGAAATGCACAAGCTGCCAAAAATAGTTTCACAAAAACTATGAAAAGGATAAGGTATTAGCATAAAATTCAGATACCTTGAGTACAGGAACAAGTTTAACTGAAAATCTGGATCTTACTCCACTCCTCAAGTTATGCTTCACTGATGCATTAAAAAAGATAAAAAATCAGGAAAAAAAACTCATCGAAAGCGATATTCTTTACATGACAATAGGTTCATATTGTGATTCTGTTGTTTGACTGGAGAAAGCGAAAAGATGAACTATGCTGCTAAACTATTCTCTAACTTGCCTGCAAACATGCACAACCAATGAATAACTAAAAATAAAATCAAAAGATGAACATGGAAAAGAGGTGGTACTTGTTACTGCTGTTGGAATCCATTATTTTACTATTCAAATCAGAGAAGTTTTAAAATAGACAGATTATGAGAAAATACGTATGTTTTTACATTAACTAGTCTTGATTTTGACAGATGTCACTGAGGAATTAGTTAGAACCTGAAAGCTACTAAACCCTTGTAGATTTGGTTATTTGGAGTAAAATACCTGGTTGAAGCCTCTGAGTAGTAGATATGATAGGCCTTTTTGAGGCATGAGAAGAACTGCCATTATCAAAATTAGGTTGCTGTGAAGACTGAATGTTATGCAGTCCATGCATAGAAAGATCATTATGTAGTCCATGCCCAGAGCTAGCTATTCCTTCTTGAAAATGCCTCCACTGCACCTGAAAATCCCTCATATACATTCTTTGTATAAATGAGCCTATACATGGCAGCACAAATAAGGTTCAAACAAGAAAATGGAGGATTTTTCTAGTATCTTTGGGAAATTAATGAAACAAGAAATCAATCACTTTCATCATATAAGAAAGTTTAAATTAGTCAGAGAGCCATACTACAATACAAAAGCTCAACATCTTGAAAACATTTTTTTTTTGGTAGATCACATCTTGAAAGCATTTGCATTCATATCACAAAGTAAAAGTAAAGAAAGAAAGAAAAAGCAATTGCATTGCACCTGAAACTATTAAAACCAAGTATTCACATCAGTGAAACAAAATTCAAACCAAACCACATCAACCTCATCATTATAATTAATGATAGATCAAACAATGAATAGTGTGTTCTGAACTTCCAGTTTAAGGAACCTTCATATTTAGTATGTTGCCCTTTAAGGAACCCAAGCTACATTCATGAAATCCCCAATTATGTGAGGTCCGAACCTCCGGTTTCAATTGCATTGCAGTGATTTGAGATTATGCACATAAAATAAACTACAAGACCATCAAATTGAGTTCAAAACCTGTTAATAGCAAGAGAAGAAAGTCACAACTGCAAAGCACAGGAGAGATGAGTCCTTATTACAATGTGGATTAAGTTTAAAATTTAAATGAATTCTTATACACAGATTTTAGGCTAAGGATATAATTTAATGTTCTAAGGACAAAACAGGTTCCCTTGAATGGTTATTGGGTTTGGACAGTAAGAGAAGTTTAGTCATTGACCAGGAGGGGAATTGGTATTTAACATTTATTTAGATGAAGAGCTAACTCATGTTTTAATACTTTTAAAATGATTTGCTTGTTTGAGGTCTAGTATACTGCACTCAGTAAATTAGGTGATATATTTTGATTTACATGTCAGACATCATGACCAATGACATTCTTGAGAGAATCTTATTAACCCCTAGGAACTTCATTATCAATTGCTGAATAAGAAAACAAATTAATAAAGGTATTGCCAAATCAACAATTGCAAAAAATGAAGGTATTGATTCATCACACCCCACTCCAGTAGGAAGGAGACTAGATCGGGCAAGAGCATGGGCCTAATTACCAAAGCCAAGAACTTGCACAATGCATATATAACACACAAAAATTAACAAAGAGAACATTAAAACGATTATTGTTTTTGGGAAAGAGGGGATTCAAGGGAAGGGTGAGCCAGAAATTAATAAAAGTTCTCTAAAGTACCTTTGCACAAGATTTTTCAGATCACTATGATTTCCTTTTATAGAATCCATATGCAATATATAGACAGGGTACCTTAAGTGACTTGTCCTGCTCTTTATTTGCAATATGTATCACAACATAAATAACTGAGAATACAGATTACAAGAATCATCAAGGGAAGGGTGAGGGGATTCAAGGGAAGGGTGAGCCAGAAATTAATAAAAGTTCTCTAAAGTACCTTTACACAAGATTTTTCAGACCACTATGAATTCCTTTTATAGAATCCATATGCAATATACAGACAGGGTACCTTAAGTGACTTCTCCTGCTCTTTATTTGGAATATGTATCACAACATAAATAACTGAGAATACAGATTACAAGAATCATCAAAAGCTTAAGACCTCACCATTAAAATTCACCACTTCACAACATTGAAGTTTTGGCTTCTTGCTGGTTTTCCTGAACATAAACACTTGGGGTTCAGCTGCTATTTTTTTAAAATGGCGTGTTTTCTTCTGTGGCCTTACAATTCCTCTTTGGTAATGTCTTTTTTTTTCGGGGTTTTCATTCGAGGGTGGGGGGAACATTGTTTAGTAGTGCTTAGTTCCAATATGGAGAGCTTGCCACATAACAGTTTGGGTGTTTGCTTCCTCACACACCCTAGAAGTCAGATTTTACATGCAGTAATACAAAAGGTGTCATTTCTACTAGTTTTATCACTAAAATAGTGATGTCGCTCTGCCTTTTTTGTGTAGTCCCTGTTGTCATGCTGGCTCTCAGGCTTTTTCTACAGTTTCCTCTTAATCTCTATGACCCCTCACAATGCTGATTTCTCCAACTTTCATTCTCCTTCAATATATTATGCTTGCCCACACATAGTCCAATTTCTTTCAAACATGTCTCCACTTCCACTCCACCACGTTATACATGTTCGAAACCATTAATAATAAAAAAAATTGATCTACCAGATATTGCAGAAGAAATAAGATCATTAGCATAGATTTTTTAATAACTTCACTCAGCTAGCTCATGTATCATTCTCCTATAATAGTAACAATTTCACCATGAGCACTACAGAAAATCAAAACCACGGTAATTTTGGAGGTCGAAAATATTGAAGCTCACCTTTGAAGATCGATAACATGATCCAAAACATGATTCCCAATCTTTGTGCTGATTCAGAGTAAGGAAATTGCTGATTCATCTTCGAAGACAGAGAGAGGTAGAGAGAGAAAGCAGATCAGCGAGACAGAGAGTATATGAACTAAGTGCAGATTGCACGTGAGTGTTGCAGATCGGAGAGAAACAATGAGAGAACGATCCACCTTGTCGTAGAGTAAGAACGATCAGTAGAGAAAGGATTCTTTGCAGGTTAAGAACGTGTGTGAGAGAGAAATGAGTCGGATCAAGAGAGAGAGTATAGATGGAAGAGAAATGGAAGAGAAGTGAAAAATGAATTAATATTTAGTTTTACATAAGAAAATATATCTTGGTAGTTAATATCCAACTAATTAATTGATAAATAGCTACTAATAGAATTAGTAGCTATAGTTAGTAGCAAAATCCAAAAATTCCTGTAGTGTAATTTGGACATATCTCTCAATATACTTATCCGTTTTAATGTTCTTTATGTCGTTGGAAAGAAGAGAGAAAGAGGAACAACTTTCATGTATAAAGTTTTCCGAGATTCATAACAGAAAATGGTCAGAATTGCTAGGCAAAAATCTGACGAATATGAACACTTATGGTTGTTCTTGAAGTTCTTAAGAAAACATTGAGTTTGGAGGAAGGAGATGACAAGAAGAAATGAAGAAATTTTCCAAAATGTGTTGCTAAAGAGGGGGAGCCGTGGGTTTTAGGGACAATTTGGTCAAAAATTACAATGGCATGGCTTGAAAAATTCATGAAGAGCCAAGGGTAAAATCGTCATTTCCAGGCAAAATATTCCTTTGTCATAAATGCGCCATTATGACCATTATGACGCGGATAGGATCGTCATAAATGCCTGTCACATCAGTCAAATCCATCACATGAGTCAAATCTGACGCGGGTTTTCCTAGAGATATCTCGACGTATTTGCCCGCAGCAAATATAATATTTTAATTTTTACGCTAAATTTTTCAAAACTTCCAGTATCGTAGTAAATACGATAAAAATATTGTTCATCTCGTTCACGAATTAAAATTAGGTTTTCTGAGCAGTAAACTTTTACTGTCAGTGAAAACGCAGACCGGGTTCCGTCTGAATTTTCAACCCAAGATTTCATCGTAACCCTATAATATAAAGCATGATATAGAAATGATAGTGGTTTACCCAAAATCATTTTGAGTCTCAGATAAAAATATATATGTTTATATATTTATTATCGATATTAGGAAACAGCGAAAATCGTGGTGTTACAATTGATTGTCACAATAAAAATATTTTACATTGATAATATATAATAAGTAAATATTATTATAAAAAAGTAAAAAATAATAACAATAAGATGACAATTCATGATTTGATTAATAATAATATTGTTTAAGCCAGACAAAAATTGTAAAAGTATATTAATCAGATTGAGTCGATTTGGCCAGCGAGTGATCTAATTAACATGATGATATCATATATATAATTATAAATTTAATATACACATGTCACATATGCACATCTATGAAATATAAATTTTTCTCATAAGTCATAACATAAACTACTAATAAAAACATGTATAATAAAATACACAAGATTAGCTTATAATAAAAATACACAAAATTAAAGGATAACAAACATATCTCAAATCATAAATCATTACAGTAATAATTAAGATTTAAAGTATATGTAGTCAATAATTGACTATCACATCTCGAATATAATGCTACAAATCGCTATTGTAACTCGAAAAAAAAAATACTTATAAGGAATTCGTTTATATTAGTGTAAGTTATTTTTCACTTACACTCAATCTCATTCGTTGATTTATTTTAATTCATTGGTATATACTATTCAAATCACAATTATCGTTGGATGGAATTAAAATCAACAATTTGAATTTAATGTAAGTGAAAAATGATTTATACACTGATGTAAAGTGATACCCCCTCTCTATCTCTATCTCTCTCTCTCTCTCTCTCTATATATATATATATATATATATATATAAAGTCAAATGGTAGATGTACTCCCCATTGCTTTTCAAAGTTCAAACTTGGGTTAAATTCCCTTTTAGTACATTTTAGGATAAATATTTTTAAAAAAATTATTAAGACTTGGTTTAAAGCGGTCAAATGGTTTTTCGTCGATTTTGATTAGTTTAACTCGGTTTGACCATGCAAACGATTTAATTACCTAAACGTTACCGAACAAGAGGTCAAGAGGTCAATTCTTGATTTTGCTCAATCATGTCGACCAATTTGATCCGATTTTGAAAATATTGATTAATAATATAAAAAATGTTTATATTGACTTCATAATAGGGATGAGAATAGGCCAGGTCGCCCGACAGGGGTCTATGACCTGGCCTGTTTAAAGCCTGGCTGACCTGTTTAATTAAAAGGTCAGGTCTAGGCTTTTTAAAAAGCCTCTTTAGATAAATGGGCCAGTCATATGCTTGTTAAATAGTCTTTAAAGCCTAATAGATCGACCTATTTAATATATAATTAATGTTACTTTAATTAAATATATATAATATAATATTTAATAGAATATAATATATAATTTAATATATTAATATATTAATTTTAAAAAGTTAATTTTATTCCTAAATTGCTAATCATGTTGAAACCCTCTTTTTACAAAACCCTCGTTCAATATAGGTTGTGACTGCCGTCACTCGCATTGTTTCACACCCCACTATCTCAACTGCTGCTTCTAATAAAAAAAATTCATTACTACTCCAGTCATTCACTCTCTCTCCTTCTCCTTCTCTTCCCTTTCACATTCTTTGTTTGTAATCCATTTCTCTCCGAGATATACTACTTGCCTTTATGGAAAATCTTGGATAAATCCATTTCTCACATCCTTGCCTTTTCAATGGCAACCTGGTATTGACTGTTGCAGTAAGGTCTGAGGCTACTTTTGCTCAGAGATTGTTCTTGCATTTCGCATAGAGTATTGGGGTCCCTTTTGACCATGTATTCCTTGAAAGGGATATACAAATCATCATGCGATTGGGATATAGAATTAATGGAGAAATATTTTCAATCTATGAACTTCTACTACATCCCTACATGCCTCGGGACTTGCGTGACACACTGGTAGCAGTTCACCGATTCTTACGATTTGGGACTTTTATAGTTTCTTGGATTCTCAGAAGAATCACGGCAAGCGGTATATGTTTTCATAGTTCTTGCTATTTTCTTTATACTTTTTTCTTCATTTCTTTAGTATTGCTGAATTTTTATTGTTTTTTAAATTTTGTTGCAAACCAACATGTTAACTAATCGATTACGATAAATTGGATCGGATTTTGCGGTTTTTTATTCTGCAGTACCTCGCCGTGACATGAGCGTGAAAGGGGGAATCCATTTTTTTTTATAACTTATAAGGGCTAAAATCATTTATTTTGGCTTTTTGGCCCCATATTGTAGGGTGGATCTCGAAAGATATGAAAGATCCTCCTCCAAGCCCTCCTTCAAATAGGAATACTACTGCTGGAGTTTTATAAAAAAAATGTAAAAAAAGCCACTTATCATATTTGAACCGATGACTTACGCCTTACCATGGCATTACTCTACCACTGAGTTAAAAGGGCCTTGTTTGATTCAATTATTGTCCTGAATAATGACCTAGACAATATGAGTCTAGTACATATATTTGTTACTGCATATACTTCTTATATAGATAAGATTAGAATATATGTACACAGATTTATCCACATAGCGACTCATTAAGGAACAATAAATTGGATATACCTAGTAATATAGAATATAGTTAATAAAATGGTTTAGTTATATTGGATTGGATAAATATCAATGTAATGAATGGAATGGTAATGAATGGAATGAATTGAATTATTGCACGATTCGAATTGAAGTCCTCATCATAACGAAATTCATTTGATTAATACATAGACATAGACCCATAAATTAAAATATTTCATCGAATCATTGATAAATGGATTCAATTTGTACTGTCCCTCAACCAAATTCTTATTTATTGAATCTGTATCTTCAATTTTTGGAAACTTATAAAGTTCGTCTGTTAAGCCCCTATCAATGAACCTACAAAACCCTTCAAATTGTATCTGATTCAACCCGGGTATTGTAGACATTTCTTCATTTCCACCCCCATGAATTTTCAATTTCCCCATTTCTTTTATAGAAAATATCCCACGATTTGCTGTCATTCTTCATCGAATTACATGAATAGATTTAGCAATAATGGAATTTCTGTTCTTTTTATACTGAATCACATGAAATTTTACCTAACTCCGTGTATGAAATACTGAATCACAATATCAAGTCCTCGTTTGCAAGAACTCTTCAAGAGAATAAATAGGAATGATTTTTGGTCTCCATTTTAGTGTATGATATACTCTCTTTGTTTTTTTTTTCCTTACTTGCTTTGTATATCTTGCTATATTTGGTTGCTTATCTAAAAACAAAAAAGAAAGGCAAGTGGTAGCAGTTTGATATCCTAAAAATTGTTGAAAGAGAAACTAACCATAAAGAAAATCTCCTTATTATAGTTAGATCTGTGGGATCAGTTGATTAACTTGATTTATGTTGTGTTAGAATGACCAGAAGAAGCAAGAACTTTTTGTTTGAATTTTTGTTCTCCTAGCTATCTAAGCAACTTCTGGACACCATACTTTCTCTTGATATTCTCAGAAACTAACATATTAGAAATGATAGTTTAGTCTTTTTTTTTTTGGGTTATAGACTTATAGGTGTGGTTCTGATTGTGGTCTTGATGGTGACCTCTTCATTCACGAATTGGTGTTTTGATATGATTAATTAGTTTCTAAGACCTTTTTACCATTTTTTATAATGGACGGTGAATTGGAAGGTGAATTCCCTAAGAGCGCTCTGCTAGGGTTTGCATGCATGAAGGCTTAGGGTTGGTGTTTCTTGAGTCATGGATGCACCTCCTTGGCAACTTCTTTTCCCAGAATCCATTGCACATGGGCCTTCGTTGCCTTCCTCCTCTCCTCCCCCTCTTGCGGTTCAGCCCCTCCCTTCTGGTCCGCCCCTTGATCCCTGTGCTGATCAGTCGCAAGTCAATCAAAAGAAGTCCTTTGCACAGGCTCTTAAGAATGTGTGTGACCTCTCCTTGAGTCAACTTCCGGTTCCTTGCCTAAAGGGAGACGATCTACTGATTGAAATTCCAGAGGATGAATATTTGGCTGGTCTGGAAGAATCTAAAAACAATCTCCATGGCAGAATTCTTCTGGCAAAAGGTGAAAAACCTCTTAAGATTGATGCCTTGCGAGCCAAGCTTTCGTTGTTGTGGAACCTTATTGCTCTTTGGAAACTGACACCTATTGGCAGAGGCTTCTTCGAGTTTTCCTTTGCTTCTTTTGAGGATATGCGTAGGGTGTTGGCAGCGGGTTCTTGGAGTCTGGATCCGGGGGTTCTGAGACTCTTCCCTTGGACGCCAGATTTCAATCCCTCTCTTGTTAAGCAAACCAACGCGCAATGCTGGATCAGAATCTTCAACCTCCCTCTTGAGTATTGGAGACCTAAAATTCTTTTCTCTATTGCAAGGGGTGTGGGAACTCCATTGTCTTTAGATGATGCTACTAAGAATAGATCTTTAGGTCATTATGCTAGGATCTTGGTGGATATTGACCTTGCTGGGCAGATTAGAAACCAAATTATGGTAGTCAGGAAGGGTTTTGCCTTTCATGTGAAAGTGGAATTTGAATTCCTTCCATCTTTTTGTGCTTCATGCAAACTCATTGGACACTCTTTGTCCAACTGTAAAAGAAGCCTCTCCAAGCAATCCACTGGTGCTGCAATGGATCTTCCTAAAACTAATAGGAATGTAGTTGCTAAATACATGGAAAAAAAAAAGGGACGCCAAGTTGGGTAACTTAGTTTCGAAGAAGGCTCCAAGCTTTGCTGATAAAGGAAAGGCTGTGGTTTCTGAGGGTTTAGATCCCTACTCGAGATGTACAAATTTGGGTGCTGGTCCGAGTGGTGCAATGGTTTTGGCCCAGGATCCCCCACCTCCTTCACTGAATGTCTCCCAGCATGTTGACTTGGATCATATTCGAGTTGAAAAGGAATCTGTTTTGAATGATCGGGAGGATAATTTTCTACCTTCGAATGTGCCTCATGTGATAGAGGAGCTCCCTGGTAGACTGGTCTATTCTGCCCCAGTTCATGGTATTTCGAACATCCCTCAGGTTTCTGCAGTTCAAGGAACCTTTGATGTTGATCCTTCTTTAGAACTGGCTCCTAGTCCTCCCCATAGTGCAAGCGCTAGGGAAGGTCTACTAGGTTTGCCCCTTCAGCAAAATTTAGATGGTCTGGCTGAAGTTAACCAATCTTCTCCTGCAGACTGGATCTCCAATCCAAATGTAGCACGTGATATGAGTACCCTAGGGAGGTTTTGGGCTGATGATACTGATGAGGAAATTGAGGTTGATTCTCCACCTCAAGCCAATCTGCATGAAGTGCATAAGGATGCTAGTGTTGATGCTGAAACTGGCTCTAGTTCAGGCTTTGTCAAGGTCTTTTCCAAATCGGAGAAGAAGAAACTCAAGAGAGCAAACAATCAGAAGACCAGAAAACAGAAGCCGTCTGTGGTTGGAGCCCATGCAAGGGCTGGTCCCAGGAATTTTGCCTAATGAAAGTACTCTTCTGGAATGCTAGAGGGGTTGCCAACCCTGAGACTAGACTGGCCCTTCAAAGGTTAATTACTGTCAATAACCCTGACTTTTTGTTTATTGCTGAACCTTGGATTCTCTCGGATCATTTTCCTACTCGGTTTTGGCAAAGGTTAAACTTGAAACTGTTTGCTGTCAACTATAGGGGTAACTTGAAACCGAATCTTTGGTGCATTTGTAAGTTGGCTTTATTTCCTAACATTATTGCAGCTTCCTCTCAGCATGTTTCTTTCTCCATAATTTTGGACAATCAGACATTATATTTCTCAGCAATTTATGCCTCCACTAATTACTCCAGTAGAAGGCAGCTTTAGAGTGAATTGGAAAGTTTGCAACAGTCTCATGCTGGGGCATGGTGCTGCCTTGGTGACTTTAATGCTATTCTAGGATCTCATGAACATAGAGGACGTGGGGTCCCCAACATGATCTCTTGTAATGATTTTAAAAGATGGTCTGATAATTGTAATTTAATCCATCTACAAACCAAAGGTGCCCTTTTCACTTGGGGTAATGGCAGAAGTGGTGCGGCTAGGTCCGAAAGAAGGCTTGATAGAGCCTGCTGCAACGATGCATGGCTAGCACACTGGACTAATATTTCATGGTGCACTTTAGTCAGAAATCATTCGGACCATTATCCTATTTTGCTGTCTCTTGATAAGCATGAGGGACCTCATCCCTCCTCCTTTAAATTCATGAAGATCTGGACCGAGCATGAGGACTGTTTTAATGTCATTTCTAATGCTTGGAACATTGGTATTCTTGGCTGTCCTATGTACATTCTTAGCCAGAAATTGAAGCACTTGAAAGGTATTCTGATCTGCTGGAATAAGGAGCATTTTGGGGATGTTAATGACAAAGTTAAACTGGCAGAAGCAGATTTGGCTGCCATTCAGAACCAAATAGCCATCTCTGGTTACTCTGATGAATTATCTCTTAAAGAGAAAGTCAAGAAGGTAATTTGAATCGGGCTTTGCATCTCGAGAATATGTTGTGGCAGGGAAAAATCTCGTGTTAGCCGGGTATATTGAGGGGGACAGAAACACCTCTTTTTTCCACAAAGTTACTAAAATTAGACAGTCTTCAAAAAGTATGGCCATGCTGCGAAAGGATGGTGTTATTTTGGACAAGCCTGAGGACATAGAAGCTCATGTGCTGGACTTTTACTCAACTCTCTTCTCCTCTGAGAACTTCTGCCAGGATAATGGCCTTATTGAACAGGTAATCCCTCATTGTGTTGATAGAGCTGATAATCTGATGTTAACTAATCTTCCTTCCACTGAGGAAATTAGGAATGCTGTGTTCTCAATGAATGCCAGTGGTGCTCCTGGTCCAGATGGCTTCAGTGGTCTCTTCTTCCAAACTTACTGGGAGATTGTTGGTCATGATGTTTGCAATGCTGCCTTGCAGTTCTTTAAGCAGGGATGGTTTCTCCCTAATTTCAACTCCAACTTGGTGGTGTTGGTCCCTAAGTTTCCGGAAGCTGACTCCATTGATAAGTA
This sequence comes from Sophora flavescens, assembly GCA_030762895.1. Lineage (NCBI taxonomy): Eukaryota > Viridiplantae > Streptophyta > Magnoliopsida > Fabales > Fabaceae > Sophora > Sophora flavescens. Next base: position 223,859,391 of record CM061062.1, read on the forward strand.
CAGACCCATTGCTTTGGCCAACTTTAAGTTCAAAATAATCACAAAGATCTTAGCTGACAGATTGGCCATCATTGCCTCTAAAATTGTTTCCTGCCAGCAGCGGGGCTTTATCAAAGGCAGGCAACTTTCAGACTGTATCAGTGTAGCTTCTGAAGCTATCAACCTGTTGGACAAGAGGTCTTTTGGGGGTAATATAGCTCTCAAGATTGATATTAGGAAGGCTTTTGACACTCTTGATTGGAATTTTCTTCTCAAAGTGCTGCACCAATTTGGTTTTGACCCTATCTTCTGTAACTGGGTGAAAGTAGTGCTCCATTCGGCTAAATTGTCTATTTGTGTCAATGGTAAAGCAGTTGGTTTTTTCTCCTGCAAGAGAGGAGTGAGACAAGGTGACCCTCTATCACCTCTTCTTTTCTGCATTGCTGAGGAGGTTCTTAGCAGAGGTATCTCTAAGCTTGTTCAAGATAATAATCTGCTCCCTATAGCTGGTCCAAGGGGTTCCAATGTCCCTAGTCATGTTCTTTATGCAGATGATATCCTTATTCTCTGCAGAGGCACAAAGAAGAATTTAGATAACTTGATGTCTTTGTTCTCCCATTATGCTCAAGCTTCTGGTCAGGTTATCAGCAGGGAAAAATCAACCTATTATGCTGGCTCTTCAAGGTCATCTAGGATGGCTGTCTTGTTTAACAATTGGGGGTTTAAAGCTGGGCATCTTCCTTTTGTTTACTTAGGTGTTCCCATTTTCAAAGGGAAACCTAAGAAAGCCTACTTCATGCCTTTGGTGGACAGGATTAAAACAAAGCTCTCATCTTGGAAAGGTAGTATGCTCTCTATCATGGGCCGTGTTGAATTGGTAAAATCTATTGTCCAGAGCTCTTTGATTTACTTTTTCCAGGTGTACTACTGGCCCCTTGCCCTCCTCAAGCTTCTAGATCAGTTCATAAGAAACTTTATTTGGGCTAGTAACATTGAGTCTAGGAAGATTTGCACGGTTGCTTGGAAAAAGGTTTGCTGTCCCATTGCTGAAGGTGGTCTTGGACTGAGGTCTTTTAGATCTATTAATGAAGCCTTCATGCTTAAGAGATGCTGGGAACTGATTTCCTCATACTTGGATTGGTCCAACCTTCTAAGGTCTAGAGTGCTCAAGCATGCATCCTTCATTAACTACAGCATTTCCTCCTCAATTTGGTCTGGTTTAAAAGGATTCCTCTCCACTGTTCTTGAAAATGTCTCTTGGCTTTTAGGGGATGGAAGAAGCATTAACTTCTGGTGTGATTCTTGGCTATCCAATCCAATTGTTGACATGATGAATATTCCTGCCTTCCTGCATAAGTCCCTTTCTGCCTTAGTTAGTGATTTCATCAGGGATGGAAAATGGTGTATCCCCCAAGAGCTTGCATTCAGGTTTCCTGCTGTTATAGCTGAAATTGGTAAAGTGGTTATTCCTTGTTCTGAGTCTCCTGATCTTAAAGTTTGGAAGCACTCTGACTCTGGTTGCCTTTCTGCAAGGGAAGCTTATAGTTTTTTAAATCCGGGAGGGTCTTCTTGCCCCTGGGGGAAGTTGATCTGGTCAAAGGCAATTCCCCCTTCAAAATCCTTTCTACTCTGGAGGTTGCTCCACAACAAAGTTCCAACGGATGATCATCTCTGGTCTAGAGGATGCATTGTAGTCTCCATGTGTTCCCTTTGTGGCTGCAGTTATGAGACTTCGGACCATCTCTTTCTTTCCCCCCTTTTCTTTGGTAGAGTTTGGATGTGGTTGAGCTGCTGCCTTGGTTGCCACCTTGACACTCTTTCAATCCATTCTCTCCTCTCAATTTTAAACCAAGGATGGTGCTCTCAGATTAAGGAGGTAATTTTATCTGCCATCTTCTACTCTCTTTGGGGCATTTGGTATTGTCGGAACAGCATCAGATTTGATTCTAAGTCAGTCTCAGTGGTTGCCATTTGCAATGCAATTGCTGCTAATGTCTCCTTTGCCGGGAGGTTTTGTAAGGGTTCCTTTTCCTCTAATGTTCATCAGTTGATGATCCTTAAGAAATTTAACATCAAGGTTAACCTTTCGAAGGCCCCATCCATTAAAGTAGTTACGTGGCTGCCCCCTAGATTCAACTGGATTAAAGTAAATACTGATGGCGCTGCTAAGGGAGCTCCAGGTGTGGCAGGTTGTGGTGGTATTTTCAGAGGGGAAATGCTTCTTTTCTTGGGTGTTTTGCTCTCAATGTGGGTGTCTCGTTTGCTTTCCATGCTGAATTACTTGGAGCTATTATTGCCATTGAACTGGCTCACAAGAATGGTTGGAAGAAGCTTTGGTTAGAATGTGACTCCTCTTTAGTAGTGAATGCCTTCAACTCTAATGGTATAGTCCCTTGGCATCTAAGGAATAGGTGGCTAAACTGTATTGCCCTTACTAGGGATATGTCCTTCTTTTGCTCTCATATGTATAGGGAGGGTAATGCTTGTGCTGACAAGCTGGCCAATTTTGGTTTGTGTCTTGATGGTTTTTGTTGGTGGAGCTCATTGCCCTCCTTCTTATCAGAGGATTTTGGCAGAAATAGGATGAGTCTTCCTACCTTTAGATTTGCTTAACTTCATGGGTCAGGTTTATGCCCCCCCACGTTTCTGTTTTTATTGTTTCTTCTTTTTTATCAATAAATTGGGTGTGCTGCAGATGATTGACTTTGCTTGAGGTGCCAGCCTAGCTGGGATGTCTTGCTTGGCAGTGATGCCTTTGCACACTTCTTTTGTTTAAAAAAAAAAGAATTGGTGTTTTTTTTTCATTATTTGCTTGAACTCATTTGGCAGGAAGTGTGTCTAGTTGGTGCTGGGGTAAATTGGTGGATATGCTGGTTACAGAGTTGGGACTTTCAAGTGTTTGATTTTACTTGTTTTAGTCTAATTTTGTGTTGGTTATAGTTGTGGTTCTATTGGTCTTTAGACTGGATCGTAAAATACTACTTGTAAATTTAATGATATTTGTTGTTATAGTACTACTTGTTCTAGTTTTAGTTTAAAAAAGAAAAAAGTACTACTTGTACTCTTTTAATGATATTTGCCTTTTTCAAAAAAAAAAAAACACACAGAGATTTCAAAGTTATTTGGATGTAGAACTGTGGAAGGGGTGCAACTAGGGATGGCAATTTTATCCGTACCCGCGGATAAAATCCGCAACGGATACGGGGCGGGTAGTTAAACGGGTACCCGCGGGTAAAATAAACGGGTAATTCCAATACCCGTTTATAAACGGGACGGGGGCGGGTATCATACTATCCGTGCCCGCGGATACCCGTACCCGTTACTTAATTACTATAATACCCTTTATTATATATATCTACTCTCAAAGTCCTTATATCATTTTCTAGATAATTTTCATCTATTGTGTTGTTTCATGGATATTTTAAGTGTGATGTATTAATTTGTAGGTGCTATTTTGTTCAAATATCGGAAGATATTAATGTGGTGGATTGTTTAAGTTTTATGTATTTTTTTAAAATTAAAAAAAAGATTTATTTTTTTTATAACTACCCACGGATATCCGTGGATACCCGCGGATACCCGCGAATCCGTTAAGAACCCGTTAAACGGATATCCGTACGGGTACGGGACGGGTACGGGTAGTTTTATTATCCAACGGGGCGGGTAGCGGGTATCCAGTATCCGTGCCCGCCCCGTCCCATTGACATCCCTAGGTGCAACCCAGGTATCTTGCCTATAATATTTCTTTTTCTTCTATCTGCGACATCCTAATATAGGGTCATCACACTACTACCCAAGAACGGAAATTAAATTATTAACGCTGGTTACTTTCGGAAAATATACCTATAAGAGACTTTTTCTTTACAAAAATAGTGCTGAATTTTTTTTTCTAACATAATACCATTGCAAACATACACAATATATATAGATATGTATATATATATATATACATCACCTTTTTACATACATGAAACCTATAATAGGAGATAACAAAAGATCCCTCATGAGTATAGGCTATTCTCCATCAAACCAAGCAAAGAAAATAAATAGATATATACACATCAGCAACAAGTAGTTCAGAACCACATTCAAAAACTTATGGCTCTCTGAAGCCAGATCAAGACTATCAAGACTCACTACCCCAAAAACTCTACCTAAAGATGGTCAAGCTACTAAAACCCATTGGGAAGATCATGATGATCAATCCCGCCTACAACTGACGAATCTGACGATGATGCCTCCGCTACAGCTGTATCATCAGAAGAATCCTCATCATCAACCGCAGGAGGTTGAAACTCAGGATCGTCCTCAATGTATTCCTCCGGATCTTGCTCCCCCTCATCTAGCTCCACTTCAGCAGGAGGTTCTTCAGGTCCTAATATCTGAAGATGGTGTGGTTGAGGCGGATCCATCAATCCGTGCTCTTCCAAGTACTATAGGTAAAGCCAAACTGGAGGTAGAGATACCTCGACCGTCTCCACTACGTGAATTCTCTGTTGTGGTCCTTCCTCTATTGTTCCGATAACTTCTCTACTCGGGCCATGGTAGGTGGCACTGAGTGCCCCAAGATTAATCTCCCAGGCACCACCATATTGCGCATGATCAAAAGTGATTGTTCAGACCCTCGATTGTACCAAGAGTATGTCTGGGTCCATCTGAATATGTAAGAGTGAGAAACCAATACATGGATCTTACTCAATAACTACATACTAGCCACCACATAAACACATCAACATTTACCAAATATCAACATTCATAAACAAATAGTTTATCAGTGGGTTCAACACCCCAAACATCATCCATCAAAATTATGCATGACACTTCATATTCATCATCTAATTTTCGTCCTAATCTCATGAGATATCCCAACATAATATGAGTTGATCAGACTCCATAGCCACACTGGCTAACTTGGCACTCTGCCAATAGGTGCGCAACCTCTTCCCATCCACACAGGCACACAAGGCCAGGCACACAAGACCATTAACATTGCTAATGTCCACACTCAGGGCACCAATATCAAGTAAGATGGGGTCTCCATGTCCTCACTAGGCACATGAGATAAATGCATATCGGAATTACCTTTCGTCGCTGGTAATTAATGCATCAAACCACAAACCGCAGGTACGTATGCCAAATGCATGCAAAACACTTTTGTTTTGTTCTTTTCTTTGTGTTCAATCTTTCTTTGCCGAAGCTCAAAATGGCTTACGACTCACATAGTTTTAAAACACTATTAAAACTTTCATTACAACACAGGACCTCACTGTCCGAGTGCTCAATCACGACACCTCTCGACCGATGCACCAGTCTTAGGTTCGTGGTACTAGAAAACATCTTCAATGTTTCAACACGGTATACCTCACGTATATGGTATAGGCCCTCAAAGTCCAAATGACTGAGTCCATCACAACACAGAACATTAGTACCCCGACGTCTCGGTTACTAAGTCCAACTGTACTTTCAACACGGTTGAAATCAACTTTTGATTTTTTGGAAATTCTTTTCCAAGGTAGAAATTCATTATAAAATCCTTAAATAATAAAAACTTAGTTTTTCACAAACCAATAAGTCACTTGAGGTTTAATTTTCTCAAAATATGTACTGCCGTTTCAAAATACTTGCCGTCTACACTTTTCCAAATTTGCCGTCAAATATTATTTTTAAGGCTTTTAAGCCAAAAACTTAACTTTTTCCACTTAATTAATTTTCTAAATTCATGATTAACTTATTTTCACCAATTAATTTCATAAAAGACTATTTTGTAATATTTCGGGTTTCTTACATAAAAATTAGCAATGCTAAAATATTTTCACGGTTTCGCGCTCATTGTGACTCATAATTCACTTTTTCAGAAATAAACTATGAAAATAATAATATTTTCCAAAACTCCTTATTTTTCTCAAAATAAATTCCCTTTAATATTACATATCAATATTTTGCCGTTAAAATATTGAATATACTTTGCGAAGCTTCTTAAAGCTTTTATCCGACTTACTTAATTGCGCACTGACCACTGTCAGGCTTCTCACACATCAACCAACAGTTATATCACAGATATTTCTCAGGAAGATCATGCATCACAGTAGCATAATATAATTGCAGATAAACAATTAACGCAATTAAAACCACACAGATACAAATAACACAACAATAAACAACATAAATAAATACTAACAAACAAATAATTACAAACAACCACGGAATAGCATATAGCCATCGAATAAATCCTCCGGTGTTCCCTTCTTACCTCTTGAAGACTTTTTGGTGAACTTACAGATTCCTTCGGAATTTCGGTTACCTCGTAAACGTCGTACTCCACTAACCTTCAACCATTACAACCAAATAGTTACAAATCAAGAAACTAAAACATTCTAAACCCTAATACATAGTCACGGCCTCTAGGGTTTTTGAATGACTACAATTTCTAATCATGATTAAGTCATGGATTAATGATCCTTGACTAATCTAAATCATAGATTAACAACTAAACAACTAAGTTTCAAACTCAAAACTTCCTAACTCTTTTATACAAGGATTCGGCCTCAATATGTTCAAAGGGATAGGGTTCTTAGTTTAATAAACCAACTTGGATTTATTAGGCATACATACTAATAACTTGATTAACAAGATCATTTATGAAAACTACGAACAAAACTCAACAAATCTATCCCACCTAGGGTTTCGGCCAACATAGAGATTTTTGAGTAAGATTTTCATTTTAAGAAACCATCATAGATTAGAGTGTGTAGACATACATGCCATATGTAATACATGATCATATATGACAACACATGAATAAAACTCTACCAACCCTAATGTGATAGATTCGACCAAGGCTAGATTTTTAGGAAAGAAATTTTTGATTACATCATGCTCTTAGATTTAGATAATATGCATGATATCAAGAAGATATAAAGTAGTTTCATCATCATTAGATTTTTCTAGAATTTATTATGACTTTTCAAAGTTCTAGGGTTAGAAACTTTAACGTGATGAACAACTATGATATAAGCCTTGAATCAAGAAACTTGCTAAAGAACATAGGTATGATTAAGAATGAAGATTTGAATTTACCTCTTGAAGATCAATGACAAAGGAAATCCAAGAACTTGTTTTACAATCTTAACACTAAGAGACTTATGAACTTTAGGGTTTTGGAAACAAATGGCAAAAGAAACTAAGTGAAAAGTGAGAGTATGGTATTTATAGAGATAGTGGCTCCATCTTGGGAAGGATCTAGAATTGATGAGTTGTCTTGCTAAAAGGATTCAAATGCAATTTAGTTCTAAGGACCAATTTGCAAAGATTCCAAAAGTTGAAGGACTAGTTTGCAAATTGTCAATAAAGTGTCATGATGATGATTTTGCCACATTTAATGCAAGCTTATCTTGACCAAAGTTGGCTGATTTTTTGAGTCAAATATATGTTAAGACAATTCAAGAATATTTGAGAAGATTATAATAGCTTGAAGAACAAAGTGGAAGAATGTAGAACATTCTAGAATTTTCTTGACTCATCCAACAACAATGAGGGCAGCCATCAATCCTTATGGGATTGCGCATGGGCTGGGTTAGTTTGGGCTTGGTTTCATTTTTGTGGGGCCCACTTGAAGATTTAAACATTAAGCTTGACATAGGAACTTATATAGTTTCAAATAGGCTATATGGAATCAATCCATGAACTAGAAAATTTTGGGCTTCTAAGCCACGACCATTTGAGATTGGGAACAAGGATTCTAGTCCAATTCACTTGAAAAAAACTTAGAAACTAATTTAGGGACAAAAGGGTAATTAACAGAAAGTTCAGGGGCTTAAACGTAAAATTCCTAAATTTTTACTTTAACCCTGAAAAACCTTCTAGACTTAAAAATATGATTCATTCCCTTGAATTATCTCAAAATCCTAAGACAAACCCTCTATCGGCTCTTAGAAACTCCAAAATTCCCTCCGTCGTCTACTTGATTACGTGTTCCGCCCGTACTACGTAAATTATTTTATTTTTTCTGAAAAAATTCTAAAAATACAGAATTGTAGAAAATAGAATACTAAACTTAAGTCTTTCGTTCATGAATTAAAATTAGGTCTCTTGAGCAGTATTATTATACTGTCAATGGAATTCGCTGTCCAGGTTTCACCTGACTTTCCAACCTAAATTTCAATCGTAGCATCCTATGGTCAAGTAGGATTGAGTGGTAAACTCCGTTTATTTAAAATAATATTCTAAAACTCAAATAAATTTATAAACATATTTATATGTATTACTGTTATTAAAAACAGTAAAATACAGGGTGTTACACAATCTGAGTAGCTGGCATATTGTCGTGGTACATTGCAAATATAGTTTACTTTCTACGAAAATAATTTTATATATTTCTACATTATCCAAAAAGTTTTGGTCTAATATAATATTTTTTATTTTCTGGTGTAGCAAGGTTCCAATGAGGAGATACAAATGAGGAGGTTCAAGATGAAGAATTTTGATTTTAATTTTCTCCTTAGATAATTGTTTTGGAATTTTTTTTTGTTAGACTCAAACTTCAAAGTATGCTACTTACATTCTCATGCTTCCATTCCTTGACAGTTAATGGTTGATTTTTTTTAGTATTCTTTTTTATTAAAAGACCCCAATAATTAGTGAGCTAAAAAGTAGTTAAGAGAAAGGAAACCATATTCCAAAAGGACAGGATGGGTGTATGGACTGTGTTTTACGAAGTGGGTTGTGGCTAAAGCCCACAGTCAAAATGATTATGGTATCACCGTCGGACATGCACTTCGTATATGATGTCCATGTAGAACCGCATGATAAATCGAGTATGTCTTGCATAGGGTGAGGGGCGGTAGTAACCTAGAAAATTTAGGACATGGATACAACAATGGCTAAGATAACTCGTTGTGAGGAGTTAAGTCATGGGGATGTTGCTCAAGGACTCTAAGAAACATCTTCCTTGCCTAGTGCAATTGGTCTGTGTTTTTTCTATCCAGATGATAGTGTTTATAACGATTTGTCAACTCTTTCCTAGAATATCGTGAGGGCTGCTAGTATGGAAGCTAAATGTGCTATTTAGGAGCTTGTTTTGAGATCCCACCCAACAGATTCCACCCAGAAGCTAATTTATGGCCAGTGCATGTGATCTAACACAAGACAATTCTAAAATGAGGTAAAGGCAATGACGACAACAAATGAATGATGTATTGATTACATATGCTAATGACCATAGAAAAAGTAATTGGGTTTGGTTAACTTCCCTTAGAGTGACCTAAGCTGTGCGATGAGGGGGAAGTCGTGAGCAATGTGAATCAGGGGAAAAGAATTGCATACACCCTAACAAGCCCTCATGTTGCAGACGGTTATTATTTTATTAAAACTAACCGCTATATTTATGAAAGCAAACATGCATGTTGACATAGCATTGAGGCTTAGGCTAAGTTGCACTACCCTAAAATTACACCACCTAATACATCATCCATGCGGCAATTTGTGGGCCAATAAAATTACCACATGGGTGGTCAAATTTTCAAACCTTGGAGATGTATTGTACAATAGTCAAACCTTTTATTTATTGTATATTATAGTATACTATACGTATATATAGTATTTATATATTTTGCCCAATAAAATAACCAAATTTCTCCAATCGCCTACGCATGTGAAGCTATACCCCTTCGGCTGAAGGCTAAACTCCGTCGCGATGTGGATCTCCGACGTACAGCCGTCTCCCGACGCAGTGCACGGCGCGGCACGAGGAAGCAGAATAATGAGCCATGGCGTGGAGTCGTGACACTGGTTCAGGAAAAGGCCCCTGAAATCGTTCCTGAGCGTGCGACGCAACGCGCCGATGAAGCAGAACAATGAGCAACGGTGTTAATCACGGACGAAGCTCTAACAGCCAGTGATGTAGGAGTCGAAGTCGGATCTTGGGTGGAACCCGGTTCAGGCTGTTCTGGCTGAATCTGAAGGAACAACAGGGAAGACGACGGTGGCGACGGCGTTGAAGCACAGGCTGAGAAGAGAGAGAGAGAGAGACAGGCTGGTGGCTAGCCGTTAACGGCGGGGGTTGACCATCCACGACGGCGGGATGCGGCGGGTGACTGGCAGTGGGTTGAAGATATGGGTTTCCTTCAGACATAATAAATGTGTTCTTTTTGTTTAATTTTTTTACCTAGGGGTATACGGCCAAATACACAAATAAAGTGGTTCATTTTTCAATTGTAATAACCATTAACTGTCAAGGAATGGAAGCATGAGAATGGAAGTAGCATACTTTGAAGTTTGAGTCTGACAAAAAAAAATTCAAAACAATTATCTAAGGAGAAAATTAAAATCAAAATTGTTCATCTTGTGACTCATCATTTGTATCTCCTCATGGGAACCTTGCTGCATAAGAAAATAAAAAATATTATATTAGACCAAAACTTTTTGGATAATGTAGAAATATATATATAATTAATTTCCTAGAAACTAAACTATATTTACAATGTACGAGGACAATATGCCAGCTACTCAGATAGAAGAGAAAGAAATATTATAGGCAAGATAAATGGGTTGCACCCCTTCCACAGTTCTACATCCAAGTAACTATGAAACCTCTGTGTTTCTTTTTTTTTTTTTGGTGTGGAAAAGGCAAATATCATTAAAAGAGTACAAATAGTACTTTTTTCCTTTTTAAACTAAAACTAGCACAAGTAGTACTATAACCACAAATATCATTAAATCTAAAAGTAGTATTTTACGATCCAGTCTAAAGACCAATAGAACCACAACTATAACCATCACAAAATTAGACTAAAACTAATAAAATCAAACACTTGAAAGTACCAACTCTGTAACCAGGATATCCACCAATTTACCCAGCACCAACTAGACACACTTCCTGCCAAATGAGTTCAAGTAAATAATGGAAAAAACACCAATTCGTGAATGAAGAGGTCACCATCAGGACCACAATCAGAACCACACCTATAAGTCTATAACCAAAAAAAAAAAAAGAGACTAAACTATCATTTCTAATATGTTAGTTTTTGAGAATATCAAGAGAAAGTATGGTGTCCAGAAGTTGCTTAGATAGCTAGGCGAACAAAAAGACAAACAAAAAGTTCTTGTTTCTTCTGGTCATTCTAACACAACATAAATCAAGTTAATCAACTGATCCCACACATCTAACTATAATAAGGATATTTTCTTTATGGTTAGTTTCTCTTTCAACAATTTTTAGGATATCAAACTGCTACTACTTGCCTTTCTTTTTTGTTTTTAGATAAGCAACCACAAGACCAACGACAAAAAATATATAACCACAATATAGCAAGATAAAGCTATAGATTAAAACAACAAAGCAAGTAAGGAAAAACAAAAAACAAAGAGAGTAAATCATACACTAAAATAGAGACCAAAAATCATTCCTATTTATTCGCTTGAAGAGATGTGCAGTCTATAAGGTGATGGATCTTGCAAACGAGGACTTGATAGAGTTATTAATTATTAATAGCTTAATTGTTGTGTTCATGATGACTGGTCATCTCCTCTGGTGGCTCTGCAAGAAAATTTTAAAAAAAAATCAGCAATACTAAAGATTAAGAAAAAAGTATAAAGAAAATAGCAAGAACTATGAGAACATATACCGCTTGCCGTGATTCTTCTGAGAATCCAAGAAACTGTAAAAGCCCCGAATCGCAAGAATCGGTGGACACTGACCAGTGTGTCACGCAATGAATTTTTTTATTAGAAGCAGCAGTAATAATGTATTTATAACAGAATAACCACCTTTAACTATAAATCTTCTGCTTGCATTCTTTACTTTAATTAAATTTTTTTAAAAAAAAATTCTTACTATTCAGAGGCCTTTCACTCAACAGCAACCGGTGAAGCTTAGTGGTATTGATGCCATCGTTTTGTTCCCGATGTACATAGTAATTTTTCAGATTGCTGCAGTTGTGGATCAAATGTTCTCGATTTGGGGTGTGCTTCCAATCACCACCCCTACCCACGACTTCGGAAATTATGAAGGGACGCCTACGTTTATGCTCAATAATAGTTTAATTGTTAAAAGTTAGATAGTCTTATGTGTAGATACCCTTTATTTATAGAGATATATAACAACTTATTCAAATTTGTTTATAAGTTGTTGCTAGCAGTTTCCATTATCCCAAGATTCACGGGTATTCAATATATTTATCCCCTTACACTTTGCAAGGGTGTTCACGGATCAATTTAAAAAGAATTTTGAGGTAAAAAGTCATCCGACCAAAAAATTAAAACAATATGCAGTTCGGTTCAATTTGGATTACTTCTTTTCAAAAATCCAATCTGATCCGATTAAATGTGATTTGGATTGGATAGGATGACTCATTTTTTACCAATATAATAATTAAAAATAAGTCAAATAGCACTATTCGATATAACATATAACATACTAAAAATTAAAATTTTACGAGCTAACAAGTATTAATTTCATGTTTAGAACATTAAACGTAGTGGAAAATTACTTTAAATCAAATTAATAAGTATTATTATCAAAATAAATTTAATTAAAATTAAAACATCAATAATACAAAAAGGTAGAATAAATATATAATGAATTTTATGTATGCGGTTTGATTTGTTTTGACTCGGTTTCAAATAAAGGATCCGATATCTGATCTGATCGGTTTTTACAAACCAATTTCCAAAAAAATCCAATAAATATGAGTACTTTGCATGGCTGGATTAGATATCCATCCGTAAAAAAAATTATTATGTATGGATTAGATGGTTTCTATTAGATGGATCACGAATGAATTAGATTTTTTTATAAATTTTTAATGAATTAATCATGATGGATTAAAGGATTTTTTTTTTGATCCATCCATCATAACCTGATAAAATTTATCTAATACATCCATTTGCCACCCTTGAATAACTTTCCACAAAACCGTATGTACTGGCCGAGGAGTAAAACCCGGTCACCGAGCTTGGATACCCGATCCAACCAAGGTGGGAAGGATAAAATATCGATATTATCTTTATTAATCCTGATATTATCTCAAACAACCTTATCCGATTAGAAGAGATAATATCCCTTAAATTAAGGGATAAGATATTGATATTATCCTTAAATAATCCTAATATTATCTCAAATAACCTTATCCAGTTAAGAGATCAATTTAAGATATTATCTTAATCAATCCTGATATTATCTCACACAACCTTATCCGGTTAAAAGAGATAATATCCCTTAAATTAAGGAAATCACATCTCAAAGAAGATTTAAGAGATAAAAGGAGATAAATCCAGATCTCTTAAAGATATGGTGATCCTATTATAAAAGGAGGAGAATCCAAGAGAGAGACTCACTTTTTACTGTCCCGGTGACTCTCCCTTAAGCGTATTAGAGAAACTAGCTCGACCAAGAAACTATTGAAGAGTCCTTGCTCGCAGGTATTCATCGGATACAAGATTAGGGGATCGAGATCACCGTATGGCTAAGGGTTGAACCTAGAACTACGTCTGGCTTTGATTCTCCCTGGGATATGTAGGATCGGAATACAATATTCTGTAAAGCCATAATCTAAAACAACCCCCCATTGTTCACTCTTGGTTTGACGTTCTACGTCGAGATTCCGGCAAGTCGGATCTCGGCAGGAACATCGTATCTTTAGCTCACAATTTTCAATCCCATATCTTCCTCCTTGGTTCTAGCTATAACTGTTCCAATGCTTTTTCTCCATACTCCTAGGAAGTTTAAAGCTTTGTTATATTTTAACTCACATCCCTCGTTTGTAAGCTACCATTATGGCTTGTTAATTAATGTCAAAATTTTTGCTGTAAAAAAATGTCTAATTTTTTACTAACAAAAAATACAACTTCTGATCTAGTTGTAAGCACTCCATCCAACCACATCATACCTCCCATGAATATGTATGCCTGGATGGTACAGTTAGACCTAACTGATATATATATATATATATATATATATATATATATAAAATTATTGAAAAGAATAATTAAATTTTATTTAATTTTTTAAAGAATGCTATTTAGTGCAAATAGTAGTTGCACGGATACATTTCAATCAATGAATAAAAATGGTTAGACCAAAATCACATAAAGAAGAAAACCGATGAGAATAAAATGGAGAGTTCGTCCAAACATTACCAAAATCCGTTCGGCTTACGTACCAATTATATTTTCCAAATCTTTTTTGCGTCACAAACTAAACAAGAATTTTACAAAGCGAAGAGATACTAGCTAATATCATAATATAGTAACCACAACCAATGGGAGGTTGATAGAAGAAGTGAAGACCATGAGCCTTTGAATGAGAGTGATTTTCCAGCCTACAACACAATTTTCTTGGAGAGGATATGCGTAATTTTTTTTGTGTGTGTTTGTGTGTATGCCCGCTTGAAGGTGTGGGTGATTCTAACCTCCCAAGATTTACATACATCTGAATGGATTTTATAAACTAGATGTATGTAATATTTATTTTGGATTTTTTGAAATTGTGAAAATGTAGGTTTCATATCTTTTTGACTAAATTATACTTTTGGTCCTTTATCTTTATTTTAAGTTTCAATTTGGTCCTTTTTTTATTTTTTGTTCCTTTTTGGTCTGTTATCTTTATTTTAGGTTTTAATGTGGTCCATTCTGTTTAGAATGTGGTACAAAGAGGACCAAATTGATATATTTTTAGTAAAATAAGGGACCAATTTGAAATAAAAATAAAATAAAGGAGGGACCATTTTGAAACTAAAAAAGGGACCACATTGGTTTAACTTTTGCAAAATAAGGAACCATTTCGGAGCAAAAAATAAAAGAAGGACCACATTGGTATAACTTTGAAAAATAAGGGACTAATTTGGAACAAAAAATAAAAAAAGGGACTAAATTAAAACCTAAAATAAAGATAAGGGACCAAAAGTATAATTTAGCCTATCTTTTTAACAAAGTTAAACTAAAAATAATAAATGGTAAAGTTTGTTACTGTTTTCTTGTTGATACTTGAGAAGATGTAAATAAACTATTATTTATTACTTAACATCAATGTAAAAACATCTAACACGATCTGGTGGGCCATCAGCCCAAATCAAAGTGTCAACCAAAGACAAAATTTACCAGGCCGACTAATGAGCAGCAGAAACCCTCTCTGACCACAAAACTAATTAAGAATACCCTTTAAAACTGATAGAGAAGAATTCTTGATTGATTGTCACAATAAAAATATTTTACGTTGATAATATATAATAAGTAAATATTATTATAAAAAAGTAAAAAAAAAATAACAATAAGATGACAATTCATGATTTGATTAATAATAATATTGTTTAAGCCAGACAAAAAGTTGTAAAAGTATATTTATCAGATTGAGTCGATTAGGCCAACGAGTGATCTAATTAACATGATGATATCGTATATATAATTATAAATTTAATACACACATGTCACATATGCACATCTATGAAATATAAATTTTTCTCATAAGTCATAACATAAACTACTAATAAAAACATGTATAATAAAATACACAAGATTAGCTTATAATAAAAATACACAAAATTAAAGGATAACAAACATATCTCAAATCATAAATCATTATAGAAATAATTAAGAATTAAAGTATATGTAGTCAATACCTGACTATCACATCTCGAATATAATGCTACAACTCAAAATTGTAACTCGAAAAAAAAAATACTTATAAGGAATTCGTTTATATTAGTGTAAGTTATTTTTCACTTACACTCAATCTCAATCGTTGATTTATTTTAATTCAATGGTATATACTATTCAAATCACAATTATCGTTGGATAGAATTAAAATCAACAATTTGAATTTAATGTAAGTGAAAAATGATTTATACAATGACGTTAAGTGATACCCCCTCTCTATCTCTTTATATATATATATATATATAAAGTCAAATGGTAGATGTACTCCCCATCGCTTTTCCAAGTTCAAACCTGGGTTAAATTCCCTTTTAGTACATTTTAGGATAAATATTTAAAAAAAATTATTAAGACTTGGTTTAAAGCGGTCAAATGGTTTTTCGTCGATTTTGATTAGTTTAACTCGGTTTGACCATGCAAACGATTTAATTACCTAAACATAACCGAACAAGAGGTCAAGAGGCCAGTTCTTGATTTTTCTCAATCATGTCGACCAATTCGATCCGATTTTGAAAATATTGATTAATAATATAAAAAATGTTTATATTGACTTCATAATAGGGATGAGAATAGGCCAGGCCGCCCGACAGAGGTCTATGACCTAGCCTGTTTAAAGCCTGGCCTGACCTCTTTAATTAAAAGGTCAGGTCTAGGCTTTTTAAAAAGCCTCTTTAGATAAATGGGCCAGGCTTATGCTTATTAAAAAGTCTTTAAAGCCTAATAGGCCAACCTATTTAATATATAATTAATGTTATTTTAATTAAATATATATAATATAATATATTAATAGAATATAATATATAATTTAATAGATTAATATATTAATTTTAAAAATTTAATTTTATTCCTAAATTGCTAATCATGTTGAAACCCTCTTTTTACAAAACCCTCGTTCAATATAGGTTGTGACTGCCGTCACTCGCATTGTTTCACACCCCACTATCTCATTTAAGCAGAAAGCACCAGCGATGAGGGAGGCTCAACAAGCGGTACGACGGAGACAGGGAAAACGTGGCAGCTGACCTCAGTGCGACTGGGTGTTGGTCGGGGCTGAAAGGCAATCTGCAGATCTAGTTCGAGCTTGTGGCGGATGACGGCAAGGCGAACAACGTTCAGCGGAGCGTGGTGCTGTTGGTCGTGGCTGAGCAGCGCGGCAGAGTGTGGTGTTGTTGGTCATGGCTGAGCGGCACGGCGGACTTTGGGTAGGGGTGGTGATTGGAAGCACACCCCAATTTGACAACATCTGATCCACAATTGCAGGAATCTGAAAAATTATTATGTACATCGAGAACAAAATGATGGCATTAATACGATTGAGCTTCACCGGTTGTTGTTGAGTGAAAGGCCTCTGAATAGTAAGAATTTTTTTTAATTAATTAAAAATACTGATCGGGAGCCATGAGCAATACAACTTAATAGTAGGAATTTTTTTAAAAAAAATTAATTAATGTAAAGAATGCAAGCAGAAGATTTATAGTTAAAGGTGGTTATTCTGTTATAAATACATTATTACTGCTGCTTCTAATAAAAAAATTCATTACTGCTCCAGTCATTCACTCGATCTCCTCCTCGTTCTCTTCCCATTCCCATTATTTGTTTGTAATCCATTTCTCTCCGAGATATACTACTTGCCTTTATGGAAAATCTTGGAGAAATCCATTTCTCACATCCTTGCCTTTTCAATCGCAACTTGGTATTGACTGTTGCAGTAAGGTCTGAGGCCACTTTTGCTCAGAGATTGTTCTTGCATTTCGTAGAGAGCATTGGGGTCCCTTTTGACCCTGTATTCCTTGAAAGGGATATACAAATCATCGTACGATTGGGATACAGAATTAACGGAGAAATATTTTCTATCTATGAACTTCTACTACATCCCTACTTGCCTCCGGACTTGCGTGACACACTGGTAGCAGTTCACCGATTCTTGCGATTTGAGACTTTTATAGTTTCTTGGATTCTTAGAAGAATCACGGCAAGCGGTATATGTTTTCATAGTTCTTTCTATTTTCTTTATACTTTTTTCGTAATTTCTTTAGTATTGCTGAATTTTTATTGTTTTCTAAATTTTCTTGCAGAGCCGCCAGATGAGATGACCGGTCATCATGAACACGACAATCAAGCTATTAATAATTAATACAATATCAAGTCCTCGTTTGCAAGACTCTTCAAGCGAATAAATAGGAATGATTTTTGGTCTCTATTTTAGTGTATGATTTACTCTCTTTGTTTTTTTTTTCCTTACTTGCTTTGTTTATCTTGCTATATTTGGTTGCTTATCTAAAAACAAAAAAGAAAGGCAAGTAGTAGCAGTTTGATATCCTAAAAATTGTTGAAAGAGAAACTAACCATAATGAAAATCTCCTAATTATAGTTAGATCTGTGGGATCAGTTGATTAACTTGATTTATGTTGTGTTAGAATGACCAGAAGAAGCAAGAACTTTTTGTTTGAATTTTTGTTCTCCTAGCTATCTAAGCAACTTCTGGACACCATACTTTCTCTTGATATTCTCAGAAACTAACATATTAGAAATGATAGTTTAGTCTCTCTTTTTTTGGTTATAGACTTATAGGTGTGGTTTTGATTGTGGTCCTGATGGTGACCTCTTCATTCACGAATTGGTGTTTTGTCCATTATTTGCTTGAACTCATTTGGCAGGAAGTGTGTCTTTTTGGTGCTGGGTAAATTGGTGGATATCCTGGTTACAGAGTTGGTACTTTCAAGTGTTTGATTTTACTGGTTTTAGTCTAATTCTGTGTTGGTTATAGTTGTGGTTCTATTGGTCTTTAGACTGGATCGTAAAATACTACTTTTAGATTTAATGATATTTGTGGTTATAGTACTACTTGTGCTAGTTTTAGTTTAAAAAGGAAAAAAGTACTACATGTACTCTTTTAATGATATTTTCCTTTTCCACACACAAAAAAAAGAAACACAAAGATTTCATAGTTACTTGGATGTAGAACTGTGGAAGGGGTGCAACCCATGTATCTTGCCTATAATATTCCTTTCTCTTCTATCTGAGTACCTGGCATATTGTCGTCGTACATTGCAAATATAGTTTAGTTTCTAGGAAATTAATTATATAAATTTCTACATTATTCAAAAAGTTTTGGTATAATATAATATTTTTATTTTCTTATGCAGCAAGGTTCCAATGAGGAGATACAAATGAGGAGTCACAAGATGAAGAATTTTGATTTTAATTTTATCCTTAGATAATTGTTTTGAATTTTTTTTTTGTTAGACTCAAACTTCCAAGTAGGCTACTTCCATTCTCATGCTTCCATTCCTTGATAGTTAATGGTTGATTTTTTTTAGTATTCTTTTTTATTAAAAGACCCCAATAATTGGTGAGCTAAAAGTAGTTAAGAGAAAGGAAACCATATTCCAAAAGGACAGGATGGGTGTATGGACTGTGTTTTACGAAGTGGGTTGTGGCTAAAGCCCACAGTCAAAATGATTATGGTATCACCGTCGGACATGCACTTCGTATATGATGTGCATGTAGAACCGCATGATAAATCGAGTATGTCTTGCATAGGGTGAGAGGCGGTAGTAACCTAGAAAATTTAGGACATGGATACACACTAGTGCAAAATATACCTTTTACATCGGAGTTTTAACATCGGTTTTAAGTAAACCAATGTGGAAAAGGAGGCGGTGGCATTTTTGAAATTAAATCGAAAATTTTAAACATCGGTTTTCCTCATAACCGATGTTGTAAAGTTTTAAACATCGGTTTATTTTAAACCGATGTTGAAAATTGAACCAAAAATAAAAAATTAAAAACTGCATACTTTAACACATCGGTTTTAGGGTAACCGATGTGTAAATGTGTAAGTTTACACATCGGTTTTTTCTAAAACCGATGTGGAAAAACGAATAAAAATAATAAGGAAATAAATAATATAATTTTAAACATCGGTTATAGATAACCGATGTGTGAAAGTTTACTACATCGGTTTTCTTTTAACCGATGTGTATTGTTATCTACATTTTTAATTCCCTCTTCCTCCCTTTTCATTTTCGCGCTGAGACCTTTTCATCTGAGCTCACTCTCCCTCCCTAGCTTACACCAACAGCGGCGACCTCTAACCCTAGCCTATAAACTGCGAGCCAGAGAACGGCCAGAGAACCACTGCGAGCCAGAGAACGACCATCCACGAGCTACCCTCCTCCTCCCTTAGGTATGCGTCTCTCTCTCTCTCTCTCTCTCTCTTTCTATCTCTCTCTTCCTTGTGAATTTCCTTTTACTATGTTCAAGCTAGCTTCCGTCATTCATGGTTCACTCCTCCCGACTGCCAACTGCCTCCGTCATTCATGGTTCACTCCTCCTCATTTTCCATCTCTACATTTGGTTGCAAAAATTCGTTTTCGTGTTCTGCCAAAATTCTGAGTAAGCACTGAGTGAAGAAGATAAATGATGCATTTGAGGTATTTGCTAAAACACCTCGCCCACCTGAACAATTTCCACTGTTAAATACTAGCTCTTCCAAGGCTTGACAGAACACCTAGCCCACCTGAAGCCCACCTGAACACTTTATCGACTTTGCAATTCCTAGATACATACCCATGCAACATTTCTTGATGTGATGACATTTCACCACATGTGTATATGATTTATACGATTCATTCTTGCTGCTTCTGAGAAATATCTTTCTTCTAATTGGCAATCATGAGTTTCTTCTTATTACTGATATTTCCATCTGTTGGTTATGAAATACCATGTGCTATTATTCTTTTATGATAGCTGATAGGAGAGAAGATTAGTAGAAATTGTATTTGGTTAAATAAGCAAAATATTCTCAAAGATAGTAAATGTTGCCAAATGGATTGATACATTGACAAAAGGCACTCACATGTTTTTTTTTCCTGCTGTGGATGTTGGAATACATTCTGCTTTTGGTATTGGTACATGAAAACAACTATTTTGGAATTCATGTCAAGCTTCAAAACATTATGAAATGTAAAGGAAATGGGTTTTTAATGGAAGTATTGTGTTAATTAACATGTTTGAGGGAAACAAAATTAAGAATATGTATCTGGCTCATGTTCAGATTCATGTATACATGCTACTCGTAATGATCACCAAGAAGGGTTATGGGAGAACTTTACTAATTGACCACAAAGTAAGTTTAGTTTGATATTACCATCAAGTTTGGCATATTATATGTTTACGTTGATATTTATAAGTTATGTTTATGTACGTTGATCGATATTTATAAGTTATGTTTGATATTTATCCTGACATACTAACAAGTTTTTTTTGTTTTGTGTTTAAACAGGTATACATGGTTGATCATGAGGATATCCCTCCTTCATGCAGCGGGTCATACACCCCGTCTACCGGTAGAAAGGGTAGACGTGCCACACGGATGAGGAATTTGACTGCCAACCGTGGGTCAAATCAAAGGATAAGAGTAGACTTTGATAATAACCTCAATCCTATTGGGCCAATGGAAGATCAGTTTAACAGTTTTGTGGCGACCCTTGCTAGAACAGGCCCGGTATACTCATTGATAGGTGGAGAGATGTACCGGCGGACGTGAAGGAGCAGATATGGGAGAGTATTCTGGTATCTATACTTCTACGTCCTGTGTTTGTCTGTATCTACTTTATTTTTATCTTAATAATATCATACAGTAATTCGTTGATTCTTTTGGTCTTAATGTAGTTGACCTTTGACATACCGGATACATACGTTATGAAGAAGCGTTTGCTAAAGTATGCTGGAGAGCGTTGGAGGGCTTTTAAGGCCGACCTGGGCAGATACTATGTATTCAATCCAAAAAGTAAAAAGAACCCACTTGAGGTGTATCCGTTTCTTGACAAGGCGACGTGGGATCGCTTTGTTCAGAGCCGACATGATCCCAGCTTTCAGGTTAACTTATTTGATTTGTCTCTAAATTTATGTAATTGCATTAATTTCATTTACTTATGTAATTTAATTGTCTTTTATTTATAACAGGAGAAGAGGAAAAAGGGGCAGGAAAACCAAAGCAAGAATGTCTACCCCCATGTCATGTCTCGTGGGGGATATAA
This sequence comes from Sophora flavescens, assembly GCA_030762895.1. NCBI lineage: Eukaryota > Viridiplantae > Streptophyta > Magnoliopsida > Fabales > Fabaceae > Sophora > Sophora flavescens. The sequence goes on from CM061062.1 coordinate 223,881,059, forward strand.
AAAGCTTGTTCAGAAAATGGTTGAAGAGGAAAAGAAAGCACGTCAGGAAGCAAAGATCTCAAAGGGATCCTAATGTTGAAAATCTTCCAGAGGTTGTTGATCCACCTCCACCCCCACGCCATCGTTCATGGAAGAGGGGCCGACAAAGAAAAACGGGACAATATACATCCGAGGAGGCCCGCCAAGTAGCTGAGAAGATTGTAAGTATAGTTTGTTGTAATTGTCATTTTAAGATTGTTACCGAATTGTAATGTGACCATATTTTATATGATAGGATGCCTTGGATGATCAGCTAACCCAAGGAACCTTTGTTCCTAGAGGACGCGATGATATCTTATCTACTGCCATCGGTAAACCAGACCACCCGGGCCATGTCATTGGTGTTGGATGGGGAGTCGCCATTCGCCAATACCATGTTCATCTTCACACCAATGCCACAGGGATGTTGAAGCAGATAGAGCACGACTAAAACAGGAGATTGCAGTTGAGCTTCGACAGGAGATGGCCGAGCAGTTTGCCCAGCAAATGGCAATATTGACTTCTATGTCCCAGCAGATGACAGCCGGTGTCCAACCCTCTATCCAACCCTCTGTCCATGTGAGCACTAAGGGCTCATGTGATCCTCCTCATCATCCTGAAAATGATGATGATGGTGATGATGATGGTGATGATGATGATGATGATGATGATGAGGAGGAGGAGGAGGACGACCCTAATAGGTGTGAGCTGTATGTTGATGATCATCATCATCGCCGCTTAGTGGCATTGGATAGGGCACATAATAACTTAGGTAATACCATACACCATCGATTATTACCGGATTATCAGCTGAGGGTCGTTGTTGAGATTATTCGAGATGCTGATGCTCGAGTCCCTGTGCCCACTGAGGAGGTTCAAATAGTGGGTCAGGCCCCCGGTAACTTCATCCTCTGGCCAAGAATACTGGTAAACTTTCTTGTTGCATCTGAGGTATTCGGTTAGTTGTGTTTTTCTATATTCATAGTTGAAATAATTTATTATTGTTTAAAGATAATGCTTTATTTTTATTCGTTATAGGATGTTGGAAATGATATTGTGCCTAAAAGGTCGGATCTAGGAAGACCAGAGATGTCCCGCTCTGCCAAGGTATTCATTTGACCATTTAGTTAATAACGAATTAAATAACTTAATTATCCGTGATTACTAATATATATCTATGTTGTTTAGGGGATCGACAAAGGGGCACCTGGCCATGGTGATGTTTTTAAAGTTCTGGCTATACAGGTTGTCACCATGGAGAATGACGCAGCCTTGGTAAGGTTGGAACATGATGCCAGCCCCGTGAATCTGTATATACCAAAGAAGGAACTTATGGAGATGGTACTCAATAAAGAAATGGCCAGTTCTGCACACATATCGTTTTGGTGCACGTAAGTACATTTTATTTATAAGTTAAGTATGTAATTAATTTTTAAATACTATGATAATTAACATGTTTTTCCAATATATTAGGTATCTGCATCGTATGTTAGTCGATCAGGGTAACCTCGCCCTTTATGGGTTCATTGACCCCATGTTCATTCAGGGTGATGTTCTCCTAGCATCGGAAGACCCGGTCACTACCATACGTGATATACTTGCCCGAGACGATCATCAATTCTATCTTGCGCCTTATCTCAATAAGTAAGTACCGGTTATTTAAGTATAACTATATATGACTTAGTCACTAACTGTTCCGCAAATACAGCAAGCATTGGCAACTGTTGCTCTTGTACCCACGAATGAACGTCGTGGTCTTCTTCTGCTCATTGGGAAATAAGCCGGCGAATCAACTGAAGACGATCATCGAAACGTAAGCATTAAAATACTTTATAATCAGTAATGCAGTTGTTTTAATTATCTGAAATCTATTAGATATACTTTAATTAATGTTTTTGTCATGATAGGTCTATTAATGCAACCCACATGTTGCGTGGTGAAAGGCGTACTCGGGCTATCAGATGGATTATTCCCAGCGTAAGATATTTATTAGTTCAAATGCATCAAATGCAGTTGGTACAATAATTGATTTCTATTTTATTTAATTCTTCATATTCTAATTGGGTTTCATTTGTACGTAGTCACGTATACAACGTGGGTCATGGGAATGTGGCTACTATGTGATGCAGTGGATGTTGGAAATTATCTCCTCCGGGATCACTGAAAGATGGCACGAGGTAAATGTTAATTGACACAATTAGAAGTAATAGTATAGATTCGTTATATGTTTCATGTTAGTTTATTACTTAAAAGATATAATCTTTTGTCCAATTAAACTTGCAGATATTCAACAATCCAACTCCATTATCTGATTCTGACATCAACAACATAAAGAGGCGTTGGGCAACTTTCTTTCTTGAAGTGTACCAACCATAGTTTGTATATATGTAGTTAGTTTAAAAACTTATCATGTACTAGCTATTACTTTTGACTGATTATAAGTATTTTTATATGAATTGTTCGTAATAAATTCAATATATGTTAGTTGTGTTGAGAATATTTACAGTATGTTATTCTGGTATATATTGATCTGCATTACTGAAACAGGGGGGAAGGAATGATAGAAATGTAAATAATAGGGAAAAAAATGAGACTTTACACATCGGTTTTATTAAAACCGATGTGGAAATTTCATTTTACACATCGGTTTTCATTAAAACCGATGTGGAAAGTGAAATTTCACAATAGGATACGAATTGACAAATTAATTTTCCACATCGGTTAAGTGTTAACCGCTGTATAAAATATTATACACATCGGTTATAAAACCGATGTGTAAAGTGCCAATATTGGTACATCAGTCGTTTCAACATCAGTTTTAAAACCGATGTGTAAAGTCAAAAATAACCGATGTGGAATCCCTTTTCTGCACTAGTGACAAAAATGGCTAAGATAACTAGTTGTGAGGAGTTAAGTCATGGGGATGTTGCTCAAGGATTCTAAGAAACATCTTCCTTGCCTAGTGCAATTGGTCTGTGTTTTTTCTATCCAGATGATAGTGTTTATAAGGAGTTGTCTATTCTTTCCTAGAATATCATGAGGGCTTCTAGTATGGAAGCTAAATGTGCTATTTAGGAGCTTGTTTTGAGATCCCTCCCAACAGATCCACCCAGAAGCTAATTTATGGCCAGTGCATGTGATCTAACACAAGACAATTCCAAAATGAGGTAAATTCAATGACGACAACAAATGAATGATGTATTGATTACATATGCTAATGACCATAGAAATGGATTAAGGCTAAACAACAAAGTTGCTTAGGTCATGGATTAATGATCCTAAGGTACTTAAGGAAATGGATTAAGGCTAAACAACAAAGTTAAGAATCAAAACCATCCTAATCCTCTAAATGGTAGATTCGGTCAACACAAGAACATAGGGTTAGGGTTTTTAGTTTAATGAATCAACTAGGATTCAACAAGTATACAAGTGTGTATGATGAAAGACATGATCATACATCAAAAGCAAGAACAAAAAGTCCATCCATCCTTTCCTCTAGGATTCGGCCAAGATGGGTTTCAAGAGAAGAAAATTTTTGATCATCACATGCTCTTAGATACATACAGTATACATGATTATAAGAACATAGGAAGTGGTTTCAACATCATGAGATTTTTCTAGAATTTGTTATGAATTTTCAAAGTGCTAGATCTAGAAACTTAAAAGTGATGAACACAGATGAAATAGACTTTGAATCATGAAACTTATTGAAACACATAGACATGATTAGGAAAGGAGAATATGATTCACCTCTTGAAGATCAAAAACAAGTGAAAATACAAGGACTTGCTTCACAAAATCAAGCTTTTGTGTTCTAGCGTTCTTGAAAAGTTTAGAGCAGTTTCGGTAATTTGGACATATCTCTCAATATACTTATCCATTTTTGATGTTCTTTATGTCGTTGGAAAGAAGAGAGAAAGAGGAACAACTTTAATTTAGAAAGTTTTCAGAGATTGATAACAGAAAATGGTCAGAATCGCTAGGCAAAAATCTGATGAATATGAACACTTATGGTTGTTCTTGAAGTTCTTAAGAAAACATTGAGTTTGGAGGAAGGAGATGACATGAAGAAATGAAGAAATTTGCAAAAATGTGTTGCTAAAGAGGGGGAGCCTTGGGTTTTAGGGACAATTTGGTCAAGAATTACAATGGCATGGCTTGAAAAATTCATGAAGAGCCAAGGGTAAAATCGTCATTTCCAGGTAAAATATTCCTTTGTCATAAATGCTCCATTATGGCCATTATGACGCGGATAGGATCGTCATAAATGCCTGTCACATCAGTCAAATCCGTCACCTCAGCCCCGTTGCTGACTCCCTGGTTCATTTGATGCAGGTTTTTCCTAGAGATATCTCGATGTATTCGCCTGCAGCAAATATAATATTTTAATTTTTACGCTAAATTTTTCAAAACTTCCAGTATCGTAGTAATTCGATTAAAACATTTTCCATCTCGTTCATGAATTAAAATTAGGTTTTCTGAGCAGTAAACTTTTACTGTCAGTGAAAACGCAGACCGGGTTCCGTCTGAATTTTCAACCCAAGATTTCATTGTAACCCTATAATATAAAGCATGATATAGAAATGATAGTGGTTTACCCAAAATCATTTTGAGTCTCGGATAAAAATATATATGTTTATATATTTATTACCGATATTAGGAAACAGCGAAAATCGAGGTATTACATTACTACCCCACTTAAAAAAATTTCGTCCTCGAAATTTCATGACTCGAAACTGAATAGGATCTCTTTAGACCAAAATAATACTCTCACAAGAAAGTATATAAAAGAATTTCATTAATCTGATAAGAATACAAGAATATTATGTACATAAAGATTCTTTAAAAAATTCAGGGAAGTAAAAATGTATGATCGGTACATATTTACAAACTTGAATCTAAGAAAGTTTCTTCCCTCACAAGAATTTCCTTGCCAACAATTTAAAAGAACTATGGTCCGTCAAGAATTCAGACTGAATCACTTTCTACCAAACGTAAAAGTGACTAGAGCAAGTCTCATTTGAGAAACTAGTTTTGTCCAGATAGGATAGTCTAAACATATAGAATTCCACCATGAAGTTTAAAAGAAACAGATAATTTCAACATATCCACATACAATCCATCGAAACAAGTATGAATTGTACCCGAATTAAAATAGTATAGTGATAAGCCGTTGGCTCATCTAGTTTTATGACTAGTATGACCATGGTTTTTTGCTAATTATATCCCGTTTTCGCCCAAATTAGACTTAATTGTCCTAAAGCAACATTTTGAGTCTCTAAAGTATTTTTAGGTTAATTTATTTGATTTGGAGTCGAAATAAAGCACTTACTGCTATTTCTTGTTTTCAGGTTAATAAAGAGAAGCAATTCTGGGAGTTTTCGCCCTGCGAGAGACTACTCGCCTCGCGAGCCTGAAGACCATCACCAGCAGCAACAGTCACCCTCTCTGGCTCACCTCACGAAGCATATATCACCTCGCGAGAAATCCAAACACTGAAGGACTGTTCATAATATTCGCCTCGCGAATCATGTTTCGCCTTGCGAGCGACCGCAACCCAGAATCTGTATTTATAGTCTGTTTAGGGCAGAACTGGATCATCTTCTAATCTTCTTTTCTTTTAGGACGACTGCGAATTTAGGGTTATTATTTTGTGTTTCTTTTGTAATGGAGAACTAGTCTCCTTGATCGATCTACTGTAATCGGTTCGCACTGCCGCTTGAGGTTCTATAATTCCTAATCTCATTGCTTTTCTCTTTCAATATTTGTTCTATATATTCTGTTTGCTTAATTCAGTTTGTATGGAATATATATTGATTTGTTTCGATGATTGTGTGTTCCCAAACTTAATCGTGTTTGCTTAATTCGCGTGTGTTCAATTCGTGTTTGCTTAATTCACGAAGTGCTTAATCCGTTTGCTTAATTCGGAATTAGGAACATATGTCTCGTAGCATCGGTTTCACTTGTTAATTGATGTTACAATCAAAAGGGGATTAGAATCCGCTTAGGGCTTGGATTTATATGAACCGATGATAGTGGAAAACCGAAAGCAGTAGGTTGATCGCTTAGCTTATTTGATAATTATTAGTTTGCATTATTTTCTGCTTTGTTTTCTTTATTTAATTTCAAATCCAAAACCCCCCCAAAACTGACTTTTCTGTTGACAACAACCCAAGAGTCCTTGTGAGACGATACTCGAGTTGTCGCACTTTCCCTATCTACATGTTTTTACAAACCGCTCGCTTTTTGACGCGTGCGCGACAACGTGTTATATAGTTAAGAGGTTACCGTCATGGTTTGAAGTCTTAGCTCCCCACACACTATATACTCTACCCGCAGTCTTTGGCCTGACAACATTGGTGTTATTGACAGCCGATTCATGCCTTGGCGTATTGCATTCCTTCGATATGTGTCCCACTTGACCAAATCAGTTAGGCCACCACCAGAAAATGAATTCCTTACTTACTTATTAACACAAATTACTTCTAAGAAGTAATTCAAACAAAACTTAACTAAGAAAACACAACGTCAACACAACAGACCTATTTCCCAAAGATCCCGAAAGACTCGACCAGCTCTGATACCACTAATGTGACACCCTAACTCGGGTCATCACATGGTTACCCGTTTGCAGAAATAAAACTTAATTTGCTGGATGCTTTCGGAAAATAATGTTTTCTCAACGTTCATCTTTTCAAAATATGATGATAAATTTTTTTTCTTTTAACCTCATAACAACAACAACGTAATCAAATCACACTTAAATACACAATGCATATAAGTCATACAACTATACTGCCTCATATGTTTTCACACCTAAATCATAATCAATTTTATCCTCAAAACACAATATATCATAATAGGACCTAAGCTGGTCGTAACTAACAGACACTACAACCGATAGAAGCAGCAACAACATGCCTTGAACTAGATAGCCTTCTTCTTCTTGTAGGGATCATACCCCTTGTGTGACTCTGATATGTTTGTAAGGGTGAGACGCCAATATATGGATTTATCACAATAACTAAATGCGCAACACAAAAGAAGGAACACACACATATACATGTTTATAACAACATAAGCATTCGTATTATAGCATATCGATTATCAATGGGTTTCACACCCCAAACATCAACGTTGGAAAACTATGCATGAACACTTCAATACATCATCTAAACATTCACACCTAATCTCATGGGATATCTCCAACCTCGTGATGAGTTGATCAGAATCGATAGTTACCGGCACACAGCCACAGGCCTACAGCCAAAACCCATCACACACTGTCCAACATCGTGGCACAGAGTGCTAACAACATAGATGGGGCCTCATTGTCCACCAGGTACAATAAGAACATCATTGGTATGATCTACCATGACGCCGCAAGATAATCACTTGTATAAAACCCATCACACACTGTCCAACATCGTGGCAGAGTGCTAACAACGTAGATGGGGCCTCATTATCCACTCGGCACAATAAGAACATCGTTGGTATGATCTACCATGACGCCGCAAGATAATCACTCGTTTGATCATGGCACGTCTGCCAAATGCATGCAAGAAAAAGATTTTATTCTCAACACTTTTCATTGTGTTATATCTTTATTTGTCAAAGCTCTCAAAAGCTTACGACTTATCGTCGTTTTAAACATCTAAGCTCTCAAAAGCTTACGACTTATCATCGTTTTAAACATCTTTACAACTTTTATTAACAACATAGGACCTCAAAGTCCGAGTGCTCAATCACGAAGCCCCTAGACCTTGCAATGGGTCTTAGGTTCGTGGTAATAGAAAACATCTCAAAATGTTTTAACTTCTTTAAGTAGATACCCAATCCACAACACAACGAACCTTAATACCCCGACGTCTCGGTTATTAAGTTCCATATCATCGTTTTACATCATTTTTGTCTGTGAAAAACAAATCCAAAATAAGACAATGTCATAAGAACACTAGTACCCCGACATCTCGGTTACTAAGTTCTATATCGTCCTTTACGTCATTAAGTAAAACTCATTTACCGAAAATCCTTTCTACTTGAAATTCGTTTATAGAACGTCAAATCATCAAGAACTCTTTTACTGAAACTTCAACTCTAAAAAGAATTAAATCAATTCAGATTAAATCTCTTCTTAAATTAAGTACTGCTGTTTTTAAACTTTCACCATAAATAATTTCGAAACTTGCCGTCGTTTATCATTTTCCAAGAAACCGTTTTTAAGTCAAACTTTCACTTTTTTTTTAAATAATAAAAAAAATAATTTTTTATATTATTATTATTATTATTATTTTAATAAGGTATTTTCGAATATTAATTTCACTAAATAACTTTTTATAATATTTCGGAATTTCTTACGTAAAAATTAGCAGTATAAAAAAATTTCACGGTTACGCTCTCACCGTGACTCATAAATTTCTTTTACACTAATAAATCATTAAAATAATAATATTTCTCAAACTCATTTTTTTTCCAAAACAATATTTTCCACCACTATTATATTCCAACATTCCCCATAAAACGTTGAGTATAATTTTTCACAACTTATTAAAGCTTTTATCTGATTAATCGGTTGTGCACTGACCACTGTCAGGCCTCTCAAACAACATTCAGTAACATCAACAGAATTATATCACCAGGTAGATCATGCATCATAGCAATATAGTATACTACTGCAAATAATTAAATAAGTTAAAAGCAGATCAATCACCGATACACAGATAAACAACACAACGTAAACAACATAAACAAATAACCACAACCACATATAAATCATATCAACCACACTAAAAACAAATAGTTATTGAGAAAATCCCTCAGGTAAGCTCCCCTTACCTCTTGAAGCTCCTCGGTGAAATTAAAAGGACTCCGTCGGTTGTCGGAAACCCTCGTACGCCGTAGAACAATTAACCTTCAACAACACATCCAAACAACCAATCAAAACAAGGAAAACAAACACCTAATCCTCTCTAATAGGTCACAGCCTCCTTATAGTTTTGTGGCTCAAAATCTCCAAACTTGCTTAGGTCATGGGTTAATGATCCTAAGGTACTTAAGGAAATGGATTAAGGCTAAACAACAAAGTTAAGAATCAAAACCATCCTAATCCTCTAAATGGTAGATTCGGCCAACACAAGAACAAAGGGTTAGGGTTTTTAGTTTAATGAATCAACTAGGATTCAACAAGTATACAAGTATGTATGATGAAAGACATGATCATACATCAAAAGCAAGAACAAAAACTCCATCCATCCTTTCCTTAGGATTCGGCCAAGATGGGTTTCAAGAGAAGAAAATTTTTGATCATCGCATGCTCTTAGATACATACAGTATACATGATTATAAGAACATAGGAAGTGGTTTCAACATCATGAGATTTTTCTAGAATTTGTTATGAATTTTCAAAGTTCTAGATCTAGAAACATAAAAGTGATGAACATAAATGAAATAGACTTTGAATCATGAAACTTATTGAAGAACATAGACATGATTAGGGAAGGAGAATAGGATTCACCTCTTGAAGATCAAAAAAAGTGAAAATCCAAGGACTCGCTTCACAAAATCAAGCTTTTGTGTTCTAGTGTTCTTGAAAAGTTTAGAGCAGTTTCGGTAATTTGGACATATCTCTCAATATACTTATCCATTTTTGATGTTCTTTATGTCGTTGGAAATAAGAGAGAAATAGGAACAACTTTCATGTAGAAAGATTTCCGATATTGATAACATAAAATGGTCAGAATCGCTAGGCAAAAATCTGACGAATATGAACACTTATGGTTTCTTGAAGTTCTTAAGAAAACATTGAGTTTGGAGGAAGGAGATGACATGAATAAATGAAGAAATTTTCCAAAATGTGTTGCTAAATAGGGGGAGCCGTTGGTTTTAGGGACAATTTGGTCAAAAATTACAATGGAATTGCTTGAAAAATTCATGAAGAGCCAAGGGTAAAATCGTCATTTCCAGGCAAAATATTCCTTTGTCATAAATGCGCCATTATGATGCAGATAGGATCGTCATAAATGCCTGTCACATCAGTCAAAACCGTCACCTCAGCCCCGTTGCTGACTCCCTAGTTCATCTGATGCGGGTTTTTCCTAGAGATATCTCGACGAATTCGCTCGCAGCAAATATAATATTTTAATTTTTACGCTAAATTTTTCAAAACTTCCAGTATCATATTAAATACGAAAAAAACATTTTTCATCTCGTTCATGATTTAAAATTAGGTTTTCTGAGCAGTAAACTTTTACTGTCAGTGAAAACGCAGACCGGGTTCCGTCTGAATTTTCAACCCAAGATTTCATCGTAACCCTATAATATAAAGCATGATATAGAAATGATAGTGGTTTACCCAAAATCATTTTGAGTCTCGGATAAAACTATATATGTTTATATATTTATTACCGATATTAGGAAACAACGAAAATTCGGGTGTTACAATTGATTGTCACAATAAAAATATTTTACATTGATAATATATAATAAGTAAATATTATTATAAAAAAGTAAAAAATAATAACAATAAGATGACAATTCCTGATTTGATTAATAATAATATTGTTTAAGCCAGGCAAAAATTGTAAAAGTATATTAATCAGATTGAGTCGATTAGGCCAGCGAGTGATCTAATTAACTTGATGATATCATATATATAATTATAAATTTAATACACACATGTCACATATGCACATCTATGAAATATAAATTTTTCTCATAAGTCATAACATAAACTACTAATAAAAACATGTATAATAAAATACACAAGATTAGCTTATAATAAAAATCACAAAATTAAAGGATAACAAACATATCTCAAATCAAAAATCATGACAGTAATAATTAAGATTTAAAGTATATGTAGTCAATAACTGACTATCACATCTCGAATATAATGCTACAACTCGCTATTGTAACTCGAAAAAAAATACTTATAAGGAATTCGTTTATATTAGTGTAAGTTATTTTTCGCTTACACTCAATCTCATTTGTTGATTTATTTTAATTCATTGGTATATACTATTCAAATCACAATTATCGTTGGATGGAATTAAAATCAACAATTTGAATTTAATGTAAGTGAAAAATGATTTATACACTGATGTAAAGTGATACCCCCTCTCTATCTCTTTATATATATATATATATATATAAAAAGTCAAATGGTAGATGTACTCCCCATTGCTTTTCAAAGTTCAAACTTGGGTTAAATTCTCTTTTAGTACATTTTAGGATAAATATTTAAAAAAAAATTATTAAGACTTGGTTTAAAGCGGTCAAATGGTTTTTTCGTCGATTTTGATTAGTTTAACTCGGTTTGACCATGCAAACGATTTAATTACCTAAACATAACCGAACAAGAGGTCAAGAGGTCAATTCTTGATTTTGCTCAATCATGTCGACCAATTCGATCCGATTTTGAAAATATTGATTAATAATATAAAAAATATTTATATTGACTTCATAATAGGGATGAGAATAGGCTAGGTCGCCCGACAGGGGTTTATGACCTGGCCTGTTTAAAGCCTGGCTGACCTGTTTAATTAAAAGGTCAAGTCTAGGCTTTTTAAAAAGCCTCTTTAGATAAATGGGCCAGTCTTATGCTTATTATAAAGTCTTTAAAGCCTAATAGACCGACCTATTTAATATATAATTAATGTTATTTTAATTAAATATATATAATATAATATTTAATAGTATATAATATATAATTTAATAATTTTAAAAAGTTAATTTTATTCCTAAATTGCTAATCATGTTGAAACCCTCTTTTTACAAAACCCTCGTTCAATATAGGTTGTGACTGCCGTCACTCGCATTGTTTCACACCCCACTATCTCAACTGCTGCTTCTAATAAAAAAAATTCATTACTGCTCCAGTCATTCACTCTCTCTCCTCCTCCTTCTCTTCCCATTCCCATTCTTTGTTTGTAATCCATTTCTCTCTGAGATATACTACTTGCCTTTATGGAAAATCTTGGAGAAATCCATTTCTCACATCCTTGCCTTTTCAATGGCAACCTGGTATTGACTGTTGCAGTAAGGTCTGAGGCCACTTTTGCTCAGAGATTGTTCTTGCATTTCGCAGAGAGCATTGGGGTCCTTTTTGACCTTGTATTCCTTGAAAGGGATATACAAATCATCGTGTGATTGGGATATAGAATTAACGGAGAAATATTTTCAATCTATGAACTTCTACTACATCCCTACATGCCTCGGGACTTGCGTGACACACTGGTAGCAGTTCACCGATTCTTGCGATTTGGGACTTTTATAGTTTCTTGGATTCTCAGAAGAATCAAGGCAAGCGGTATATGTTTTCATAGTTCTTGCTATTTTCTTTATACTTTTTTCTTAATTTCTTTAGTATTGCGGAATTTTTATTGTTTTTTAAATTTTCTTGCAAACCAACATGTTAACTAACCGATTACGATAATTTGGATCGGATTTTGCGGTTTTTTCTTCTGCAGTACCTCGCCGTGACATGAGCGTGAAAGGGGGAATCCGTTATTTTTTTGATAACTTATAAGGGCTAAAATCATTTATTTTGGCTTTTGGGCCCCATATTGTAGGGTGGATCTCGAAAGATATGAAAGATCTCCCTCCAAGCCCTCCTTCAAATAGGAATACTACTGCTAGAGTTTTATAAAAAAAAAGTAAAAAAAGCCCCTTATCGGATTTGAACCGATGACTTACGCCTTACCATGGCTGTACCACTGAGTTAAAAGGGCCTTGTTTGATTCAATTACTGTCCTGAATAATGACCTAGACAATATGAGTCTAGTACATATATTTGTTATTGCATATACTTCTTATATAGATAAGATTAGAATATATGTACATAGATTTATCCACATAGCGACTCATTAAGGAACAATAAATTGGATTTACCTAGTAATATAGAATATAGTTAATAAAATGGTTTAGTTATATTGGATTGGATAAATATCAATGTAATGAATGGAATGGTAATGAATGGAATGAATTGAATTATTGCACGATTCAAATCGAAGTCCTCATCATAACGAAATTCATTTGATTAATACATAGACATAGACCCACAAATTAAAATATTTCATCGAATCATTGATAAATGGATTCAATTTGTACTGTCCCTCAACCAAATTCTTATTTATTGAATATGTATCTTCAATTTTTGGAAACTTATAAAGTTCGTCTGTTAAGCCCCTATCAATGAACCTACAAAACCCTTCAAATTGTATCTGATTCAACCCAGGTATTGTAGACATTTCTTCATTTCCACCCCCAAGCATTTTCAATTTCCCCATTTCTTTTATAGAAAATATCCCACGATTTGCTGTCATTCTTCATCGAATTACATGAATAGATTTAGCAATAATGGAATTTCTGTTCTTTTTATACTGAATCACATGAAATTTTACCTAACTGTGAATGAAATACTGAATCACAATATCAAGTCCTCGTTTGCAAGAACTCTTCAAGTGAATAAATAGGAATGATTTTTGGTCTCCATTTTAGTGTATGATTTACTCTCTTTGTTTTTTTTTTCCTTACTTGCTTTGTTTATCATGCTATATTTTGTTGCTTATCTAAAAACAAAAAAGAAAGGCAAGTAGTAGAAATTTGATATCCTAAAAATTGTTGAAAGAGAAACTAACCATAAATAAAATCTCCTTATTATGGTTAGATCTGTGGGATCAGTTGATTAACTTGATTTATGTTGTGTTAGAATGACCATAAGAAGCAAGAACTTTTTGTTTGAATTTTTGTTCACCTAGCTATCTAAGTAACTTCTGGACACCATACTTTCTCTTGATATTCTCAGAAACTAACATATTAGAAATGATAGTTTAGTATCTTTTTTTTTGGTTATAGACTTATAGGTGTGGTTCTGATTGTGGTCTTGATGGTGACCTCTTCATTCATGAATTGGTGTTTTTTCCATTATTTGCTTGACCTCATTTGGCAGGAAGTGTGTCTAGTTGGTGCTGGGTAAATTAGTGGATATACTAGTTACAGAGTTGGGACTTTCAAGTGTTTCATTTTACTGGTTTTAGTCTAATTTTGTGTTGGTTATAGTTGTGGTTCTATTGGTCTTTAGACTGGATCGTAAAATATTACTTGTAGATTTAATGATATTAGTGGTTATAGTACTACTTGTGCTAGTTTTAGTTTAAAAAGGAAAAAAGTACTACTTGTACTCTTTTAATGATATTTGCCTTTTTCAAAAAAAAAAAAACACACAGAGAGATTTCAAAGTTATTTGGATGTAGAACTGTGGAAGGGGTGCAACCCATGTATCTTGCCTATAATATTTCTTTTTCTTATTTCTGAGTAGCTTGCATATTGTCGTGGTACATTGCAAATATAGTTTACTTTCTAGGAAATTAATTATATATATTTCTACATTATCCAAAAAGTTTTGGTCTAATATAATATTTTTTATTTTCTTGTGTAGCAAGGTTCCAATGAGGAGATACAAATGAGGAGGTTCAGGATGAAGAATTTTGATTTTAATTTTCTCCTTAGATAATTGTTTTGGATTTTTTTTGTTAGACACAAACTTCAAAGTATGCTACTTACATTCTCATGCTTCCATTCCTTGACAGTTAATGGTTGATTTTTTTTTTAGTATTCTTTTTTATTAAAAGACCCCAATAATTGGAGAGCTAAAAAGTAGTTAAGAGAAAGGAAACCATATTCCAAAAGGAAAGGATGGGTGTATGGACTGTGTTTTACGAAGTGGGTTGTGGCTAAAGCCCACAGTCAAAATGATTATGGTATCACCGTCGGACATGCACTTCGTATATGATGTGCATGTAGAACCGCAAGATAAACCGAGTATGTCTTGCATAGGGTGAGAGGCGGCAGTAACCTAGAAAATTTAGGACATGGATACAACAATGGCTAAGATAACTCGTTGTGAGGATTTAAGTCATGGGGATGTTGCTCAAGGACTTTAAGAAACATCTTCCTTACCTAGTGCAATTGGTCTGTGTTTTTTCTATCCAGATGATAGTGTTTATAAGGAGTTGTCTATTCTTTCCTAGAATATCGTGATGGCTGCTAGTATGGAAGCTAAATGTGCTATTTAGGAGCTTGTTTTGAGATCCCACCCAACAGATTCCACCTAGAAGCTAATTTTTGGCCAGTGCATGTGATCTAACACAAGACAATTCTAAAATGAGGTAAAGGCAATGACGACAACAAATGAATGATGTATTGATTACATATGCTAATGACCATAGAAAAAGTAATTGGGCTTGGTTAACTTCCCTTAGAGTGACCTAAGCCGTGTGATGAGGGAGAAGTCGTGAGCAATGTGAATCAGGGGAAAAGAATTGCATACACCCTAACAAGCCCTCATGTTGCAGACGGTTATTATTTTATAGTATACTATACGTATATATAGTATTTATATATTTTTCCCAATTCCAATCGCCTACGCATGTGAAGCTATACCCCCTCGGCTGAAGGCTAAACTCCGTCGCGATGTGGATCTCCGACGTACAACCGTCTCCCAACGTAGTGCACGGTGCGGCATGAGGAAGCAGAACAATGAGCCACGACGTGGAGTCGCGACACTAGTTCAGCAAAAGGCCCCTGAAATCATTCCTGAGCGTGCGACGCGACGCGCCGATGAAGTAGAACAATGAGCAACAGTGTCAATCACTGACGAAGCTCTAACAGCCAGTGATGTAAGAGTCGAAGTCGGATCTTGGGTGGAACCCGGTTCAGTCTGTTCTGGCTGAATCTGAAGGAACAACAGGGAAGGCGACGGTGGCGACGACGTTGAAGCACAGGCTGAGAGAGAGAGAGAGAGAGAGAGAGACGGGCTGGTTGCTAGCCGTTAACGGCGGGGGTTGACCGTCCACGACGGCGGGATGCGGTGGGCGACTGGCAGCGGGATGAAGCTATGGGTTTCCTTCAGACCTAATAAATGTGTTCTTTTTGTTTAATTTTTTTACCTAGGGGTATACGGGCAAATACACAAATAAAGTGGTTCATTTTTCAATTATAATAACCATTAACTGTCAAGGAATGGAAGCATGAGAATGGAAGTAGCATACTTTGAAGTTTGAGTCTAACAAAAAAAATTCAAAACAATTATCTAAGGAGAAAATTATAATCAAAATTCTTCATCTTGTGACTCCTCATTTGTATCTCCTCATTGGAACCTTGCTGCAACAGAAAATAAAAAATATTATATTAGACCAAAACTTTTTGGATAATGTAGAAATATATATATAATTAATTTCCTAGAAACTAAACTATATTTACAATGTACGACGACAATATGCCAGCTACTCAGATAGAAGAGAAAGAAATATTATAGGCAAGATAAATGGGTTGCACCCCTTCCACAGTTCTACATCCAAGTAACTATGAAATCTGTTTTTTTTTTTTTTTGGTGTGTGGAAAAGGCAAATATCATTAAAAGAGTACAAGTAGTACTTTTTTCCTTTTTAAACTAAAACTAGCACAAGTAGTACTATAACCACAAATATCATTAAATCTAAAATTAGTATTTTACGATCCAGTCTAAAGACCAATAGAACCACAACTATAACCAACACAAAATTAGACTAAAACCAGTAAAATCAAACACTTGAAAGTACCAACTCTGTAACCAGGATATCCACCAATTTACCTAGCACCAACTAGACACACTTCCTGCCAAATGAGTTCAAGCAAATAATGGAAAAAACACCAATTCGTGAATGAAGAGGTCACCATCAGGACCACAATCAGAACCACACCTATAAGTCTATAACCAAAAAAAAGAGAGATTAAACTATCATTTCTAATATGTTAGTTTCTGAGAATATCAAGAGAAAGCATGGTGTCCAGAAGTTGCTTAGATAGCTAGGCGAAAAAAAAGACAAACAAAAAGTTCTTGTTTCTTCTGGTCATTCTAACACAACATAAATCAAGTTAATCAACTGATCCCACACATCTAGCTATAATAAGGAGATTTTCTCTATGGTTAGTTTCTCTTTCAACAATATTTAGGATATCAAACTGCTACTACTTGCCTTTCTTTTTTGTTTTTAGATAAGCAACCACAAGACCAAAGAAAAAGAATATATAACCACAATATAGCAAGATAGAGCTACAGATTAAAACAACAAAGCAAGTAAGGAAAAACAAAAAACAAAGAGAGTAAATCATACACTAAAATAGAGACCAAAAATCATTCCTATTTATTCGCTTGAAGAGATGTGCAGTCTATAAGGCGATGGATCTTGCAAACGAGGACTTGATAGAGTTATTAATTATTAATAGCTTAATTGTCGTGTTCATGATGACTGGTCATCTCCTCTGGCGGCTCTGCTAGAAATTAAAAAAAAATTCAGCAATACTAAAGATTAAGAAAAAAGTATAAAGAAAATAGCAAGAACTATGAGAACATATACCGCTTGTCGTGATTCTTCTGAGAATCTAAGAAACTGTAAAAGCCCCGAATCGCAAGAATCGGTGGACACTGACCAGTGTGTCACGCAATGAATTTTTTTATTAGAAGCAGCACTAATAATGTATTTATAACAGAATAACCACCTTTAACTATAAATCTTCTTCTTGCATTCTTTACTTTAATTAAATTTTTTTTAAAAAAATTCTTACTATTCAGAGGCCTTTCACTCAACAGCAACCGGTGAAGCTTATTGGTATTGATGCCATCGTTTTGTTCCCGATGTACATAGTAATTTTTCAGATTCCTGTAGTTGTGGATCAGATGTTGTCGAATTGGGGTGTGCTTCCAATCACCACCCCTTCCTACAACTTCGGAAGTTATGAAGGGACTCCTACGTTTATGCTCAATAATAGTTTAATTGTTAAAAGTTAGATAGTCTTATGTGTAGATGCCCTTTATTTATAGAGATATATAACAACTTATTCAAATTTGTTTATAAGTTGTTACTAGCATGTTTCCATTATCCCATGATTCAGGGGTATTCAAGATATTTATCCCCTTACACTTTGCAAGGGTGTTCACGGATCAATTTAAATCGATTTTGAGGTAAAAAGTCATCCGACCAAAATATTAAAACAATATGCGGTTCGGTTCAATTTGGATTACTTCTTTTCAAAAATCCAATCTGATCCGATTAAATGTGATTTGGATTGGATTGGATGAATCATCTTTTACCAATATAATAATTAAAAATAAGTTCAAATAGCACTATTCGATATAACATATAACATCCTAAAAATTAAAATTTTACGAGCTAACAAGTATTAATTTCATGTTTAGAACATTAAACGTAGTGGAAAATTACTTTAAATCAAATTAATAAGTATTATTATCAAAATAAATAAAATTAAAATTAAAACATCAATAATACAAAGGTAGAATAAATAAATAATGAATTTTATGTATGCAGTTTGATTTGGTTCGACTCGGTTTCAAATAAAGGATCCGATATCTGATCTGATCGGTTTTCACAAACCAATTTCCAAAAAAAATCAATAAATATGAGTACTTTGCATGGCTGGATTAGATATCCATCCGTAAAAAAAATTATTATGTATGGATTAGATGGTTTCTATTAGATGGATCACGAATGAATTAGATTTTTTTTATAAATTTTTAATGAATCATGATGGATTAAAGGATTTTTTTTGATCCATCCATCATAACCTGATAAAATTTATCTAATACATCCATTTGCCACCCTTGAATAACTTTCCACAAAACCGTATGTACTGGCCGAGGAGTAAAACCCGGTCACCGAGCTTGGATACCCGATCCAACCAAGGTGGGAAGGATAAAATATCGATATTATCTTTATTAATCCTGATATTATCTCAAACAACCTTATCCGATTAGAAGAGATAATATCCCTTAAATTAAGGGATAAGATATTGATATTATCCTTAAATAATCCTAATATTATCTCAAATAACCTTATCCGGTTAAGAGATCAATTTAAGATATTATCTTAATCAATCCTGATATTATCTCACACAACCTTTTCCGGTTAAAAGAGATAATATCCCTTAAATTAAGGAAATCACATCTCAAATAAGATTTAAGAGATAAAAGGAGATAAATCCAGATCTCTTAAAGATATGGGGATCCTATTATAAAATGAGGAGAACCCAAGAGAGAGACTCACTTTTACTGTCCCGGTGACTCTCCCTTAAGCGTATTAGAGAAACTAGCTCGACCAAGAGACTATTGAAGAGTCCTTGCTCGCTGGTATTCATCGGATACAAGATTAGGGGATCGAGATCACCGTATGGCCAAGGGTTGAACCTAGAACTACGTCTGGCTTTGATTCCCACTGGGATACGTAGGATCGGAATACAATATTCTGTCAAGCCATAATCTAAAACAACCCCCCATTGTTCACTCTTGGTTTGACGTTCTACGTCGAGATTCCGGCAAGTCGGATCTCGGCAGGAACATCGTATCTTTAGCTCACAATTTTCAAACCCACATCTTCCTCCTTGGTTCCAGCTATAACTGTTCCAATGCTTTTTCTCCATACTCCTAGGAAGTTTAAAGCTTTGTTATATTTTAACTCACATACCTCGTTTGTAAGCTACCATTATGGCTTGTTAATTAATGTCAAAATTTTTGCTGTAAAAAAAGGTCTAATTTTTTACTAACAAAAAATACAACTTCTGATCTAGTTGTAAGCACTCCATCCAACCACATCATACCTCCCATGAATATGTATGCCTGGATGGTACAGTTAGACCTAATCAATGAATAAAAATGGTTAGACCAAAATCACATAAAGAAGAAAACCGATGAGAATAAAATGGAGAGTTCGGCCAAACATTACCAAAATCCTTTCGACTTTCGTACAAATAATATTTTCCAAATCTTTTTTGCGTAACAAACTAAACAAGAATTTTACAAAGCGAAGAGATACTAGCTAATATCATAATATAGTAACCACAACCAATGGGAGGTTGATAGAAGAAGTGAAGACCATGAGCCTTTGAATGAGAGTGATTTGCCAGCCAACAACACAATTTTCTTGGAGAGGATATGCGTAATTTTTTGGTGTGTGTTTGTTTGTATGCCCGCTTGAAGGTGTGGGTGATTCTAACCTCCCAAGATTTACATACATCTGAATGGATTTTATAAACTAGATGTATGTAATATTCATTTTGGATTTTTTGAAATTGTGAAAATGTAGGTTTCATATCTTTTTGACTAAATTATACTTTTGGTCCTTTATCTTTATTTTAAGTTTCAATTTGGTCCTTTTTTTATTTTTTGTTCCGTTTTGGTCTGTTATCTTTATTTTAGGTTTTAATGTGGTCCATTCTGTTTAGAATGTGGTACAAAGAGGACCAAATTGATATATTTTTAGTAAAATAAGGGACCAATTTGAAATAAAAATAAAATAAAGGAGGGACCATTTTGAAACTAAAAAAGGGACTACATTGGTTTAAGTTTTGCAAAATAAGGAACCATTTCGGAGCAAAAAATAAAAGAAGGACCACATTGGTATAACTTTGAAAAATAAGGGACTAATTTGGAACAAAAAATAAAAAAGGGACTAAATTAAAACCTAAAATAAAGATAAGGGACCAAAAGTATAATTTAGCCTATCTTTTTAACAAAGTTAAACTAAAAATAATAAATGGTAAAGTTTGTTACTGTTTTCTTGTTGAGACTTGAGAAGAGGTAAATAAACTATTATTTATTACTTAACATCAATGAAAAAACATCTAACACGATCTGGTGGGACATCAGCCCAAATCAAAGTGTCAACCAAAGGCAAAATTTACCAGGCCGACTAATGAGCAGCAGAAACCCTCTCTGACCACAAAACTAATTAAGAATATCCTTTAAAACTGATAGAGAAGAATTCTTGATTGATTGTCACAATAAAAATATTTTACATTGATAATATATAATAAGTAAATATTATTATAAAAAAGTGAAAAATAATAACAATAAGATGACAATTCATGATTTGATTAATAATAATATTGTTTAAGCCAGACAAAAAGTTGTAAAAGTATATTAATCAGATTGAGTCGATTAGGCCAGCGAGTGATCTAATTAACATGATGATATCATATATATAATTATATATTTAATACACACATGTCACATATGGACATCTATGAAATATAAATTTTTCTCATAAGTCATAACATAAACTACTAATAAAAACATGTATAATAAAATACACAAGATTAGCTTATAATAAAAATACACAAAATTAAAGGATAACAAACATATCTCAAATCATAAATCATTATAGAAATAATTAAGATTTAAAGTATATGTAGTCAATAACTGACTATCACATCTCGAATATAATGCTACAACTCGCAATTGTAACTCGAAAAAAAAATACTTATAAGGAATTCGTTTATATTAGTGTAAGTTATTTTTCACTTACACTCAATCTCAATCGTTGATTTATTTTAATTCAATGGTATATACTATTCAAATCACAATTATCGTTGGATGGAATTAAAATCAACAATTTGAATTTAATGTAAGTGAAAAATGATTTATACAATGACGTAAAGTGATACCCCCTCTCTATCTCTTTATATATATATATATATATATATATATATATATATATATATATATATATATATATATATATATAGTCAAATGGTAGATGTACTCCCCATCGCTTTTCAAAGTTCAAACCTGGGTTAAATTCCCTTTTAGTACATTTTAGGATAAATATTTAAAAAAAAATTATTAAGACTTGGTTTAAAGCGGTCAAATGGTTTTTTGTCGATTTTGATTAGTTTAACTCGGCTTGACCATGCAAACGATTTAATTACCTAAACATAACCGAACAAGAGGTCAAGAGGTCAGTTCTTGATTTTTCTCAATCATGTCGACCAATTCGATCCAATTTTGAAAATATTGATTAATAATATAAAAAATGTTTATATTGACGTCATAATAGGGATGAGAATAGGCCAGGCCGCCCGACAGGGGTCTATGACCTAGCCTGTTTAAAGCCTGGCCTGACCTGACCTGTTTAATTAAAAGGTCAGGTCTAGGCTTTTTAAAAAGCCTATTTAGATAAATGGGCCAGGCTTATGCTTATTAAAAAGTCTTTAAAGCCTAATAGATCAATCTATTTAATATATAATTAATGTTATTTTAATTAAATATATATAATATAATATATTAATAGAATATAATGTATAATTTAATATATTAATATATTAATTTAAAAAATTTAATTTTATTCCTAAATTGCTAATCATGTTGAAACCCTCTTTTTACAAAACCCTCGTTCAATATAGGTTGTGACCGTCGTCACTCACATTGTTTCACACCCCACTATCTCATTTAAGCAGAAAGCACCAGCGATGAGGGAGGCTCAACAAGCGGTGCGGTGGAGACAGGGAAAACGTGGCAGCTGACCTCAATGCGACTGGGTGTTGGTCGGGGCTGAACGGCAATCTGCAGATCTGGTTCGAGCTTGTGGCGGATGACGGCAAGGCGAACAGCGTTCGGCGGAGCGTGGTGCTGTTGGTCGTGGCTGAGCGGCGCGGCAAGGGTGGTGATTGGAAGCACACCCCAATTCGACAACATCTGATCCACAATTGCAGGAATCTTAAAAATTATTATGTACATCGGGAACAAAATGATGGCATTAATACGATTGAGCTTCACCGGTTGTTGTTGAGTGAAAGGCCTCTGAATAGTAAGAAATTTTTTTTTAATTAATTAAAAATACTGATCGGGAGCCATGAGCAATACAACTTAATAGTAGGAATTTTTTTTAAAAAAATTAATTAATGTAAAGAATGCAAGCAGAAGATTTATAGTTAAAGGTGGTTATTCTGTTATAAATACATTATTACTGCTGCTTCTAATAAAAAAAATTCATTACTGCTCCAATCATTCACTCTCTCTCCTCCTCGTTCTCTTCCCATTCCCATTATTTGTTTGTAATCCATTTCTCTCCGAGATATACTACTTGCCTTTATGGAAAATCTTGGAGAAATCCATTTCTCACATCCTTGCCTTTTCAATCGCAACTTGGTATTGACTGTTGCAGTAAGGTCTGAGGCCACTTTTGCTCAGAGATTGTTCTTGCATTTCGTAGAGAGCATTGGGGTCCCTTTTGACCCTGTATTCCTTGAAAGGGATATACAAATCATCGTGCGATTGGGATATAGAATTAACGGAGAAATATTTTCTATCTATGAACTTCTACTACATCCCTACATGCCTCGGGACTTGCGTGACACACTGGTAGCAGTTCATTGATTCTTGCGATTTGGGACTTTTATAGTTTCTTGGATTCTTAGAAGAATCACGACAAGCGGTATATGTTTTCATAGTTCTTGCTATTTTCTTTATACTTTTTTCGTAATTTCTTTAGTATTGCTGAATTTTTATTGTTTTTTAAATTTTGCTGCAGAGCCGCCAGATGAGATGACCAATCATCATGAACACGACAATTAAGCTATTAATAATTAATACAATATCAAGTCCTCGTTTGCAAGACTCTTCAAGCGAATAAATAGGAATGATTTTTGGTCTCTATTTTAGTGTATGATTTACTCTCTTTGTTTTTTTTCCTTACTTGCTTTGTTTATCTTGCTATATTTGGTTGCTTATCTAAAAACAAAAAAGAAAGGCAAGTAGTAGCAGTTTGATATCCTAAAAATTGTTGAAAGAGAAACTAACCATAGTGAAAATCTCCTTATTATAGTTAGATCTATGGGATCAGTTGATTAACTTGATTTATGTTGTGTTAGAATGACCAGAAGAAGCAAGAACTTTTTGTTTGAATTTTTGTTCGCCTACCTATCTAAGCAACTTCTGGACACCATACTTTCTCTTGATATTCTCAGAAACTAACATATTAGAAATGATAGTTCAGTCTCTCTCTTTTTTTTTTGGTTATAGACTTATAGGTGTGGTTCTGATTGTGGTCCTGATGGTGACCTCTTCATTCACGAATTGGTGTTTTTTCCATTATTTGCTTGAACTCATTTGGCAGGAAGTGTGTCTAGTTGGTGCTGGGTAAATTGGTGGATATCCTGGTTACAGAGTTGGTACTTTCAAGTGTTTGATTTTACTGGTTTTAGTCTAATTTTGTGGTGGTTATAGTTGTGGTTCTATTGGTCTTTAGACTGGATCGTAAAATACTACTTTTAGATTTAATGATATTTGTGGTTATAGTACTACTTGTGCTAGTTTTAGTTTAAAAAGGAAAAAAGTACTACATGTACTCTTTTAATGATATTTGCCTTTTCCACACACAAAAAAAAAAACAAAAAAAGAAACACAGAGATTTCATAGTTACTTGGATGTAGAACTGTGGAAGGGGTGCAACCCATGTATCTTGCCTATAATATTTATTTCTCTTCTATCTGAGTAGCTGGCATATTGTCGTCGTACATTGCAAATATAGTTTAGTTTCTAGGAAATTAATTATATATATTTCTACATTATCCAAAAAGTTTTGGTCTAATATAATATTTTTATTTTCTTATGCAGCAAGGTTCCAACACTAGTTCAATAAGTGCTTTTTACGTCAGTTAAAATTGATTTTTTACGTCAGAATATCGACTGACGTAAATACAGTCGATGTTAAAAGTTAAAATTTTAACGCCAGTTGAGAACTGACGTTAAATATAAAACTATTAACGTCGATTCTTTAACACAATTGACGTTAATTTTGTCAAAATTAACGTCAGTTCTTTAACACAACTGACGTTAATTTTGTAAAAATTAACGTCAGTTCTTTAAGAACGGACGTTAATTTTGTTAAAACTAACGTCAATTGCTATAAAGAACTGATGTTAAAGGTCTTAATTTTAACGTCAGTTGTTATAAACAACTGACGTTAATAGTGTAATTTATATTTTATAAAATACTATTAACGTCAATTGTATCATACAACTGACGTTAATAATATTTTTTTTTTAAATTCAGTTTTAAAATGTCACTCCCCTCAGCTATCCCTGCATTCAGTAAATATCCCAGTAACACAGAATATCACACACATTACAGAATTGCAAAGGAAAAATGGAACAATGATCCATATGTATGCCTGTTCAGAAACAATATATATTTATTAACATAGGTTATAACTCAAAATAAATACAGAAATAAAAATAAAAATAAATGTATACTAAGTTTAAACTACCTATATCAATATCCCTTCGTGATGATCATCACGAGTGGCATGTACATTGTCCACCTGTGTCTCCTCGATTATAGTAGGCATGTTTGTTGAAAAAGAAGGAGTCTCAGGAATATCAGTATTTGAATCTTCATTTTCATCACTACCATTATACATGCTTTTTCCTTGGAGAAGCACGAACAACCTTTTGTTAGAAGGATCAGTGATGTAGAACACTTGTTTTGCTTGGGAAGCCATTATGAAAGGCTCATTTATATGACCTAACTTGTTGAGGTCTACCAATGTGAACCCCAATTCGTCGGTTTGTACACCACCGTTACTATCAACCCACTTACATTTAAATACCGGCACCATAAGCTTAGTGTAATCGATCACCCAAATATCTTCAATATATCCAAAGTAAGGTCTCGGTGCTTTAACTGGTTTTGTGTCCTTTGCACTAGAGAAGTGCATTGCTTCGGCCACGATCATAACCCCACTATTTTGCATGGTACTCTTGTTATCTTGTTCCTTTGTATAAAAGGAAAAGTTATTTATGTCGTATCCGCTCCAACATATGACGTTGAAGCTAGGCCCACGTGCTAGCCATCTTACGTCATCAGAAGCAGTACTACCATCCTTAAGCATTTCTTCCTTGAACCATGGTAAGAAAGTCTTGTTATGCTTGTTCAACAACCACCTTTCGCTCATTCGAGTGTTTTCTTGATTGACTTTTCTTTTATGTTCAAATATGAAAGGTTGAACACATTCGATGTTGTTCAATACATACAAATGTGCTTGAAGCACTTCCTCCCGATCCTTCCTATTAATTCTTAAGCCATGTGTACCCTTACCTTGACATCTGAT
Source organism: Sophora flavescens (assembly GCA_030762895.1). Classification (NCBI taxonomy): domain Eukaryota; kingdom Viridiplantae; phylum Streptophyta; class Magnoliopsida; order Fabales; family Fabaceae; genus Sophora; species Sophora flavescens. The sequence continues at coordinate 223,907,017 of CM061062.1, forward strand.
CTCATCATGCCGAGGATTAGGAACCCCTATAGGATCCGTGTTATGAAGGTAGTCCGAACAAAACTCAATAGCTTCTTCTGCAGCATACCTTTGAACAATAGATGCTTCCGGATGATGAGGATTCTTCAGGTACCCTTTCAAGATCTTCATGTAGCGCTCAACTGGGTACATCCATCTCAGAAAAAACGGCCCACATAATCTAATCTCCCTCACCAAATGAACAATTAAGTGAACCATTATGTCGAAAAAGGAAGGAGGAAAATACATCTCCAATTGGCACAAGATTGTAGCAGCCTCAACTTCCAAGTCATCCAACATACGGGCGTCAACGACTTTGCTACATATAGAATTGAAGAATGAGCACAACCGAGTAATGGCATGTCTCACATTTTTTGGAGCAATACCACGAATAGCAACGGGCAGAAGTTGTTGCATCAAGATGTGACAATCATGAGACTTTAAGCCAACCAATTTAAGATCACTAGAGACAAGCCTCTTCATATTTGAAGAGTAACCATGTGGAACTTTGATGCCCTGAAGACACCCGCAGAAACTTTGTCTCTCTTTTTTTGACAAAGTATGACATGCTGGCGGTAAATAAGTCCGCTTACCATCCTCAACAACCGGAGCTAACTGCTCTCGTGTACCCATAGCAACGAGGTCGAGATGAGCATTCACACCATCTTTTGTCTTGCCCTGAATGTTGAGAAGCGTCCCGATCACACTATCACACACATTTTTCTCCACATGCATCACATCAATGCAGTGTCTGACATCAAGCTTCAGTATTGAAGATCAAAGAATATCGACCTCTTCTTCCATATGTTTTTCTTAGCAGCTTTACCTTTCTTTTTGGACTTGCCGAATATAACATCTATGCCCTTTACCCTCTGATAAACCCGCTCTCCAATTAAGGCCGCCGGCGCTTCTTCTGTCTCTTGGCATCCATTAAAAGATTTTTTCATCTTACGATATGGGTGATCACGTCTAAGAAATCTCCGATGCCCAAGGTAAACCGTCTTCTTTCCAAGATGCAACTGAGTGTAGCATGTGCGTTCTTCACATATAGGGCATGCTTTATTCCCCTTGACACTGTACCCGGACAAGTTACCGTATGGTGGAAAGTCGTTGATGGTGCAAAATAACATGGCACGAAGCTTGAAAGTCTCATGAGAATACCCATCAACTACATCAACACCTTCCACCCACAGTGTTTTCAAGTCTTCAATCAAGGGACCTAGATAAACATCTAAGTCATTTCCCGGTTGCTTTGGGCCCGAAATCATCATAGACAACATCATGTATTTGCGCTTCATGCACAACCAAGGGGGCATGTTGTAAATTACCAACAGAACAGGCCATGAACTATGAATACTACTCATGTTACCATAAGGATTCATTCCATCCGTAGCAAGTCCAAGCCTTAGGTTTCTTAGCTCATCGGCGAAATCCGGAAACATAGTATCGATATTCTTCCATTGAATAGAATCAGCCGGATGATGAACCTTTCCATCTCGTTTCCTCTCATCATTATGCCATCTAAGATTCTTCGCATCTTTCGCATTGGCAAACAATCGCTTGAACCTTGGAATTATTGGAAGATACCACAACACCTTCTCAAGAGGACCCTTTTTTCTCACATCATCAAGATCATCATCATCATCACCACCCTTCACTTTGTATCGTGATAACCCACATTTGGGGCAATCGTGATTGTCTTCATGAACACCGGTGTACAATATGCAATCATTGGGGCATGCATGTATCTTCTTATACTCCGTACCCATAGGACACAATACCTTCTTGGCCTCATAGTTACGGTCAGGCAATGTGTTGTCCTCCGAAAGCAAGTCTTTCAACACTTCAAGCAATTCCGTGAAGCTTTTATCGGTCCAACCATTTCTCGCCTTCACACAAACCAATTTTAGCACCGCCGACAACCGTGTATGAGTAGTACACCCTGGATATAAAGGCTTATCCGCATCACCGCACAACCTATCATACACATGAGCTCGATGAAAAGATTCTTGTCCAATATCACGGATCATGTCCTCTACTCGATCATCCTCCATATCTACGTCAACGTCCTCACTTTGGGAGACACTTGCCGTACTACTCAACAACACATCACCATGCCACATCCATCTTGTATAACTCAAGCAAATCCCTTAACAAATCAAATGAGTACGCATATCCTTCACCGTACATTTCCTCGTATTCAAACACTTGACACAAGGACAACAGAACATTCCATTACTATTAGGAACATTCCTTTGAGCAAATTCTATAAATTCTCCCACCCCCTTCAAATACTCAGCACTAGTACGCTTACAAACCATCCAACTACGATCCATAACTAGATAGGTCATGTAGATATACAAAACATATGTCCAATATAAGGACAATACGGGAGATTGAAAACTATAGTTTTTGAAGAATGCCAAGCACTGGTCATCGCCTGGCAGTGATGTCCATCACGGCCGTAACGTTCCAACTGAACTAGACCATCACAGGCAGAACTGATCACGGCCTAGCCGTGATGAGCATCACGGCCATGACAGATCAACCAGCAGAGCAACATGCACTCAAAACCAAAAATAGAGACGTACATTCCAAACAACTCAAACTCACGGTTTCAAGTTTCAACTACTGAGACTACAGTTTCAACATACAATCAAAACCAAAAATAAAAAAATGTGCCCTAAAGACTCACCAGAAATAGGTGCTCGCGTGGTGGTGGGGAGGGGAGCTCGAGTGGTGGCCAACGTTCGATGTGGTTACTGAGAGCAGAGGGACAAGGAGAGTTAGTGTGCGGGAAGGGGAAAGAGAGATGTAAAGTTATTGCAAAGAATGAATGGAAAGACATAGTTAGGGTTAATAGTGTACCTCACGGTGGTGGCGAAGAAGCCCTCGCGGTGGTTGCGGTGGAGATGAGCTCGCGATTAGGGCAGAGTGAGAGTGAGAGTGATGGTTGAGAGTGAGAAAAGAGAAAAGAGACGTACAGAGCGAAGTGCAGAAGGCGCGCGGGTGTAAACCAAAATAAAACAACATTTGACGTCAGTTGTTTGTAAAGACTGACGTTAAAGGTCGTATATTTAACGTTAGTTGTCTTAAGAAACTGACGTTAAAAGTGTATACCTTTATCCAAAAACATTAATTCCTTTGACTATTTATTTAATTGAAGTAAAAATAAAACTTTTAACGTCAGTTGTATAAAAAGATGACGTTAAAAATAAATATGACTGCCAAATTGCCACCACCTCATTTTTAACGTCAACTTAATTTATGACTGCCAAGTTCCCGTATATTACATTATTTCCAATATTCATTCTGTACGTTTATAATTTATAGGATTATTTACGTCAGCTATTTATTATACTGAAGTAAAAACCACACTTTTAACGTCAGTTGTATAAAAAACTGACGTTAAAAATAAAGATTTTTTATTTTAAAAACACTTTTAACGTCAGTTGTACTAAACAACTGACGTTAAAGGTGTATAAGTTTTTGCAAGAATTCATTCCTTTGACTACTGTGCTACTTACCCATGCACCTTGTAACTTAATCCTCTTAATGAGCATTAAGTTTATAGGTAAGTTTTCAAGAAAATCAGAATAGCTTAGTAACTTCATCCCCTGCTCCTATAAATAGCTTCCTTCCATCCTTTTAATTTTCTGCTTCACAATATGGCTCTGACGTGGAGATTAACTTCATCACTCTTTCTTCCTATTCCTAGACTCAAAGGTCTTTGTCTTAATGGTCAAACAACTTCTGAGGTTGTGTAAATCACATAGTGTGAGTAGCTCACCTTATCATCTTTCTGGAGAATCGACAGCTACATCACCAGAACGTCAGCTTTGGAAGCAAATGACTGTTCCAAGACCATTGCTGAAATAGATCGGGTGCACCCTTGCTCAGCCGCTCTGGAAAACTCGGTCGCTCGACTCTCCTCTCTTGCTCACCTGTGAAGGAACGAAGCCTCAACAAATGTTTAGGATTTTAAACCCTTTCAATGTAACTTTTTATAGGATTTTAAACCCTATCAATGTTACATTTTATAGGATTTTAAAGGATTTTAAACCCATTCAATGAATGAGATCCGGTTTGGGTTATTGATTCAACTTATACTTCGCACATATATTTTAGTTTTCAAAACAGAAACACAAAACATCAAAGCAATTGTGAAACTGAAACTTTGAGGAAGGCAATTCGGAAGGGTACGTATAATAGATAAAAGAATTATTAAAATAACCTTTAGCATCTGTTGATGAAAGAACAGAAGTTAAAAGTGAAGTGACACACTTTTAACGTCAGTTCAATGAAGAACTGACGTTAAAAGGTTCACTTTTAACGTCGGTTGTTTATTGAACTGACGTTAAAAGTGAGTCACTTCACTTTTAACGTCAGTCCTTAAAACAACTGACGTTAAAATTGAATTAATGAAGTCTGATATTTACAAAACTGCCACCACCTCCTTTTTAACGTCTAGCTTTTGGTTAACTGACGTAAACCCTTACCGTCTAATGTATATTTTCCACTAGTGCAATGAGGAGATACAAATGAGGAGTCACAAGATGAAGAATTTTGATTTTAATTTTCTCCTTAGATAATTGTTTTGAATTTTTTTTTTGTTAGACTCAAACTTCCAAGTAGGTTACTTCCATTCTCATGCTTCCATTCCTTGATAGTTAATGGTTGATTTTTTTTTAGTATTCTTTTTTATTAAAAGACCCCAATAATTGGTGAGCTAAAAGTAGTTAACAGAAAGGAAACCATATTCCAAAAGGACATGATGGGTGTATGGACTGTGTTTTACGAAGTGGGTTGTGGCTAAAGCCCACAGTCAAAATGATTATGGTATCACCGTCGGACATGCACTTCGTATATGATGTTCATGTAGAACCGCATGATAAATCGAGTATGTCTTGCATAGGGTGAGAGGCGGTAGTAACCTAGAAAATTTAGGACATGGATACAACAATGGCTAAGATAACTCGTTGTGAGGAGTTAAGTCATAGGGATGTTGCTCAAGGACTCTAAGAAACATCTTCCTTGCCTAGTGCAATTGGTCTGTGTTTTTTCTATCCAGATGATAGTGTTTATAAGGAGTTGTCTATTCTTTCCTAGAATATCATGAGGGCTGCTAGTATGGAAGCTAAATGTGCTATTTAGGAGCTTGTTTTGAGATCCCTCCCAACAGATCCACCCAGAAGCTAATTTATGGCCAGTGCATGTGATCTAACACAAGACAATTCCAAAATGAGGTAAATGCAATGACTACAACAAATGAATGATGTATTGATTACATATGCTAATGACCATAGAAATGGATTAAGGCTAAACAACAAAGTTGCTTAGGTCATGGATTAATGATCCTAAGGTACTTAAGGAAATGGATAAAGGCAAAACAACAAAGTTAAGAATCAAAACCATCATAATCCTCTAAATGGTAGATTCGATCAACACAAGAACATAGGGTTAGGGTTTTTAGTTTAATGAATCAACTAGGATTCAACAAGTATACAAGTGTGTATGATGAAAGACATGATTGATCATACATCTTAAAAGCAAGAACAAAAACTCCATCCATCCTTTCCTCTAGGATTCGGCCAAGATGGGTTTCAAGAGAAGAAAATTTTTGATCATCACATGCTCTTAGATACATACAGTATACATGATTATAAGAACATAGGAAGTGGTTTCAACATCATGAGATTTTTCTAGAATTTGTTATGAATTTTCAAAGTTCTAGATCTAGAAACTTAAAAGTGATGAACATAGGGAAGGAGAATAGGATTCACCCCTTTAAGATCAAAAACAAGTGAAAATCCAAGGACTTGCTTCACAAAATCAAGCTTTTGTGTTCTAGTGTTCTTTAAAAGTTTAGAGCAGTTTCGGTAATTTGGACATATCTCTCAATATACTTATCCGATTTTGATGTTCTTTATGTCGTTGGAAACAAGAGATAAAGAAGAACAACTTTAATGTAGAAAGTTTTCCGAGATTGAAAACAGAAAATGGTCAGAATCCCTAGGCAAAAATCTGACAAATATGAACACTCATGGTTGTTCTTGAAGTTCTTAAGAAAACATTGAGTTTGGAGGAAGGAGATGACATGAAGAAATGAAGAAATTTGCCAAAATATGTTGCTAAAGAGGGGAAGCCGTGGGTTTTAGGGACAATTTGGTCAAAAATTACAATGGCATGGCTTGAAAAATTCATGAAGAGCCAAGGGTAAAATCGTCATTTCCAGGCAAAATATTCTTTTGTCATAAATGCTCCATTATGGCCATTATGACGCGGATAGGATCGTCATAAATGCTTGTCACATCAGTCAAATCCGTCACCTCAGCCCCGTTGCTGACTCCCTGGTTTATTTGATGCAGGTTTTTCCTAGAGATATCTCGACGTATTCGCCTGATAGAAATATAATATTTTAATTTTTACACTAAATTTTTCAAAACTTCCAAGATCGTAGTAAATACGATTAAAACATTTTTCATCTCGTTCATGAATTAAAATTAGGTTTTGAGCAAGAAACTTTTCTTTATCGGTGAAAATACGCACCGGGTTCCGTCTGAATTTTCAACCCAAGATTTCATCGTAACCCTATAATATAAAGCATGATATAGAAATGATAGTGGTTTACCCAAAATCATTTTCTGAGTCTCGGATAAAAATAAATATGTTTATATATTTATTACCGGTTTTAGGAAACAGCGAAAATCGAGATATTACATTACTACCCCACTTAAAAAAATTCCGTCCTCGAAATTTCGTGACTCGAAACTGAATAGGATCTCTTTAGCCCAAAATCATACTCTCACAAGAAAGTATATAAAATAATTTCATTAATCTGATAAGAATACAAGAATATTCTGTACATAAAGATTCTTTAAAAAATTCAGGGATGTAAAAATGTATGATCGATACATGTTTACAAACTTGAATCTAAGAAAGTTTCTTCCCTTACAAGAATTTCCTTGCCAACAATTTAAAAGAACTATGGTCCGTCAAGAATTCGGACTGAATCACTTTCTACCAAACGTAAAAGTGACTAAAGCAAGTCTCATTTGAGAAACTAGTTTTGTCCAGATAGGATAGTCTAAACATATAGAATTCCACCATGAAGTTTAAAAGAAACAGATAATTTCAACATATCCACACGCAATCCATTGAAACAAGTATGAATTGTACCCGAATTAAAATAGTATAGTTAAGAGGTTACCGTCATGGTTTGAAGTCTCAGCTCCCCACACACTATATACTCTACCCGCAGTCTTTGGCCTGACAACATTGGTGTTATTGACAGCCGATTCACGCCTTGGCTCATTGAATTCCTTCGATATGTGTCCCACTTGACCAAATCGGTTAGGCCACCACCAGAAAATGAATTCCTTACTTACTTATTAACACAAATTACTTCTAAGAAGTAATTCAAACAAAACTTAACTCGTAAAACACAACGTCAACACAATGCACCTATTTCCCAAAGATCCCGAAAGACTCGACCAGCTCTGATACCACTAATGTGACACCACACCCTAACTCGGGTCATCACATGGTTACCCGTTTGCAGAAATAAAACTTAATTTGCTGGATGCTTTCGGAAAATAATGTTTTCTCAACGTTCATCTTTTCAAAATATGATGATAATTTTTTTTTCTTTTAACCTCATAACAACAACAACGTAATCAAATCACACTTAAATACACAATGCATATAAGTCATACAACTATACTGCCTCATATGTTTTCACACCTAAATCATAATCAGTTTTATCCTCAAAACACAATATATCATAATAGGACCTAAGCTGGTCGTAACTAACAGACACTACAACCGATAGAAGCAGCAACAACATGCCTTGAACTAGACAGCCTTCTTCTTCTTGTAGGGATCATACCCCTTGTGTGACTCTGATATGTTTGTAAGGGTGAGACGCCAATATATGGATTTATCACAATAACTAAATGCGCAACACAAAAGAAGGCACACACACATATACATGTTTATAACAACATAAGCATTCATATTATAGCATATCGATTATCAATGGGTTTCACACCTCAAACATCAACGTTGGAAAAATATGCATGAACACTTCAATACATCATCTAAACATTCACACCCAATCTCATGGGATATCTCCAACCTCGTGATGAGTTGATCAGAATCGATAGTTACCGGCACACAGCCACAGGCCTACAGCCAAAACCCATCACACATTGTCCAACATCGTGGCACAGAGTGCTAACAACGTAGATGGGGCCTCATTGTCCACCAGGCCAATAAGAACATCGTTGGTATGATTTACCATGACGCCGCAAGGTAATCACTCGTATAAAACCCATCACACACTGTCCAACATCGTGGCACAGAGTGCTAACAATGTAGATGGGGCCTCATTATCCACTCGGCACAATAAGAACATCGTTGGTATGATCTACCATGATGCCTCAAGATAATCACTCGTTTGATCATGGTACGTCTGCCAAATGCATGCAAGAAAAAGATTTTATTCTCAACACTTTTCTTTGTGTTATATCTTTATTTGTCAAAGCTCTCAAAAGCTTACGACTTATCGTCGTTTTAAACATCTAAGCTCTCAAAAGCTTACGACTTATCATCATTTTAAACATCTTTACAACTTTTATTAACAACACAGGACCTCTAAGTCCGAGTTCTCAATCACGAAGCCCCTAGACCTTGCAATCGGTCTTAGGTTCGTGGTTATAGAAAACATCTCAAAATGTTTTAACTTCTTTAAGTAGATACCAAGTCTACAACACGACGAACCTTAATACCCCGACGTCTCGGCTATTGAGTTCCATATCATCGTTTTACATCATTTTTGTCTGTGAAAAACAAATCCAAAATAAGACAATGTCATAAGAACACTAGTACCCCAACATCTCGGTTACTAAGTTCTATATTGTCCTTTACGTCATTAAGTAAAACTCATTTACCGAAAATCCTTTCTACTTGAAATTCGTTTATAAAATGTCAAATCATCAAGAACTCTTTTACGGAAACTTCAACTCTAAAAAAAATTAAATCAATTCAGATTAAATCTCTTCTTAAATTAAGTACTGCTATTTTTAAACATTCACCGTAAATAATTTCGAAACTTGCCGTCGTTTATCATTTTCCAAGAAAATGTTTTTAAGTCAAACTTTGACTTTTTTTTATAAATAATAAATTTTTATATTATTATTTTTTTAATAAGGTATTTTCGAATATTAATTTCACTAAATAACTTTTTACAATATTAAGGAATTTCTTGCGTAAAAAATTAGCGGTACAAAAAATTTCACGGTTACGCTCTCACCGCGACTCATAAATTTCTTTTACACTAATAAATCATTAAAATAATAATATTTCTCAAACTCATTTTTTTCCAAAACAATATTTTCCACCACTATTATATTCCAACATTCCCCATAAAACGTTGAATATAATTTTTCACAACTTATTAAAGCTTTTATCTGATTAATCGGTTGTGCACTAACCACTGTCAGGCCTCTCAAACAACATTCAGCAACATCAACAGAATTATATCACCAGGCAGATCATGCATCATAGCAATATAATATACTACTGCAGATAATTAAATAAATTAAAAGCAGATCAATCACCGATACACAGATAAACAACACAATGTAAACAACATAAACAAATAACCACAACCACATATAAATCATATCAACCACACTAAAAACAAATAGTTATTGAGAAAATCCCTCAGGTAAGCTCCCGTTACCTCTTGAAGCTCCTCGGTGAAATTAAAAGGACTCCGTCGGTTGTCGGAAACCCTCGTATGCCGTAGAACAATTAACCTTCAACAACACATCCAAACAACCAATCAAAACAAGTAAAACAAACACCTAATCCTCTCTAATAGGTCACGGCCTCCTTAGAGTTTTGTTGCTCAAAATCTCCAAACTTGCTTAGGTCATGGATTAATGATCCTAAGGTACTTAAGGAAATGGATTAAGGTTAAACAACAAAGTTAAGAATCAAAACCATCCTAATCCTCTAAATGGTAGATTCGGCCAACACAAGAACAAAGGGTTAGGGTTTTTATTTTAATGAATCAACTAGGATTCAACAAGTATACAAGTATGTATGATGAAAGACGTGATCATACATCAAAAGCAAGAACAAAAACTCCATCCATCCTTTCCTCTAGGATTCGGCCAAGATGGGTTTCATGAGAAGAAAATTTTTGATCATCACATGATCTTAGATACATACAGTATACATGATTATAAGAACATAGGAAGTGGTTTCAACATCATGAGATTTTTCTAGAATTTGTTATGAATTTTCAAAGTTCTAGATCTAGAAACTTAAAAGTGATGAACATAGATGAAATAGACTTTGAATCAAGAAACTTATTGAAGAACATTGACATGATTAGGGAAGGAGAATAGGATTCACCTCTTGAAGATCAAAAAAAGTGAAAATCCAAGGACTTGCTTCACAAAATCAAGGTTTTGTGCTCTAGTGTTCTTGAAAAGTTTAGAGCAGTTTCGGTAATTTGGACATATCTCTCAATATACTTATCCGTTTTTTATGTTCTTTATGTAGTTGGAAATAAGAGAGAAAGAGGAACAACTTTCATGTAGAAAGCTTTCCGAGATTGATAACAGAAAATGGTCAGAATCGCTAGGGAAAAATCTGACGAATATGAACACTTATGGTTGTTCTTGAAGTTTTTAAGAAAACATTGAGTTTGGAGGAAGGAGATGACATGAAGAAATGAAGAAATTTGCCAAAATGTGTTTCTAAAGAGGGGGAGCCGTGGGTTTCAGGGACAATTTGGTCAAAAATTACAATGGCATGGCTTGAAAAATTCATGAAGAGCCAAGGGTAAAATCGTCATTTCCGGGCAAAATATTCCTTTGTCATAAATGCGCCATTATGGCCATTATGACGCGGATAGGATCGTCATAAATGCCTATCACATCAGTCAAATCCGTCACCTCAGCCCCGTTGCTGACTCCCTGGTTCACCTGACGCGGGTTTTTCCTAGAGATATCTCGACGTATTCGCTCGCAGCAAATATAATATTTTAATTTTTACGCTAAATTTTTCAAAACTTCCAGTATCGTAGTAAACACGAAAAAAACATTTTCATCTCGTTCATGATTTAAAATTAGGTTTTCTGAGCAGTAAACTTTTACTGTCAGTGAAAACGCAGACCGGGTTCCGTCTGAATTTTCAACCCAAGATTTCATCGTAACCCTATAATATAAAGCATGATATAGAAATGATAGTGGTTTACCCAAAATCATTTTGAGTCTCGGATAAAAATATATATGTTTATATATTTATTACCGATATTAGGAAACAGCGAAAATCGGGGTGTTACAATTGATTGTCACAATAAAAATATTTTACATTGATAATATATAATAAGTAAATATTATTATAAAAAAGTAAAAAATAATAACAATAAGATGACAATTCATGATTTGATTAATAATAATATTGTTTAAGCCAGACAAAAATTGTAAAAGTATATTAATCAGATTGAGTCGATTAGGCCAGCGAGTGATCTAATTAACATGATGATATCATATATATAATTATAAATTTAATACACACATGTCACATATGCACATCTATGAAATATAAATTTTTCTCATAAGTCATAACATAAACTACTAATAAAAACATGTATAATAAAATACACAAGATTAGCTTATAATAAAAATACACAAAATTAAAGGATAACAAACATATCTCAAATCAAAAATCATTACAGTAATAATTAAGATTTAAAGTATATGTAGTCAATAACTGACTATCACATCTCGAATATAATGCTACAACTCGCTATTGTAACTCGAAAAAAAATTCTTATAAGGAATTCGTTTATATTAGTGTAAGTTATTTTTCACTACACTCAATATCATTCGTTGATTTATTTTAATTCATTGGTATATACTATTCAAATCACAATTATCGTTGGATGGAATTAAAATCAAAAATTTTAATTTAATGTAAGTGAAAAATGATTTATACACTGATGTAAAGTGATACCCCCTCTCTATCTCTTTATATATATATATATATATATATATATATATATATATATAAAGTCAAATGGTAGATGTACTCCCCATTGCTTTTCAAAGTTCAAACTTGGGTTAAATTCCCTTTTAGTACATTTTAGGATAAATATTTTTTAAAAAATTATTAAGACTTGGTTTAAAGCGGTCAAATGGTTTTTCGTCAATTTTGATTAGTTTAACTCGGTTTGACCATGCAAACGATTTAATTATCTAAACATAACCGAACAAGAGGTCAAGAGGTCAATTCTTGATTTTGCTCAATCATGTCGACCAATTCGATCCGATTTTGAAAATATTGATTAATAATATAAAAAATATTTATATTGACTTCATAATAGGGATGAGAATAGGCCAGGTCGCCCGACAGGGGTCTTTGACCTGGCCTGTTTAAAGCCTGGCTGACCTGTTTAATTAAAAGGTCAGGTCTAGGCTTTTTAAAAAGCCTCTTTAGATAAATGGGCCAGTCTTATGCTTATTAAAAAGTCTTTAAAGCCTAATAGACCGACCTATTTAATATATAATTAATGTTATTTTAATTAAATATATATAATATAATATTTAATAGAATATAATATATAATTTAATAATTTAATATAATAATTTAAAAAAGTTAATTTTATTCCTAAATTGCTAATCATGTTGAAACCCTCTTTTTACAAAACCCTCGTTCAATATAGGTTGTGACTGCCGTCACTCGCATTGTTTCACACCCCACTATCTCAACTGCTGCTTCTAATAAAAAAAAAAATCATTACTGCTCCAGTCATTCACTCTCTCTCCTCCTCCTTCTCTTCCCATTCCCATTCTTTGTTTGTAATCCATTTTTCTCTGAGAAATACTACTTGCCTTTATGGAAAATCTTGGAGAAATCCATTTCTCACATCCTTGCCTTTTCAATGGCAACCTGGTATTGACTGTTGCAGTAAGGTCTGAGGCCACTTTTGCTCAGATATTGTTCTTGCATTTCGCAGAGAGCATTGGGGTCCCTTTTGACCCTGTATTCCTTGAAAGGGATATACAAATCATCGTGTGATTGGGATATAGAATTAACGGAGAAATATTTTCAATCTATGAACTTCTACTACATCCCTACATACATCGGGACTTGTGTGACACACTGATAGCAGTTCACCGATTCTTGCGATTTGGGACTTTTATAGTTTCTTAGATTCTCAGAAGAATCACGGCAAGCGGTATATGTTTTCATAGTTCTTACTATTTTCTATATACTTTTTTCTTAATGTCTTTAGTATTGCTGAATTTTTATTGTTTTTTAAATTTTCTTGCAAACCAACATGTTAACTAACCGATTACGATAAATTGGATCGGATTTTGTGGTTTTTTATTATACAGTACCTCGCCGTGACATGAGCGTGAAAGGGGGAATCCGTTATTTTTTTGATAACTTATAAGGGCTAAAATCATTTATTTTGGCTTTTTGGCCCCATATTGTAGGGTGGATCTCGAAAGATATGAAAGATCTCCCTCCAAGCCCTCCTTCAAATAGGAATACTACTGCTAGAGTTTTATAAAAAAAAAAGTAAAAAAAGCCCCTTATCGGATTTGAACCGATGACTTACGCCTTACCATGGCGTTACTCTACCACTGAGTTAAAAGGGCCTTGTTTGATTCAATTACTGTCCTGAATAATGACCTAGACAATATGAGTCTAGTACATATATTTGTTATTGCATATACTTCTTATATAGATAAGATTAGAATATATGTACATAGATTTATCCACATAACAACTCATTAAGGAACAATAAATTGGATTTACCTAGTAATATAGAATATAGTTAATAAAATGGTTTAGTTATATTGGATTGGATAAATATCAATGTAATGAATGGAATGGTAATGAATGGAATGAATTGAATTATTGCACGATTCGAATTGAAGTCCTCATCATAACGAAATTCATTTGATTAATACATAGACATAGACCCACAAATTAAAATATTTCATCGAATCATTGATAAATGGATTCAATTTGTACTGTCCCTCAACCAAATTCTTATTTATTGAATCTGTATCTTCAATTTTTGGAAACTTATAAAGTTCGTCTGTTAAGTCCCGATCAATGAACCTACAAAACCCTTCAAATTGTATCTGATTCAACTCGGGTATTGTAGACATTTCTTCATTTCCACCCCCAAGCATTTTCAATTTCCCCATTTCTTTTATAGAAAATATCCCACGATTTGCTGTCATTCTTCATCGAATTCCATGAATAGATTTAGCAATAATGGAATTTATGTTCTTTTTATACTGAATCACATGAAATTTTACCTAACTCCGTGTATGAAATACTGAATCACAATATCAAGTCCTCGTTTGCAAGAACTCTTCAAGTGAATAAATAGGAATGAGTTTTGGTCTCCATTTTAGTGTATGATTTACTCTCTTTGTTTTTTTTTCCCATACTTGCTTTGTTTATCTTGCTATATTTGGTTGGTTATCTAAAAACAAAAAAGAAAGGCAAGTAGTAGCAGTTTGATATCCAAAAAATTGTTGAAAGAGAAACTAACCATAAAGAAAATCTCCTTATTATGGTTAGATCTGTGGGATCAGTTGATTAACTTGATTTATGTTGTGTTAGAATGACCAGAAGAAGCAAGAACTTTTTGTTTGAATTTTTGTTCGCCTAGCTATCTAAGCAACTTATGGACACCATACTTTCTCTTGATATTCTCAGAAACTAACATATTAGAAATGATAGTTTAGTCTCTCTTTTTTTTTTTGGTTATAGACTTATAGGTGTGGTTTTGATTGTGGTCTTGATGGTGACATCTTCATTCACGAATTGGTGTTTTTTCCATTATTTGCTTGAACTCATTTGGCAGGAAGTGTGTCTAGTTGGTGCTGGGTAAATTGGTGGATATCCTGGTTACAGAGTTGGTACTTTCAAGTGTTTGATTTTACTGGTTTTAGTCTAATTTTGTGTTGGTTATAGTTGTGGTTCTATTGGTCTTTAGACTGGATCGTAAAATACTACTTTTAGATTTAATGATATTTGTGGTTATAGTACTACTTGTGCTAGTTTTAGTTTAAAAAGGAAAAAAGTACTACATGTACTCTTTTAATGATATTTGCCTTTTAAAAAAAAACACACACACACAGAGATTTCAAAGTTATTTGGATGTAGAACTGTGGAAGGGGTGCAACCCATGTATCTTGCCTATAATATTTCTTTTTCTTCTATCTGAGTAGCTTGCATATTGTCGTGGTACATTGCAAATATAGTTTACTTTCTAGGAAATTAATTATATATATTTCTACATTATCCAAAAAGTTTTGGTCTAATATAATATTTTTTATTTTCTTGTGCAGCAAGGTTCCAATGAGGAGATACAAATGAGGAGGTTCAAGAGGAAGAATTTTGATTTTAATTTTCTCCTTAGATAATTGTTTTGGATTTTTTTTTGTTAGACTCAAACTTCAAAGTATGCTACTTACATTCTCATGCTTCCATTCCTTGACAGTTAATGGTTGATTTTTTTTAGTATTCTTTTTTATTAAAAGACCCCAATAATTGGTGAGCTAAAAAGTAGTTAAGAGAAAGGAAACCATATTCCAAAAGGACAAGATGGGTGTATGGACTGTGTTTTACGAAGTGGGTTGTGGCTAAAGCCCACAGTCAAAATGATTATGGTATCACCGTCAGACATGCACTTCATATATGATGAGCATGTAGAACCGCATGATAAATCGAGCATGTCTTGAATAGGGAGAGAGGCGGTAGTAACCTACAAAATTTAGGACATGGATACAACAATGGCTAAGATAACTCGTTGTGAGGATTTAAGTCATGGGGATGTTGCTCAAGGACTCTAAGAAACATCTTCCTTGCCTAGTGCAATTGGTCTGTGTTTTTTCTATCCAGATGATAGTGTTTATAAGGAGTTGTCTATTCTTTCCTAGAATATCATGATGGTTGCTAGTATGGAAGCTAAATGTGCTATTTAGGAGCTTGTTTTGAGATCCCACCCAACAGATTCCACCCATAAGCTAATTTATGGCCAGTGCATGTGATCTAACACAAGACAATTCTAATATGAGGTAAAGGCAATGACGACAACAAATGAATGATGTATTGATTACATATGCTAATGACCATAGAAAAAGTAATTGGGTTTGGTTAACTTCCCTTAGAGTGACCTAAGCCGTGCGATGAGGGGGAAGTCGTGAGCAATGTGAATCAGGGGAAAAGAATTGCATACACCCTAACAATCCCTCATGTTGCAGACGGTTATTATTTTATAGTATACTATACGTATATATAGTATTTATATATTTTGCCCAATAAAATAACCAAATTTCTCCAATCGCCTACGCATGTGAAGCTATACCCCCTCGGCTGAAGGCTAAACTCCGTGGCGATGTGGATCTCCGACGTACAGCCGTCTCCTAACTTAGTGCACGGCGTGGTATGAGGAAGCAGAACAATGAGCCACGACGTGGAGTCGTGACACTGGTTCAGCAAAAGGCCCCTGAAATCATTCCTGAGCGTGCGACGCGACGCACCGATGAGGCAGAACAATGAGCAACGGTGTCAATCACGGACGAAGCTCTAACAGCCAGTGATGTAGGAGTCGAAGTCGGATCTTGGGTGGAACCCGGTTTAGGCTGTTCTGGCTGAATCTGAAGGAACAACAGGGAAGGCGACGGTGGCGATGACGTTGAAGCACAGGCTGAGAAGAGAGAGAGAGAGACAGGCTGGTGGCTAGCCGTTAGCGGCGGGGGTTGACCGTCCACGACGGCGGGATGCGGCGGGCGACTGGCATCGGGTTGAAGCTATGGGTTTCCTTCAGACATAATAAATGTGTTCTTTTTGTTTAATTTTTTTACCTGGGGTTATACGGGCAAATACACAAATAAAGTGGTTCATTTTTCAATTATAATAACCATTAACTGTCAAGGAATGGAAGCAGGAGAATGGAAGTAGCATAATTTGAAGTTTGAGTCTAACAAAAAAAAATTCAAAACAATTATCTAAGGAGAAAATTAAAATCAAAATTCTTCATCCTGTGACTCCTCATTTGTATCTCCTCATTGGAACCTTGCTGCATAAGAAAATAAAAAATATTATATTAGACCAAAACTTTTTGGATAATGTAGAAATATATATATAATTAATTTCCTAGAAACTAAACTATATTTACAATGTACGACGACAATATGTCAGCTACTCAGATAGAAAAGAAAGAAATATTATAGGCAAGATACATGGGTTGCACCCCTTCCACAGTTCTACATCCAAATAACTTTGAAATCTCTGTGTGTGTGTTTATTTTTTAAAGTCAAATATCATTAAAAGAGTACAAGTAGTACTTTTTTCCTTTTTAAACTAAAACTAGCACAAGTAGTACTATAACCACAAATATCATTAAATCTAAAAGTAGTATTTTACGATCCAGTCTAAAGACCAATAGAACCACAACTATAACCAACACAAAATTAGACTAAAACCAGTAAAATCAAACACTTGAAAGTACCAACTCTGTAACCAGGATATCCACCAATTTATCCAGCACCAACTAGACACACTTCCTGCCAAATGAGTTCAAGCAAATACTAGAAAAAACACCAATTCGTGAATGAAGAGGTCACCATCAGGACCACAATCAGAACCACACCTATAAGTCTATAACCAAAAAAAAGAGAGATTAAACTATCATTTCTAATATGTTAGTTTCTGATAATATCAAGAGAAAGTATGGTGTCCAGAAGTTGCTTAGATAGCTAGGCGAACAAAAAGACAAACAAAAAGTTCTTGTTTCTTCTGGTCATTCTAACACAACATAAATCAAGTTAATCAACTGATCCCACACATCTAGCTATAATAAGGAGATTTTCTCTATGGTTAGTTTCTCTTTCAACAATTTTTAGGATATCAAATTGCTACTACTTACCTTTCTTTTTTGTTTTTAGATAAGCAACCACAAGACCAAAGACAAAGAATATATAACCACAATATAGCAAGATAAAGCTATAGATTAAAACAACAAAGCAAGTAAGGAAAAACAAAAAACAAAGAGAGTAAATCATACACTAAAATAGAGACCAAAAATCATTCCTATTCATTCGCTTGAAGAGATGTGCAGTCTATAAGGCAATGGATCTTGCAAACGAGGACTTGATAGAGTTATTAATTATTAATAGCTTAATTGTCGTGTTCATGATGACTGGTCATCTCCTCTGGCGGCTCTGCAAGAAAATTTTTTTTAAAAAAATCAGCAATACTAAAGATTAAGAAAAAAGTATAAATAAAATAGCAAGAACTATGAGAACATATACCGCTTGCCGTGATTCTTCTGAGAATTCAAGAAACTGTAAAAGCCCCGAATCGCAAGAATCGGTGGACACTGACCAGTGTGTCACGTAATGAATTTTTTTTATTAGAAGCAGCACTAATAATGTATTTATAACAGAATAACCACCTTTAACTATAAATCTTCTGCTTGCATTCTTTACTTTGATTAAATTTTTTAAAAAAAATTCTTACTATTCAGAGGCCTTTCACTCAACAGCAACCGGTGAAGCTTAGTGGTATTGATTTCATCGTTTTGTTCCCGATGTACATAGTAATTTTTCAGATTCATGCAGTTGTGGATCATATGTTGTCGAATTGGGGTGTGCTTCCAATCACCACCCCTACCCACAACTTCGGAACTTATGAAGGGACTCCTATGTTTATGCTCAATAATAGTTTAATTGTTAAAAGTTAGATAGTCTTATGTGTAGATACCCTTTATTTATAGAGATATATAACAACTTATTCAAATTTGTTTATAAGTTGTTACTAGCAGTTTCCATTATCCCAAGATTTAGGGGTATTCAAGATATTTATCCCCTTACACTTTGCAAGGGTGTTCACGGATCAATTTAAATCGATTTTGAGGTAAAAAGTCATCCGACCAAAATATTAAAACAATATGTGGTTCGGTTCAATTTGGATTACTTCTCTTTTCAAAAATCCAATCTGATCCGATTAAATGTGATTTGGATTGGATTGGATTGGTTGAATCATTTTTTACCAATATAATAATTAAAAATAAGTTCAAATAGCACTATTCGATATAACATATAATATACTAAAAATTAAAATTTTACGAGCTAACAAGTATTAATTTCATGTTTAGAACATTAAACATAGTGGAAAATTACTTTAAATCAAATTAATAAGTATTATTATCAAAATAAATTAAAATAAAATTAAAACATCAATAATACAAAGGTAGAATAAATATATAATGAATTTTATGTATGTGGTTTGATTTGTTTTGACTCGGTTTCAAATAAAGGATCCGATATCTGATCTGATCGGTTTTCACAAACCAATTTCCCAAAAAATTCAATAAATATGAGTACTTTGCATGGCTGGATTAGATATCCATCCGTAAAAAAAATTATTATGTATGGATTAGATGGTTTCTATTAGATGGATCACGAATGAATTAGATTTTTTTATAAATTTTTAATGAATCATGATGGATTAAAGGATTTTTTTTTGATCCATCCATCATAACCTGATAAAATTTATCTAATACATCCATTTGCCAAGGTTGAATAACTTTCCACAACCCCGTATGTACTAGCCGAGGAGTAAAACTCGGTCACCGAGCTTGGATACCCGATCCAACCAAGGTGGGAAGGATAAAATATCGATATTATCTTTATTAATCCTGATATTATCTCAAACAACCTTATCCAATTAGAAGAGATAATATCCCTTAAATTAAGGGATAAGATATTGATATTATCCTTAAATAATCCTAATATTATCTCAAATAACCTTATCCGGTTAAGAGATCAATTTAAGATATTATCTTAATCAATCCTGATATTATCTCACAGAACCTTAGGGTTAAAAGAGATAATATCCCTTAAATTAAGGAAATCACATCTCAAAGAAGATTTAAGAGATAAAAGGAGATAAATCCAGATCTCTTAAAGATATGGGGATCCTATTATAAAAGGAGGAGAACCCAAGAGAGAGACTCACTTTTTACTGTCCCGGTGACTCTCCCTTAAGCGTATTAGAGAAACTAGCTCGACCAAGATACTATTGAAGAGTCCTTGCTCGCTGGTATTCATCGGATACAAGATTAGGGGATCGAGATCACCGTATGGCCAAGGGTTGAACCTAGAACTACGTCTGGCTTTGATTCCCACTGGGATACGTAGGATCGAAATACAATATTCTGTCAAGCCATAATCTAAAACAACCCCCCATTGTTCACTCTTGGTTTGACGTTCTACGTCGAGATTTCGGCAAGTCGGATCTCGGCAGGAACATCGTATCTTTAGCTCACAATTTTC
The DNA here is from genome assembly GCA_030762895.1 of Sophora flavescens. Classification (NCBI taxonomy): domain Eukaryota; kingdom Viridiplantae; phylum Streptophyta; class Magnoliopsida; order Fabales; family Fabaceae; genus Sophora; species Sophora flavescens. Next base: position 223,927,425 of record CM061062.1, read on the forward strand.
AAACCCATATGTTCCTCCTTGGTTCCAGCTATAACTGTTCCAATGCTTTTTCTCCATACTCCTAGGAAGTTTAAAGCTTTGTTATATTTTAACTCACATCCCTCGTTTGTAAGCTACCATTATGGCTTGTTAATTAATGTCAAAAATTTTGCTGTAAAAAAAGGTCTAATTTTTTACTAACAAAAAATACAACTTCGATATAGTTGTAAGCACTGCATCCAACCACATCATACCTCCCATGAATATGTATGTCTGGATGGTACAGTTAGACCTAACTGATATATATATATATATATATATATATATATATATATATATATATATATAAAATTATTGAAAAGAATAATTAAATTTTATTTAATTTTTTAAAGAATGCTATTTAGTGCAAATAGTAGTTGCACGAATACATTTCAATCAATGAATAAAAATGGTTAGACCAAAATCACATAAAGAAGAAAACCGATGACAATAAAATGGAGAGTTCGTCCAAACATTTCCAAAATCCTTTCGGCTTTCGTACAAATAATATTTTCCAAATTTTTTTTGCGTAACAAACTAAACAAGAATTTTACAAAGCGAAGAGATACTAGCTAATATCATAATATAGTAACCACAACCAATGGGAGGTTGATAGAAGAAGTGAAGACCATGATCCTTTGAATGAGAGTGATTTTCCAGTCAACAACACAATTTTCTTGGAGAGGATATGCGTAATTTTTTGGTTTGTGTTTGTGTGTATGCCCGCTTGAAGGTGTGGGTGATTCTAACCTCCCAAGATTTACATACATCTGAATGGATTTTATAAACTAGATGTATGTAATATTCATTTTGGATTTTTTGAAATTGTGAAAATGTAGGTTTCATATCTTTTTGACTAAATTATACTTTTGGTCCTTTATCTTTATTTTAAGTTTCAATTTGGTCCTTTTTTTATTTTTTGTTCCATTTTGGTCTGTTATCTTTATTTTAGGTTTTAATGTGGCCCATTCTGTTTAGAATGTGGTACAAAAAGGACCAAATTGATATATTTTTAGTAAAATAAGGGACCAATTTGAAATAAAAATAAAATAAAGAAGGGACCATTTTGAAACTAAAAAAAGGGACTACATTGGTTTAAGTTTTGCAAAATAAGGAACCATTTCGGAGCAAAAAATAAAAGAAGGACCACATTGGTATAACTTTGAAAAATAAGGGACTAATTTGGAACAAAAAATAAAAAAGGGACTAAATTAAAACCTAAAATAAGGATAAGGGACCAAAAGTATAATTTAGCCTATCTTTTTAACAAAGTTAAACTAAAAATAATAAATGGTAAAGTTTGTTACTGTTTTCTTGTTGAGACTTGAGAAGAGGTAAATAAACTATTATTTATTACTTAACATCAATGTAAAAACATCTAACACGATCTGGTGGGCCATCAGCCCAAATCAAAGTGTCAACCAAAGACAAAATTTACCAGGCCGACTAATGAGCAGCAGAAACCTTCTCTGACCACAAAACTAATTAAGAATATCCTTTAAAACTGATAGAGAAGAATTCTTGATTGATTGTCACAGTAAAAATATTTTACATTGATAATATATAATAAGTAAATATTATTATAAAAAAGTAAAAAATAATAACAATAAGATGACAATTCACGATTTGATTAATAATAATATTGTTTAAGTCAGACAAAAAGTTGTAAAAGTATATTAATCATATTGAGTCGATTAGGCCAGCGAGTGATCTAATTAACAAGATGATATCATATATATAATTATAAATTTAATACACACATGTCACATATGCACATCTATGAAATATAAATTTTTCTCATAAGTCATAACATAAACTACTAATAAAAACATGTATAATAAAATACACAAGATTAGCTTATAATAAAAATACACAAAATTAAAGGATAACAAACATATCTCAAATCAAAAATCATTACAGAAATAATTGAGATTTAAAGTATATGTAGTCAATAACTGACTATCACATCTCGAATATAATGCTACAACTCGCAATATTAACTCGAAAAAAAATACTTATAAGGAATTCGTTTATATTAGTGTGAGTTATTTTTCACTTACACTCAATCTCAATCGTTGATTTATTTTAATTCAATGGTATATACTATTCAAATCACAATTATCGTTGGATGGAATTATAAGCAACAATTTGAATATAATGTAAGTGAAAAATGATTTATATAATGACGTAAAGTGATACCCCCTCTCTATATATAAAGTCAAATGGTAGATGTACTCCCCATCGCTTTTCAAAGTTCAAACCTGGGTTAAATTCCTTTTTAGTACATTTTAGGATAAATATTTAAAAAAAATTATTAAGACTTGGTTTAAAGCGGTCAAATGGTTTTTCGTCGATTTTGATTAGTTTAACTCGGTTTGACCATGCAAATGATTTAATTACCTAAACATAACCGAACAAGAGGACAAGAGGCCAGTTCTTGATTTTTCTCAATCATGTCGACCAATTCGATCCAATTTTGAAAATATTGATTACTAATATAAAAAATGTTTATATTGACTTCATAATAGGGATGAGAATAGGTCAGGCCGCCCGACAGGGGTCTATGACCTAGCCTGTTTAAAGCCTGGCCTGACCTATTTAATTAAAAGGTCATGTCTAGGCTTTTTAAAAAGTCTCTTTAGATAAATGGGTCAGGCTTATGCTTATTAAAAAGTCTTTAAAGCCTAATAGACCAACCTATTTAATATATAATTAATGTTATTTAAATTAAATATATATAATATAATATATTAATAGAATATAATATATAATTTAATATATTAATATATTAATTTAAAAAATTTAATTTTATTCCTAAATTGCTAATCATGTTGAAACCCTCTTTTTACAAAACCCTCGTTCAATATTGGTTGTGACTGCCGTCACTCACATTGTTTCACACCCCACTATCTCATTTAAGCAGAAAGCACCAGCGATGAGGGAGGCTCAACAAGCGGTGCGGCGGAGACAGGGAAAACGTGGCAGCTGACCTCAGTGCGACTGGGTGTTGGTCGGGGCTGAACGACAATCTGCAGATCTGGTTCGAGCTTGTGGCGGATGACGGCAAGGCGAACAGCGTTCGGCGGAGCGTGGTGCTGTTGGTCGTGGCTGAGCGGCGCGACAGAGTGGTGTTGTTGGTCATGGCTGAGCGGCACGGCGGACCTTGGGTAGGGGTGGTGATTGGAAGCACACCCCAATTCGACAACATCTGATCCACAATTGCAGGAATCTGAAAAATTATTATGTACATCGGGAACCAAATGATAGCTTTAATACGATTGAGCTTCACCGGTTGTTGTTGAGTGAAAGGCCTCTGAATAGTAGGAATTTTTTTTAATTAATTAAAAATACTGATCGGGAGCCATGAGCAATACAACTTAATAGTAGGAATTTCTTTAAAAAAAATTAATTAATGTAAAGAATGCAAGCAGAAGATTTATAGTTAAAGGTGGTTATTCTGTTATAAATACATTATTACTGCTGCTTCTAATAAAAAAAATTCATTACTGCTCCAATCATTCACTCTCTCTCCTCTTCGTTCTCTTCCCATTCCCATTATTTGTTTGTAATCCATTTCTCTCCGAGATATACTACTTGCCTTTATGGAAAATTTTGGAGAAATCCATTTCTCACATCCTTGCCTTTTCAATCGCAACTTGGTATTGACTGTTGCAGTAAGGTCTGAGGCCACTTTTGCTCAGAGATTGTTCTTGCATTTCGTAGAGAGCATTGGGGTCCCTTTTGACCCTGTATTCCTTGAAAGGGATATACAAATCATCGTGCGTTTGGGATATAGAATTAACGGAGAAATATTTTCTATCTCTGAACTTCTACTACATCCCTACATGCCTCGGGACTTGCGTGACACACTGGTAGCAGTTCACCGATTCTTGCGATTTGGGACTTTTATAGTTTCTTGGATTCTTAGAAGAATCACGGCAAGCGGTATATGTTTTCATAGTTCTTGCTATTTTCTTTATACTTTTTTCGTAATTTCTTTAGTATTGCTGAATTTTTATTGTTTTTTAAATTTTCTTGCAGAGCCGCCTGATGAGATGACCAGTCATCATGAACACGACAATTAAGCTATTAATAATTAATACAATATCAAGTCCTCGTTTGCAAGACTCTTCAAGCGAATAAATAGGAATGATTTTTGGTCTCTATTTTAGTGTATGATTTACTCTCTTTGTTTTTTTTCCTTACTTGCTTTGTTTATCTTGCTATATTTGGTTGCTTATCTAAAAACAAAAAAGAAAGGCAAGTAGTAGCAGTTTGATATCCTAAAAATTGTTGAAAGAGAAACTAACCATAATGAAAATCTCCTTATTATAGTTAGATCTGTGGGATCAGTTGATTAACCTGATTTATGTTGTGTTAGAATGACCAGAAGAAGCAAGAACTTTTTGTTTGAATTTTTGTTCGCCTAGCTATCTAAACAACTTCTGGACACCATACTTTCTCTTGATATTCTCAGAAACTAACATATTAGAAATGATAGTTTAGTCTCTCTTTTTTTTTGGTTATAGACTTATAGGTGTGGTTCTGATTGTGGTCCTGATGGTGACCTCTTCATTCACGAATTGGTGTTTTTTCCATTATTTGCTTGAACTCATTTGGCAGGAAGTGTGTCTAGTTGGTGCTGGGTAAATTGGTGGATATCCTGGTTACAGAGTTGGTACTTTCAAGTGTTTGATTTTATTGGTTTTAGTCTAATTTTGTGGTGGTTATAGTTGTGGTTCTATTGGTCTTTAGACTGGATCGTAAAATACTACTTTTAGATTTAATGATATTTGTGGTTATAGTACTACTTGTGCTAGTTGTAGTTTAAAAAGGAAAAAAGTACTACATGTACTCTTTTAATGATATTTGCCTTTTCCACACAAAAAAAAAAAAAAGAAACACAGAGATTTCATAGTTACTTGGATGTAGAACTGTGGAAGGGGTGCAACCCATGTATCTTGCCTATAATATTTCTTTCTCTTCTATTTGAGTAGCTGGCATATTGTCGTCGTACATTGCAAATATAGTTTAGTTTCTAGGAAATTAATTATATATATTTCTACATTATCCAAAAAGTTTTGGTCTAATATAATATTTTTATTTTCTTATGCAGCAAGGTTCCAACACTAGTGCAATAAGTGCTTTTTACGTCAGTTAAAATTGATTTTTTACGTCAGAATATCGACTGACGTAAATACAGCTGACTTTAAAAGTGAAAATTTTAGCGTCAGTTGAGAACTGACGTTAAATATAAAACTATTAACGTCGGTTCTTTAACACAACTGACGTTAATTTTGTCAAAATTAACGTCAGTTCTTTAACAGTAAAAATTAACGTCAGTTCTTTAAGAACGGACATTAATTTTGTTAAAACTAACGTCAATTGTTGTTATAAAGAACTGACGTTAAAGGTCTTAATTTTAACATCAGTTGTTATAAACAACTGACGTTAATAGTGTAATGTATATTTTATAAAATACTATTAACGTCAGTTGTATCATACAACTAACGTTAATAGTATTTTTTTTTTAAATTCAGTTTTAAAATATCACTCCCCTCAGCTATCCCTGCATTCAGTAAATATCCCAGTAACACAGAATATCACACACATTACAGAATTGCAAAGGAAAAATGGAACAATGATCCATATGTATGCCTGTTCAGAAACAATATATATTTATTAACATAGGTTATAACTCAAAATAAATACAGATATATAAATAAAAATAAATGTATACTAAGTTTAAACTACCTATATCAATATCCCTTCGTGATGATCATCACGAGTGGCATGTACATCGGCCACCTGTGTCTCCTCGATTATAGTAGGCATGTTTGTTGAAAAAGAAGGAGTCTCAGGAATATCAAGATTTGAATCTTCATTTTCATCACTACCATTATACATGCTTTTTCCTTGGAGAAACACGGATAACCTTTTGTTAGAAGGATCAGTGATGTAGAACACTTGTTTTGCTTGGGAAGCCATTATGAAAGGCTCATTTATATGACCTAACTTGTTGAGGTCTACCAATGTGAACCCCAATTCGTCGGTTTGTACACCACCGTTACTATCAACCCACTTACATTTAAATACCGGCACCGTAAGCTTAGTGTAATCGAGCACCCAAATATCTTCAATATATCCAAAGTAAGGTCTCGGTGCTTTAACGGGTTTTGTGTCCTTTGCACTAGAGAAGTGCATTGCTTCGGCCACGATCATAACCCCATTATTTTGCATGGTACTCTTGTTATCTTGTTCCTTTGTATAAAAGGAAAAGTTATTTATGTCGTATCCGCTCCAACATATGACGTTGAAGCTAGGCCCACGTGCTAGCCATCTTACGTCATCAGAAGCAGTACTACCATCCTTAAGCATTTCTTCCTTGAACCATGGTAAGAAAGTCTTGTTATGCTTGTTCAACAACCACCTTTCGCTCATTCGAGGGTTTTCTTGATTGACTTTTCTTTTATGTTCAAATAAGAAAGGCTGAACACATTCGATGTTGTTCAATACATACAAATGTGCTTGAAGCACTTCCTCCCGATCCTTCCTATTAATTCTTTAACCATGTGTATCCTTACCTTGACATCTGATCTCATCATGCCGAGGCTTAGGAACCCCTATAGGATCCGTGTTATGAAGGTAGTCCGAACAAAACTTAATAGCTTCTTCTGCAACATACCTTTGAACAATAGATGCTTCCGGATGATGAGGATTCTTCACGTACCCTTTCAAGATCTTCATGTAGCGCTCAACATGGTACATCCATCTCATAAAAACCGGCCCACATAATCTAATCTCCCTCACCAAATGAACAATTAAGTGAACCATTATGTCAAAAAAGGAAGGAGGAAAATACATCTCCAATTGGCACAAGATTGTAGCAGCCTCAACTTCCAAGTCATCCAACATATGGGGGTCAACGACTTTGCTACATATAGAATTGAAGAATGAGAACAACCGAGTAATGGCATGTCTCACATTTTTTGGAGCAATACCACGAATAGCAACGGGCAGAAGTTGTTGCATCAAGATGTGACAAGCATGAGACTTTAAGCCAACCAATTTAAGATCACTAGAGACAAGCCTCTTCATATTTGAAGAGTAACCATGTGGAACTTTGATGCCCTGAAGACACCCGCAGAAACTTTGTCTCTCTTTTTCTGACAAAGTATGACATGCTGGCGGCAAATAGTTCGCTTACCATCCTCAACAACTGGAGCTAATTGCTCTCGTATACCCATAGCAACGAGGTCGAGACGAGCATTCACACCATCTTTTGTCTTGCCCTGAATGTTGAGAAGCGTCCCGATCACACTATCACACATATTTTTCTTCACATGCATCACATCAATGCAGTGTCTGACATCAATCTTGCGCCAGTATGGGAGATCAAATAATATCGACCTCTTCTTCCATATGTTTTTCTCAGCAGCTTTACCTTTCTTTTTGGACTTGCCGAATATAACATCTATGCCCTTTACCCTCTGATAAACCCGCTCTCCAATTAAGGCCGCCGATGCTTCTTCTGTCTCTTGGCATCCATTAAAAGCTTTTTTCATCTTATGATATGGGTGATCAAGTCTAAGAAATATCTGATGCCCAAGGTAAACCGTCTTCTTTCCATGATGCAACTGAATGTAGCATGTGCCTTCTTCACATATAGGGCATGCTTTATGCCCCTTGACACTGTACCCGGACAAGTTACCGTATGCTGGAAAGTCGTTGATGGTGCAAAATAACATGGCACGAAGCTTGGAAGTCTCATGAGAATACCCATCAACTACAGCAGCACCTTCCACCCATAGCGTTTTCAAGTCTTCAATCAAGGGACCTAGATAAACATCTAAGTCATTTCCCGGTTGCTTTGGGCCCGAAATCATCATAGACAACATCATGTATTTGCGCTTCATGCACAACCAAGGGGGAATGTTGTAAATTACCAACAGAACAGGCCATGAACTATGAATACTACTCATGTTACCATAAGGATTCATTCCATCCGTAGCAAGTCCAAGCCTTAGGTTTCTTGGCTCATCGGCGAAATCTGGAAACATAGTATCGATATTCTTCCATTGAATAGAATCAGCCGGATGATGAACCTTTCCATCACGTTTCCTCTCATCATTATGCCATCTAAGATTCTTCGCATCTTTCGCATTGGCAAACAATCACTTGAACCTTGGAATTATTGGAAGATACCACAACACCTTCGCAGGAGGACCCTTTTTTCTCACATCATCAAGATCATCATCATCATCACCACCCTTCACTTTGTGTCGTGATAACCCACATTTGGGGCAATCGTGATTGTCTTCATGAACACCGGTGTACAATATGCAATCATTGGGGCATGCGTGTATCTTCTTATACTCCATACCCATAGGACACAATACCTTCTTGGCCTCATAGTTACGATCAGGCAATGTGTTGTCCTCTGGAAGCAAGTCTTTCAGCACTTCAAGCAATTCCGTGAAGCTTTTATCGCTCCAACAATTTCTAGCCTTCACACAAACCAATTTTAGCACCGCCGACAACCGTGTATGAGTAGTACACCCTGGATATAAAGGCTTATCCGCATCACCGCACAGCCTATCATACACATGAGCTCGATGAAAAGATTCTTGTCCAATATCATGGATCATGTCCTCTACTCGATCATCCTCCATATCTACGTCAACGTCCTCACTTTGGGAGACACTTGCCGTACTACTCAACAACACATCACCATGCCATATCCATCTTGTATAACTCAAGCAAATCCCTTCACAAATCAAATGAGTATGTATATCCTTCACCGTACATTTCCTCGTATTCAAACACTTGACACAAGGACAACAGAACATTCCATTACTATTAGGAACATTCCTTTGAGCAAATTCTATAAATTCTCCCACCCCCTTCAAATACTCAACACTAGTACGCTTACAAACCATCCAACTACGATCCATAACTAGATAGGTCATGTATATATACAAAACATATATCCAATATAAGGACAATACGGGAGATTGAAAACGATAGTTTTTGAAGATTGCCAAGCACTGGTCACCGCCTGGCAGTGATGTCCATCACGGCCGTAACGTACCAACTGAACCAGACCATCACAGGCAGAACTGATCACGGCCTAGCCGTGATGAGCATCACGATCGTGACAGATCAACCAGCAGAGCAACATGCATTCAAAACCAAAAATAGAGACGTACATTCCAAACAACTCAAACTCACGGTTTCAAGTTTCAACTACTGAGACTACAGTTTCAACATACAATCAAAACCAAAAATAAAAAAATGTGCCCTAAAGACTCACCAGAAATAGGTGCTCGCGTGGTGGTGGGGAGGGAGCTCGAGTGGTGGCCAACGTTCGATGTGGTTACTGAGAGCAGATGGACAAGGAGAGTTAGTGCGCGGGAAGGGGAAAGAGAGATGTAAAGTTATTGCAAAGAATGAATGGAAAGACATAGTTAGGGTTAATAGTGTACCTCACGGTGGTGGCGAAGAAGCCCTCGCGGTGGTTGCAGTGGAGATGAGCTCGCGATTAGGGCAGAGTGAGAGTGAGAGTGAGGGTTGAGCGTGATGAAAAGAGAAAAGAGACGTACAGAGCGAAGTGCAGAAGGCGCGCGGGTGTAAACCAAAATAAAACAACATTTGACGTCAGTTGTTTATAAAGACTGACGTTAAAGGTCGTATATTTAACGTCAGTTGTCTTAAGAAACTGACGTTAAAAGTGTATACCTTTATCCAAAAACATTATTTCCTTTGACTATTTATTTAATTGAAGTAAAAATAAAACTTTTAACGTCAGTTGTATAAAAAGCTGACGTTAAAAATAAATATGACTGCCAAATTGCCACCACCTCATTTTTAATGTCAACTTAATTTATGACTGCCAAGTTCTCGTATATTACATTATTTCCAATATTCATTCTGCACGTTTATAATTTATAGGATTATTTACGTCAGCTATTTATTATACTGAAGTAAAAACCACACTTTTAACGTCAGTTGTATAAAAAACTGACGTTAAAAATAAATATTTTTTATTTTAAAAACACTTTTAACGTCAGTTGTATTAAACAACTGACGTTAAAGGTGTATAAGTTTCTGCAAGAATTCATTCCTTTGACTACTGTGCTACTTACCCATGCACCTTGTAACTTAATCCTCTTAATGAGCATTAAGTTTATAGGTAAGTTTTCAAGAAAATCAGAATAGCTTAGTAACTTCATCCCCTGCTCCTATAAATAGCTTCCTTCCATCCTTTTAATTTTCTGCTTCACAATATGGCTCTGTCGTGGAGATTAACTTCATCACTCTTTCTTCCTATTCCTAGACTCAAAGGTCTTTGTCTTAATGGTCAAACAACTTCTGAGGTTGTGTAAATCACATAGTGTGAGTTGCTCACCTTATCATCTTTCTAGAGAATCGACAGCTACATCACCAGAACGTCAGCTTTGGAAGCAAATGACTGTTCCAAGACCATTGCTGAAACAGATCGGGTGCACCCTTGCTCAGCCGCTCTGGAAAACTCGGTCGCTCGACTCTCCTCTCTTGCTCACCTGTGAAGGGAACAAAGCCTCAACAAATGTTTAGGATTTTAAACCCTTTAAATGTAACTTTTTATAGGATTTTAAACCCTATCAATGTAACTTTTTACAGGATTTTAAACCCTTTCAATGAATGAGATCCGGTTTGGGTTATTGATTCAACTTATACTTCGCACATATATTTTAGTTTTCAAAACAGAAACACAAAACATCAAAGCAATTGTGAAACTGAAACTTTGAGGAAGGCAATGCGGAAGGGTACGTATAATAGATAAAAAAAATTATTAAAATAACCTTTAACGTCTGTTGATGAAAGAACATAAGTTAAAAGTGAAGTGACGCACTTTTAACGTCAGTTCAATGAAGAACTGACGTTAAAAGGTTCACTTTTAACGTCAGTTGTTTATTGAACTGACGTTAAAAGTGAGTCACTTCACTTTTAACGTCAGTCCTTAAAACAAATGACGTTAAAATTGAATTAATGAAGTCTGATATTTACAAAACTACCACCGCCTCCTTTTTGACGTCTAGCTTTTGGTTAACTGTCGTAAACCTTACCGTCTAATGTATATTTTCCACTAGTGCAATGAGGAGATACAAATGAGGAGTCACAAGATGAAGCATTTTGATTTTAATTTTCTCCTTAGATAATTGTTTTGAATTTTTTTTTGTTAGACTCAAACTTCCAAGTAGGCTACTTCCATTCTCATGCTTCCATTCCTTGATAGTTAATGGTTGATTTTTTTTTAGTATTCTTTTTTATTAAAAGACCCCAATAATTGGTGAGCTAAAAGTAGTTAAGAGAAAGGAAACCATATTCCAAAAGGACGGGATGGGTGTATGAACTGTGTTTTACGAAGTGGGTTGTGGCTAAAGCCCATAGTCAAAATGATAATGGTATCACCGTCGGACATGCACTTTGTATATGATGTGCATGTAGAACCGCATGATAAATCGAGTATGTCTTGCATAGGGTGAGAGGCGGTAGTAACCTAGAAAATTTAGGACATGGATATAACAATGGCTAATATAACTCGTTGTGAGGAGTTAAGTCATGGGGATGTTGCTCAAGGACTCTAAGAAACATCTTCCTTGCCTAGTGCAATTGGTCTGTGTTTTTTCTATCCAGATGATAGTGTTTATAAGGAGTTGTCTATTCTTTCCTAGAATATCATGAGGGCTGCTAGTATGGAAGCTAAATGTGCTATTTAGGATCTTGTTTTGAGATCCCTCCCAACAGATCCACCCAGAAGCAAATTTATGGCCAGTGCATGTGATCTAACACAAGACAATTCCAAAATGAGGTAAATGCAATGACGACAACAAATGAATGATGTATTGATTACATATGCTAATGACCATATAGAAATGGATTAAGGCTAAACAACAAAGTTGCTTAGGTCATGGATTAATGATCCTAAGGTACTTAAGGAAATGGATTGAGGCTAAACAACAAAGTTAAGAATCAAAACCATCATAATCCTCTAAATGGTAGATTTGGTCAACACAAGAACACAGGGTTAGGGTTTTTAGTTTAATGAATCAACTAGGATTCAACAAGTATACAAGTGTGTATGATGAAAGACATGATCGTACATCAAAAGCAAGAACAAAAACTCCATCCATCCTTTCCTCTAGGATTCGGCCAAGATGGGTTTCAAGAGAAGAAAATTTTTGATCATCACATGATCTTAGATACATACAGTATACATGATTATAAGAACATAGGAAGTGGTTTCAACATCATGAGATTTTTCTAGAATTTGTTATGAATTTTCAAAGTTTTAGATCTAGAAACTTAAAAGTGATGAACATAGATGAAATAGACTTTGAATCATGAAACTTATTGAAGAACATAGACATGATTAGGGAAGGAGAATAGGATTCACCTCTTGAATATCAAAAACAAGTGAAAATCCAAGGACTTGCTTCACAAAATCAAGCTTTTGTGTTCTAGTGTTCTTGAAAAGTTTAGAGCAGTTTCGGTAATTTGGACATATCTCTCAATATACTTATCCGTTTTTGATGTTCTTTATGTCGTTGGAAATAAGAGAGAAAGAGGAACAAATTTCATGTCGAAAGCTTTCCGAGATTGATAACATAAAATGGTCAGAATCGCTAGGCAAAAATCTGACGAATATGAACACTTATGGTTGTTCTTGAAGTTCTTAAGAAAACATTGAGTTTGGAGGAAGGAGATGACATGAAGAAATGAATAAAATTGCCAAAATGTGTTGCTAAAGAGGGGGAGCCGTGGGTTTTAGGGACAATTTGGTCAAAAATTACAATGGCATGGCTTGAAAATTTCATGAAGAGCCAAGGGTAAAATCGTCATTTCCAGGCAAAATATTCCTTTGTCATAAATGCGCCATTATGGCCATTATGAGGCGGATAGGATCGTCATAAATGCCTGTCACATCAGTCAAATCCGTCACCTCAGCCCCGTTGCTGACTCCCTAGTTCATCTGACACGGGTTTTTCCTAGAGATATCTCGACGTATTCTCCCGCAGCAAATAAAATATTTTAATTTTTACGCTAAATTTTTCAAAACTTTCAGTATCGTAGTAACTACGAAAAAAACATTTTTCATCTCGTTCATGATTTAAAATTAGGTTTTCTGAGCAGTAAACTTTTAGTGTCAGTGAAAACGCAGACCGGGTTCCGTCTGAATTTTCAACCCAAGATTTCATCGTAACCCTATAATATAAAGCATGATATAGAAATGATAGTGGTTTACCCAAAATCATTTTGAGTCTGGGATAAAAATATATATGTTTATATATTTATTACCGATATTAGGAAACAGCGAAAACCGGGGTGTTACAATTGATTGTCACAATAAAAATATTTTACATTGATAATATATAATAAGTAAATATTATTATAAAAAATTAAAAAATAATAACAATAAGATGAAAATTCATGATTTGATTAATAATAATATTGTTTAAGCCAGACAAAAATTGTAAAAGTATATTAATCAGATTGAGTCGATTAGGCCAGCGAGTGATCTAATTAACATGATGATATCATATATATAATTATAAATTTAATACACATATGTCACATATGCACATCTTTGAAATATAAATTTTTCTCATAAGTCATAACATAAACTACTAATAAAACCATGTATAATAAAATACACAAGATTAGCTTATAATAAAAATACACAAAATTAAAGGATAACAAACATATTTCAAATCAAAAATCATTACAGTAATAATTAAGATTTAAAGTATATGTAGTCAATAACTGACTATCACATCTCGAATATAATGCTACAACTCGCTATTGTAACTCGAAAAAAAAAACACTTATAAGGAATTCGTTTATATTAGTGTAAGTTATTTTTCACTTACACTCAATCTCATTCGTTGATTTATTTTAATTCATTGGTATATACTATTCAAATCACAATTATCATTGGATGGAATTAAAATCAACAATTTGAATTTAATGTAAGTGAAAAATGATTTATACACTGATGTAAAGTGATACCCCCTCTCTATCACTTTATATATATATATATATATATATATATATATATATATATATATATATATATATATATATATATATATATATATATATATATATACTCCCCATTGCTTTTCAAAGTTCAAACTTGGGTTAAATCCCCTTTTAGTACATTTTAGGATAAATATTTAAAAAAAATTATTAAGACTTGGTTTAAAGCGGTCAAATGGTTTTTCGTCGATTTTGATTAATTAGTTTAACTCGATTTGACCATGCAAACGATTTAATTACCTAAACATAACCGAACAAGAGGTCAAGAGGTCAATTCTTGATTTTGCTCAATCATGTCGACCAATTCGATCCGATTTTGAAAATATTGATTAATAATATAAAAAATATTTATATTGACTTCATAATAGGGATGAGAATAGGCCAGGTCGCCCGACAGGGGTCTATGACCTGGCCTGTTTAAAGCCTGGCTAACCTGTTTAATTAAAAGGTCAGTTCTAGGCTTTTTAAAAAGCCTCTTTAGATAAATGGGCCAGTCTTATGCTTATTAAAAAGTCTTTAAAGCCTAACAGACCGACCTATTTAATATATAATTAATGTTATTTTAATTAAATATATATAATATAATATTTAATAGAATATAATATATAATTTAATAATTTAATATAATAATTTAAAAAAGTTAATTTTATTCCTAAATTGCTAATCATGTTGAAACACTCTTTAAACAAAACCCTCGTTCAATATAGGTTGTGATGCCGGTCACTCGCATTGTTTCACACCCCACTATCTCAATCGCCGCTTCTAATAAAAAAAATTCATTACTGCTCCAGTCATTCACTCTCTCTCCTCCTCCTTCTCTTCCCATTCCCATTCTTTGTTTGTAATCCATTTCTCTCCGAGATATACTACTTGCCTTTATGGAAAATCTTGGAGAAATCCATTTCTCACATCGTTGCCTTTTCAATGGCAACCTGGTATTGACTGTTGCAGTAAGGTCTGAGGCCACTTTTGCTCAGAGATTTTTCTTGCATTTCGCAGAGAGCATTGGGGTCCCTTTTGACCCTGTATTCCTTGAAAGGAATATACAAATCATCGTGTGATTGGGACATAGAATTAACGGAGAAATATTTTCAATCTATGAACTTCTACTACATCCCTACATGCCTCGGGACTTGCGTGACACACCGGTAGCAGTTCAGCGATTCTTGCAATTTGGGACTTTTATAGTTTCTTGGATTCTCAGAAGAATCACGGCAAGCGGTATATGTTTTCATAGTTCTTGCTATTTTCTTTATACTTTTTTCTTAATTTCTTAAGTATTGCTGAATTTTTATTGTTTTTTAAAATTTATTGCAAACCAACATGTTAGCTAATCGATTACGATAAATTGGACCGGATTTTGCGGTTTTTTCTTCTGCAGTACCTCGCCGTGACATGAGCGTGAAAGGGGGAATCCGTTTTTTTTATAACTTATAAGGGCTAAAATCATTTATTTTGGCTTTTTGGCCCCATATTGTAGGGTGGATCTCGAAAGATATGAAAGATCTCCCTCCAAGCCCTCCTTCAAATAGGAATACTACTGCTAGAGTTTTATAAAAAAAAAGTAAAAAAAGCCCCTTATCGGATTTGAACCGATGACTTACGCCTTACCATGGCGTTACTCTACCACTGAGTTAAAAGGGCCTTGTTTGATTCAATTACTGTCCTGAATAATGACCTAGACAATATGAGTCTAGTACATATATTTGTTATTGCATATACTTCTTATATAGATAAGATTAGAATATATGTACATAGATTTATCCACATAGCGACTCATTAAGGAACAATTAATTGGATTTACCTAGTAATATATAATATAGTTAATAAAATGGTTTAGTTATATTGGATTGGATAAATATCAATGTAATGAATGGAATGGTAATGAATGGAATGAATTGAATTATTACACGATTCGAATTGAAGTCCTCATCATAACGAAATTCATTTGATTAATACATAGACATAGACCCACAAATTAAAATATTTCATCGAATCATTGATAAATGGATTCAATTTGTACTGTCCCTCAACCAAATTCTTATTTATTGAATCTGTATCTTCAATTATTGGAAACTTATAAAGTTCGTCTGTTAAGCCCCGATCAATGAACCTACAAAACCCTTCAAATTGTATCTGATTCAACCCGGGTATTGTAGACATTTCTTCATTTCCAACCCCAAGCATTTTCAATTTCCCCATTTCTTTTATAGAAAATATCCCACGATTTGCTGTCATTCTTCATCGAATTACATGAATAGATTTAGCAATAATGGAATTTATGTTCTTTTTATACTGAATCACATGAAATTTTACCTAACTCCGTGTATGAAATACTGAATCACAATATCAAGTAATCGTTTGCAAGAACTCTTCAAGTGAATAAATAAGAATATTTTTGGTCTCCATTTTAGTGTATGATTTACTCTCCTTGGTTTTTTTTTTTTTTCCTTACTTGCTTTGTTTATCTTGCTATATTTGGTTGCTTATCTAAAAACAAAAAAGAAAGGCAAGTAGTAGCAGTTTGATATCCTAAAAATTGTTGAAAGAGAAACTAACCATAAAGAAAATCTCCTTATTATGTTTAGATCTGTGGGATCAGTTGATTAACTTGATTTATGTTGTGTTAGAATGACCAGAAGAAGCAAGAACTTTTTGTTTGAATTTTTGTTCGCCTAGCTATCTAAGCAACTTCTGGACACCATACTTTCACTTGATATTCTCAGAAACTAACATATTAGAAATGATAGTTTAGTCTCTGTTTTTTTTTGGTTATATACTTATAGGTGTGGTTCTGATTGTGGTCTTGATGGTGACCTCTTCATTCACGAATTGGTGTTTTTTCCATTATTTGCTTGAACTCATTTGGCAGGAAGTGTGTCTAGTTGGTGCTGGGTAAATTGGTGGATATACTGGTTACAGAATTGGGACTTTCAAGTGTTTGATTTTACTGGTTTTAGTCTAATTTTGTGTTGGTTATAGTTGTGGTTCTATTGGTCTTTAGACTGGATCGTAAAATACTACTTGTAGATTTAATGATATTTGTGGTTATAGTACTACTTGTGCTAGTTTTAGTTTTAAAAGGAAAAAAGTACTACTTGTACTCTTTTAATGATATTTGCCTTTTTCAAAAAAAAAGAAGAGAACACAGATTTCAAAGTTATTTCGATGTAGAACTGTGGAAGGGGTGCAACCCATGTATCTTGCCTATAATATTTATTTTTCTTCTATCTGAGTAGCTTGCATATTGTCGTGGTACATTGCAAATATAGTTTACTTTCTAGGAAATTAAATATATATATTTCTACATTATCTAAAAAGTTTTGGTCTAATATAATATTTTTTATTTTCTAGTGCATCAAGGTTCCATTGAGGAGATACAAATGAGGAGGTTGAAGATGAAGAATTTTGATTTTAATTTTATCCTTAGATAATTGTTTTGGATTTTTTTTTTGCTAGACTCAAACTTCAAAGTATGCTACATACATTCTCATGCTTCCATTCCTTGACAGTTAATGGTTGATTTTTTTTTAGTTTTCTTTTTTATTAAAAGACCCCAATAATTGTTGAGCTAAAAAGTAGTTAAGAGAAAGGAAACCATATTCCAAAAGGACAGGATGGGTGTATGGACTGTGTTTTACGAAGTGGGTTGTGGCTAAAGCCCACAGTCAAAATGATTATGGTATCACCGTCGGACATGCACTTCGTATATGATGATCATGTAGAACCGCATGATAAATCGAGTATGTCTTGCATAGGGTGAGAGGCGGTAGTAACCTAGAAAATTTAGGACATGGATACAACAATGGCTAAGATAACTCGTTGTGAGGATTTAAGTCATGGGGATGTTGCTCAAGGACTCTACGAAACAT
Source organism: Sophora flavescens (assembly GCA_030762895.1). Taxonomy (NCBI): domain Eukaryota; kingdom Viridiplantae; phylum Streptophyta; class Magnoliopsida; order Fabales; family Fabaceae; genus Sophora; species Sophora flavescens. The sequence goes on from CM061062.1 coordinate 223,945,397, forward strand.
CTTCCTTGCCTAGTGCAATTGGTCTGTGTTTTTTCTATCCAGATGATAGTGTTTATAAGGAGTTGTCTATTCTTTCCTAGAATATCATGATGGCTACTAGTATGGAAGCTAAATGTGCTATTTAGGAGCTTGTTTTGAGATCCCACCCAACAGATTCCACCCAGAAGCTAATTTATGTCCAGTGCACATGTGATCTAACACAAGACAATTCTTAAATGAGGTAAAGGCAATGACGACAACAAATGAATGATGTATTGATTACATATGCTAATGACCATAGAAAAAGTAATTGGGTTTGGTTAACTTCCCTTAGAGTGACCTAAGCCATGAGATGAGGGGGAAGTCGTGAGCAATGTGAATCAGGGGAAAAGAATTGCATACACCCTAACAAGCCCTCATGTTGCAGACGGTTATTATTTTATAGTATACTATACGTATATATAGTATTTATATATTTTTCCCAATAAAATAACCAAATTTCTCCAATCACCTACGCATGTGAAGCTATACCCCTCGGCTGAAGGCTAAACTCCATCGCGATGTGGATCTCCGACGTACAGCCGTCTCCTAACGCAGTGCACGGCGCGTCTTGAGGAATCAGAACAATGAGCCACGACGTGGAGTCGCGACACTGGTTCAGTAAAAGGCCCCTGAAATCATTCCTGAGCGTGCGACGCGACGCGCTGATGAAGCAGAACAATGAGCAACGGTGTCAATCACGGACGAAGCTCTAACAGCCAGTGATGTAGGAGTCGAAGTCGGATCTTGGGTGGAACCCGGTTCAGGCTGTTCTGGCTGAATCTGAAGGAACAACAGGGAAGGCGACGATGACGACGACGTTGAAGCACAGGATGAGAAGAGAGAGAGAGAGAGAGAGAGAGACGGGCTGGTGGCTAGCCGTTAACGGCGGGGGTTGACCGTCCACGACGGCGGGATGCGGCGGGTGACTTGCAGCGGGTTGAAGCTATGGGTTTCCTTCAGAAATAATAAATTTGTTCTTTTTGTTTAATTTTTTTTACCTAGGGGTATACGGGAAAATACACAAATAAAGTGGTTCATTTTTCAATTATAATAACCATTAAGTCAAGGAATGGAAGCATGAGAATGGAAGTAGCATACTTTGAAGTTTGAGTCTAACAAAAAAAAATCCAAACAATTATCTAAGGAGAAAATTAAAATCAAAATTCTTCATCTTGTGACTCCTCATTTGTATCTCCTCATTGGAACCTTGCTGCATAAGAAATTAAAAAATATTATATTAGACCAAAACTTTTTGGATAATGTAGATATATATATATATATATATATATATATATATATATATATATAAAATTTCCTAGAAACTAAACTATATTTACAATGTACGACGACAATATGCCAGCTACTCAGATAGAAGAGAAAGAAATATTATAGGCAAGATAAATGGGTTGCACCCCTTCCACAGTTCTACATCCAAGTAACTATGAAATCTGTGTTTCTTTTTGTTTTTTTTTTTTTTGTGTGTGGAAAAGGCAAATATCATTAAAAGAGTACAAGTAGTACTTTTTTCCTTTTTAAACTAAAACTAGCACAAGTAGTACTATAACCACAAATATCATTAAATCTAAAAGTAGTATTTTACTATCCAGTCTAAAGACCAATAGAACCACAACTATAACCAACAAAAAATTAGACTAAAACCAGTAAAATCAAACACTTGAAAGTACCAACTCTGTAACCAGGATATCCACCAATTTACCCAGCACCAACTAGACACACTTCCTGCCAAATGAGTTCAAGCAAATAATGGAAAAAACACCAATTCGTGAATGAAGAGGTCACCATCAGGACCACAATCAGAACCACACCTATAAGTCTATAATAAAAAAAAAAAGAGAGACTAAACTATCATTTCTAATATGTTAGTTTCTGAGAATATCAAGAGAAAGTATGGTGTCCAGAAGTTGCTTAGATAGCTAGGCGAACAAAAAGACAAACAAAAAGTTCTTGTTTCTTCTGGTCATTCTAACACAACATAAATCAAGTTAATCAACTGATCCCACACATCTAGCTATAATAAGGAGATTTTCTCTATGGTTAGTTTCTCTTTCAACAATTTTTAGGATATCAAACTGCTACTACTTGCCTTTCTTTTTTTTTTTAGACATGCAACCACAAGACCAAAGACAAAGAATATATAACCACAATATAGCAAGATAAAGCTATAGATTAAAACAACAAAGCAAGTAAGGAAAAACAAAAAACAAAGAGAGTAAATCATACACTAAAATAGAGACCAAACATCATTCCTATTTATTCGCTTGAAGAGATGTGCAGTCTATAAGGCGATGGATCTTGCAAACGCGGACTTGATAGAATTATTAATTATTAATAGCTTAATTGTCGTGTTCATGATGACTGGTCATCTCCTCTGGCGGCTCTGCTAGAAAATTTAATAAAAAAAAATCAGCAATACTAAAGATTAAGAAAAAAGTATAAAGAAAATAGCAAGAACTATGAGAACATATACCGCTTGCCGTGATTCTTCTGAGAATCCAAGAAACTGTAAAAGCCCCGAATCGCAAGAATCGGTGGACACTGACCAGTGTGTCACGCAATGAATTTTTTTATTAGAAGCAACACTAATAATGTATTTATAACAGAATAACCACCTTTAACTATAAATCTTCTGCTTGCATTCTTTACTTTAATTAAATTTTTTTAAAAAAAATTCTTACTATTCAGAGGCCTTTCACTCAACAGCAACCGGTGAAGCTTAGTGGTATTGATGCCATTGTTTTGTTCCCGATGTACATAGTAATTTTTCAGATTCCTGCAGTTGTGGATCAGATGTTGTCGAATTGGGGTGTGCTTCCAATCACCACCCCTACCCACAACTTCGGAACTTATGAAGGGACTCCTACGTTTATGCTCAATAATAGTTTAATTGTTAAAAGTTAGATAGTCTTATGTGTAGATACCCTTTATTTATAGAGATATATAACAACTTATTCAAATTTGTTTATAAGTTGTTACTAGCAGTTTCCATTATCCAAAGATTCAGAGGTATTCAAGATATTTATCCCCTTACACTTTGCAAGTGTGTTCACGGATCAATTTAAATCGATTTTGAGGTAAAAAATCATCTTACCAAAATATTAAAAAAATATGCGGTTCGGTTCAATTTGGATTACTTCTTTTCAAAAATCCAATCTGATCCGATTAAATATGATTTGGATTGGATTGGATGAATCATTTTTTACCAATATAATAATTAAAAATAAGTTTTTCTTAAACAAAAAGGTGTGCAAAAGGATCACTGTTGTGGAAATCATCCCAACTAGGTAGGTACCAAATCCACTACCAATCATCTGCAGCACCCCAATATATTATTAAGAAAAAGAAAAGGAATACAAGGAAGCATGGGGGGACATAGAACCTTACCAATGAATAGAGGAGAAATTACTTGAATCTAAAATTAGGCAGACCCCACCTATTACAGAAGAAATCATGCCCAATAAAATTTGGAATCAAGTTCCACCAAGTGAAGCATTTTGAAATGACTCCGAAATTAGCTAGCTTATCAGCACAATGGTTAGCCTCTCTAAAAACCTGAGAAATCAAAAAAGTAAAATTGGAAGTCAAAGCAATACAATTTCTCCATTTAGTTCTAATTTTCCAAGGAACTATGTCCGGATTAGAGTAAGAAAGAACCACAAGAGTAGAGTCACATTCCATCCATAGTCTAAACCAACCCTTCTCAAAAGCTACCTGAATTGCTGTCATGGCAGCAAGCAACTCAGCAGAGAAAGAATCCTGAGTCCCATAGAAATCAGCAAAGCAGCCAAGAGTAGCTCCACTACTGTCCCTAAAGATTGCACCACCACCTGCTTGACCTGGAGAGCCTTTAGAAGCACCATCAGTGTTTACTTTGATCCAACCTGGATAAGACGGAGTCCAAACAACTTGGATAATTTTAGGAGAGGTTCCCGGATGGCCATTAATCCTAAGCAGCTCCAAAAATTCTTTTTTCCTCAGAAGAAGGAAACATTGTTTGTAGACACATTGCCAGATAGTGAAATGGAAGCTTTGAGTATGCTAATAGCTGCCCTCACTGAGATTCTTTTATCTTCAAAATTTAATTTATTTCTTGAGAACCAAGAGTTTATAATAGCTGCAGCTAGAATGTCTTTCATTTGCAGGCTCCATTGCTTGTTTCAAAGGGAAAGAATAGATAGGACAGAGGAAGTGTCCACCTGCAAATCAAAAATCAAGCCAATCCACTGCCAAATTTGTTTTGCAAAGGAACAAGCTAAGAAAAGATGGTCTGCACTCTCTCTGCGAGAATAACACAGACTGCAGATCGAAACAATGCAGCAACCCCTCTTTTGAAGTTGGTCTTCAGTAGGCAACTTGTTGTGAATAAGCCTCCAAGTAACAAAGGACTTAGAGGGGGGAATTGCCCTATTCCAAATCAGCTTAGACCAATCACAAATAGAATGACTAAGATCTAAGAAATGGAAAGATTCTTTGAATGATAAACCACCCGAGGTTGAGTGCTGCCAAATTAGGGTATCCACTGCAGGGAAAACAGGAATATCCAAAAGGGGCAGCTCCTGACCAAAAATTGGGAGGTTAGACAACAAAGATGCAGGGATATTCCAGCTGCCTTCCCTGATAAAGTCAACAACCTTGGCTTTCAGTCTATGCTGTAAGTTGTGAGGAACTTGTAACAGATCAACCAAAGGCATTGAGAGCCATCTGTCAGTACAGAAATTAATTGAGGACCCATCTCCAATCTGCCAAACTGAATTATTAAAAACAGACTGCATATGAGTTTTAATACCTGGCCATATGGATGACTTGACATAGGTGGGGACAGGCTTGCAATATTGAAAGAACCTTTTCCTAAGAAAGGTAGCCCATTCAGCACAAGAGGAAGCCATTTCAAAAGATAACTTCAGAAGAGCAGCTTGATTAAGAGCTAACAAGGACTTAATGCCCAGCCCTCCTTCCAGAACAGGCCTGCAAAGTTTCTTCCAAGCAACAGTGCATATTTTCTTGACATTAGGATCTCCACACCAAATAAAATTCCTAATGGATTTGTCTAAATCTTTAAGAACTGATGAAGGCCAGTAGTAGACATGAAAGCTATGAAGCATCATACTATTGATCACAGACTTGACAAGTTCAACCCTGCCCATGATGGGAAGGAGGCTACCTTTCCACGAGGTAAGTTTGGAGAGGATCCTATCTGCTAAAGGCTGCAAGTGAATCCTTCTTGGCTTGCCCTTGAAAATTGGGAGACCAATGTAGTTGAAAGGAAAGGATCCAGCAGAAAATCCAAGTATATTAGCCACTCTGGATGACTTGTTGGAGGAAATATTGCCCGAATAGAATTTGTACTTATTGAGGCTAAGACTTTGGCCTGAGGCTGCTCCATATTCAGCAAAAAGATTCATCAAGGCTTCAAGACCCCTCTTGCTACCCTTACAGAGGACTAGCACATCATCTGCATACAAAACATGGCTAGGAGATGCAAGATTCTTTGGTCCAGATATAGTTTGTAACACTCCAGAACTGACAAGGCTAGAAATCCCTCTACTCAAGGCATCTTCAGCTAGACAAAAAAGCAGAGGTGATAGAGGGTCACCTTGCCTAACTCCTCTTTTACAGGCAAAAAATCCTTCTGGTTTTCCATTGATCAAAAAGGACAACTTAGCAGAGTGAAGGATTGTTTGAATCCAGTTACAGAAAGTGAGATTAAAACCAAAAGCTTTCAAAACAGAAATGAGAAGGATTGTTTCCACCAAAGGCCTTATAGTCCAACAAATTACAAGCCTCTGAAGCAATACAAATGCACTCCTTGATATTTCTGCCTTTGACAAAGCCTCTTTGCTGAGGAGAAATGATTCTAGCTACAATATTTGCTAGTCTGTCAGCTAACACCTTAGTAATGATTTTGAGCAGAAAGTTGGCTAAAGCAATAGGTCTATAGTCTTCAATTCTATCAGCATTTGGCATTTTTGTAATCAGAACTACTAGATTGGAATTCATGTTAGGCAAGAACCAATTTTGAGTAAAGAATTGATTAACTGCCATACACACCTCAGTTCCAATGATATCCCAATAGGATTGGTAAAAGCACACTCCAAAACCATCTGGTCCGGGGGCACCCTCACTGTTCATTGCAAAGACTTCTTTCCTTATTTCCTCATTAGATGGCATCATTGTTAGCAAATTATTCTCTTCAGCTGTAACAGAATTAGGGATAACTCTGTTTATGAGATCATTTACTTGGCAATCATTAGGGACTGCATACAGATTTGAGAAGAATTCAATGACATGGTGAGCCAAGTCCCCTGCATCATCAATAATAGCATCTCCACATTTAAGCATACTCATAGTCTTTGCAGCATACCTAGTTTTTGTAATCCTATGGAAAAATGCAGTGTTTCTATCCCCTTGGCAATGCCAATTTATCCTGGATTTTTCTCTCCAAAACTCCTCTTCAAACAGTAAAGCTTGTTGTAATTCAGTTTGTGCTAGAACCTCTTGTTCCATAAGATCATCAGTCACACCACTAGAGTTAATGAGTTGCTGAACAAAATCCACAGCAGCCAAGGCAGATTCAACTCTCTGATGCACATTCCCAAAAACCAGCTTGTTCCAACTTTTTAGCTCAATTTTTAAGAACTTCAGCTTCTGAGAAAGTACATTGGACAACCGTAAACAGGTTTGCTCCACACTTCCTTAATGAGTCTATAACAATCCGGATGACCAATCCACATTTTATGAAATTTAAAAGCTGAAGGGAAGGACTGAACCAACTTAGAACAGTTTACCATGATAGGAAAATGGTCATACTGAGACCTAATCAAAGTACAACAAGAAGTGGAATTCCAAATGTCTAGCCAAGCTTCATTGCAAAGGGTCCTGTCCAGTATTTTTTCAGTGTGAGCAGACCCTCTTCTCCTATTACTCCAAGTAAAACTGGCTCCTCTTGTAGGGAGATGAATCGGATTGGCTATATCAGTGAAGTTCTTAAAATCTTCACAAGTTGCCTTGAGAGGTAAGGAAGAGCTTCTAACTTCATGGGCTCCCAAAACAGAATTGAAATCACCAAGCATGCACCAAGGACCTGGATTGTTAACCTACAGATTAATTAATTCTGACCAAAGAGATCTTATCAAGAGATGAGAGGTACTAGCATAAATAGCTGCAACAAAAAGATCTTGTCCATCTTTGTTTATATGAAATGAACACTGCTGAGATGAGATAGACAGGGAGGTTGGAGATAAGTGGCTGCTGCATAACCCCTATAAATTATGAATACGACTACCTCTGTCATTTAGACAAAAAACTTTTAAGTTCAGCTGCCTACAAAAAGAATCTGGAACATCAGTTACATTGATCCAAGGTTCAGAGATGAAGACAAATTCTGGTTTCTTAGCAACACAAAAATTCTTGAAGACTAACCTTGTACTAGGATTCCCAAATCCTCTACAATTCCAATATATGATTTTCATTAAGCAAACTGTTGAGGACCACCCCTTAAACGGGCAAAGTTCTTTTTGTAACACCCTAGTTTTTACACCTATGATTAATTATTTTATTTGGATGTTTAAATTTATTATGTTATGTGGTTTAGTTTGAGTAATTAAATTACTCTCTTCAAATTATTTTATTGGGTGCGTTAGCACTGACTCAATTCAGTGAATGCACGCTTACTAGACAATAATTACGTTATTGTCACTAATATACCAATCGAGAAAAAATATTTTTCATAATATGATTAAGAGAAAAGCATTTTCATATTCCCATTCTATTTAATTTTAGAGTTAAAAATATGTTGGTTTGACATTTATCGGAGATTAAATTTTGGACTGAGTATTTTCTTAGTTGATCAGTTCAACTATTAATCTTTACTCTAACTTGGATGTCGAAAGCATATCTTTATCAATCTTTATTTTTAGATTCCAAAATGTAAAAACATGTTTATTTTAGGCCTAATATTTATCACTCATTTTGTACCTATCACTAAGTAACTAGTTTAAAAACTAAAGTTTCTCTTTTCTCTCTCTCACTCACTCGACGCCCTCACTCTCTCTTTTCTTCTCCTTCTCTGCAACTTTTTCTTTATTCTTTCTTTCTTCTTTTTCTTTTCTTCTTCTTCCTCCCACCTTAACTCCATCTCCTTCTTCCTCCTCCTTCTCAACCAAACAGCAGCGCCGCTCACCCCACCAGGATCGCCGCCGGCCGCCGCTCGAGATGGAAGGACGAAGACGCGTCACCTGCACGCGTTCGCCTCTGCAGCCGTGCGAAGAAGCATCTCTGCCGCAGTGAGCAGCCGCGGTAAGTTCGATCAGCCGCCTTCTATGGTAGTTTCGAACCCAACTCGTTGGTTAAGCTTCTCTCTTTTCTTTTATGCTCTCTTTCAACTCTGTTGCTCTTGTTCACTGTAGAACCGCCACTGCCACCTCACCGGAATCGCGTCCGCCGCCGCGAGGAGCACCACAGCACCACCTTCAAGTTGTCTCCAAGCTTGGGTGAGTCAAAACCCTCTCTTGTGTCTCAGATTCAAAACCCCCAAATGAATTTTTGAAACCCTAACCCTAACCCTTTGATTTCAGATTTTAATCTTGAAATTTTAGGTTGTTTTATGAGATTGGGACTGTGAGTTTGTGTTTCCCTAAACCAATTTCATTATTCTGAGTTTTCCCTAAATTTTAATAAGGAGCGTTAAACCCCCAATTTAATTTTATTTGAATTGGGTATGTTTTTGTGAAATTAATTATGATTTAGTGCAATTAGGACTCTTAATGGATGATTTCCAAAGTTCTCTTTCATGATCTTTTGATCAAAACAAAGTTTTCTTAAAGGGTATTGGGAAGCGTGAGCTTCAAACATGATTTTCTTTAAAAATAACCTTGTTTGGTAATTAGATTAAGTGTTTAGATAAAGTTAGAATGTGTGTTTGATCATGTGAAATTGATTTCTTGATTTCTGGTTGTTGCGCGTTGTTGGATTTACTCTCTGAGACGTTTGGACACGGCTATGCTTGCTTGATGGAGTAGATATGAGCTAACGTGAGCATTAGGACGAGGATCCTTTACTTGTCTTCAAAGGTAAGGGGAGTTTACCTAGGGATATTCAATAACTATATGCATGTGTGTATGTGTGTAATTGAGTGTTGCAAATATTATTGTGATGTTGAGCCAATACTTGAATAACTTGTTTACTTGAACCATTGTGATTATTACTTGGAGTTGAACATTTCTTGCTTTAAAGTGTTATGAATTATATATATGTGATTAACTGTGATATATATGAATTATATATACATGATTAACTGTGATATTATTGTTGTTGATTGAAGTTTGAAAAGCCAGACTTGAGTCTGTGCCCAATAATGATAAGGATTAAAAGCCTTAATAAGCCTTGAATAGAACTTTGAAAGTTTTGGGTTCACTTATAAAAGTTCCTTGTTTAAAGTGCTTACTTCAGAAGAATAAGATCCTTTTTTTTAGAAAAATTTTAAAGTGATTTTGAGTTGAAGGAAACTATATTTTTATGATCAAAAGTTTTGTACTAGAGAAAACCTTTTAGAACGGTGTGCTTTATGAAGGAAAGACCCTTTGAAAATATTTAACTTTATTCCATCAATGAATTTTAAATACAAATGAATTTCCTAGATGTTTTAGAAAAGATTTTGCAAAGGAAAAAGGATTTTCTCCTAAATAATTTGGAAACGTTCCGGTTACTTGGATAAGTGACCGAGGTTTTGTTTTGGTCTTGATTTTCACTGAGCAAAATGTTTTACAAGCCGATAAATAAACCTAGAAACCGAGACGTCGGGGTTCTAGTGTTGTATGGACACGTAGATCAAGGATCTGTGTCATGGGACGGAGTGTCCTGCAAAGTGGTTGTTTTTGGACTGTGTGTCCTAAGTTGATGTGGACAGTGTGAGTTCCATATCCGCGAGCCTAAAACTGGTGCATCGGTTTAAAGGCCTCGTGATTGAGCATTCGGACTGTGTGTCCTGTGTTGAGATTAAAAGATTTGGACTGTGTGTCCTGTATTTGTTGAAAGTGAAAAGTCTTAATTAAAAAGATTAAGCATGGTCGTTAAGCTTTGTGCTTCAACAGGGAAAGATTATTACGACAAAGAAAACAAAACGAGAATAAAAGTTTTTCTCATGAATTCAATGGCAATTAGGTCATGTGATTATGGGCATTGAATCCAGAGTGGATCAATGTATATGGCAGACGTGCCATGTGTTATGATCATTGTGTTCTGTATGGACCAATGAGTTACCATGTGTATGACTACAACAATGGTTGGAGAGTTGTCACAAGGGGCCGTATGACTAAGCTGCAATAGCTGTTTGAGTGGCTATCATACGAGGTCGGATAATATTTGTGCATAGCTGCAATAGCTGTTTGAGTGGTTATAGCACAAGTGACTCTGTACATAACTGCAATAACTGTTTGAGTGGTTATGTATCTCTGTACAACTGCAATAGCTGTTTGAGTGGTTGTCACGGAAGGGTCGTGTGAACAATTGCAAAAGCTGTTTGAGCATTGGTCACATGTGATTGAGATGGATTATCCGACAGTGTATCTGTGTACAACTGCAATAGCTGTTTGAGTGGTTGTCACAGAGGTGTCATGTGAACAGTTGCAATAGCTGTTTGAGCACTGATCACATGAGGTTGAGATTTCTTGGGCATTGTTTTGATCGTTTTTACAATGTGCCATGTGCGAGCCTGATCAGCTTGAAACGAAACAGAAAGTTGTGGGATCTTCGGAGATTATGTATCAAAATAGAGTTGAATATTGAAGTGTCATGCATTCTTTTTATAAAACTGATTGTTCGGGTTTGGGACCCTTTGTTATAACACTGTTATGTTATGTATATGCATGATTTAAAATGCTTATATGATTATGTGATGTATGTATCATGTGTATGGTTGTTGTGTGATATATCCATTTGTCGGTATCTCACCCTTACAAACATATCAGGTTTCTTCTGGTTTGCTATTGTACCCTGGGTACTTTAACACGAGATGGTGCGGAGGAGCCTTTCTAAGTCACTCGAGAGACTTAGATCTAGTTGCTTGATGAGGTATTACTTGGGAATAACTTTTAGAACGACCAGCTTAGGGTTGAGACTTAGATTATTTTTTATGGTATGTATGAGTTTGGCTCAGAGAGCCTTTATTTTAAAATGGAATGTCTATAGCTCGGAGAGCATATCTTTTGAATGAAAATCTAAGCTATTTCTTTTGGTCTTATAAAGCTTATGGCTATAACTATTATTTTTATGTATTGATGCCTGGTTGAATTTGGTGTAACTGGAATTCTGGAGTGAAAATGTAATTATTTTAACAGGTGTTATTTTATCTGGGATGTCCGAATTACAGAGAAGACTCTGTCGAAATTTTAGTAAAACTACTAGCTTGTATTTAAGTATATTCTTTAAATTAAATAGGCTTGCCAAGCTATGATAGTAAGTTTGTGTGTCGATTAAGGCTTAGGTGTGGAGTCGTGAGAAAAATGTTATACCCAATTTCAAACCCTTATGTACTTATATAAGTTATTTTCCGAAAGTACCATCAAATTATATTTTAATTTTTATTTTCGCACGTGTTATATAGTAATACCCAAGGGAGGGTGTTACACTTTTCTTGTTGTGCTGCCTTAGCAGCCTTTTGCCTTAATTTTTTCTTCTTAGACTTAGATAGGACAATTGCAAAATCATCTCCTTGAGAGCTGCTCAGAAGATATTTACTCGGATCAGCCATTACAATTGGAGATGACTGATTCTCCCCATTGTCATCATCTAGATTATCATCCTCATGACCCCAAAAAGGGCTGACAATTTGTAAGTCAGAGGCAACAATTTGATTCCTTATATCACTGCATGCGGAGTGACACTAATAGTGCTCTTTCCTAAAAGAGTTGGAACGAGATGAAGATTACCTTGATGAGATACAGAAATCTCTTTACCTGCATTTAAAATATGAGCATTGTGATGTGCAGGTGAGAAATCCACAGGAGTGTCAGCTACAAAAGTCCCATTACTGGAGACAGATTGTTGGACAGGAGAGGGGAGATCACTCTCTGTAGGAGAATGCTGCATCACCCCACAGATAGGAGAAAGAACCTCTACCACATTCAAAGGACTGGAGGGCTGGACAAATCCAAGAAGAGGATTAATGGAAGCTTGAGCTTCAGGATCACCGTGTGGGACATTGTTAACTCCCAAAAAGTCTTTCGGTGCAATAATAGTCTCCACAGAGATTAATTTAGAATTGCTAGTGCCTGCCTCCTGTACCAAATTTGGTTCAAGAATAGGTTCTTCAAAGGCAATACCTTTGCCTTTATCCACAGCACTTATTTCTATTTCCTTCAAAGTTTCAATATTTCCTTTATTAGTTTTTGGAACATACTGCCAAACCTTTTTGCGAGGTTCTTTCTGGGCAACATCCAAGCCTTTTGGAGCTAAAGATTCTCCAGTTTGATTCTTTCTACAATTAGCACTTGAATGGCCAATTAAGTTGCAAGAAGAGCAGAAGGAAGGAAGTCTCTCATACTCTATGTCAACAAAGAAAGCAAAGTCTTCTCTTTCCACAAGATTCTATCACGCAATTCCTTAGTGAGATCGATCTCAATGAGAATTCTAGCAAAGTGGACGAAAGATCTCTTCATAGTTGCATCATCTAATGCAATTGGAACACCAATACCACCACCAATCTCAAACAATATCTTTGGCCGCCAATACTCTCGAGGCAATCCATGAAACCTAACCCAACATTGTGCATGGGTTTGACGTATGGTATTTGGATTAAAATCTGGAATCCAAGAAGATAATCTGAGCACACCAGGACTCAAATTCCATGCACCAGCAGATCTGATCCGACGTTGGTCATCTAAGGAGGAGAAGTTGAACTCATAAAAACCTTTTCCCAGAGATACCACAGACCAAGTATCAATAGGTTTCCAAATCTTGAGAAGCTTGGATCGCAAGTCCCCCAGTTTTATCGGGGAATCTCCCTTGGACAGAATGAGATGACCATGAATAAGATTTTGGCATTCTTGAACACCAGCCTGGTATTCAGATTCAGATATCTTTATCGCCCATTTATCACCCTTCAAACAAGGTTTGGGTAGTTGATTAATAGGGATATCAAAGGAGTTAGAAACCGCTTGTGCGAAGGACTTTTTTAGAGGAGGAGTAGGAGCATTCGGAGGAAAAGATTGAAGAGCAAGGAAACTCCATGGAACAATAGGTTCTTTAGCCATGAAGGACAAGCAAAACCTTAGAAGATCACTGGAAGAGAAACCCTAGCAGAGAGCATGGTTTTTTCAAATTTATTCGGAGATAACAAACATCACAAAATTTAACTGTAACTCTCTACGAAAAGTAGAGTATAAATATGATTTTGTTTTATTCAAAATCATTTTCTAGGTCTCAGATGGAAATATATATATATATATATATATATATAGAAAAGTAAAAACGGGGTGTCAAAACACTACCCCTCTAAAAATAATTTCGTCCACAAAATTAAAGTGACCTTAAAATAAATGCGGATATTGTTCCTCAATCTAGTCCTCCAATTCCCATATAGCATCTTACAATGTTGTATTCCAGATTACCTTAACCAACGAGATCTCTTTCCCTCTTAGTTGTTTCACTCTTTGGTCCTCGATCCTTACAGGTAATGCCTCAAAGGTTAAATTATCTTTCAATTGTACTGCGTCAGTTGCTATGACATGACTAGGATCAAGAATATACTTTCGCAATTGTAACACGTGGAAAACACTATGAAGATTTGAAAGAGAAGGTGGTGAAGCAATTTGGTAACCTACAGGACCTACTCGACGAAGAATTTGGTAGGGTCCAATGAATTTAGGAGTGAGTTTCCTGGATTTAATTACCCTGCCAACCCCAGTCATAGGCGTGACTCTCAAAAACACATGATCGCCTTCCTCAAACTCAAGAGTTCGTCGTCTCTTGTCCAAATAACTCTTCTACCGACTTTCAATTGTTCGCATTTTCTCCTAAATCATTTTTTCCTTTTCTGTTGTCTGTTGCACGATGTCTAGTCCCAACACTAAACTTTCACCATCTTGGTACCAACCCAAAGGTGTTCTACATCGTCGACCATATAAAGCTTCATAGGGTGTCATTCCTATACTCGAGTGGAAACTGTTGTTGTAGGCGAACTCTATCAATGGTAGAAATTCATCCCCACTCCCGGTATGCTCTAACACACAAGCTCTCAGCAAGTCTTCAAGTGACTGGATTGTCCTCTCTGATTGTCCATCCGTCTGTGAGTGATATGCCGAACTCAACCTGAGTTTCATTCCTAGCGACTCTTATAAACTTTGCCAGAACCTTGACGTAAACCTCGGATCTCGATCCGAAATAATACTCGAAGGTACACCATCTGTAACACCCCGATTTTTCTGTTTGACTATAATCTGTGGTTATATGTCTAATTGAGTGTTTATTATTTTAATTTGTAAAGAATTATTTTAATAAACCAAAATTTTATTCTCATAATCTATTTTATTTTATGACAGTATAGTTGAATTTTATGTAGAAAATTTCAGACGATCCCGATCTAAGTTTTCATTGTCAGTAAAGCTGTACTGACCCGAAAAGTGAATTTCAATTAATAAAATAAAAATTTTATTTTCCTAAATGAAATTATGACCATTTCCATAATTTTATAAATTTTATTTCAATTTAAAATTTTTCGGATCGAAAAATAACGAAAGAAACACGATCGGTTTTTACCGACGGGAAACAAATGGAACTAGAATGAACCAAATTTATCAAAATCTGATTTACTGTAGATTGAAAAGATTTGAATGAAAGAATGACTTGATGGAGTAGATTTGAATAGTGTTAACATTTAAGACATTTCATCATTTTATTCATTTTTACAAGAAAAGCCTTATTTTAATAATTATGTTTTTAAATTACAAAAAAAAAATCAAAATCCCCCAACTTTCTTCACAAGTAAGCTGCGCACCCCTCCCCCTTTTCTCCTATAAATACACTGCTTTCACTTCAAACTCCACTTTCCTCGCTTGCTCTCATACTCTACTACCTTACATAAAATTCCTTTTACTCACAAATTCGCTTAAGCTCTTCAAAATCTACTCTTAGAGAGGCTTCAAACTTGTTCATCTTCTTCTCTTATCATGAGTATAATTTCTTTTCTCTACTCTACTCTTCATTTCATCAACAAAAATCTAGTTTTACTTGCATGCATGTCATTTAAATTTTTTGTTGCATGTTGTAGTTTTAGTTAAAATGCTCAAGAAAAACCTTTAGAAAAATCTTTTGAACAAGAAACTAATTTTAATGGAATCATACTGTCCTCTACTATCACTTTTTGTAATTGCATGCAACCAAAAAGATTTTCCAAGGCACAATATTAGGGTGGCCGAAACCCTAGTAGAGGAAATACTATGATTTTGTCAAAAAATTTCACATGCATGTCTCAAAATCCTTGATGCATGTATTTCTAAGTTCATGAGTTAAAATCAAAAATGAGTTTTCTTTCCCATTTTCGCACCCATGGCCGAAACTCTAAGCCATGAGAGTTGATGAGGCCTAGTTTCAATTTTTAAAGAAAAATGCTTACTTTGATGATCAATTTAATTACACGCATGAGAGAAATAGAGTGATTTTATGATTTTTCTAATATTAGGTGTTTGCATGTATATGTTTTAGAGGGTCTAGGGCCCTTGCATGTTGGTTTTATGGCTTGTGAATGATACTAGAGTGAAGATAATAAGTTGGTGTGGATGAACATATGTGAAATATAAATCTGGCAGCATGACATACACTTATTCGTAAGCCCATAAATTTTTATACAAAACATGTTTTTGAAACTAAATATATACTTGTAAAGAAGACTTATGGGGATTTAATTAGATATATAATATGTAAGTATTTGGATAAGATTTACTAGGTTAAAACACCTGTCAAAGTAGAACCAATTTATGTCTTCTAAAATATGTACATAGTTGGTTGCATGGTGATTTTTAAATATGATATCTTTTATCATGAATCAAGTAAATGGACTATAAACAAGTGTCAATGTAAAAATATAAAGATATGGGATTAAAGTATATACATATGTATACATAAAAGTAAGTCTTGGATCAAATGTAATCTAATAATTTTTAAAAGATTGGACATCTCTAGCATCATTTTTCTAGCCATGGCCAAAATTTATACAAGGAAAAATAAGGTGACTTTGTTGCTTTAATTTAAGTCATTCGCTTAATTCTTAGACTTGCGGCATGCTGTGGGCAAAGAAAGTTTGCTCTGGGCAGCACCGGAAAAACGAAGACTCTTACTACCCATCGAATCAGGTAAGGGGAGAAAGCCTGAGGGATATTTAAATTATGAAAACTATATGCTTGATGTGTTTGATTTTATGTGATTGTTGAAGTTGACTGTTGATGTGGCTGTTTTAGTGAAAATCTTGAATTTTATAACCTTGATGATATGTTGGATTGATTTTCTTGCTTGTATGATTAATGATGAATTGTAAATATGTGCATTCTGTTGACCATGTTATAATTGTTGTAAGCTGTTTGGTTGTTGCACGTATTTTGTTGGTTTTGTCCTAATTATTGTAAGTTGTTTGGTTGTTGCATGGAAGCCTAACCTTTGATTAGAGCTCAATTATTAGTGTAAGATAAAAGCTTTAAGAAAACTTATGAGGAAAGTCACACAATAAAGATTTTTAATTTTGAAGTAACATTTTGATAAAGGAGAAGGAAAGATATTCTTTTAACGTTTGGTGAAGTTGTAAGAACTTTAAAATAAATTTTTATGAAGATTAAAAGAAATTATTTTGGGAACTTAAGAGATTTTATTTTAAGAAAAATATGTTTTTTTTAGGATAACTCATGGAAAAGGACCACAAAGAAAAGTAAGCTCATTTTCAAGTCCTTTAAAAGGAAATTTTTATTTCCAACATCTTTGGAGCAGTTCTCCTCAAAAAGTTTTTTTTAAAAGTTTTAGAAAAAGGTGGTCCTTCTAAAATGAAATTGATTTTTAGAAAAGAAAAAGATTTTCTATAACTTAATATTTTTTTTATAGATTTCAAAAGTAGTTTTTCAAAGGATTTTATCCAAATTAAAATTATCCGATAACTTGGATAAGTTACGGAAGTTTTTGTTTTGTATTGTCACTGAACGAAAAAGAACGTTGAAAGGTGAACCTAGTAACCGAGACGTCGGGATGCTATATTTTGAAAGCACGTGGATATATGATCCGTGTCACGATGTTATGGACTGGGTGTCCTATGTAAGTTGTTGTGGACTGTATGTCCTACATACGTTGTTATGGACTGTGTGTCCTATATACGTTATTGTGGACTGTGTGTCCTATATACGTTGTTGTGGACTGTGTGTCCCATTTACATCGTGATGAACGTGGTGAACATAGTAAAAGGTGAAAGTTGTTTTTTATGACCACAAAGTCCAAGACTGGTGCATCGGCCCAGATCATTGTGATTAGACACTAGGACTTAAAGGCCTTGTGTTGATTATAAGAGTTTTAACACGTTGAAAATTTATGGAAGGTTGTGAGTCTTGGGCTCCAACAAAGGGAAGAATGAAACACAAAGAAAAGCTGCGAAAATAAAATGATTTTCTCATGTATTTTGGATGACGTGCCTACGTTTTTTCGTATGAATACCTTGAAAGGTCAGGTACTTCATGCTACGTTGTTTCATTGTGCCTTGATGGAAAATGAAGTCCATATGCCTAGGTTGTCGGGCCTTGTGTTGGACAGTATGCCTATGGACATCCACACACGTTGATCATTGTGCCATGAGTTCTGGGTAGTGCTGTGGAGAAACACGTTGTGCCTTATTGGCAATCGAGCCTGATCAGCTCATCTTTCAAAGAAGTTGGGATCTCCAGAGTTTAGGATAGAATATTGATGAAATATATAAGTGCCATGTTTTCAAAAAATGGCGATGATTGTTGGTTGATATGATTATTTGTGAGAATTTATATGTTGAATATGAATATTTGTTTGTATCCGTTGCTCTGTGTTTGGATATGCAGTCGTCATAATTCATCCATATATTGGTATCTCACCCTTACAATATATCAGGTCTTCCTGGTCCTTTGTTGTGGTGCTTTGTTGTACAAGGAAAAGTGGTGTCGAGGAGTTCCTAACCTCACTTGAGGATATTACTCCCGATCCTTGAAGAGGTTGGCGAAAATCTTATGGTGAGAACTATGGAGTTCTTTCCAGTAGTTGTCTTCTAGAACGACCATCTTAGGATTTTTCCTTGGGTTGTGTGTTTTGAGAAAGTCAGTTTATGTGGCCTAAAACCTTTTTGAAATTCTGTTGTGCATGATGAAGTATTTTTTTTCAAAAGAAATTATGTTGTGAATGATGAATAAAATCTGTTTATGTATGTTGGTGAGTACAATATAATATAGTTTGCACCTTTGTGTTGTGTGCACTATTTTTAAGTATTCCGTTGAAAAGAAAAAGAAATTTTTTTACCGTAACTGTTGCTACCTACGCAACTTAAAAAGAATCAGACTCTTTCTTTCTTTCTTAATCTTTCTATTTTCTTACTTCAGCTTTTAACTTCACGTTTCTTGCTTCAAAAAATGGAAGGCTCAAAAGGAGCCATTAAGGTGAGAGGAATTGCAAAGAAAAGAACGTAAAATGGACTAAAAGTGAAAGTGGGTATGCATTA
Source organism: Sophora flavescens (assembly GCA_030762895.1). Taxonomy (NCBI): domain Eukaryota; kingdom Viridiplantae; phylum Streptophyta; class Magnoliopsida; order Fabales; family Fabaceae; genus Sophora; species Sophora flavescens. The sequence goes on from CM061062.1 coordinate 223,964,139, forward strand.
ATAGTAGTAATTGCCACAAATTCCCATGCTCTCCCTCTATCAGAATTACCCCACCAAAAAAAAATTTAATAATTGACATTTGAATTTCAAATTGAAAGCTGATTGAAGGATAGTTGGAAGTACACGGGCAGTTGGATGAGAAAGAGAAAGTATTGGAAATATCGTAAATGATGTTGGAAACAGTATTGTATTTAAACTGATTAATTACTTGGTTGTTTCAAATTTAACTCTTAGTTTTTATAAAACTCATTTAAATTAAATTAATTATTAAGTAATATATTAATAAAAGTTTTTTAAGTAAAATTACCAAAAAGGACTGCTTTTTGGAGGGAAAAATGATTGCATCTACTACTTTTATATATATAAAGATTCCACAAATCATCTATAAGGCTAGTAAGTCTAAGAGTAGAATGAGACATAAGAACCTTGTTAATACCTTCAAGTCTCTTAAGGATCCTATGTTTTCTTTTAAAAATATGCCCAAAAACTTCTTTTTTCCAAATCCTTAACCTACTAGTAGGCGAGCTAATATTATCCTTCCAAGAATTTGAGCAAATCCAACCATGAGAAACTATTTCTAAAATCACTATGATCAAACCAAGAACCTAAGAACTTAAAGTAATTATTTCTAGAAATGACATTCCCATCCTCAACCTTAAACTCAAGTCCATAGTGGTGGAAGAAGAAAGCTGAACATGAGTAACTGAACTAGAAGGAAAGAGGGATTGCCAAGCCGGATTACAAAGCACTCTATCTAATCTCTCTTTTAACCCACCTCTTATCCAAGTAAAAGGAGGGCCTACAAAGCCCATATCAATTAAACCATAATCATCTATACATTCTCTAAAGGCATTGGCTGATCTGAAATTGAAGTCAGCCCCTCCTTCTTTTTCATTCAGAGAAAGCACTTCATTAAAATCTTCAGCTAAACACCAAGGACCTGGAAATTGGGAATTGAAATTTCTCAGATCATTCCACACTTCTTCACCATTAGAAGCATTTAGGCTAGCATAAACAACTGTAAAATACCAAAAAATTGGGGAGTTCGGGTTCATTTTTTTTTAACACCATCCAAATCATTTCATTTCACTGCAAATAATGTTCTAGATATAATAAGGTACTAAATGGTAAATAGTACGATGAGCATAATTAATAGACACCTTAGCTAAGCCATGAGCGCTACCATTTAATTATCGCATAGTAAACACAACTTTGTAATTGTTGTAGAAAGAGAAAATGGATCTACATTTTTCTAATAAGTAACCATACTCAGACATATATCAAATTTGGCGCTAGAAATGTCGTTTACTACCTGCTTCCAATCCATCTCAAAAATAACCATTGGGGGTTCAAAAAAATTGCCCATAATAACAAGACCTATATAATTAACGTTTTGAAACATGATTATAAATATTGTGTATAAAGTTGATCTCTATTTGTTAGATGAACATTAATTTTTATTCTTGGTCCCATCTATCATTCATGGCTTCGTCGTTGCTCCCCTACTCATTCTCGTTTCTTTATCCTTGGTCCTTCTTCTTTGGCCACCGCCAGACGAAAAAGAAAATTGGGTCACCAAAAAAAAACTGAAATCTGCTTCAATCCATTAGAGCAACATGCCTTCGTAAGAGGAGAGGATAGAGTTACGATCTTAATAGTATAGAAGATAATACAAATAACGCTTATGAGGGAAAATTAACTATCCTGGAGAGTCTAGGACTACTATTTGGTCATCGGCGAAGGATAAGAATCAATGTTGCAGAAGAAATTGTTATCATAGTTCATACACCACATACCAATAATTAATTAGGCGAATGAGGAAAAACTGTGAGGATCTTTAATCTTCCTTATTCTTTATTAAAAATACATTATATTATATCAGTGGTTATATCAAAGTGGCATTCTAATCATATTGAACAAACTCTATCCCAAAAACTAGTAACCAAGAGAAATTCATTTTTGTTTTTATTAGGAAAACAAAATTGATTACAAAGGCCCATTATCACAAGTGATCATTGTAAGATGCAATAGCAAGTGTCAGGTATCTCAGGTCACTAAAAACCATAAAAGATTCTTTGTCAGTTGCACATTCAGTGGTACAAAAAATTGTTGGGAACCAATAGTGAAATAGACAACTATAAACACGAGAAGGGGGGGTTGAATTGTGTTTATCAGAATTTAAGCAAAGTTGAAATCTTTTCGCAAACAAAAAGGCTAGATTTGGACGAGTGGAAGAATACATGATGGACGAGTGACTTTTGCAAGCACACCACTTGATAGACGTAAGAAAACTAAGGCAATTAAAGAGTTTAAGGGAAGAGAGATTGACACGGTTATTTATCCTGGTTCACTCTTCAAAACAAAGAGCTACGTCCAGTCCTTGGCAGCACCAAGATTTATCTGCTATAACTGATAAGGTTACAGACTCAAGTATTATTTGCACACCTAGCCTCTTCAGGCTCAAGACAAGTATTATTTGCACACCTAGCCTCTTTAGGCTCACTCTAGTTTGTTTGAGAGATTGGGTTTGTAATAAATACAATTTCTCACAGGCAGATCTTTCACTAACACTCATAGAGTGGTTTAAATGTAAGGCTTAGGAAAGTCTGCGTAATAACTTCAAAATGATTGAAGAATACAGAATAAAAGAATGAAGAAATTAATGCAAAGTAATGGTGTTTTAATGCAATGTATTTTCTCTTGTTCTTCATCTTCAATGACTTTTGTATTTATGGTCTTCAAGCATTTAGGATCCATTAGAGACCTCCCCTCAGATGTTGGCTTCAAGAAGAACCTCATTAATTGCAATAGAGTCGTTCTGGGCAGTCATTAATGCAATAGAGTCGTTCTGGGCAGCCATTAATGCAATATAGTCGTTGGTTGTACTCTAACATGAAGGATCATGGCTTTATTCATCGTGCTACATCCATATCAGAATTATGTAGAGAGCTTTTTGTACTTTACTGAGTATCTTTTTGAGTAAGGACCAGAGGTACTAGGGAATAAAGCACGTTGGAAGCATTCTTTAACTGGTCTTTGGTTCTGATTATCCAAGGTTGCTTGAGAGAGTAACTTCTGACCTTTCTTGATAATCGTGAAACTGAGTAAGAGAGAAGGCTTCAAGTCTTTTTCTGGTTCTTGAACTAAGATTTTGACAATCCTTATAGAATTCGCGTTCATAAGATAAGTGCTTCCATCTTGAAAATAATCACATCTATATAGTCATTTGAGTTTTCATTCGGGCTAGTAGATGAGCTCCATATTAAGGACTCAGCAAGTCCAAAGACTAGTGGACGAGCGCTTCTGTCACCTTTAGTGGACGAGAGCCTTTGTTACTTTAGTGGACGAGAGCATATGTTACTTTACTGGACGAGAGTCTCAGTTACTATAGTGGACGAGAGTCTTTTGCCACGTCATTGGACGAGCCATTCTGATACCTTAGTGGACGCGCTATTCTGATACTTTAATGGACGCGCTATTCTGATACTTTAATGGACGAGCTCCAAGTGCCATGTCATTGGACGGATAATTCTGATACCTTACTGGACGGGCTTTTCTGATACTTTGATGGACGTACTCCAAGTGCCACGTCATTGGACGGATAATTCTGATACCTCACTGGACGGGCTTTTATGATACTTTGATGGACGCACTCCAAGTGCCACGTCATTGGACGGATAATTCTGATACCTCACTGGATGGGCTTTTCTGATACTTTGATGGACGCGCTCCAAATGCCATGTCATTGGACGGACCATTCTGATACTTTGATGGACGCTGACTTTCACCACTTTAGTGGATGCTGACTTGCACTTGCGTTTTGGACGTGCGCTTCAAACACTTGTGATGGACGTGAGCTTCAATCACTACAGTGTTGGACGTGCATTTCAATCACTTGCGATGGACCTGAGCTTCAATCACTATAGTGTTGGACGTGCGTTTCAATCACTTGCGATGGACGTGAGATTCAATCACTACAGTGTTGGATGGATGATTCTTTTATTTAATCTGTACACTCGATAGATAGGTTAGCAACCAATATGAAGGTTAATTAAATCATTAACCAATGTTTAGTTTTCATCAAAACTTAGGGAAATGCACATCAAACAATTTAGAGACTTAACAAATAGAGTTGCCGCTGCCACTGCTACTGCCACCACTACCACCTATGAAGTAATTGATGCTACTTCTGCCGGAGGAGTGGCTTCATTAGATAGGAGATGCTGGCTCATTCTGTCGTTCTGTCCTGATATTTACACAATTAAAATTTAAATACTGAGCATTGCATATATATATGATATCAAACAATCTAAGAATCAGAATTACATGCCGACAATTATTTTTCTAATAAATGAATAATAAAAGGGAAGACCTATTTCTCCCCTGGTTTCATCTTCCTAACAAAGGCTCTAGTGCAACAAGTGCTTGAGATCCAGAAGATTCACGTGCATCTCCAAAGCATGGTGCTAAATCATCAACTTCACCTTATCAAAGTGGTTCCAAAACCAGACGAAGGTACGGTTGACATTGACTAGGGACCACCGGTTGAATTAAGGAGTTCCTGGTCACTGTCCACCGTACCTTCGTCAAGTGGTACTTATGAAGGGACTCCAACGTTTATGCTCAATAATAATTTAATTGTGAAAATTTAGTTAGTCTTATGTGTAAATACCATTTCTTTATAATATAAAGTGTAACCATTTATTAAAAAATGTGCGACTTTATAGAGATATATAACAACTTATTCAAATTTGTTTATAAGTTGTTACTAGCCGTTTCCATTATCCCAAGTTTCTCGGGTATTCAAGATATTTATCCCCCTTACACTTTGCAAGGGTGTTCGCGGATCAGTTTAAATCGGTTTTGAGGTAAAAAGTCATCCGACCACTAGTGGAAAATATACATTAGACGGGAAAGGTTTACGTCAGTTAACCAAAAGCTAGACGTTAAAAAGGAGGCGGTGGCAGTTTTGTAAATATCAGACTTCATTAATTCAATTTTAACATCATTTGTTGTAATACGTCAGTTCAATAAACAACTGACGTTAAAAGTGAACCTTTTAACATCAGTTGTTTATTGAATTGACGTTAAAAGTGAGTCACTTAACTTTTAACGTATGTTCTTTCATTAACAGACATTAAAGGTTATTTTAATAATTTTTTTTAGCTAGTATACGTACCCTTCTGCATTGCCTTCCTCAGAGTTTCAGTTTCACTTGCTTTGATGTTTTGTGTTTCTGTTTTGAAAACTAAAATATATGTGCGAAGTAAAAATGCTATAAGTTGAATCAATAACCCAAACCGGATCTCATTCATGAAGTGTATCAATAATACAATTACAAGATACATTCAAAATTTTAAAATCCTATAAAAAGTTACATTGAAAGGGTTTAAAATCCTAAACATTTGTTGAGGCTTCGCTCCCTTCACGGGTGAGCAAGAGAGGAGAGTCGAGCGACTGAGTTTTCCAGAGCGACTGAGCAAGGGTGCACTCGATCTGTTTCAGCAATGGTCTTCGAACAGTCACTTGCTTCCAAAGCTGAGGTTTTGGAACTGTAGCAGCCGATTCTTCGGAAGGATGATAAGGTGAGCAACTCACATTATGTGATTTACACAACCTTATCACCCATGTTATGTGATTTACATAACCTCAGAAGTTGTTTGACCATTAAGACAAAGATCTTTGAGTCTAGGAATAGGAAGAAAAAGTGATGAAGTTAATCTCCATGGCAGAGCCATATTGTGAAGCAGAAAAATAAAAGGAAGGAAGGAAGCTATTTATAGGAGCAGGGGATGAAGTTACTAGGTGTCGTAAGTTGCTAAAAAATTAAGTTGATCATTAAGAGCATTAGGTTCCAAGGCGCATTGGGAGTTGGCGGTCATATATTATAAACGTGCAGAATAGAAAACACATGGGTAAGTAGCAGAGTAGTCATGGTTAGTAGCACAGCAGTCAAAGAATGCAAGTTTTTTAACTTTAGTTGTTCAATACAACTGACGTTAAAAGTGTTTTTAAAATAAAAAATATTTATTTTTAACGTCAGTTTTTTATACAACTGACGTTAAAAGTTTGATTTTTACTTCAGTTAAATAAATAGCTGACGTAAATAATCCTATATCCCTATCTGAAATGCCCTGTTGTCACTCTTAACGCAGGTCAATCCATATATATTGTGCAGTTTATTTCTAAACCTTTTTTTTAAACAAGTTTATTTTTAATCTTAATTAATTAGCTTGAATTAGTAAACAAATTCATGTGCAAATTAAAATAAATAAACACTTAACATAAAACAAGTTATATGTATAATCAAATCGTATCTCATTGAAGCGATTCATAAGTTACAATTACATGATTAAAAGATAAAAAATTTCTGCAACATAGCACTAAAATATAAAAAAGTTTCTGCTTCAACATCAATTTCTTCTCAGTCCTGTCCTCAGAAACTCCAATGGATGCATCTCCTCCCTCACTTGAATTCCATGATGCATCGAGCGTGAATCCACAGTAACTTGCGAAAGCAAAGTGAAAGTGATCTTTGCATCACCTCATTCACTAGAATTCCTTTATGCATCGTCTTGAATCCACAGTCACTTGCTGCGAAAGCAAAGTGAAAGGGATGACGGGGATGAAATAAAGTGAGAGAATCACATTACGTGATTCACCCAACCTTACCATCCATGTTACGTGATTTACTCAACCTCAGAAGTTTGTTGACCATTAAGACAGAGACCTTTAAGTCTAGGTATAGGAAGAAATAACAAAAATCTCAGAGCCATTTTGTGAAGGAATAGAAAACGCACGAAATATAGAGGAAAAGAAGAGGCTCTATTATAGGCTGATACAGAAGAATGGTACTTTATATAGAGAAGAGAGAGACTAGCTGATTTTCTTGAAAACTGATCTATAAACTTAATGCTCATTAAGAGGATAGGTTAGAATGTGCATGGGTAAGTATCACAGTAGTCATGGGTAAGTAGCACAGTAGTCAAAGGAATGAATGTTTTTGCAGAAACTTATACACTTTTAACGTCAGTTGTCTTCAACAACTGACGTTAAAAGTTTTTTAAAATAAAAAATATTTATTTTTAACGTCAGTTGTTTAATACAACTGACGTTAAAAGTCATTTATTTAACGTCAGTTGTCTTAAACAACTGTCGTTAAATAAATCACTTTTAACGTCAGTTGTTACAAACAACCGACGTAAAGTGTTGTTTTATTTTTGGTTTTTGATTATAACGTTTACACCCGCGCGCCTTCTGCACTTCCCTCTATACGTCTCTCTGTTCTTCTCTTTTCATCACGCTCACTTTCACTCTCAACTCTCACTCTTACTCTCACTCTCACTCTACCCTAATCGCGAGCTCGTCTCCACCGCAACCACCGCGAGGGCTTCTTCGCCACCACCGTGAGGTACACTCTTAACCCCTAACTCTGTCTTTCCTGCTCAATATTATTTGCAATAACTTGACATCTCTCTTTTACCCCTTCCCGCACACTAACTCTCCTTGTTGTAACACCCCGATTTTCGCTGCTTCGTAATATCGGTAATAAATATATAAACATATATATTTTATCCGAGACTTAGAAAATGATTTTGGATAAACCAAGGTCATTTCCTTGTTATACTTATTTTCATAAGGTTACGGGGAAGTTTTTGGTTGAAAATTCAAACGGAAGTTGGTCTGCCATTTTCTGGATTTTCACTGACAGTAAAAGTTTACTGCTCAGAAGACCTAATTTTAATTCATGAACGAGATGAAAAATGTTTTTATCGTATTTGCTACGATACTGGAAGTTTTGAAAATTTTGGTAAAAAAATTAAAATATTATATTTGTTGCAGGCGTATACGTCGAGATTATCTCTAGGAAAAACCTACGCCAGATGAAACCCGGAGTCGGCAACGTAGCTGAGATGATGGATTTGACCGACTTGACGAGCATTTATGACAAGCTTATTCGTGTCATAATGGCCATAATGGCGCATTTATGACAAAGTGAATTTTTGCTATGAATGGCCATTTTACCCTTGTCTTTTTATGACAATTACAAGCCATGCCATTGGAAAATTTGACCAAATCCAACCCAAAACTCACGGCTCCTTCCTCCATTCCAAGCACTTGGACATCACTTTTCATAAGCCATAAATGACATTTATGTTAAGTGGATGAGTTATAAGGCAAAGTCATTCTCTCATCAGTCACCCGAAACTTCCACGAAATTCTGACCAATTTCTACTCTGAATCTCGGCAAACTTTAAACATGAAAGTTGTTCATCTTTCTCTCTTCTTTCCAACGACATAAAGATCATCCAAAACGGACAAGTATGTTGAGAGATATTCCCAAATTACTAAAACTATTCTAAACCCTCATCATGTTCATCTTCTTCTCTAAGTTTCTCAAGAACACCATGAGAAATTGTGAAGAACATCATAAAGATAATCCTTTTATTTGATCATCAAGAGGTAGTCTCTCTTAATCTTGCTATTCTAAGCTTTTCTCTTCACAAGATTCTTGAGTTTATGTCTTTGATCATCATGTTCTTCATAAGATTCAAAGTTCATGGAACTAGATTCAAAAATTCATAACTAATTCTAGAAAAATCCTTTTGACATGAAACCAATTGATATGATCTTATAATCATCTCTATTTTCATCATCTATAAGCATAAGATCATGAGAAATTTCTTTCCCTAATTTCTGGACTTGGCCGAACCTAGGTCAATGTTGTGTTCATAGCTAGGTTTTGTTTCATTTTCATGTCTTGATTCATGATTCAATCTTCAAATACCTTGATAGTTCTTGTCTCCAAGCATATAGAAGATCAAAAATCAAACTCTCACCTATTGATTTCATCAAGGCTGAAACCCTAGTTCTTGGAACTAGATGAGTTTTGTTCAAAGTTTTCATTAATGATCTTAGTAATCAAGCTATTTGTATGTATGCTTAATAAATCCGAGTTGGTTTATCAAACTAAAAACCCTAACCCTATGTTCTTGTGTTGTCCGAATCTACCATTTAGAGGGTTAGGATGGTTTTGATTCTTAACTTTGTTGTTTAGCCCTAATCCATTTCCTTAAGTATATTAGGACCATTAATCTATGACTTAATCATGATTAGCAATTTTAAGGATTTTGAACCCTAAAAGTCAGCCCTTGGCCAAAACCTAACCCTCATGAACTAAGTATGTTGTTTTTTGATTTGATTTATTTTGGTTGCAATTCGTTTGAAGGAAACAACCGAGTTAACTAATCTAAGCCGACAGAGGAAACTGGATCGAATCGGGAGATTGTTTGAAAACGTTAGTTTGAGTCTTCAAGAGGTAAGGGGAGCTTACTTGAGGGATTTTCTCTATAACTATTTGCTTTTAGTGTGGCTTATACGATTTATATGTGGTTTGTGATTAATTGTTTATGTTGTTTATGATGTGTTGTTTATCTGTGTATCGATGATTGATCTGCTTTTAATTATCTGAAGTAGTATATTATGATGTTATGATGCGTGATCTGCCTGGGGATATAATTATGATGATGATGTTTAATGTTGTTTGTGAGTGTTGTTTGAGAGGCCTGACAGTGGTCAGTGCACAACCGATTAAGCAGATAAAAGATTTAATAAGCTGTGAAAGTTATATTCAACATTTTATGGGGAATGTTGGAATATAATAGTAGAGGAAAATATGATTTTGGAAAAATAATGAGTTTTGAGAAATATTATTATTTTAATGATTTATTGGTGTAAAAGAAGTTTATGAGTCACGGTGAGAGCGTAACCGTGAAATTTTTTTAGTACTGCTAATTTTTACACAAGAAAATCCGAAATATTATAAAAAGTGATTTTGTGAAACTAATATTCGAAAAGACCTTATTTATTAAGTAAGAAAATTATTTCAGAAGAAATGTCAAAGTTTGACTTAAAGACGTTTTCTTTGAAAATGCTAAACGACGGCAAGTTTCGAAATTATTTACGGCGAGAGTTTAACAACAGCAGTACTTATGTTGAGAAGAGATTTAATCTGAATTGATTTATTAGAGTTGAAGTTTCAGTAAAAAGAAGTTGTTGATGATTTGACGTTATTTTGGAAAAAAATGTGTTTCCAAGGAAAAGTGGATTTTTTTATGAATTGACGTTTTATAAACGAATTTCAAGTAGAAAGAATTTTCGGTAAATGAGTTTTACTTAATGACGTAAAGGATGATATAGAACTTAGTAACCGAGATGTCGGGGTACTAGTGTTCTTATGACGTTATCCTATTTTGGATTTGTTTTTCCCAGACAGTAAAGACGTAAAAGATGTAAAAAGATGTAATACGATGTAAAAGATGTAATACGATGTGAAAGATGTAAAACAATGTAAAAAGATGTACGAAGATATGGAACTTAATAACCGAGACGTCGGGGTATTAAGGTTCGTTATGTTGTAAACTGGGTATCTATTTAAAGAAGTTAAAACTTTTTAAGTTGTTTTCTACTACCACGAACCTAAGACTAATTGCAAGGTCTAGGGGCTTCGTGATTGAGCACTCGGACTTTGAGGTCCTGTGTTGTTAATAAAAGATGTAAAGATGTTTTAAAGGATGTTAAGTCATAAGCTTTTGAGAGCTTCCATGTTTTAACGATGATGCTTTTGAGAGCATTAGATGTTTAAAACGATGATGGGTTGTAAGCTTTTGAGAGCTTTGACAAATAAAGATATAGCACAAAGAAAAGTGTTGAGAACAAAATGTTTTCTTGCATGCATTTGGCAGACATACCATGATAAAACGAGGGATTACCTTGCGGCGTCAGGGTTTGGACAATGAGGCCCCATCTACGATGTTATCACTGTGCCACGATGTTGGACAGTGTGCGATGGGTGTGCCTGTGGCTGTATGCATGTGGCAATTGAGTCTGATCAACTCATCACTAGGTTTACGAGGTTGGAGATATCTCATGAGATTAGGTATGAATGTTTAGATGATGTATTGAAGTGTTCATGCATAGTTTTCCAACGTTGATGTTTGGGGTGTGAAACCCATTGATAAACGATGTGATATTAGATGAATTAGAACGTTGGGTGTGAAACCCATTGATAAACTATGTGAAATAATATGAATGAGTACGTTGTTATAGACATGTATATGTGTATCTGCCTTCTTTTGTGCTGTGCATTTAGTTATGGTGATAAATCCATATATTGGCGTCTCACCCTTACAACCATATCAGAGTTGTACAAGGGGTACGATCTCTACAAGAAGAAGAAGGCTGTCTAGTTCGAGGCATGTTGTTGCTGCTTTTATCGGTTGTAGTGTCCGTTAGTTACGACCATCTTAGGTAATGTTATGTTTTAAGAATAAAGTTGATTATGATTTATGTGAGAAAAATATGAGGCAGTATAGTTGGAAGACCTATATACATTATGTATTTAAGTGTGATTTGATTACGTTGTTGTGGTTATGAGGTTAAAAGAAGGAGGGAAAAATTTTATCACCATATTTTGAAGAGATAAACGTTGAGAAAACTTGATTTTCCGAAAGCAACCAGCAAATTAAGTTTTATTTCCGCAAACGGGTAACCATGTGATGACCCGAGTTTAGGGTGTCACACTTGTCCCTCTGCTCTCAGTAACCACATCGAACGTTGGCCACCACTCGAGCTCCCCTACCCACCACCACGCGAGCACCTATTTCTGGTGAGTCTTTCGGGCACATTTTTTTTTATTTTTGGTTTTGTGTATGTTGAAATTGTAGTCTCAGTAGTTGTAACTTGAAACTGTGAGTTTGAGTTGTTTTGAATGTCTCTATTTTTGGTTTTGAGTGTATGTGGCTTTGCTGGTTGGTCTGTCACGGTCGTGATGGTCATCACGGCTAGGCCGTGATCAGTTCTGCCTGTGAGGGTCTGGTTCAGTTGGCACGTTACGACCGTGATGGACATCACTGCCAGGCCGTGACCAGTTCTTGGCAATCTTCAAAAACTAGTCTTCAATCTCCCGTATTGTCCTTATATTGGATATATGTTTTGTATATCTACAGAACTTATCTAGTTATGGATCGTAGTTAGATGGTTTGTAAGCGCACTAGTGCTGAGTATTTGAAGGGGGTGGGAGAATTTATAGAATTTGCTCAAAGGAATGTTCCTAATAGTAATGGAATGTTTTGTTGTCCTTGTGTCAAGTGTTTGAATACGAGGAAATGTACGGTGAAGGATATACGTACTCATTTGATTTGTGAAGGGATTTGATTGAGTTATACAAGATGGATATGGCATGATGATGTGTTGTTGAGTAGTACGGCAAGTGTCTCCCAAAGTGAGGACGTTGACGTAGATATGGAGGATGATCGAGTAGAGGACATGATTCGTGATATTGGACAAGAATCTTTTCATCGAGCTCATGTGTATGATAGGTTGTGCGGTGATGCGGATAAGCCTTTATATCCAGGGTGTACTACTCATACACGGTTGTCGGCGGTGCTAAAATTGGTTTGTGTGAAGGCGAGAAATGGTTGGACCAATAAAAGCTTCACGGAATTGCTTGAAGTGTTGAAAGACTTGCTTCTGGAGGACAACACATTGCCTGACCATAACTATGAGGCCAAGAAGGTATTGTGTCTGATGGGTATGGAGTATAAGAAGATACACGCATGCCCCAATGATTGCATATTGTACACCGGTGTTCATGAAGACAATCACGATATCCCCAAATGTGGGTTATCACGATACAAAGTGAAGGGTGGTGATGATGTGAGAAAAAAGGGTCCTCCTGCGAAGGTGTTATGGTATCTTCCAATAATTCCAAGGTTCAAGCGATTGTTTGCCAATGCGAAAGATGTGAAGAATCTTAGATGGCATAATGATGAGAGGAAACGTGATGGAAAGGTTCGTCATCCTGTTGATTCTATGCAATGGAAGAATGTTAATACTATGTTTCCGGATTTCGCCGATGAGCCAGGAAACCTAAGGCTTGGACTTGCTACGGATGGAATGAATCCTTATGGTAACATGAGTAGTATTCATAGTTCATGACCTGTTCTGTTGATAATTTACAACCTGCCCCCTTGGTTGTGAATGAAGCGCAAATACATGATGTTGTCTATGATGATTTCGGGCCCAAAGCAACCGAGAAATGACTTAGATGTTTATCTAAGTCCCTTGATTGAAGACTTGAAAACGCTGTGGGTGGAAGGTGTTGATGTAGTTGATGGATATTCTCATGAGACTTTCAAGCTTCGTGCCATGTTATTTTGCACCATCAACGACTTTCCAGCATACGGTAACTTGTCCGGGTACAGTGTCAAGGGGCATAAAGCATGCCCTATATGTGAAGAAGGCACATGCTACACTCAGTTGCATCATGGAAAGAAGACGGTTTACCTTGGGCATCGGAGATTTCTTAGACGTGATCACCCATATCGTAAGATGAAAAAAGCTTTTAATGGATGCCAAGAGACAGAAGATGCTCCGGCGGCCTTAATTGGAGAGCAGGTTTATCAGAGGGTAAAGGACATCGATGTTATATTCGGCAAGTCCAAAAAGAAAGGTAAAGCTACTGAGAAAAACATATGGACGAAGAGGTCGATATTCTTTGATCTTCCATACTGGTGCAAGCTTGATGTCAGACACTGCATTGATGTGATGCATGTGGAGAAAAATGTGTGTGATAGTGTAATCGGGACGCTTCTCAACATTCAGGGCAAGACAAAGGATGGTGTCAATGCTCGTCTCGACCTCGTTGCTATGGGTATACGAGAGCAGTTAGCTCCAGTTGTTGAGCATGGTAAGCGGGCTTATTTGCCGCCAGCATGTCATACTTTGTCAAAAAAAGAGAGACAAAGTTTCTGCGGGTGTCTTCAGGGCATCAAAGTTCCACATGGTTACTCTTCAAATATGAAGAGGCTTGTCTCTAGTGATCTTAAATTGGTTGGCTTAAAGTCTCATGATTGTCACATCCTGATGCAACAACTTCTGCCCGTTGTTATTCGTGGTATTGCTCCAAAAAATTTGGGACATGCCATTACTCGGTTGTGCTCATTCTTCAATTCTATATGTAGCAAAGTCGTTGACCCCCATATGTTGGATGACTTGGAAGTTGAGGCTGCTACAATCTTGTGCCAACTGGAGATGTATTTTCCTCCTTCCTTTTTTGACATAATGGTTCACTTAATTGTTCATTTCGTGAGGGAGGTTAGATTATATGGGCCAGTTTTTCTGAGATGGATGTACCCAGTTGAGCGCTACATGAAGATCTTGAAAGGGTACGTGAAGAATCCTCATCGTCAGGAAGCTTCTATTGTTCAAAGGTATGTTGCAGAAGAAGCTATTGAGTTTTGTTCGGACTACCTTCATAACACGGATCCTATAGGGGTTCCTAAGCCTCGGCATGATGAGATCAGATGTCAAGGTAAGGGTACACATGGCTTAAGAATTAATAGCAAGGGTCGGGAGGAAGTGTTTCAAGCACATTTGTATGTATTGAACAACATCGATTGTGTTCAGCCTTTCTTATTTGAACATAAAAGAAAAGTCAATCAAGAAAACCCTCGAATGAGCGAAAGGTGGTTGTTGAACAAGCATAACAAGACTTTCTTACCATGGTTCAAGGAAGAAATGCTTAAGGATGGTAGTACTGCTTCGGATGACGTAAGATGGCTAGCACGTGGGCCTAGCTTCAACGTCATATGTTGGAGCGGATACGACATAAATAACTTTTCCTTTTATACAAAGGAACAAGATAACAAGAGTACCATGCAAAATAGTGGGGTTATGATCGTGACCGAAGTAATGCACTTCTCTAGTGCAAAGGACACAAAACCCGTTAAAGCACTGACACCTTACTTTGGATATATTGAAGATAGTTGGGTGCTCGATTACAATAAGCTTACGGTGCCGGTTTTTAAATGCAAGTGGGTTGATAGTAACGGTGGTGTACAAACCGACGAATTGGGGTTCACATTGGTAGACCTCAACAAGTTAGGTCATATAAATGAGCCTTTCATAATGGCTTCCCAAGCAAAACAAGTGTTCTACATCACTGATCCTTCTAACAAAAGGTTGTCCGTGGTTCTCCAAGGAAAAAGCATGTATAATGGTAGTGATGAAAATCAAGATTCAAATCTTGATATTCCTAAGACTCATTCTTTTTCAACAAACATGCCTACTATAATCGAGGAGACACAGGTGGACGGTGTACATGCCACTCGTGATGATCATCACGAAGGGATATTGATATAGGTAGTTTAAACTTAGTATACATTTATTTTTATTTATACTTCTGTATTTATTTTGAGTTATAACCTATGTTAATAAATATATATTGTTTCTGAACAAGCATACATATGGATCAGTTGGATAGCCCACATGCACGGGAGGACACTGTGGGGCCTACGCAGGACCCGATCGCGCTTACACCTGATTCTAGTGTAAGTTTACATGTTATATACTATCTTTAGTCCTTCTTTTTAATGTAAGTTTATAATGTTACAACCCTCTATTTTGTAATTTTTTTTGTCCATACAAACATCACAGGCTCATAGGATGCGCTTAGCTGAATTCTTCTTCAAGTATGCGGCTGAAAAAGGAATTGACAAGATACCTCCGCATTACTTAGATGAATAGTTTTTTTGTTAGACTTTAGAAACTAATTAATAACATGTTTATATATATCCTTAGAGGGTAGTTTTGTTTTTAGACATTAGAGACTAATATATATATATATATATATATATATATATATATATATATATATATATATATATATATATATACACATACATACATACTTGTAGATAGTTATGTTTTTCCTATACATGGGTTTTGGTTTTAAGTCCCCCATTGTTCATTTGTATATTTCTTTTCTGTTTGTTAATATTGAAATTTAAGGGTAGTGTTAGCAATTCTGTAATGTGTGTGATATTCTGTGTTACTGGTATATTTACTGAATGCAGGGATAGTTGAGGGGAGTGATATTTTAAAACTGAATTTAAAAAAAAAAATTAACGTCAGTTGTATGACGTTAATAGCATTTTATAAAATATGCAGTACACTATTAACGTCAGTTGAAATAAACAACTGACGTTAAAATTAAAACCTTTAACGTCAGTTCTTTAACACAACTGACGTTAGTTTTAACAAAATTAACGTCAGTTATGTTAAAGAACTGACGTTAATAGTTTTATTTTTAACGTCAGTTGTTTAAGAACTGACGTTAAAATATTAACTATTAACGTCAGCTGTATTTATGTCAGACAATATTCTGACGTATAAAATCAATTTTAACTGACGTAAAAAGCACTTATTGCACTAGTGGACCAAAATATTAAAACAATATGCAGTTCGGTTCAATTTGGATTGCTTCTTTACAAAATCCAATCTGATCCGATTAAATGTGATTTGGATTGGATTGGATGAATCATTTTTTACCAATATAATACTTAAAAATAAGTTCAAATAGAATTATTAAATATAACATACTAAAAATTAAAATTTTAAGAGCTAACAAGTATCAATTTCATGTTTAGAACATTAAAAGTAGTGGAAAATTACTTTAAATCAAATTAATAAGTATTATTATGAAAATAAATTAAATTAAAACATCAACAATACAAAAAGTAGAATAAATATATAGTGATTTTTATGTATACGGTTTGTTTTGGTTTGACTCGGTTTCAAATAAAGGATCCGATATCTAATCTGATCGATTTTCACAAACCAATTTCCAAAAAAATCCAATAAATATGAGTACTTTGCATGGCTGGATTAGATATCCATCCGTAAAAAAAATTATTATGTATGGATTAGATGGTTTCTATTAGATGGATCACGAATGAATTAGATTTTTTTAAAAATTTTTAAAGAATCATGATGGATTAAAGGATTTTTTTTAATCCATCCATCATAACCTAATAAAATTTATCTAATACATCCGTTTGCCACCCTTGAATAACTTTCCACAAAACCGTATGTACTGGCCGAGGAGTAAAACCCGACCACCGAGCTTGGATACCCGATCCAACCAAGGGGGGAAGGATAAAATATCGATATTATCTTTATTAATCATGATATTATCTCAAACAAACTTATCCGGTTAGAAGAGATGATATCCCTTAAATTAAGGGATAAGATATTGATATTATCCTTAAATAATTTTAATATTATCTCAAATAACCTTATTCGGTTAAGAGATCAATTTAAGATATTATCTTAATCAATCTTGATATTATCTCACACAACCTTATCCGGTTAAAAGAGATAATATCCCTTAAATTAAGGAAATCACATCTCAAAGAAGATTTAAGAGATAAAAGGAGATAAATCCAGATCTCTTAAAGATATGAGGATCCTATTGTAAAAGGAGGCGAACCCAAGAGAGAGACTCACTTTTTACTGTCCCGGTGACTCTCCCTTAAGCGTATTAGAGAAACTAGCTCGACCAAGAGACTATTGAAGAGTCCTTGCTTGCTGGTATTCATCGGATACTGTAACACCCCGATTTTCGCTGCTTTGTAATATCGGTAATAAATATATAAATATATATTTTTATCCGAGACTTAGAAAATGATTTTGGATAAACCAAGGTCATTTCCTTGTTATACTTATTTTCATAAGGTTACGGGGAAGTTTTTGGTTGAAAACTCAGACGCAAGCCGGTCTGCGTTTTGTGTTTTCACTGACAGTAAAAGTTTACTTCTCAGAAGACCTAATTTTAACTCGTGAACGAGATGAAAAATGTTGTTATCGTATTTAATACGATACTGGAAGTTTTTAAAATTTTGGTAAAAAAATTTAAATATTATATTTGTTGCGGGCGTATACGTCGAGATATCTCTAGGAAAAGCTTGCGTCAGATGAATCGAGGAGTTGGCAACGTAGCTTGGATGATGGATTTTACCGACTTGACGAGCATTTATGACGAGCTTATCCGTGTCATAATGGCGCATTTATGACAAAGGGAATTTTTGCTATGAAATGATCATTTTGCCCTTGTCTTTTTATGACAATTACAAGACAATGCCATTGGAAACTTTGACCAAAACCTATCCAAAACTCACGGCTCCAACTTGTCTTCATCATTTGGGCATTTTCTTCTATTTTCCATTTCTTCAAGTTATTAGTTTGCCTTAAGAACTTCAAAAACATTCAAAATTGTTCATAATTCGTCAGATTTTGCTTAGCAATTCTGACCATTTTCTATTCTGAATCTCGGAAAACGTTCAACATGAAAGTTGTTCATCTTTCTCTCTTATTTCCAATGTCATAAAGATCATCCAAAACGGAAAAGTATATTGATAGATCTACCCAAATTACTAAAACTGTTCTTAACCCTCATCATGTTCATCTTCTTCCTTAAGTTTCTCAAGAACACCATGAGAAATTTGTGAAGAACATCATCCAAATCTTGCTTTCCTTGAATCATCAAGAGGTAACAACCTCTTATCTTGTCATTTAAATCATTTCTCTTCACAAATTTTGTAGATTCATGGCTTAGATCAACATGTTCTTCATTTACTCAAAGTTCATGGAACTAGATTCAAAAATTCATAACTAATTCTATAAAAATCCTTTTGACATGAAACCAATTGCTATGATCTTATAATCATCTCTATTTTCATCATCTAGAAGCATAAGATCATGAGAAATTTCTTTCCCTAATTTCTGGTCATGGCCGAACCTAGGTCAAAGTTGTGTTCTTAGGTTTTGTTTCAATTTCATGTCTTGATTCATGATTATATCTTGATAGTTCTTGTATTTAAGTATATAGAAGATCAAAAATCAAACTTGAGCCTATTTGTTTCTTCAAAAAAACCGAAACCCTAGGTATGAGCACTTAATGGTTTTGTGATTCAAAAGTTGTTTGTAATCCTTGAATCCAACTCTAAGTTTTGAATGTTGATTAAATCCAAGAGTTGATGAAATTTTAAAATTTCTAGCCTATAAATCTTGAGAGAAACCGAACCCTAGTTCTTAGAGCTAGATGAGTTTTAGTTCATGTTCTTGGTTCATAATCTTGGTTTAAGTGATTAATCATGCTTAAGTAACTTATGGATCATTAATCCCTAAGTTAACCAAATTTTAATTTTCCTAACCTAGAAAATTGTTTGAAGCCGAACCCTAACCTCCATGAGCCAAGTGTATTGTTGTTTGATTTGATTTGGTTGCAATTCGTTTGAAGGAAACAACCGAGTTAACTGATTTTTGCCGACGGAGAGAAAACGGATCGGGATCAGGAGATTAACAGGAACTGTAATGTAATCTTCAAGAGGTAAGGGGGGTATGCCTGAGGAGTGTAAGATAATCTCATGATTATTTGTGGAGTCATTTATTAATTTTCTGTATGAAATATTTTATTATATTATACTGTTTACTATTAATTGCTAGATTGATGTGATGTTTATATGAGTAATTGAATTGATGTGATGTGTGGACTTACATGATTATGATTAATTGTTTATATTATAATTGTGATGCATGTCATGAATTGATATATGCCATGCTATTATATGATTGGAATTTATCTGTTGTTGAGTGTTGGACTGAGTAACCTGACATTGGTCAGTGTTAAAAATTTTAATTAAGGATAAAAAACTTAATAAGCTTGGATAATTAATAAGAGGGATTAATTTGGGAGATTTTGAGAAAAATGAAAAAAAATTATTATTTTAATAATATCTTGTGGAAACTGTGTAAATAAGTCATAGTAAGGGCGAAACCATGAAATTTTTTCACAAGCTCTAATTTTTATATAATAAATTCAATTTTATTATAAAATGTTATTTAAAGTGATTAAGTTCTGAAAATAATGTTTATAGTAGTCAGAACAATTACTTCTGACAGAGAAATGATACAAGTTATTTAATATTATTTATTTGATATTATTTATTTAATATTATTAAATATTAAATTATTTAAATATTCGAAAATTAATTATTAAATTTTATTATTATTAAAAACAATTTAGTTGACCTTTATTGAGAATTAATTTTTGAAGTGAAACAATTAGAAATAAAGAGATTTATCAATGATTTTCAGATTTTATCAACGTTTTAATAGAAAAAGGAATTCTGTAAAAATATTTTATTTAGTGAAGTTATTCCGTTAAACTTGGATAATTTTTTGGAGCTGTTGTTTTGTATTTGATTTTCACTGAGCGAAATGTTTTACAAGCAGATAAATAAGCCTAGAAATCGAGACGTTGGGGTTCTAGTGTTGTATGGACACGTAGATCAAGGATCTGTGTCATGGGACGGAGTGTCCTGTAAGGTTTTTTTTTTGGACTGTGTGTCCTAAATTGATGTGGAAAGTGTGAATTCCATATCCGCGAGCCTAAAACTGGTGCATCAGTTTAAGGGCCTCTTGATTGAGCATTCGGACTGTGTGTCCTGTGTTGAGATTAAAAGATTTGGACTGTGTGTCCTGTATTTGTTTTAAGTGAAAAGTCTTAATTAAAGAAATTAAGCATGGTCGTTAAGCTTTGTGCTTCGACAAGCAAAGATTATTACGACAAAGAAAACAAAACGAGAATAAAAGTTTTTCTCATGCATTCAATGGCAATTGTGTCATGTAAATGGGCATTGAATCCAGAGTGGATCAATGTATATGGCAGACGTGTCAGGTGATGATGATCATTGAATTCCGGAGTGGATCAATGTATCTTTTATAGGACTGTGTGTCCAAATTGATAGGACTGTGTGTCCAAATTTATAGGACTGTGTGTCCAAATTGAATATGTGTGCAGCTATTTCCTAACTGGAATGGGGGAATAGTGCCATTGCTTTGCATGAGCATCCTATCGGGAATGGGGATGTGCACCATTGATTTTCTTGGGCATTGTTTTGTTCGTTTTTACAATGCGCCATGTGTGAGCCTGATCAGCTTGAAATGAAACAGAAAGTTGTGGGATCTCCGGAGATTAGGTATCAAATTAGAGATTGAATATAGAAGTGTCATGCATTTTTATAAAATGACGATGACTGCTGGGTATGAAACCCTGTGAAATAAATCATTATGTTGTTTTAAGTTAATTTTATTATGTTGTGAATATTTGGTATTTGCTATTTGAGAGTCATGCATGGGGTTGTCTTATTAAAACTCATATATTGGAAACTCACCCTTGCAAATATATAAGGTTTATTTTAGACTAAGGTAGTGCTTCGGTAAACTAGTACGGATAAAGCGAAGGAATTCACTGAGTCGTTCGAGGACTTAACTCCTAGTTGCTTGAAGAAGTATTCGTTAGTGGGAATATCACGAGGGTGATGATTCAGTATCTACATCAAGTACGTACCAGACTTTGGCAGTGGAGATATCTTTACCACCTCTCTGATTTCTTACCGATTTTCTGGTAAATTAGGAGTTTATATGTCTTGATACTTCCATAGTTCCGGAAGTAGAGGTATCCTCACCGGATATTTCGATAGGTTGGGAGAACTATGGTGGTCTTCCCAACAGTAATTATTAGTACTGACCAGCTATAGGACTTTTGGTGTCTTATAAAGTAGTGGTACTTAGTTAGTCTGGATGTTTGGCTAATGAGAGTCGTTCTTTTGAGTTGTAATTCCAGATTACCGCTACGTTACAATTACGTCTTTATTTTATTATGTTAAGACTTTTGGAGATGACCTGTTATGTGAAGGTTTAAGTGTAAAATTCTTATGATACCTATTCATACTATGTTAATGGTGATTGGGTTGTATATGGAGTAAAAGAAAACGAAAAAATTTTATCACCAATTTTGAAAGGGATAAGTAACTAAAAAATTATATTTTTCCGAAAGCAACCAACAACACTATTTTATTGAGTGTATTTCCGAAATAAGTTACGTAAATGTGATACCCTGAAATTGGGGTGTCGCATTAGTGGTATCAGAGCTGGTCGAGTCTTTCGGGAAACATTGGGGAATAGGTCTGTTAGGTTTTTGTTGTGTGATCTCTGGTTGAACCTTGTTTGAATTGTTTCTTGGTTGAAACAATTTTATGCGGAACTAATGGGTGCAATCTTGGCTATTGAAATTGCCCACAAAAGAGGATGGTCGTTATGGCTGGAATGTGACTCCCAAATGGTATTAGCTGCGATCTCCTCTCCATCTATGGTTCCTTGGAAAATAAGAAATAGATGGAAAAATTGCTTGTCCATTATAAGGGATATGCGTTTTGGTTCCTCCCACATCTTTCGTGAAGGCAACACTTGTGCAGATAAAATTTCCAATCATGGCTTGCTGATTAATGGCTTTTTTTGGTGGGATTCGATACCTAGTTTCATTAGGGATTATTTCCATAATAATAGAATAGGTCTCCCTAATTTTCGTTTTAGGTGATTTCATGGGTTTGGTTTTGCCCCCCCATGCTTTTGTATTGTTCGTTTTTGTTCTTTTTTAATAAATTGAGGTGTGATGCATATGATGGATAGTGGCTAAGGTGCCAACCTAGTTGGGATGTTAGTCTCTGTTGTGATGCTTTTACATGCCTCTTTACATAAAAAAAATGTGTGTTGACACATAAGTAAGTATGTTTTGGTTGGTTCTAATTGGGTTGAGACCTTGAGAGATCTCATGTTTAGTAAGGGGTACTCATGTTCATGTTGATACATTCGTTTATCCCTTAGGACGGTATCAGACATTTGAATAAGGTACCTGTTATTAAAAATTTTTGGGAAATTTTTTTTCTGAGAATGTCCCAAGTTTGTACGGACGGATGGATGTTGAGTTTCTGATTGATCTAGTTTCTAGATTTAGCCGGATCTCAACCGCTTTGTGTAGGATATCGCCAACGAAGTTAGTTGAGTTAGACTTCAAGAAATAGAATTTTCGTCCATTTCTCGATAAGTTGGTCATCATTTTGGTCGATGATGTTCTCAGCTTACTTTAAGAGTCACGAGGAGCATGAGAAACCATGGATAGTAGATGGTACATTGATTGAATTGCTTCTTAGAAGTAATGCGTTTTAAACACGTAAGTATACGTTTCAATTTCTGGTTGCCATTTAACCGATTGCGTCTTGAAGGTCGGTTATAGAACCGTAAGGTGGATGTGGACGAGGTCGTGACAGAGGCCATAGAGGTAATCGTGTTAACGGCCGTGGTAACTTTGAAGAGAACTATGAGGAAGCCGGAGGCATGGACTATGCTGCACAAGCAATGGCAGATGTTGCTGATGCTATTGCACAACAAACTGCAACGATGGCTGCCCATAATTTGCGAGAATGCATTCGAGCGAATGTGCTGAAGGTAGAGGTCTTACTGCTTTTAGACGCCAGAAACCTCCACAATTTCATGGAGAGGTGGATTCTACAAAAGCTGATTTGTTGATTCAGAAGATAGAAGAAATATTTGAGTTGATTCATAGTCCAGAAGGAGTGAAGGTACCGTATGCTACCCATCTGCTGTTAGGGGACGCTGAGTATTGGTGGAGAGGCACTAAGCAACTGCTGGAAGCATAAAATCGGGAGATTACTTGGGAGATATTTCGGAACTTGTTTCTAAACAAGTATTTTCCTCAGAGTGCTCGAGCTGAAAAAGAGCAAGAATTTTTGTGTCTGCAGCAGGAGGATATGTCTGTTGGGGAATACGCGTCAAAATTTGAGTCACTTGCCAAGTATTTTCGCTTCTTCCAAAATAACCCGGATGAAGACTGGAAGTGTGAAAGGTTTGAAGGAGGACTACGATTTGAAATCAAGGAGTCGGTACTGCCACTGGAAATTGAGATTTTCCAAGCTTTAGTTGAGAAATGTAGAAGAGTAGAACTGATAAGGAAAGGGAGAGATAATGGAGGGAATGTTGGAGGACCCTCTCGAATCAAGAACCAGTTTCAAAATCTGAATCAGGAGGAGAAGTAAATCCAGAGAAAAACATATTTCCGACCACCGAGAAATGACCAGAACCAACAACTATATCGTCCAGTTATTTCTGCATCAGGTAGTAGAGGCCAAAGGAACCAAAGCCAATGTCAAGGCTGGAGATGTTTCAAATGTGGAGATTCAAATCACATGGCAAATAACTGCCCTTTTAAAGAAAGGAAATGTTTCGATTGTGACCAAATAGGACACTTATCAAAGGATTTTAATGCACCAAGGCATGGACCAGTTGTCAATGAAACAAGAACCAATAAACCAACGGCTAAGGGGAGAGTTTATACCATGAGTGGTGCCGAAGTTTCAAATTTTGACGACCTCTTTTAAGGTAGTTTTGCCATCGTCGGTAATCCTTTAACTGAACTTCTAAATTCAGGTACGATACAATTTTTTTTTCTTTTCTCGATAGATTGTGTGAAACATTTGAGTTGTCTGTTTATTCCTTATCATATGATGTGATCGTTTCAAAACCCCTTGCTAAATCAATTTTTGTGGAATTTTATATGTGGGAGCTATCCTATTTTGTTCAGGATAGATACTTTCATGATAAAAGAAGTTTCTTGATGAGACTTAGTCGATTCACTTTTACTTTTGGTGGAAGTGATCCAGTCTAAATTTTGTCGGACTGATGTTCTTTTAAATCATTGAGTTGTAAAGTTCTTGTGAAGGAAGAAACTTTATTAGAGTCATGTTTGTAAACATGTATTGGCCATGCATTTTTACACTCACAAACCTATTGAAGAATCTTTTTACATATTGGACACTTGTATCTTTCAGATTGGTCAAATTATTCTTTGTGCTTTCTTGTGAAAGCAAAATCAAGAAATTTCTTGTCTTGGAAATCTCTTTTCAAATTATTGTGAGTAGGTTGACGAAGTCGACATCTTTTTACTGCTTAGGTCCACGGTGTAATGGAAAAACCAACAGAGGCGTGTATCAGAGGACTGATCCAACGTGATAAAGAATCTTCCAACATCGTTCTGAGTAAAGCCCGAAAAACTTACTTTGAGTGTTGGGCAAAGTTACATCTAGTATTAAGATTCAAGTTGAAGTTAATGTTCAGCTTATCATCCTAAGTTAGATGGATAAGTAAGAAAGGAATTGATCCTTAGAAGGTTAGCTGAGAGTAAGTGTAATACCTAAGCATGACAAGAGGTGAATGGATTTTTATTGAGGTGTAGATGTGATTAGTAATCTGAGAATTTTCAGAAGTAAGATCAGTAAGTAAGATGATTTCGGTATATTTTGTTATGATCAATGTAGAGTTTGCTAAAGGAGCTAGGATAATGATAAAAAGATCATCTCTGAGATTTAATCGTGTGATTGGAAGGAATTATAGAAAGGTGTCTATGGTAGTTTTACCCAAGATGAACGTGAGCGGAAAAGAGAAGTTCTTGAGTAAAAAATAAGTTGTTAGAAAAGTTCGAAAGTTAAGGATTAGATAATTCTATTCTATAATCCCTTTTGGTTTAATTGCATTAAGATATACAATGAAGTTATTTTGAGGATGAGATGTCTTAGGTAAAATCAAATTGGAGTGGTGAATTATAATCAAGAGAAACTAAGACTATGATTAAATATTTTGAGTAGGGAGTTGATACGTGGTGCTGTGTAGATATTGTTGATATTAGTAATAATATTCAGAGTTAGATGATTTGAGTAAGGTTTCTGGTGGAACCATGTTGATAAGAAAAGTGATTAAGTTTTGATTTTGTTTTTCGAGTGTGATAGACTCTGATGAAATTTTGAGGATAGTACGGA
Source organism: Sophora flavescens (assembly GCA_030762895.1). Classification (NCBI taxonomy): domain Eukaryota; kingdom Viridiplantae; phylum Streptophyta; class Magnoliopsida; order Fabales; family Fabaceae; genus Sophora; species Sophora flavescens. The sequence goes on from CM061062.1 coordinate 223,989,713, forward strand.
TATATAGAAATGACATAAGAATGAATTGTGTTATGGAATATAGAATAAGAGGAAAGAAGTGATGTGGAGGGCAACGTAAAATCTTAAGGTTAAGAGGAGATTACAAAATCCTGTTTGGTTTCGAGTGACGAAATTTCGAGGACGAAATTTTTTTTTAGTAGGGTAGTAATGTAACAACCCGATTTTTGCTGCTTTGTAATATCGATAATAAATATATAAATATATATTTTTATCCGAGACTTAGAAAATGATTTTGGAGAAACCAAGGTCATTTCCTTGTTATACTTATTTTCATAAGGTTACGGGGAAGTTTTTGGTTGAAAACTCAGACGGAAGCCGGTCTGCGTTTTCTGTGTTTTCACTGACAGTAAAAGTTTACTGCTCAGAAGACCTAATTTTAACTCGTGAACGAGATGAAAAATGTTTTTATCGTATTTACTACGATACTGAAAGTTTTGAAAATTTTGGTAAAAAAATTTAAATATTATATTTGTTGCGGGCGTATACGTCGAGATATCTCTAGGAAAAGCTTGCGCCAGATGAATCGAGGAGTCGGCAACGTAGCTGAGATGATGGATTTGACCGACTTGACGAGCATTTATGACGAGCTTATCCGTGTCATAATGGCGCATTTATGACAAAGGGAATTTTTGCTATGAAATGACCATTTTGCCCTTGTCTTTTTATGACAATTACAAGCCAATGCCATTGGAAACTTTGACCAAAACCTATCCAAAACTCACGGCTCCAACTTGTCTTCATAATTTGGGCATTTTCTTCTATTTTCCATTTCTTCAAGTTATTAGTTTGCCTTAAGCAGAGAAATGATACAAGTTATTTAATATTATTTATTTGATATTATTTATTTAATATTATTAAATATTAAATATTAAATTATTTAAATATTCGAAAATTAATTATTAAATTTTATTATTATTAAAAAAAAATTAGTTGACCTTTATTGAGAATTAATTTTTGAAGTGAAACAATTAGAAATAAAGAGATTTATCAATGATTTTCAGATTTTATCAACGTTTTAACAGAAAAAGGATTTCTGTAAAAATATTTTATTCAGTGAAGTTATTCCGTTAAACTTGGATAAGTTTTCGGAGCTGTTGTTTTGTATTTGATTTTCACTGAGCGAAATGTTTTACAAGCAGATAAATAAGCCTAGAAACCGAGACGTCGGGGTTCTAGTGTTGTATGGACACGTAGATCAAGGATCTGTGTCATGGGACGGAGTGTCCTGCAAAGTTTTTGTTTTTGGACTGTGTGTCCTAAATTTATGTGGAAAGTGTGAATTCCATATCCGCGAGCCTAAAACTGGTGCATTGGTCGCGCTGTCGCGCACGCGCCAAAAAGGACGAGTGGGTTTAAAACTGTAGTTTAGTGCGACAACTCGGATGTCGTCTCTCAAGGACTCTGAGAATATTACCTTTCACAAAAATCAGTTTTGGGGGGGTTTGGATTGGAGTGCAAATAAGAAACAAACAAAACAGAGCAATAAAAAACAAGGCAGTTGAAAAGAGATTATCAAATGGTCAAAAACAGATCAATCTATTGCTCTTGATTTCCCACTATCATAGGTTCATACAATTTCCAAGCCCTAAGCAAATTCTTATCCCCTCCCGGTTGTAGTAGCAATTTACAAGCGAAACCACTACTACAGATACATGTCCCTATTCCCGAATTAAGCAAACGGGGTTAAGCCCTTCGTGAACTAAGCGAACACGAAATGTACACACGCAAATTAAGCAGATGCGATTAATTATAGGAACATGATATCACCAGAAATAAATCAATACAATACAGTATACTCCTGAATTAAGCCAACAGAAATACAAAGTATGGCATTGAAGAGGGAAAAGCATACAAAACCGGAAAATATAAGAACCTCAAGTATATGGAAATCAATTACAATAGATCAATCCTAGGAACTTAGTTCTCCATGATAAAATGAAATCACACAGAGAAAAACGTAAAAACAGAAAAATGGAGAAGCAAAAGTCTTTACAAAATGTTCAGAACAGCCTTTTATACAAATTCTGAAATTAGCTAGCTCGCGAGGCGAGCACACATTCGCGAGGCGAATTTCATGAAGAGTCAGCAACCTTTGGCATTCTCGCGAGGCGAAGTGTTGCTCGCGAGGCGAGGATATGAAGAGTTTTCTCCTTACGCCCGTTATGGCCATCGTGGGCCAACCGTGATGCTCTCGACTTCCGGATTCGCGGAGGCGAGGGATGCTCGCGAGGCGAGACTCTTCAACTTCAAAACTGCCACGGCCATGACCTTCAACACGGGCAAGCCGTGATCGTCTCTGACTTTTTCAGGTTTGCAAGACTCGCGGGGCGAGACCTTCTTCGCGAGGCGAACCAGAGACTTAGCAATTTCTTGGAACAGTCAGGCTTCGGGGTCGCGTGGCGAGCGTGTCCTTCGCGGGGCGAATCCCCTGCTCTTTATTTTCTCAACTTCTACTTAACCTGAAAACAAGGAAATAACCATAAGTGTATTATTTTGACTTAAAACTAGCTAAATTAACTTAAAACTACTCTAGAGACTCAAAACCTTGCTTGAGGACAATCTAATCTAATTTGGGTGAAAATACAATATAATTTGCACAAAACCCTGGTCATACTAGCGATAAAACTAGATGAGCCAGAGGCTTATCAAAATACCCCAAACTTAAACTTTGCTTGTCCCCAAGCAAACTAAGACTCAAAAATCAAAAAGACTCAAGACCTGGCAAGCTCAAAAGATTCAATCAACATTACACACATTCAAGCAATACATCAAAAACAGTTTTTCTTCATTGTTTCCCCCTTTTCAAACATAGCAATCCCCACATTCATTTATTCCAAACATTTGAGAGTTTCATCATGAAAACAATCAGAAATCTAAGCAGGGGATCTAAGTCACACACAGGAGGGAGATCACCAAATCCAAACAACTGCCTTCCTCACAAGGGCATTATTTGTTCACTCAGTCACTCAGTTTATGTCAGGCTAACAACTTGCACTCAGTTTCACTTTTCAAGTACACTTCCCAAAAATTTGCTTTTCATCTCAAAATGGCTCCCACAGAAAACATGCAAGCAACATCAGAAGGTCTTTTATGGGTTGTAATGGGGCCTGGCTAAGGGTAGGATATACAAAGGGAACTAAGCTGAAGACCCTAGGAACTAAGAGAGCATGAACTATATTTACACTTTGAAATTCACTCAAGTTCCTTTCTTTATTTTTTTCTTTACATTTCTGGGTGGCTACAGCCCTTTTTATTTCTTTTTGGCATTTTTGTATTTTTTTTATTTTTTTATATATATATTTTTTTTCAACATTTGTACACTTTTTCTTTCACAAGCCTTTGGCTTCAACTTTTTTTTTTCTTTTTTTTTTCAATCCCAACAACATATTACACCTTGCAGCCACCCCAAACTTAGTTTCTTGCACCCATTCTAAGATTACATGCTCTCCTAATCCTAAGATCGGGTTAACATGGTTTTCCAGATTTTTGGGCTTATAACATTAGGTTATCAAGAACTAACAGGCTAATAGGCTCAAAAGGGCTAACTAGGGAACATGCATTAGGAATTGGTTTATTCAGGCCAAGTAGCTATTTACAAAGAAAATGCCTAAATCATTTGCTACATACATATAATCATGCAAACCAAAAAGAGATTCAATCAAATCCAGGGAAGTGCAACTTGAAAGTGATTTTCACACAGTTTAAAACATGTTGGAGGCTCAAAACCTCACCTGGACATTCATGCAAATTGTTTGAAAGAGATTCTATCCCTAGTGTGTGCTCCCTATCACCCCAAACTTATCATTCATCATGCCATCATAACAAAATCCCAAAGTTCAGTTTTCAATTTCACATGGGAATCACTGTTCAAAACTAAAAAAATTTTCAGCTAGGGGGAATCATTACATATCAATCATGCAAGCAATCTGTGCAACATCAATCAAAATCTAGCCAACTTGCCAACAAAAGACTCAACACACAAATGCTCCTGAGCTTCTCAAATTATTCAGGAGCTTTATTCAAAGAAAAGAAAACTTTATTCAAAGAAAAGAAAAACTAGCAACTAGTTCCCTCCCCCACACTTAAAACATGCATTGTCCCCAATGAACAACAGAATTATACAATCAGAGTGAGGGAAAGGAAAAAGGAACCCCCTGATCAAGCATCAGTGTAGGTTGGAGCATCCAAAGATAGCTCCTCAACATTGGCATCCATAGGAACAACAGCATCCACACCATGGAATGGCTTCAACCTCTGCCCGTTGACCTTGAAAGTCTTGTTGGTACCTGTACTTTGAATCTCCACTGCACCATAAGGAAACACATTAGTCACAACAAAAGGGCCATCCCATTTAGACCTAAGCTTCCCAGCCATCAATCTCAGGCGGGAATTAAACAATAAGACTTTCTGACCCACAAAAAATTCTTTCCTAACAATCATTCTATCATGAAATTGTTTTGTCTTTTCTTTATAAATCTTGGAGCTTTCATAGGCTTCAAGCCTAAGCTCCTCAAGTTGCTGCAACTGCAGCTTTCTCTCAACACCAGATTTCTTCATGTCCAAGTTACAACACTTTACTGCCCAATATGCTCTATGCTCAACTTCCACCGGGAGGTGACATGCCTTGCCAAAAACTAGCCGAAAGGGGGACATTCCTATAGGTGTCTTAAAAGCAGTCCTCTGGGCCCACAGTGCGTCTTCCAGACGGCGGCTCCATTCCCTTCTGTTTGGCTGCACCATCTTCTCTAAGATTTGCTTAATCTCCCTGTTTGATATTTCTGCCTGGCCATTGGTTTGGGGATGGTAAGCGAGAGACACTCTATGTACGACCCCATATTTTCTGAGTAAGGCCTCCAAGGTTCTGTTGCAAAAATGTGTGCCCTGGTCACTGATGATTGCCTTGGGTATGCCAAACCTGCAAAAAATGTTGGACCTAACAAATTTTGAAACAATCTGAGCATCGTTAGTCCTAGTGGGGATTGCTTCCACCCACTTTGAAACATAATCTACAGCCAACAAAATATATACAAAACCAAAAGAAGGAGGGAAAGGACCCATGAAGTCCATCCCCCACACATCAAAGACCTCACAATAAAGCATTGGCTGCTGAGGCATCTCACTCCTACGAGTGATTGCGGGGGCCTGTTATTTGACATTCTTTACAATTCTTGTATACCTCATATGAAGTCCTGAAAATTGTGGGCCAGTAGAACCCGGAGTCCAGGACTTTTCTTGCTGTCCTTTGAGGTCCAAAGTGTCCTCCAACTGGAGAGGCATGTGAGAAATGCAGGATGGACTCCGTCTCATGATCGGGTACACACCTCCGAATGACCTAGTCACTGCAAAACTTCCACAGATAGGGGTCATCCTACACATAGTACTTTGCATCGCTCTTCAGCTTGTGGAACTTATGTCTACTTGTACTGCAGGGAACAACACCAAAGAACTAGAAAATTTACAATGTCAGCAAACCAGGGGGTTACCCCATACATATGTAACAGTCTCTCATCAGGGAAATCATCTTGGATGGGAAAAATATCCTCATCCCTTGCTATCCTACTCAAATGATCTGCTACCAAGTTTTCAGCTCCACTTTTATCCTTTATCTCCACATTGAATTCTTGGAGCAAGAGCATCCACCGGATCAGTCTTGGCTTAGCTTCTGGCTTCTTCAACAGATATTTCAAAGCTGCATGGTCAGTAAAAACAGTCACCCTAGAACCTAGCAAATAAGACCTAAACTTGTCAAGTGCAAATACAATAGCTAGCAGCTCTTTCTCAGTGGTTGTGTAATTTGCCTGTGCGGCATCTAAGGTCCTAGAAGCATAGTGAATTACATGGGCAACCTTGCCCACCCTTTGTGCCAGAACTGCCCCCACAGCAAAATTTGAAGCATCACACATCGGTTCAAGCGGGAGTGTCCAGTCCGGGGCTGGATGACAGGGGTAGAAGTCAACGCCTTCTTCAGATAGTCAAATGACTCTTTGCACTTTTCATCAAACTGGAACAATGCATCATTTTTCAGCAGATTCGACAATGGCAGTGCTATCTTGCTGAAGTCCTTTATAAAGCGCCTGTAGAAACCTGCATGTCCAAGAAAGGAACGGATCTCGCGCACGCAAGATAGGTAAGGCAATGAAGAAATCACATTTATTTTTGCAGGATCCACAGAAATACCCTCTTTGGAAATTACATGACCCAATACTATCCCCTGTTCTACCATGAAATGACATTTCTCATAATTCAGAATCAAATCAGTATCAATGCATCTTTGAAGAACCAGACTTAGACTATGCAAACAAGTATCAAAAGAGGAGCCATACACAGTAAAATCATCGATGAACACCTCTATGCAGTTTTCAATAAAGTCAGAGAAAATACTTAGCATGCATCTTTGAAAGGTGCCAGGAGCATTACAGAGGCCAAATGGCATCCTCCTATAAGCAAACGTATCGAAGGGGCACGTGAATGTGGTCTTTTCCTGATCCTCAGGGGCAATATGAATCTGGAAATACCCGGAAAAGCCATCTAGAAAACAATAATGGGACTGACCAGCCAGCCGATCTAGCATCTGATCTATGAACGGCAAAGGAAAATGATCCTTTCTAGTGGCCTGGTTTAGCTTCCTATAGTCTATACAAACTCTCCAGCTATTCTGGACTCTAGTAGGCACAAGTTCATTATTTTCATTCCTAACTACTGTTAGACCAGACTTCTTTGGTACAACCTGAACCGGACTTACCCAGGAACTATCAGAGATGGGATAGATAATACCTGCCTGTAGAAGCTTAGTCACCTCTTTCTTTACCACATCCAGAATTAGTGGGTTAAGTCTCCTTTGGGCCTGTCTGACTGGCTTAGCCCCATCCTCCAATAAAATTATGTGCATGCATTTGGAGGGGCTAATTCCTGGAATATCGGCCAATGTCCACCCAATGGCCTTCTTGTTCTTCCTCAGAACTTCTAAAAGCTTGGCTTCCTGATCAGAGTTGAGGCTGGAGGAAATGATGACTGGCAATGTTGCATCCCTCCCCAAGTAGGCATACTTTAGGTTCTCAGGAAGTGGTTTGAGTTCCAAAGAAGGTGGCTGCTCAACAGATGGTGCATTGGGAGCAGCCATAGGGTCAAGGACTTCTGCTGAATAGACAGCTTCACTCTCATTGTCACTATCACTATCATCCTCACCCTGCAAGGTTGAATCCAAAAACTCAACACACAGAACATGGGTTAGTGTTAGTGCATTTAGTACAAGTATATACATCATCAAAACCAGAAATAAGAGGAAAATCAGAAATAAAGTCATCATGTGTATCCTCAATAAGCTCTGACAAAGAACTCTAAGTGAAATACAGAGTGCTCCTCTCTTCAGGTGCTTCATAGCATCGAAGATCTTGAATTTGGCCACAATACCACCAAACTCCATGGACATAGTCCCATCATAAACATCAATCTTGGTCTTGGATGTCATCATGAATGGTCTCCCAAGATTATAGGTGATCTCTTGGATCGAGTCTCTCTCGCCATGTCTAAGATATAGAAATCCGCAGGGAATATCAAATCATCAACTTGCACTAGGACATCCTCTACCATCCCCATGGGTCGGGCACTGGTCCTGTTAGCCAATCGGATGGTAAGACACAGATATCTGCAATGGCCCCGCATCAAGGTTATTAAAGATGGAGGTAGGCATGACATTGATTGATGCTCCCAAGTCCAACATGCAGTTCTCAAACTTCTTGTCCCCAATAGTGCATGGGATAGTGAAGGTGCCTGGATCCTTGCACTTCTGTGGTAGTGCTTGAGTAGGGGCTATAGAAGCAACTCTTTCTACCTTAGACTGGATAAGCGCTGAGACATTCATTCCCAAGTCAACCCTCTCATTAGTCTTCATCTTCCTCTTGTTGGTGCATAGGTCCTTCAGAAATTTGGCATATCTGGGCACTTGCTTGATCACATCCAACAGTGGAATATTAACAGCTACCTTTCTGAAAACATCAAGAATCTCCTTCTCCTTATTTTCACCACCAATCTTCAAATTTTTCTGAATTCTGTGTGGGAATGGAATGGGTGGTCTATACACTCTCTCAGTTTCAACTTCAACCACAGGTTCAGGAGTAACCTCAACAGTAGGCTCAGGAGTAGCCTTCATAGTTTCTTCATCCTTTCCAGAAGTGGCCTCAACAACCTTTCCAGATCTCAGAGAGATGACACTCACATTAGGGTTGGAGGCATTAGGATTTATCACTGGTCGGCAGGCGGTAGCTGGTTTGTCCCTTGACCTTGCTGTATGCTATTCATGGATGTGGCCAGCTGTCCAATCTGTGTCCTCAAATCTTGAATACTAGCATCTGTCCGCTGCTGAAACTGTACACTAGATGCAGCCATTTGCTTCACCAAGTCTTCTAATGATGGTCCAGAAGGTGCAGAAGTAGTTACTGGAGTTGGGAAGAGTTCCCATACCGCAGATTAGGGTGATTTCTCCAGCTAGGATGGTACCTATTAGTAGAGAGGTCTGGAATGCTGTACCGATTCTGACTGCTCCCTTGATTATAGGGGTTCACTGCATAAGCTTGAGGTACTTCACTGACAAACTCTTCTATCTGGATCGGGCATGGATCAAATGGGTGCTCAGGTGAATTGCACATGCTACATAACTTTGCAGACTGAACCTTGTCTATTGCCAATTGTCTTACAAAGGAAGTCAGCTCATCCAATCTATTCTCAAGGGCGGCCTGGTTGGAAGATGAACTATGAATCTCATGCACACCTCTTGGTTCAACTGAATTTCTTCTTGTAGAAAATCGATGGGAATTCAATGACATGTTCTCAATGAGTTGCTTGGCAAAGAACTGGGGTCTTATCAACTAATGCTCCCCACTAGCAAAGATCCAACGATTCCTATCCATTGGCAAGAATCCTTTATAAAAGTATTGGATCGGGAGTTGTTCGGAAATTTGATGTCAGGGCAGCTAGATACCAAATGTTTGAACCTTTCCCAAAGATTCAGCTAGTGACTCGTTCCCTTGCCCGATGCCACATATCTCTTTCCTTATTGAAGCAGCTCTTGAAGCAGAAAATACCTTTCTAGGAACACCCTCTTCAAATCATTCCAAGTGGTGATGGAGTTAGGCTCAAGATACAATAGCCAATCCTTTGCAGCTCCCTGGAGTGAAAATGGAAAAGCCTTCACTTGATACTATCCTCGGTGACTCCTCTCGCTCTCGAGGTTGTGGAGCATACAACTTGGAATTCCTTCAAGTGCTTGTGTGGATCCTCACCGCAAGACCATTAAACTTGGGCAACAGAATGAATAAAACCAGATTTCAGTTCAAAAGGAGTGTCAAGACTGAGGATAAGAAATACATAATCCATTATAGTTGACATCGGGGGCAGCAAGCTGCCTTAATGTCCTCCTGGTCTCCCATGTTTTCAAAAGCAGTTTTAAAATTGGAATCACTACTAGTGCTAGCCCGAAATTCCCTACGGAGTGTGTGCAATGTTCTTTCAATTTCCGGTCAAAATCACACAGTTCAGGGCAATGAGACCTAGTAGCTGACCAATTCAAAACAAAACAGAAAATAAAAGAAAGGAAGAAAAATAAAATAAAACAAGTTGCGAAAAATAACAACTCGGAATCCCCTAAGAACGCGCCAATTTTTGGTCACACTGTCAGCAAGACGCGCCAAAAAGGACGAGTGGGTTTATAACTGTAGTCTCGTGCGACAACTCGGATGTCGTCTCTCAAGGACTCTTAGAATATTACCTTTCACACAAATCAGTTTGGGGGGGGGTTTGGATTGGAGTGCAAATAAGAAACAAACAAAACAGAGCAATCAAAAACAAGGCAGTTGAAAAGAGATTATCAAATGGTCAAAAATAGATCAATCTATTGCTCTTGATTTCCCACTATCATAGGTTCATACAATTTCCAAGCCCTAAGCAAATTCTTATCCCTCCCGATTGTAGTAGCAATTTACAAGCGAAACCACTACTACGAGATACATGTCCCTATTCCCGAATTAAGCAAACGGGGTTAAGCCCTTCGTGAACTAAGCGAACACGAAATGTACACACGCAAATTAAGCGAGATGCGATTAATTATAGGAACAGGATATCACCGAAATAAATCAATACAATACAGTATACTCCTGAATTAAGCAAACAGAAATACAAAGTATGGCATTGAAGAGGGAAAAGCATACAAAACAGGAAAATATAAGAACCTCAAGTATATGGAAATCAATTACAATAGATCAATCCTAGGAACTTAGTTCTCCATGACAAAATGAAATCACACAGAGAAAAACGTAAAAACAGAAAAATGGAGAAGCAAAAGTCTTTACAAAATGTTCGCAATGCACTTTATACAAATTCTGAAATTAGCTAGCTCGCGAGGCGAGAACACATTCGCGAGGCGAATTTCATGAAGAGTCAGCAACCTTTGGCATTCTCGCGAGGCGAAGTGTTGCTCGCGAGGCGAGGATATGAAGAGTTTTCTCCTTACGCCCGTTATGGCCATCGTGGCCCAACCGTGATGCTCTCGACTTCCGTATTCGCGAGGCGAGGGATGCTCGCGAGGCGAGACTCTTCAACTTCAAAACTGCCACGGCCATGACCTTCAACACGGGCAAGCCGTGATCGTCTCCCGACTTTTTCAGGTTTGCAAGACTCGCGGGCGAGACCTTCTTCGCGAGGCGAACCAGAGACTTAGCAATTTCTTGGAACAGTCAGGCTTCGGGGTCGCGTGGCGAGTGTGTCCTTCGCGGGGCGAATCCCCTGCTCTTTATTTTCTCAACTTCTACTTAACCTGAAAACAAGGAAATAACCATAAGTGTATTATTTTGACTTAAAACTAGCTAAATTAACTTAAAACTACTCTAGAGACTCAAAACCTTGCTTGAGGACAATCTAATCTAATTTGGGTGAAAATACAATATAATTTGCACAAAACCCTGGTCATACTAGCGATAAAACTAGATGAGCCAGAGGCTTATCATGCATCGGTTTAAGGGCCTCGTGATTGAGCATTTGGATTGTGTGTCCTGTGTTGAGATTAAAAGATTTGGACTGTGTGTCCTGTATTTGTTTTAAGTGAAAAGTCTTAATTAAAGAAATTAAGCATGGTCGTTAAGCTTTGTGCTTCGACAAGGAAAGATTATTACGACAAAGAAAAGAAAACGAGAATAAAAGTTTTTCTCATGCATTCAATGGCAATTGTGTCATGTAAATGGGCATTGAATCCAGAGTGGATCAATGTATATGGCGACGCGTGTCGGTGATTATGATCATTGAGTTCCGGAGTGGATCAATGTATCTTTTATAGGATTGTGTGTCCAAATTTATAGGACTGTGTGTCCAAATTGATAGGACTGTGTGTCCAAATTTATAGGACTGTGTGTCCAAATTGAATATGTATGCAGCTATTTCCTAACTGGAATGGGGGAATAGTGTCATTGCTTTGCATGAGCATCCTATCGGGAATGGGGATGTGCACCATTGATTTTCTTGGGCATTGTTTTGTTCGTTTTTTCAATGCGCCATGTGCGAGCCTGATTAGCTTGAAACGAAACAAAAAGTTGTGGGATCTCCGGAGATTAGGTGTCAAATTAGAGATTGAATATAGAAGTGTCATGCTTTTTTATAAAATGACGATGACTGCCAGGTATGAAACCCAATGAAATAAATCATTCTGTTGTCTTAAGTTAATTTTATTATGTTGTGAATATTTGGTATTTTCTATTTGAGAGTCATGCATGGGGTTGTCTTATTAAAACTCATATATTGGAAACTCACCCTTACAAATATATCAAGTTTATTTTAGACTAAGGTAGTGCTTCAGTACACTAGTACGGATAAACCGAAGGAATTCACTGAGTCGTTCGAGGACTTAACTCCTAGATGCTTGAAGAAGTATTCGTTAGTGGGAATATCACGAGGGTGATGATTCAGTATCTACATCAAGTACGTACCAGACTTAGGCAGTGGAGATACCTTTACCACCTCTCTGATTTCTTACCGATTTTCTGGTAAATTAGGAGTTTATATGTCTTGATACTTCCATAGTTCCGGAAGTAGAGGTATCCTCACCGGATATTTCGATAGGTTGGGAGAACTATGGTGGTCTTCCCAACAGTAATTATTAGTACTGACCAGCTATAGGACTTTTGGTGTCTTATAAAGTAGTGGTACTTCGTTAGTCTGGATGTTTGGCTATTGAGAGTCGTTCTTTTGAGTTGTAATTCCAGATTACCGCTACGTTACAATTACGTCTTTATTTTATTATGTTAAGACTTTTGGAGATGACCTGTTATGTGAAGGTTTAAGTGTAAAATTATTATGATACCTATTCATACTATGTTAATGGTGATTGGGTTGTATATGGAGTAAAAGAAAACGAAAAAATTTTATCACCAATTTTGAAAGGGATAAGTAACTAAAAAATTATATTTTTCCGAAAGCAACCAACAACACTATTTTATTGAGTGTATTTCCGAAATAAGTTACGTAAATGTGATACCCTGAAATTGGGGTGTCAAAGATACAAGATTAGGGGATCGAGATCACCGTATGGCCAAGGGTTGAACCTAGAACTACGTGTGGCTTTGATTCCCACTGGGATACGTAGGACCGGAATACAATATTTTGTCAAGCCATAATCTAAAACAACCCCCCATTGTTCACTCTTGGTTTGACGTTCTACGGCGAGATTCCGACAAGTCGGATCTCGGCAGGAACACCGTATCTTTAGCTCACAATTTTCAAACCCATATCTTCCTCCTTGGTTCCAACTATAACTATTCCAATGCTTTTTCTCCATACTCCTAGGAAGTTTAAAGCTTTGTTATATTTTAATTCACATCCCTCGTTTGTAAGCTACCATTATGGCTTGTTAATTAATGTCAAAATTTTTGCTGTAAAAAAAGGTCTAATTTTTTATTAACAAAAAATACAACTTCTGATCTAGTTGTAAGCACTCCATCCAACCACATCATACCTCCCATGAATATGTATGCCTGGATGGTACAGTTAGACCTAATTGATATATATATATATATATAATTATTGAAAAGAATAATTAAATTTTATTTAATTTTTTAAAGAATGCTATTTAGTGCAAATAGCAGTTGCACGAATACATTTCAATCAATGAATAAAAATGGTTAGACCAAAATCACATAAATAAGAAAACCGATGAGAATAAAATGGAGAGTTCGTCCAAACATTACCAAAATCCTTTCGGCTTTCGTACAAATAATATTTTCCAATTCTTTTTTGCATAGCAAACTAAACAAGAATTTTACAAAGCGAAGAGATACTAGCTAATATCGTAATATAGTAACCACAACCAATGGGAGGTTGATAGAAGAAGTGAAGACCATGAGCCTTTGAATGAGAGTGATTTGCCAGTCAACAACACAATTTTCTTGGAGAGGATATGCGTAAAATTTTTTGTGTGTGTGCCCGCTTGAAGGTGTGGGTGACTCTAACCTCCCAAGATTTACATACATAATGGATTTTACAAACTAGATGTATGTAATATTCATTTTTGATTTTTTGAAATTGTGAAAATGTAGGTTTCATATTTTTTTGACTAAATTATACTTTTGGTCCTTTATCCTTATTTTAAGTTTCAATTTGGTCCTTTTTTTATTTTTTGTTCCGTTTTGGTCTGTTATCTTTATTTTAGGTTTTAATGTGGTCCATTCCGTTTAGAATGTGGTACAAAGAGGACCAAATTGATATATTTTTTGTAAAATAAGGGACCAATTTGAAATAAAAATAAAATAAAGGAGGGACCATTTTGAAACTAAAAAAGGGACCACATTGGTTTAACTTTTGCAAAATAAGGAACCATTTCAGAAAAAAAATAAAAGAAGGACCACATTGGTATAACTTTGAAAAATAAGGGACTAATTTGGAACAAAAAATAAAAAAGGGACTAAATTAAAACCTAAAATAAATATAACGGACCAAAAGTATAATTTAGCCTATCTTTTTAACAAAGTTAAACTCAAAATATAAAGTTTGTTACTGTTTATTGTTTTTTGTTGAGACTTGAGAAGAGGTAAATAAACTATTATTTATTACTTAGAATCAATGTAAAACAATCTAACACGATCTGGTGGGCCATCAGCCCAAATCAAAGTGTCAACCAAAGACAAAATTTACCAGGCCAACTAATGAGCAGCAGAAACCCTATCTGACCACAAAACTAATTAAGAATATCCTTTAAAACAGATAGAGATGAATTCTTGATTGATTGTCACAATAAAAATATTTTACATTGATAATATATAATAAGTAAATATTATTATAAAAAAGTAAAAAATAATAACAATAAGATGACAATTCATGATTTGATTAATAATAATATTGTTTAAGCCGGACAAAAATTGTAAAAGTATATTAATCAGATTGAGTCGATTAGGCCAGCAATTAACATGATGATATCATATATATATATATATATATATATATATATATATATATATATATAATTATAAATTTAATACACACACGTCACATATGCACATCTATGAAATATAAAATTTTCTCATAAGTCATAATATAAACTACTAATAAAAACATGTATAATAAAATACACAAGATTAGCTTATAAAAAAATACACAAAATTAAAGGATAACAAACATATCTCAAATCATAAATCATTACAGTAATAATTAAGATTTAAAGTATATGTAGTCCATAACTGACTATCACATCTCGAATATAATGCCACAACTCGCAATTGTAACTCGAAAAAAAAATACTTATAAGGAATTCGTTTATATTAGTGTAAGTTATTTTTCACTTATACTCAATCTCAATCGTTGATTTATTTTAATTCAATGGTATATACTATTCAAATCACAATTATCGTTGGATGGAATTAAAATCAACAATTTAAATTTAATGTAAGTGAATAATGATTTATACACTGATGTAAAGTGATACCCCCTATCTATCTCTTTATATATATATATATATATATATATATATATATATATATATATATATATAAAGTCAAATGGTAGATGTACTCCCCATCGATTTTCAAAGTTCAAACCTGGGTTAAATTCCCTTTTAGTACATTTTAGGATAAATATTTTAAAAAAAAACATTATTAAGACTTGGTTTAAAGCAGTCAAATGGTTTTTCGTCGATTTTGATTAGTTTAACTCGGTTTGACCAAGCAAACGATTTAATTACCTAAACATAACCGAACAAGAGGTCAAGAGGTCAGTTCTTGATTTTTCTCAATCATGTCGACCAATTCGATCCGATTTTGAAAATATTGATTAATAATATAAAAAATGTTTATATTGACTTCACAATAAGGATGAGAATAGGCCAGGTCGCCTGACAGGGGTCTATGACCTGGCCTGTTTAAAGTATGGCCTGACCTGTTTAATTAAAAGGTCGGGTCTAGGCTTTTTAAAAAGCCTCTTTAGATAAATGGGCCAAGCTTATGCTTATTAAAAAGTCTCTTTAAATATATATAATATAATATGTTAATATAATATAATATATAATTTAATATATTAATACATTAATTTAAAAAATTTAATTTTATTCCTAAATTGCTAATCATGTTGAAACTCTCTTTTTACAAAACCCTCGTTCAATATAGGTTGTAACTGCCATCACTCGCATTGTTTCACACCCCACTATCGCATTTAAGCAGAAAGCACCAGCGATGAGGGAGGCTCAACAGGCGGTGCGACGGAGACAGGGAAAACGTGGCAGCTGGGCTCAGTGCAACTGGGTGTTGGCCGGGGCTGAGCGGCAATCTGCAGATCTGGTTCGAGCTTGTGGCGGATGACGGCAAGGCGAACAGCGTTCGGCGGAGCGTGGTGCTGTTGGTCGTGGCTGAGCGACGCGGCGGAGTGTGGTGTTGTTGGTCATGGCTGAGCGGCGTGGCGGACCTTGGGTAGGGGTGGTGATTAAAAGCACACCCCAATTCGACAACATCTGATCCACAATTGCAGGAATCTGAAAATTATTATGTACATCGGGAACAAAACGATGGCATCAATACGATTGAGCTTCACCGGTTGCTGCTGAGTGAAAGGCCTCTGAATAGTAAGAAATTTTTTTAATTAATTAAAAATGCTGATCGGGAGCCATGAGCAATACAACTTAATAGTAGGATTTTTTTTAAAAAAATTAATTAAAGTAAAGAATGCAAGCATAAGATTTATAGTTAAAGGTGGTTATTCTGTTATAAATACATTATTACTGCTGTTTCTAATAAAAAAAATTCATTACTGCTCCAGTCATTCACTCTCTCTCCTCCTCCTTCTCTTCCCATTCCCATTCTTTGTTTGTAATCCATTTATCTCCGATATATACTACTTGCCTTTATGTAAAATCTTGGAGAAATCCATTTCTCACATCCTTGCCTTTTCAATGGCAACTTGGTATTGACTGTTGCAGTAAGGTCGGAGGCCACTTTTGCTCAGAGATTGTTCTTGCATTTCGCAGAGAGCATTGGGGTCCCTTTTGACCCTGTATTCCTTGAAAGGGATATACAAATCATCGTACGATTGGGATATAGAATTAACGGAGAAATATTTTCTATCTATGAACTTCTACTACATCCCTACATGCCTCGGGACTTGCGTGACACACTGGTAGCAGTTCACCAATTCTTGCGATTTGGGACTTTTATAGTTTCTTGGATTCTCAGAAGAATCATGGCAAGCAGTATATGTTTTCATAGTTCTTGCTATTTTCTTTATACTTTTTTCTTAATTTCTTTAGTATTGCTGAATTTTTATTGTTTTTAAAATTTTCTTGCAGAGCCACCAGAGGAGATGACCACTCATCATGAACACGACAATTAAGCTATTAATAATTAATACAATATCAAGTCCTCGTTTGCAAGAACTCTTCAAGCGAATAAATAGGAATGATTTTTGGTCTCTATTTTAGTGTATGATTTACTCTCTTTGTTTTTTTTCCTTACTTGCTTTGTTTATCTTGCTATATTTGGTTGCTTATCTAAAAACAAAAAAGAAAGGCAAGTAGTAGCAGTTTGATATCCTAAAAATTGTTGAAAGAGAAACTAACCATAAAGAAAATCTCCTTATTATAGTTAGATCTGTGGGATCAGTTGATTAACTTGATTTATGTTGTGTTAGAATGACCAGAAGAAGCAAGAACTTTTTGTTTGAATTTTTGTTCGCCTAGCTATCTAAGCAACTTCTGGACACCATACTTTCTCTTGATATTCTCATAAACTAACATATTAGAAATGGTAGTTTAGTCTCTTTTTTGTTTTGGTTATAGACTTATAGGTGTGGTTCTGATGGTGACCTCTTCATTCACGAATTGGTGTTCTTTCCGTTATTTACTTGAACTCATTTGGCAGGAAGTGTGTCTAGTTGGTGCTGGGTAAATTGGTGGATATGCTGGTTACAGAGTTGGGACTTTCAAGTGTTTGATTTTACTGGTTTTAGTCTAATTTTGTGTTGGTTATAGTTGTGGTTCTATTGGTCTTTAGACTGGATCGTAAAATACTACTTGTAGATTTAATGATATTTGTGGTTATAGTACTACTTGTGCTAGTTTTAGTTTAAAAAGGAAAAAATTACTACTTGTACTCTTTTAATGATATTTGCCTTTTTTTTTAAAAAAAAAGAAACAGAGAGATTTCAAAGTTACTTGGATGTAGAACTGTGGAAGGGGTGCAACCCATGTATCTTGCCTATAATATTTCTTTTTCTTCTATCTGAGTAGCTGGCATATTGTCGTGGTACATTGCAAATATAGTTTACTTTCTAGGAAATTAATTATATATATTTCTACATTATCCAAAAAGTTTTGGTCTAATATAATATTTTTATTTTCTTATGCAGCAAGGTTCCAATTAGGACATGGATACAACAATGGCTAAGATAACTCGTTGTGAGGAGTTTAGTCATGGGGATGTTGTTTATAAGGAGTTGTCTATTCTTTCCTAGAATATCATGAGGGCTGCTAGTATGGAAGCTAAATGTGCTATTTAGGAGCTTGTTTTGAGATCCCACCCAACAGATTCCACCCATAAGCTAATTTATGGCCAGTGCATGTGATCTAACACAAGACAATTCCAAAATGAGGTAAAGGCAATGACGACAACAAATGAATGATGTATTGATTACATATGCTAATGACCATAGAAAAAGTAATTGGGTTTGGTTAACTTCCCTTAGAGTGACCTAAGCCGTGCGATGAGGGGGAAGTCGTGAGCCATGTGAATCAGGGGAAAAGAATTGCATAGACCCTAACAAGCCCTCATGTTGCAGACGGTTGTTATTTTATTAAAATTAACCACTATATTTATGAAAGCAAACATGCATGTTGGCGTAGCATTGAGGCTTAGGCTAAGTTGCACTACCCTAAAATTACACCACCTAATACATCATCCATGCGGCAATTTGTGGGCCAATAAAATTACCACATGGGTGGTCAATTTTTCAAACCTTGGAGATGTATTGTACAGTAGCCAAACCTTCTATGTATTGTATATTACAGTATACTATACGTATATATAGTATTTATATATTTTGCCCAATAAAATAACCAAATTTCTCCAATCGCCTACGCATGTGAAGCTATACCCCCTCGACCGAAGGCTAAACTCCGTCGCGATGTGGATCTCCGACATACAGCCGTCTCCCAACGCAATGCACGACGCGGCACGAGGAAGCAGAATAATGAGACACGATGTGGAGTCGCGACACTGGTTCAGCAAAAGGCCCCTGAAATCGTTCCTGAACGTGCGACGCGATGCGCCAATGAAGCAGAACAATGAGCAACGATGTCAATCACGGACGAAGCTCTAACAGACAGTGATGTAGGAGTCAAAGTCGGATCTTGGGTGGAACCCGGTTCAGGCTGTTCTGGCTGAATCTGAAGGAACAACGGGGAAGGCGATAGAGGCGACGACGTTCAAGCACAGGCTGAGAAGAGAGAGAGAGAGAGACGGGCTGGTGGCTAGCCGTTAACGGCGGGGGTTGACCATCCACGACGGCGGGATGCGGCGGGTGACTGGCAGCGGGTTGAAGCTATGGGTTTCCTTCAGACATAATAAATGTGTTCTTTTTGTTTAATTTTTTTACCTAGGATTATACTGGCAAATACACAAATAAAGTGGTCCATTTTTCAAATATAATAACCATTAACTGTCAAGGAATGGAAGCATGAGAATGGAAGCATGAGAATGGAAGTAGCATACTTTGAAGTTTGAGTCTAACAAAAAAAAATCAAAACAATTATCTAAGGAGAAAATTAAAATCAAAATTCTTCATCTTGTGACTCCTCATTTGTATCTCCTCATTGGAACCTTGCTGCATAAGAAAATAAAAAATATTATATTAGACCAAATTTTTTTGGATAATGTAGAAATATATATAATTAATTTCCTAGAAACTAAACTATATTTGCAATGTACGACGACAATATGCCAGCTACTCAAATAGAAGAGAAAGAAATATTATAGGCAAGATACATGGGTTGCACCCCTTCCACAGTTCTACATCCAAGTAACTATGAAATCTCTGTGTTTTTTTTTTTTGTGTGTGGAAAAGGCAAATATCATTAAAAGAGTACAACTAGTAATTTTTTCCTTGTTAAACTAAAACTAGCACAAGTAGTACTATAACCACAAATATCATTAAATCTAAAAGTAGTATTTTACGATCCAGTCTAAAGACTAATAGAACCACAACTATAACCAACACAAAATTAGACTAAAACCAGTAAAATTAAACACTTGAAAGTACCAACTCTGTAACCAGGATATCAACCAATTTACCCAGCACCAACTAGACACACTTCCTGGCAAATGAGTTCAAGCAAATAATGGAAAAAACACCAATTTGTGAATGAAGAGGTCACCATCAGGACCACAATCAGAACCACACCTATAAGTCTATAACCAAAAAAGAGAGAGACTAAACTATCATTTCTAATATGTTAGTTTCTGAGAATATCAAGAGAAAGTATGGTGTCCAAAAGTTGCTTAGATAGCTAGGCGAACAAAAAGACAAACAAAAAGTTCTTGTTTCTTCTGGTCATTCTAACACAACATAAATCAAGTTAATCAACCGATCCCACACATCTAACTATAATAAGGAGATTTTATTTATGGTTAGTTTCTCTTTCAACAATTTTTAGGTTATCAAACTGCTACTACTTGCCTTTATTTTTTGTTTTTAGATAAGCAACCACAAGACCAAAGGAAAAGAATATATAACCACAATATAGCAAGACAAAGCTATAGATTAAAACAACAAAGCAAGTAAGGAAAAACAAAAAACAAAGAGAGTAAATCATACACTAAAATAGAGACCAAAAATCATTCCTATTTATTCACTTTAAGAGATGTGCAGTCTATAAGGCGATGGATCTTGCAAACGAGGACTTGATAGAGTTATTAATTATTAATAGCTTAATTGTCGTGTTCATGATGACTGGTCATCTCCTCTGGCGGCTCTGCAAGAAAATTTAAAAAAAAAATCAGCAATATGATAGAGAATTAGATTTAACTATGTCACTGTATCATAAGGGATAGGGTTGAGAGAGTAGGGGAAGAGAGTAGAGAAGAGGATAAGGGAGACTAAGAAGGAGAATTCCTGAAAGAGGATAAGGGAGACTGAGAAGGAGAATTCCTGAATTTTCTGGTTATATCTTTATTTCCTCAACAACATGATAATAAAGCATCACAATGTAATCATCCCTAGTAATTAGGATCTCCCTAGTAATTAGGATCACCCTAGTAATTAGGATCAGATAACAAATCATCCATATTAATTAGGATCACCCTAGTAATTAGGATCAGATAACAAATCATCCTTATTCTAGAATATTCTTGATGTAATCATCTTTGCTTTGCTTCTCATATTAAGATGTTGGGGTACTCCTTCTTTTGGGCTTGGCATTGACTCGTTCTTTTGGGCTTGGCACTGAGGCCCCATTAGCTTGCCTTGTATCATTACCGACCCCTTCAGACTGATCTTGTCCTCAAGATCATAGTGATTGGAATTGTAACACCCCGATTTTCGTTGCTTCATAATATCGGTAATAAATATATGAACATATATATTTTTATCCGAGACTTAGAAAATGATTTTGGATAAACCAAGGTCATTTCCTTGTTATACTTATTTTCATAAGGTTACGGGGAAGTTTTTGGTTGAAAATTCAGACGGAAGCCGGTCTGCCGTTTTCTAGATTTTCACTGACAGTAAAAGTTTACTGCTCAGAAGACCTAATTTTAAGTTGTGAATGAGATGAAAAATGTTTTTATCGTATTTGCTACGATACTGGAAGTTTTGAAAATTTTGGTAAAAAAATAAAATAATTTACGTTTTACGGGCGGAATACGTAATCGGGTAGACGACGGAGTGGATTTTGGAGTTCCTAAGAGCAGATAAAGAGTTATCTTAGGATTTTGAGATGATTCATGGGGATGAATCATATTTTTAAGTCTAGAAGGTTTTTCAGGGTTAAAGTGAAAATTTGGGAATTTTACGCTTTAGTCCTTGAACTTTCTGTTAATTACCCTTTTGTCCCTGAGTTAGTTTCTAAGTTTTTTCAAGTGAATTGGGCTAGAATCCTTGTTCCAAATCCATAGAGAACCGTGGCTTTGAGGCCCAAATTCCTTACCCATGACTTAAGTTTCATAAAGCCCATTTGAAGCCATATAAGTTTCCTATGTCAACATAAGCTTTAAGCCTTTTTGGTGGGCCCCACAAAGATGAATTCAAGCCCAAATTCCCTAGGCCCATGCGCAAGCCCAATATGGAGTTAAGGTTGCCCTCATCTTGGATGAGCAAAGAGCAAAGAACATTCTAGAATTGTCTACTACATTCCACACCATTCTACATTCTTCCACATTATTCTACTATTGTTTCAAATCTTCTTCAACAAGCTAGGTTTTCCTAAGATAATTATGACAAGAATTCAGCCAAAAGTCATCAAGATAAGACCACATTTATTGTGGCAAAAAGTCATCATGACAATTTAATGACAATTTGCAAACTAGTCCTTAAACTTATGGAATCTTTGCAAAATGGTCCCTATGAGTTATTTGCACTTTAATCCTTTGAAAAGCCACCTCCTTTCTACTTAGTCCTCAAAAGTGGCGCAGCCCACATGCCTATAAATACCCTTCCTCACCTTTCACTTAGTTTCTATTGCCTTTTGTTCAAAAACCTAAAGTTCTCAAGTCTTTGAATGTCAAGTTTGTGAAGAAAGTTCTTGGATCTTCACTTGTTTTTGATCTCCAAGAGGTGAATCCTATTCTTCTTCTCTAATCATGTCTATGTTCTTCAATCAATTTCTTGATTCAAGGCTTATATCATAGTTGTTCATCACTTTTAAGTTTCTAGATCTAGAACTTTGAAAATTCATAACTAATTCTAGAAAAATCCTTTTGACATGAAACCAATTGGTATGATCTTATAATCATCTCTATTTTCATCATCTAGAAGCATATTATCATGAGAAATTTCTTTCCCAAATTTCTGGTTTTGGCCGAAACCCTAGTTCTTGGAACTAGATGAGTTTTGTTCAAAGTTTTCCTTAATGATCTTGTTAATCAAACTCTTAGTATGTATGTCTTATAAATCCAAGTTGGTTTATGAAACTAAGAACCCTAGCCCTATGAACATGTTGAGGCCGAATCCTTGTATAAAAGAGTTAGGAAGTTTTGAGTTTGAAACTTAGTTGTTTAGTCATTAATCTATGATTTAGGTTAATCAAGGATCATTAATCCATGATTAATCATGATTAGAAATTTTAAGGATTTTGAACCCTAAAAGTCAGCCCTTGGCCGAAACCTAATCCTCATGAATTAGGTATGTTGTGGTTTGATTTGATTGCAATTTGTTTGAAGGAATCAATCGGGTTGGTTTGACCTAATGCCGACGGAGGGAACCGGATTAAATCGGGAGGTTGTTTGAAAATGTTAGTTGAGTCTTCAAGAGGTAAGGGGAGCTTACCTGAGGGATTTTCTCTATAACCATTTGCTTTTAGTGTGGCTTATATGATTTATATGTGGTTTGTGATTAATTGTTTATGTTGTTTATGATGTGTTGATTTTCTGTGTATCGGTGATTGATCTGCTCTGAATTATCTGCAGTAGTATATTATGTTGTTATGATGCATGATCTGCCTGGGGATATAATTATGATGATGTTGATGATGTTGTTGAATGTTGAATGTTGTTTGAGAGGCCTGACAGTGGTCAGTGCACAACCGATTAATGAGATAAAAGATTTAATAAGCTGTGAAAGTTATATTCAACGTTTTATGGGGAATGTTGGAATATAGTAGTAGAGGAAAATATGATTTTGGAAAAATAATGAGTTTTGAGAAATATTATTAGTTTAATGATTTATTAGTGTAAAAGAAGTTTATGAGTCACGGTGAGAGCGTAACCGTGAAATTTGTTTTTGTACTGCTGATTTTTACGCAAGAAATTATGAAATATTATAAAAAGTGATTTTGTGAAATTAATATTCGAAAAGACCTTATTTATTATATATGAAAGTTATTTTAGAAGAAATGTCAAAGTTAGACTTAAAGACGTTTTCTTTGAAAATGCTAAACGACGGCAAGTTTCGAAATCATTTACGGCAAGAGTTTAAAAACATCAGTACTTATGTTGAAAAGAGATTTAATTTGAATTGATTTATTAGAGTTGAAGTTTCAATAAAAAGAAGTTGTTGATGATTTGGGGTTATTTTGGAAAAAAAATGTGTTTCCAAAGGAAAAGTGGATTTTTTTTTATGAATTGACGTTTTATAAACGAATTTCAAGTAGAAAGAATTTTCGGTAAATGAGTGTTACTTAATGATGTAAAAGAGATGAAAAAGAGATGAAAGATGTAAAACGAAGTAACAGATGTAAAACGAAGTAACAGATGTAAAACGATGAAAAAGATGTAGAAAGATGTAGAAAGATGTAAAAAGATGTAAAAGATGTAAAAGATGTAAAAGATGTAAAAAGATGTAAAACGAGGTAAAAGATGTAATATGATGTAAAAGATGTAAGACGATGTAAAAGATGTAAAAGATGTAATACGATGTGAAAGATGTAAAACGATGTAAAAAGATGTAAAAGATATAGGACTTAATAACCGAGACGTCGGGGTATTAAGGTTAGTTATGTTGTAAGCTGGATATATTTAAAGAAGTTAAAACGTTTTAAGTTGTTTTATACTACCACGAACCTAAGACTGATTGCAAGGTCTAGGGGCTTCGTGATTGAGCACTCGGACTTTGAGGTCCTGTGTTGTTAATAAAAGATGTAAAGATGTTTCAAAAGATGTTAAGTCGTAAGCTTTTGAGAGCTTTGACAAATAAAGATATAGCACAAAGAAAAGTGTTGAGAACAAAATGTTTTCTTGCATGCATTTGGCAGACGTGCCATGATTAAATGAGGGATTACCTTGCGGTGTCAGGGTATATCGAACAAAGATGTTCTCATTGTGCCCGGGGTTTGGACAATGAGGCCCCATCTCCGAGTGTTATCACTGTGCCACGATGTTGGGCAAGTGTTCGATGGGCGTGCCTCGTGGCTGTATGCCCGTGGCAATTGAGTCCGATCAACACATCACGAGGTTTACGAGGTTGGAGATATCTCATGAGATTAAGTATGAATGTTTAGATGATATATTGAAGTGTTCATGCATAGTTTTTCCAATGTTGATGTTTGGGGTGTGAAACCCATTGATAATGAGATATTATGATATGAATGAGTATGTTGTTATAGACATGTATATGTGTATGTGCCTTCTTTTGTGTTGCGCATTTAGTTATGGTGATGAATCCATATATTGGCGTCTCACCCTTACAAACATATCAGAATCGTACGAGGGGTATGGTATCTACAAGGAGATGAAGGCTGTCTAGTTCGAGGCATCTTGTTGCTTTGTTTTTAAGGGGTGTAGTGTTTGTTGAGTTACGACCAGCGTAGGGTACGATTATGTTATATTATGTTATTAGAATTAAGCTGATGATGTTTTATGTGAGAAAACATATGAGGTAGTATAGTTAGAGAACTTATATACATTATGTATTTAAGTGGGACTTGCTACGTTGTTGTGGTTATGAGGTTAAAATAAGGAGGAAAAGGAAAATTTTTATCACCATATTTTGAAGAGATAATCGTTGAGAAAACATGATTTTCCGAAACCAACCAGCAAATTAAGTTTTATTTCCGCAAACGGGTAATCATCTGATGACCCGAGATTAGGGTGTCACATTAGTGGTATCCGAGCTGGTCGAGTCTTTCGGGAATGTTGGGAAATAGGTCTGTTGTGTTGGCGTTGTGTTTTCTCTGAAGTGAGACGATGTTGTGTTTTCTCTGAAGTGAGACGATGTTGTGTTTTTTTTCTGAAGTGAGACTTGTTTGAATTACTTTTTAGAAGTAATATGTGTTAATAAATGAGTAAGGAATTATAGAAAAGTGTCTATGGTAGTTTTATCTAAGTTGAATGTGAGTGGAAAAGAAAAGTTCTTGAGAAAAAAAAAATTAAGTTGATAAAAAAGTTCGAGGATGAGATGTGCAATGAAGTTATTTTGAGGATATGCAATGAAGTTATTTTGAGGATTAGATGTGTGAGGTGATATCAAATTGGAGTGATGAATTATAATCAAGAGGAACCAAGACTATGATTAAATATTTTGAGTAGGGAGTTGATGCGTGGTGCTGTGAAGACATTGTTAGTATTAATGATAATATTCAGAGTTAGATGATTGGAATAAGATTTATGGTGGAACCATGTTGATAAGAGAAGTGATTAAGTTTCGATTTTGTTTTTCGAGGGTGATAGGCTTTGATGCAATTTTGAGGATAATACGGGTATGTAGAAATGACGTAAGAATGAATTGTGTTATGGAATATGGAATAAGAGGAATGAAGTGATGTGAAGGGTAATGTAAAATCTTAAGGTTGAGATGAGATTACAGAATTCTGATTAGTTTCGAGTGACGAAATTTCGAGGACGAAATTTTTTTTAGTGGGGTAGTAATGTAACACCCCGATTTTCGTTGCTTCATAATATCGGTAATAAATATATGAACATATATATTTTTATCCGAGACTTAGAAAATGATTTTGGATAAACCAAGGTCATTTCCTTGTTATACTTATTTTCATAAGGTTACGGGGAAGTTTTTGGTTGAAAATTCAGACAGAAGCCGGTCTGCCGTTTTCTAGATTTTCACTGACAGTAAAAGTTTACTGCTCAGAAGACCTAATTTTAAGTTGTGAATGAGATGAAAAATGTTTTTATCGTATTTTCTACGATACTGGAAGTTTTGAAAATTTTGGTAAAAAAATAAAATAATTTACGTTTTACGGGCGGAATACGTAATCGGGTAGACGACGGAGTGGATTTTGGAGTTCCTAAGAGCAGATAAAGAGTTTATATTAGGATTTGGAGATGATTCATGGGGATGAATCATATTTTTAAGTCTAGAAGGTTTTTCAGGGTTAAAGTGAAAATTTGGGAATTTTATGCTTTAGTCCTTGAACTTTCTGTTAATTACCCTTTTGTCCCTGAGTTAGTTTCTAAGTTTTTTCAAGTGAATTGGGCTAGAATCCTTGTTCCAAATCCATAGAGAACCGTGGCTTTGAGGCCCAAATTCCTTACCCATGACTTAAGTTTCATAAAGCCCATTTGAAGCCATATAAGTTTCCTATGTCAACATAAGCTTTAAGCCTTTTTGGTGGGCCCCACAAAGATGAATTCAAGCCCAAATTCCCTAGGCCCATGCGCAAGCCCAATATGGAGTTAAGGTTGCCCTCATCTTGGATGAGCAAAGAGCAAAGAACATTCTAGAATTGTCTACTACATTCCACACCATTCTACATTCTTCCACATTATTCTACTATTGTTTCAAATCTTCTTCAACAAGCTAGGTTTTCCTAAGATAATTATGACAAGAATTCAGCCAAAAGTCATCAAGATAAGACCACATTTATTGTGGCAAAAAGTCATCATGACAATTTAATGACAATTTGCAAACTAGTCCTTAAACTTATGGAATCTTTGCAAAATGGTCCCTATGAGTTATTTGCACTTTAATCCTTTGAAAAGCCACCTCCTTTCTACTTAGTCCTCAAAAGTGGCGCAGCCCACATGCCTATAAATACCCTTCCTCACCTTTCACTTAGTTTCTATTGCCTTTTGTTCTAAAACCTAAAGTTCTCAAGTCTTTGAATGTCAAGTTTGTGAAGAAAGTTCTTGGATCTTCACTTGTTTTTGATCTCCAAGAGGTGAATCCTATTCTTCTTCTCTAATCATGTCTATGTTCTTCAATCAATTTCTTGATTCAAGGCTTATATCATAGTTGTTCATCACTTTTAAGTTTCTAGATCTAGAACTTTGAAAATTCATAACTAATTCTAGAAAAATCCTTTTGACATGAAACCAATTGGTATGATCTTATAATCATCTCTATTTTCATCATCTAGAAGCATATTATCATGAGAAATTTCTTTCCCAAATTTCTGGTTTTGGCCGAAACCCTAGTTCTTGGAACTAGATGAGTTTTGTTCAAAGTTTTCCTTAATGATCTTGTTAATCAAACTCTTAGTATGTATGTCTTATAAATCCAAGTTGGTTTATTAAACTAAGAACCCTAGCCCTATGAACATGTTGAGGCCGAATCCTTGTATAAAAGAGTTAGGAAGTTTTGAGTTTGAAACTTAGTTGTTTAGTCATTAATCTATGATTTAGGTTAATCAAGGATCATTAATCCATGACTTAATCATGATTAGCAATTTTAAGGATTTTGAACCCTAAAAGTCAGCCCTTGGCCGAAACCTAATCCTCATGAATTAGGTATGTTGTGGTTTGATTTGATTGCAATTTGTTTGAAGGAATCAATCGGGTTGGTTTGACCTAATGCCGACGGAGGGAACCGGATTAAATCGGGAGGTTGTTTGAAAACGTTAGTTGAGTCTTCAAGAGGTAAGGGGAGCTTACCTGAGGGATTTTCTCTATAACC
Organism: Sophora flavescens; assembly: GCA_030762895.1. Taxonomy (NCBI): domain Eukaryota; kingdom Viridiplantae; phylum Streptophyta; class Magnoliopsida; order Fabales; family Fabaceae; genus Sophora; species Sophora flavescens. The sequence goes on from CM061062.1 coordinate 224,017,745, forward strand.
ATTTGCTTTTAGTGTGGCTTATATGATTTATATGTGGTTTGTGATTAATTGTTTATGTTGTTTATGATGTGTTGATTTTCTGTGTATCGGTGATTGATCTGCTCTGAATTATCTGCAGTAGTATATTATGTTGTTATGATGCATGATCTGCCTGGGGATATAATTATGATGATGTTGATGATGTTGTTGAATGTTGAATGTTGTTTGAGAGGCCTGACAGTGGTCAGTGCACAACCGATTAATGAGATAAAAGATTTAATAAGCTGTGAAAGTTATATTCAACGTTTTATGGGGAATGTTGGAATATAGTAGTAGAGGAAAATATGATTTTGGAAAAATAATGAGTTTTGAGAAATATTATTAGTTTAATGATTTATTAGTGTAAAAGAAGTTTATGAGTCACGGTGAGAGCGTAACCGTGAAATTTGTTTTTGTACTGCTGATTTTTACGCAAGAAATTATGAAATATTATAAAAAGTGATTTTGTGAAATTAATATTCGAAAAGACCTTATTTATTATATATGAAAGTTATTTTAGAAGAAATGTCAAAGTTAGACTTAAAGACGTTTTCTTTGAAAATGCTAAACGACGGCAAGTTTCGAAATCATTTACGGCAAGAGTTTAAAAACATCAGTACTTATGTTGAAAAGAGATTTAATTTGAATTGATTTATTAGAGTTGAAGTTTCAATAAAAAGAAGTTGTTGATGATTTGGGGTTATTTTGGAAAAAAAATGTGTTTCCAAAGGAAAAGTGGATTTTTTTTTATGAATTGACGTTTTATAAACGAATTTCAAGTAGAAAGAATTTTCGGTAAATGAGTGTTACTTAATGATGTAAAAGAGATGAAAAAGAGATGAAAGATGTAAAACGAAGTAACAGATGTAAAACGAAGTAACAGATGTAAAACGATGAAAAAGATGTAGAAAGATGTAGAAAGATGTAAAAAGATGTAAAAGATGTAAAAGATGTAAAAAGATGTAAAACGAGGTAAAAGATGTAATATGATGTAAAAGATGTAAGACGATGTAAAAGATGTAAAAGATGTAATACGTTGTGAAAGATGTAAAACGATGTAAAAAGATGTAAAAGATATAGGACTTAATAACCGAGACGTCGGGGTATTAAGGTTAGTTATGTTGTAAGCTGGATATATTTAAAGAAGTTAAAACGTTTTAAGTTGTTATACTACCACGAACCTAAGACTGATTGCAAGGTCTAGGGGCTTCGTGATTGAGCACTCGGACTTTGAGGTCCTGTGTTGTTAATAAAAGATGTAAAGATGTTTCAAAAGATGTTAAGTCGTAAGCTTTTGAGAGCTTTGACAAATAAAGATATAGCACAAAGAAAAGTGTTGAGAACAAAATGTTTTCTTGCATGCATTTGGCAGACGTGCCATGATTAAATGAGGGATTACCTTGCGGCGTCAGGGTATATCGAACAAAGATGTTCTCATTGTGCCCGGGGTTTGGACAATGAGGCCCCATCTCCGAGTGTTATCACTGTGCCACGATGTTGGACAGTGTGCGATGGGCGTGCCTGTGGCTGTATGCCTGTGGCAATTGAGTCTGATCAACTCATCACGAGGTTTACGAGGTTGGAGATATCTCATGAGATTAAGTATGAATGTTTAGATGATATATTGAAGTGTTCATGCATAGTTTTTCCAATGTTGATGTTTGGGGTGTGAAACCCATTGATAATGAGATATTATGATATGAATGAGTATGTTGTTATAGACATGTATATGTGTATGTGCCTTCTTTTGTGTTGCGCATTTAGTTATGGTGATGAATCCATATATTGGCGTCTCACCCTTACAAACATATCAGAATCGTACGAGGGGTATGGTATCTACAAGGAGATGAAGGCTGTCTAGTTCGAGGCATGCTGTTGCTGTTTTTAAGGGGTGTGGTGTTTGTTAGTTACGACCAGCGTAGGTACGATTATGTTATATTATGTTATTAGAATTAAGCTGATGATGTTTTATGTGAGAAAACATATGAGGTAGTATAGTTAGAGAACTTATATACATTATGTATTTAAGTGGGACTTGATACGTTGTTGTGGTTATGAGGTTAAAATAAGGAGGAAAAGGAAAATTTTTATCACCATATTTTGAAGAGATAACCGTTGAGAAAACATGATTTTCCGAAACCAACCAGCAAATTAAGTTTTATTTCCGCAAACGGGTAATCATCTGATGACCCGAGATTAGGGTGTCACATTAGTGGTATCAGAGCTGGTCGAGTCTTTCGGGAATGTTGGGAAATAGGTCTGTTGTGTTGACGTTGTGTTTTCTCTGAAGTGAGACGATGTTGTGTTTTCTCTGAAGTGAGACGATGTTGTGTTTTTTTCTGAAGTGAGACTTGTTTGAATTACTTTTTAGAAGTAATATGTGTTAATAAATGAGTAAGGAATTATAGAAAAGTGTCTATGGTAGTTTTATCTAAGTTGAATGTGAGTGGAAAAGAAAAGTTCTTGAGAAAAAAAAATTAAGTTGATAAAAAAGTTCGAGGATGAGATGTGCAATGAAGTTATTTTGAGGATATGCAATGAAGTTATTTTGAGGATTAGATGTGTGAGGTGATATCAAATTGGAGTGATGAATTATAATCAAGAGGAACCAAGACTATGATTAAATATTTTGAGTAGGGAGTTGATGCGTGGTGCTGTGAAGACATTGTTAGTATTAATGATAATATTCAGAGTTAGATGATTGGAATAAGATTTATGGTGGAACCATGTTGATAAGAGAAGTGATTAAGTTTCGATTTTGTTTTTCGAGGGTGATAGGCTTTGATGCAATTTTGAGGATAATACGGGTATGTAGAAATGACGTAAGAATGAATTGTGTTATGGAATATGGAATAAGAGGAATGAAGTGATGTGAAGGGTAATGTAAAATCTTAAGGTTGAGATGAGATTACAGAATTCTGATTAGTTTCGAGTGACGAAATTTCGAGGACGAAATTTTTTTTAGTGGGGTAGTAATGTAACACCCCGATTTTCGTTGCTTCATAATATCGGTAATAAATATATGAACATATATATTTTTATCCGAGACTTAGAAAATGATTTTGGATAAACCAAGGTCATTTCCTTGTTATACTTATTTTCATAAGGTTACGGGGAAGTTTTTGGTTGAAAATTCGGATTTGGCGTCTGGCCCATTGCTTTCTAGATTTTCACTGATAGTAAAAGTTTACTGCTCAGAAGACCTAATTTTAAGTTGTGAATGAGATGAAAAATGTTTTTATCGTATTTTCTACGATACTGGAAGTTTTGAAAATTTTGGTAAAAAAATAAAATAATTTACGTTTTACGGGCGGAATACATAATCGGGTAGACGACGGAGTGGATTTTGGAGTTCCTAAGAGCAGATAAAGAGTTATCTTAGGATTTTGAGATGATTCATGGGGATGAATCATATTTTTAAGTCTAGAAGGTTTTTCAGGGTTAAAGTGAAAATTTGGGAATTTTACGCTTTAGTCCTTGAACTTTCTGTTAATTACCCTTTTGTCCCTGAGTTAGTTTCTAAGTTTTTTCAAGTGAATTGGGCTAGAATCCTTGTTCCAAATCCATAGAGAACCGTGGCTTTGAGGCCCAAATTCCTTACCCATGACTTAAGTTTCATAAAGCCCATTTGAAGCCATATAAGTTTCCTATGTCAACATAAGCTTTAAGCCTTTTTGGTGGGCCCCACAAAGATGAATTCAAGCCCAAATTCCCTAGGCCCATGCGCAAGCCCAATATGGAGTTAAGGTTGCCCTCATCTTGGATGAGCAAAGAGCAAAGAACATTCTAGAATTGTCTACTACATTCCATACCATTCTACATTCTTCCACATTATTCTACTATTGTTTCAAATCTTCTTCAACAAGCTAGGTTTTCCTAAGATAATTATGACAAGAATTCAGCCAAAAGTCATCAAGATAAGACCACATTTATTGTGGCAAAAAGTCATCATGACAATTTAATGACAATTTGCAAACTAGTCCTTAAACTTATGGAATCTTTGCAAAATGGTCCCTATGAGTTATTTGCACTTTAATCCTTTGAAAAGCCACCTCCTTTCTACTTAGTCCTCAAAAGTGGCGCAGCCCACATGCCTATAAATACCCTTCCTCACCTTTCACTTAGTTTCTATTGCCTTTTGTTCAAAAACCTAAAGTTCTCAAGTCTTTGAATGTCAAGTTTGTGAAGAAAGTTCTTGGATCTTCACTTGTTTTTGATCTCCAAGAGGTGAATCCTATTCTTCTTCTCTAATCATGTCTATGTTCTTCAATCAATTTCTTGATTCAAGGCTTATATCACAGTTGTTCATCACTTTTAAGTTTCTAGATCTAGAACTTTGAAAATTCATAACTAATTCTAGAAAAATCCTTTTGACATGAAACCAATTGGTATGATCTTATAATCATCTCTATTTTCATCATCTAGAAGCATATTATCATGAGAAATTTCTTTCCCAAATTTCTGGTTTTGGCCGAAACCCTAGTTCTTGGAACTAGATGAGTTTTGTTCAAAGTTTTCCTTAATGATCTTGTTAATCAAACTCTTAGTATGTATGTCTTATAAATCCAAGTTGGTTTATGAAACTAAGAACCCTAGCCCTATGAACATGTTGAGGCCGAATCCTTGTATAAAAGAGTTAGGAAGTTTTGAGTTTGAAACTTAGTTGTTTAGTCATTAATCTATGATTTAGGTTAATCAAGGATCATTAATCCATGACTTAATCATGATTAGAAATTTTAAGGATTTTGAACCCTAAAAGTCAGCCCTTGGCCGAAACCTAATCCTCATGAATTAGGTATGTTGTGGTTTGATTTGATTGCAATTTGTTTGAAGGAATCAATCGGGTTGGTTTGACCTAATGCCGACGGAGGGAACCGGATTAAATTGGGAGGTTGTTTGAAAACGTTAGTTGAGTCTTCAAGAGGTAAGGGGAGCTTACCTGAGGGATTTTCTCTATAACCATTTGCTTTTAGTGTGGCTTATATGATTTATATGTGGTTTGTGATTAATTGTTTATGTTGTTTATGATGTGTTGATTTTCTGTGTATCGATGATTGATCTGCTCTGAATTATCTGCAGTAGTATATTATGTTGTTATGATGCATGATCTGCCTGGGGATATAATTATGATGATGTTGATGATGTTGTTGAATGTTGAATGTTGTTTGAGAGGCCTGACAATGGTGGTCGCTGCACAACCGATTAATGAGATAAAAGATTTAATAAGTCGGAAAGTTATATTCAACGTTTTATGGGGAATGTTGGAATATAGTAGTAGAGGAAAATATGATTTTGGAAAAATAATGAGTTTTGAGAAATATTATTAGTTTAATGATTTATTAGTGTAAAAGAAGTTTATGAGTCACGGTGAGAGCGTAACCGTGAAATTTGTTTTTGTACTGCTGATTTTTACGCAAGAAATTATGAAATATTATAAAAAGTGATTTTGTGAAATTAATATTCGAAAAGACCTTATTTATTATATATGAAAGTTATTTTAGAAGAAATGTCAAAGTTAGACTTAAAGACGTTTTCTTTGAAAATGCTAAACGACGCAAGTTTCGAAATCATTTACGGCAAGAGTTTAAAAACATCAAATACTTATGTTGAAAAGAGATTTAATTTGAATTGATTTATTAGAGTTGAAGTTTCAATAAAAAGAAGTTGTTGATGATTTGACGTTATTTTGGAAAAAAATGTGTTTCCAAAGGAAAAGTGGATTTTTTTTATGAATTGACGTTTTATAAACGAATTTCAAGTAGAAAGAATTTTCGGTAAATGAGTGTTACTTAATGATGTAAAAGAGATGAAAAAGAGATGAAAGATGTAAAACGAAGTAACAGATGTAAAACGAAGTAACAGATGTAAAACGATGAAAAAGATGTAGAAAGATGTAGAAAGATGTAAAAAGATGTAAAAGATGTAAAAGATGTAAAAAGATGTAAAACGAGGTAAAAGATGTAATATGATGTAAAAGATGTAAGATGATGTAAAAGATGTAAAAGATGTAATACGATGTGAAAGATGTAAAACGATGTAAAAAGATGTAAAAGATATAGGACTTAATAACCGAGACGTCGGGGTATTAAGGTTAGTTATGTTGTAAGCTGGATATATTTAAAGAAGTTAAAACGTTTTAAGTTGTTTTCTACTACCACGAACCTAAGACTGATTGCAAGGTCTAGGGGCTTCGTGATTGAGCACTCGGACTTTGAGGTCCTGTGTTGTTAATAAAAGATGTAAAGATGTTTCAAAAGATGTTAAGTCGTAAGCTTTTGAGAGCTTTGACAAATAAAGATATAGCACAAAGAAAAGTGTTGAGAACAAAATGTTTTCTTGCATGCATTTGGCAGACGTGCCATGATTAAATGAGGGATTACCTTGCGGCGTCAGGGTATATCGAACAAAGATGTTCTCATTGTGCCCGGGTTTGGACAATGAGGCCCCATCTCCGAAAGTGTTATCACTGTGCCACGATGTTGGACAATGTGCGATGGGCGTGCCTGTGGCTGTATGCCTGTGGCAATTGAGTCTGATCAACTCATCACGAGGTTTACGAGGTTGGAGATATCTCATGAGATTAAGTATGAATGTTTAGATGATATATTGAAGTGTTCATGCATAGTTTTTCCAATGTTGATGTTTGGGGTGTGAAACCCATTGATAATGAGATATTATGATATGAATGAGTATGTTGTTATAGACATGTATATGTGTATGTGCCTTCTTTTGTGTTGCGCATTTAGTTATGGTGATGAATCCATATATTGGCGTCTCACCCTTACAAACATATCAGAATCGTACGAGGGGTATGGTATCTACAAGGAGATGAAGGCTGTCTAGTTCGAGGCATGCTGTTGCTGTTTTTAAGGGGTGTAGTGTTTGTTAGTTACGACCAGCGTAGGTACGATTATGTTATATTATGTTATTAGAATTAAGCTGATGATGTTTTATGTGAGAAAACATATGAGGTAGTATAGTTAGAGAACTTATATACATTATGTATTTAAGTGGGACTTGATACGTTGTTGTGGTTATGAGGTTAAAATAAGGAGGAAAAGGAAAATTTTTATCACCATATTTTGAAGAGATAACCGTTGAGAAAACATGATTTTCCGAAACCAACCAGCAAATTAAGTTTTATTTCCGCAAACGGGTAATCATCTGATGACCCGAGATTAGGGTGTCACATTAGTGGTATCCGAGCTGGTCGAGTCTTTCGGGAATGTTGGGAAATAGGTCTGTTGTGTTGGCGTTGTGTTTTCTCTGAAGTGAGACGATGTTGTGTTTTCTCTGAAGTGAGACGATGTTGTGTTTTTTTTCTGAAGTGAGACTTGTTTGAATTACTTTTTAGAAGTAATATGTGTTAATAAATGAGTAAGGAATTATAGAAAAGTGTCTATGGTAGTTTTATCTAAGTTGAATGTGAGTGGAAAAGAAAAGTTCTTGAGAAAAAAAAAATTAAGTTGATAAAAAAGTTCGAGGATGAGATGTGCAATGAAGTTATTTTGAGGATATGCAATGAAGTTATTTTGAGGATTAGATGTGTGAGGTGATATCAAATTGGAGTTATGAATTATAATCAAGAGGAACCAAGACTATGATTAAATATTTTGAGTAGGGAGTTGATGCGTGGTGTTGTGAAGACATTGTTAGTATTAATGATAATATTCAGAGTTAGATGATTGGAATAAGATTTATGGTGGAACCATGTTGATAAGAGAAGTGATTAAGTTTCGATTTTGTTTTTCGAGGGTGATAGGCTTTGATGCAATTTTGAGGATAATACGGGTATGTAGAAATGACGTAAGAATGAATTGTGTTATGGAATATGGAATAAGAGGAATGAAGTGATGTGAAGGGTAATGTAAAATCTTAAGGTTGAGATGAGATTACAGAATTCTGATTAGTTTCGAGTGACGAAATTTCGAGGACGAAATTTTTTTTAGTGGGGTAGTAATGTAACACCCCGATTTTCGTTGCTTCATAATATCGGTAATAAATATATGAACATATATATTTTTATCCGAGGCTTAGAAAATGATTTTGGATAAACCAAGGTCATTTCCTTGTTATACTTATTTTCATAAGGTTACGGGGAAGTTTTTGGTTGAAAATTCAGACGGAAGCCGGTCTGCCGTTTTCTAGATTTTCACTGATAGTAAAAGTTTACTGCTCAGAAGACCTAATTTTAAGTTGTGAATGAGATGAAAAATGTTTTTATCGTATTTTCTACGATACTGGAAGTTTTGAAAATTTTGGTAAAAAAATAAAATAATTTACGTTTTACGGGCGGAATACATAATCGGGTAGACGACGGAGTGGATTTTGGAGTTCCTAAGAGCAGATAAAGAGTTTATCTTAGGATTTTGAGATGATTCATGGGGATGAATCATATTTTTAAGTCTAGAAGGTTTTTCAGGGTTAAAGTGAAAATTTGGGAATTTTACGCTTTAGTCCTTGAACTTTCTGTTAATTACCCTTTTGTCCCTGAGTTAGTTTCTAAGTTTTTTCAAGTGAATTGGGCTAGAATCCTTGTTCCAAATCCATAGAGAACCGTGGCTTTGAGGCCCAAATTCCTTACCCATGACTTAAGTTTCATAAAGCCCATTTGAAGCCATATAAGTTTCCTATGTCAACATAAGCTTTAAGCCTTTTTGGTGGGCCCCACAAAGATGAATTCAAGCCCAAATTCCCTAGGCCCATGCGCAAGCCCAATATGGAGTTAAGGTTGCCCTCATCTTGGATGAGCAAAGAGCAAAGAACATTCTAGAATTGTCTACTACATTCCACACCATTCTACACTCTTCCACATTATTCTACTATTGTTTCAAATCTTCTTCAACAAGCTAGGTTTTCCTAAGATAATTATGACAAGAATTCAGCCAAAAGTCATCAAGATAAGACCACATTTATTGTGGCAAAAAGTCATCATGACAATTTAATGACAATTTGCAAACTAGTCCTTAAACTTATGGAATCTTTGCAAAATGGTCCCTATGAGTTATTTGCACTTTAATCCTTTGAAAAGCCACCTCCTTTCTACTTAGTCCTCAAAAGTGGCGCAGCCCACATGCCTATAAATACCCTTCCTCACCTTTCACTTAGTTTCTATTGCCTTTTGTTCAAAAACCTAAAGTTCTCAAGTCTTTGAATGTCAAGTTTGTGAAGAAAGTTCTTGGATCTTCACTTGTTTTTGATCTCCAAGAGGTGAATCCTATTCTTCTTCTCTAATCATGTCTATGTTCTTCAATCAATTTCTTGATTCAAGGCTTATATCACAGTTGTTCATCACTTTTAAGTTTCTAGATCTAGAACTTTGAAAATTCATAATTAATTCTAGAAAAATCCTTTTGACATGAAACCAATTGGTATGATCTTATAATCATCTCTATTTTCATCATCTAGAAGCATATTATCATGAGAAATTTCTTTCCCAAATTTCTGGTTTTGGCGAAACCCTAGTTCTTGGAACTAGATGAGTTTTGTTCAAAGTTTTCCTTAATGATCTTGTTAATCAAACTCTTAGTATGTATGTCTTATAAATCCAAGTTGGTTTATTAAACTAAGAACCCTAGCCCTATGAACATGTTGAGGCCGAATCCTTGTATAAAAGAGTTAGGAAGTTTTGAGTTTGAAACTTAGTTGTTTAGTCATTAATCTATGATTTAGGTTAATCAAGGATCATTAATCCATGACTTAATCATGATTAGCAATTTTAAGGATTTTGAACCCTAAAAGTCAGCCCTTGGCCGAAACCTAATCCTCATGAATTAGGTATGTTGTGGTTTGATTTGATTGCAATTTGTTTGAAGGAATCAATCGGGTTGGTTTGACCTAATGCCGACGGAGGGAACCGGATTAAATCGGGAGGTTGTTTGAAAACGTTAGTTGAGTCTTCAAGAGGTAAGGGGAGCTTACCTGAGGGATTTTCTCTATAACCATTTGCTTTTAGTGTGGCTTATATGATTTATATGTGGTTTGTGATTAATTGTTTATGTTGTTTATGATGTGTTGATTTTCTGTGTATCGATGATTGATCTGCTCTGAATAATCTGTAGTAGTATATTATGTTGTTATAATGCATGATCTGCATGGGGATATAATTATGATGATGTTGATGATGTTGTTGAATGTTGAATGTTGTTTGAGAGGCCTGACAATGGTCAGTGCACAACCGATTAATGAGATAAAAGATTTAATAAGCTGTGAAAGTTATATTCAACGTTTTATAGGGAATGTTGGAATATAGTAGTAGAGGAAAATATGATTTTGGAAAAATAATGAGTTTTGAGAAATATTATTAGTTTAATGATTTATTAGTGTAAAAGAAGTTTATGAGTCACGGTGAGAGCGTAACCGTGAAATTTGTTTTTGTACTGCTGATTTTTACGCAAGAAATTATGAAATATTATAAAAAGTGATTTTGTGAAATTAATATTCGAAAAGACCTTATTTATTATATATGAAAGTTATTTTAGAAGAAATGTCAAAGTTAGACTTAAAGACGTTTTCTTTGAAAATGCTAAACGACGGCAAGTTTCGAAATCATTTACGGCAAGAGTTTAAAAACATCAGTACTTATGTTGAAAAGAGATTTAATTTGAATTGATTTATTAGAGTTGAAGTTTCAATAAAAAGAAGTTGTTGATGATTTGGGGTTATTTTGAAAAAAAAATGTGTTTCCAAAGGAAAAGTGGATTTTTTTTTATGAATTGACGTTTTATAAACGAATTTCAAGTAGAAAGAATTTTCGGTAAATGAGTGTTACTTAATGATGTAAAAGAGATGAAAAAGAGATGAAAGATGTAAAACGAAGTAACAGATGTAAAACGATGAAAAAGATGTAGAAAGATGTAGAAAGATGTAAAATGATGTAAAAGATGTAAAACGAGGTAAAAGATGTAAGACGATGTAAAAGATGTAAAAGATGTAATACGATGTGAAAGATGTAAAACGATGTAAAAAGATGTAAAAGATATAGGACTTAATAACCGAGACGTCGGGGTATTAAGGTTAGTTATGTTGTAAGCTGGATATATTTAAAGAAGTTAAAACGTTTTAAGTTGTTTTCTACTACCACGAACCTAAGACTGATTGCAAGGTCTAGGGGCTTCGTGATTGAGCACTCGGACTTTGAGGTCCTGTGTTGTTAATAAAAGATGTAAAGATGTTTCGAAAGATGTTAAATCGTAAGCTTTTGAGAGCTTTGACAAATAAAGATATAGCACAAAGAAAAGTGTTGAGAACAAAATGTTTTCTTGCATGCATTTGGCAGACGTGCCATGATTAAATGAGGGATTACCTTGCGGCGTCAGGGTATATCGAACAAAGATGTTCTCATTGTGCCCGGGGTTTGGACAATGATGCCCCATCTCCGAGTGTTATCACTGTGTCACGATGTTGGATAGTGTGCGATGGGCGTGCCTGTGGCTGTATGCCTGTGGCAATTGAGTCTGATCAACTCATCACGAGGTTTACGAGGTTGGAGATATCTCATGAGATTAAGTATGAATGTTTAGATGATATATTGAAGTGTTCATGCATAGTTTTTCCAATGTTGATGTTTGGGGTGTGAAACCCATTGATAATGAGATATTATGATATGAATGAGTATGTTGTTATAGACATGTATATGTGTATGTGCCTTCTTTTGTGTTGCGCATTTAGTTATGGTGATGAATCCATATATTGGCGTCTCACCCTTACAAACATATCAGAATCGTACGAGGGGTATGGTATCTACAAGGAGATGAAGGCTGTCTAGTTCGAGGGCATCTTTGTTGCTTTTTTTTAAGGGGTGTAGTGTTTGTTAGTTACGACCAGCGTAGGTACGATTATGTTATATTATGTTATTAGAATTAAGCTGATGATGTTTTATGTGAGAAAACATATGAGGTAGTATAGTTAGAGAACTTATATACATTATGTATTTAAGTGGGACTTGATACGTTGTTGTGGTTATGAGGTTAAAATAAGGAGGAAAAGGAAAATTTTTATCACCATATTTTGAAGAGATAACCGTTGAGAAAACATGATTTTCCGAAACCAACCAGCAAATTAAGTTTTATTTCCGCAAACGGGTAATCATCTGATGACCCGAGATTAGGGTGTCACAGGAATCCCAAGTGTTAAGTACATTAGGGCCCAAAATATTAGATTGTATCCCAACATTGAGGTCATTATGATAAATAGGGATAATAACAATCTTTTTGAAACCCACTTCTTTCTTTGAAATTAATTGGGGCTGGCCCAATAGATTACCCCATAATCTTTTCTAGTTGATTCCCAACCTTGCTTCTATGATAAAAATATAAAGGATTTTCTCTTTAGCACATTTTGCCATCAGTAGTACTAAAGCCTTATAAGAAACGAAGCCCAAATAGGGAATAAAACCCATCAAGCAGGTTCTATTCAAAGAGTCACTCAAGCCCAACAAAACCCTATGATTATTGTGGGTGCTGCTGCTCCCAGGCACCCAAGGCCAGCAAGATGCTGCACCTGGTGGCAGCACCGTCACCGGGGAGGGAACCGTAGCCGGCGACGACCCTGATCGAACTGAAGGAGCCGGAGCCGGAGCCGGAGAAGCGAGTGACGAAGGACCACTCGATGGAAACGGAGATGGATAAATCGAGACCCTTCGAATGTGAAGACGGCGGTGCATGGCGGAGGGGTATATATTCGGTAGAGGGCCGCCGGGATCAAAGCTGAAGCGGAAAACAACAGGGAGATTGCACGACCCAACGGCCGCGACTGCCATGGCGAGAACACAAAGGTTGTGTTCTGTCTCACAGGTGAACCAGAAGGGTTGGGTGCTGTTCTGTTTGATTCCGTCACCGGCGTTACCCAGGAGGACGACAACCTCACTCCTCTGATACGCGCCGTTAACGAAGTACTCATCCTCAACATTCTCCTCTTTGGTGATGAGAACTTTTGATTTTTTGTGGGTTTGAAGGACGGCGGAGTTGGTCATGACAGCGAGGTTAGTCGCGGTGGTGATGGTGGAGCAGATCACTGGTTGAGGTGGGAACTGTTGGGGGTAGGGTTGCTGGTTTGTTTGGGAGTGGAAAGAATGGATTTTAATGGCGGAACTGATGGCAAATGGATGATCGGTGGTGGTGGTGGGTTGCAAAAATGGAGAGTGAAAAGATGGGGATGGGGGTGAGTCACTGGATAGGGAAAAGGAATCCCCGGGGGCAGGATTGCAGGGTGGTTCAAAATGAAGTTGGTTGAGGGATGCAGGGCTAAGGTTTGATGGGGACAAGGGTTGATGCTGGCTTGAATTTGGTGGATTTGCAGGTGGAAGGGATTGATGCATAATCTGAGATTTTTAGGATTTGAAGGTTTCGAGAAGGGATTCAGTTTTACGTTTCTCTAAAAGTGTGAATTCAGTGACCATTTTAGTAAGGGCTTTGACGGATTCTAGTAGTTGGGTGAGGTCTGGTTTTTGGGAATGATTATAAATTGTTTTTTTTTTTGGATGATGAATGAGTCTGAGTTACAAGAATGAAAGCACCAATGATATAGAATTAGCTTTAACTGCGTCACTGTATCAGAAGGGATAGGGTTGAGAGAGTAGGGGAAGAGAGTAGAGAAGAGGATAAGGGCAACTGAGAAGGAGAATTCCTGAATTTTCTGGTTATCTCTTTATTTCCTCAACAACATGATAATAAAGCATCACAATGTAACAAATCATCCCTAGTAATTAGGATCGCCCTAGTAATTAGGATCAGATAACAAATCATCCCTATTCTAGAATATTCTTGATGTAATCCTCTTTGCTTTGCTTCTCATATTAAGATGTTGGGGTACTCCTTCTTTTGGGCTTGGCACTGGGGCCCCATTAGCTTGCCTTGTATCACAATACTAAAGAAATTAAGAAAAAGGTATAAAGAAAATAGCAAGAACTATGAGAACATATACCGCTTGCCGTGATTCTTCTGAGAATCCAAGAAACTGTAAAAGCCTCGAATCGCAAGAATCAGTGGACACTGACCAGTGTGTCATGCAGTGAATTTTTTTATTAGAAGCAGCAATAATAATGTATTTATAACAGAATAACCACCTTTAACTATAAATCTTCTGCTTGAATTCTTTACTTTAATTAATTTTTTAAAAAAAAATTCTTACTATTCAGAGGCCTTTCACTCAGCAGCAACCGGTGAAGCTCAGTGGTATTGATGCCATCGTTTTGTTCCCGATGTACATAGTAATTTTTCAGATTCCTGCAGTTGTGGATCAGATGTTGTCGAATTAGGGTGTGCTTCCAATCACTACCCCTACCCACGACTTCGGTGGTTGCAGCTTTACCTTTACCGTCAATTGTAACGAGAAAGAAGAAATTAGAGGAGTTGCAACAAGAGAAGAAAGACCAAGAGGGTTTGCACCTCCTGACTTTGCTGCTTCAGTGTGCTGAGGCAGTCTGAACTGAGAATTTGGAAGACGCGAACAAGATGCTGCTAGAGATCTCACAGCTATCAACGCCATTCTACTTTCTCATTTTATACCTCTCATGCTAAAAACTCATCTTCAAGGTAGTATAGGGGCTCAAGGGATTGAGCCACTTCGTCATGCATTTATTTACATTTTATGGGAAGGTGTTGTGAATGCACAAAGATCTGGAGCACTTGATAATTATCAATGACTTGAGTAATTGTCACCTGGTCCATTAAGAACTGTAGATTAGCAACAAGAACTTCTAGACTGGCTATAGCATTATCCAGGTTCTTCTGTAGTAGCCTTCACCAAAAATTTGGGAAAAAATTAAATAGAGAAAAAATACCAACAACACCTAAAAATAACATATGATCACCCCTTCTAATGAATATTCCAACATAACGTTGGCTCCCAGCCATGAACAAACAGAGTCAGTCTCCTCTATGCTAGCTCGTGAGTATATGCCTTTGAACACTTCAAAATCAGCTATAAGTTCCTATATTTAGGTAAAGTCAAATATAAACCTTCAAGTTGATAACGGAACTAATGTTTTTCACTTGCAATAAAAACTTTTAACAGTTTATTAAACAGGTGGCACCATATAGTTTATTATTTGACCAAAATTAAGAGGACGCGGTGTAGAACCCTCTAATATATTGGACTAAGGATGTTTCATCATTTGAAATTCTCTTCCTCGGAATGCAAATTGAGACAGACCATAGCATTAAAATATTTCAAATTGATTGAGTTCTTCATTGAAGGAAAAAGAAGTATAAAAAGAAATACTTTAGGTATGAAGGTTACAAATAGAAAAGCAAAGCAGTGCATTCAGCACAAACATGATTACGACTCTGCCTCTGAGTGTGTTTGGAAAAGATTAAATCTTTCTCATTTAGCTATTTTTGAGAAATAAGTGATTGAGGAATGATTTTCTAACACCTCAAATGAACACCTATCCTACACACCTTATTTTGTACCATATTTTCCATAACAAAATATTATAGATTAGATAGAAATAGAAGATAATGTGTGGGCCATATGCACTTTTATACGGTGTTGGTGTTCAACTTAGGCGTACAAAGAACACACCTCTAAGTGATTTGATTTCCAAATATTTGGGCATTCAATCATATATTGTTGAATATGAGCCTTCCCTTTTTCATTTTAGTTACGTTTTTTCCGGTGTAACCACCAATCAATCTTCATGTAAATCTTCGACAGAATCATCTCTCTTAACTCTAGGATCACCTTCCGAATTTAAAAAAAGAATTCAATGCTATCATGTTCCAAATTCATTCCCTTGCAGGCGCTGGACAATGACGACTGAACCTCCTTATTTTAACCTAACATATTCTGAATAGTCGTAAGGATCCACCCACTTCTGCTTTCGTACCTGGAAGTCGTGGCCTAAATGATCATAGTAATCACACGACAAGCAGATAATGTGCAACCCCTCACACTTCACTCCATACGTACTGACGATCTTATAGCCAAACCTTTCCAGCCATTCGTTTCGTTAGATCGTTCTCAACACAAAACTTAGAAAACCTTCCTCATGCCACAATCAAAGTATTCATACCCATTCTGACGGGCTCCTACCATTGTCGCTAGAGTAAGGAAAAAAATTTAATAAAAAAAGGCACTATATTAAGGCCGCGAAATGCATCTAAACAAGAGTTTGACAATTGGTGTTGAAGGTGATTACAAACCTGGGCATCCAATTTTCAATCACCAAATAAAGATCAAACAACATTCATGGCGCACCTCCATTCAGTCATCCTCAAGATCAAATTTCACAACAAAAAAACTATTCCTCATGTCCATTAATTCAAACCCATTATAGAGCTTCCAAAGTGCCTTAATCACTACAACAAAGGCTAATTACTGATGGCCAAACGCCATCGGAAAAGTAAAATAGCCGTCGGTAATCAGTGTTTCCGACAGACACGTGTCCGTCGGTTAGAAGCGAGTACGAAAGGAAAGACGGACACGTGTCCGTCGGTTAGAAGCGCGTACGAAAGGAAATGAAGTTTGCTACAGCATTTAGTCCAAGAAATGAAGTTTGCTTTCCACAAGTAAAACTGAGTTCATTAAAAGCTTCTTATTCCTAAGTTTATATTAATTTCCCTCAGCTGTTAGATAATTGCGGCCAACTACTTAAAGACTTGAAGGCTATTCCTAGCTCATTCAATACAATTAATTTTCCAATTAATTTTTCTATCTTTATCTTCAATTCAAGTCTACTAACTTGGTTTTTCCAAACTAGTTAGCTAATATTTCAGCTTAGTTGGTCAGGCTAAACAGAATTTAAACATTAAGTCAGAAGAGAAGAAAATGACTAACATCCATAACATTGATTAACCCTTAAGTACAATTACAAATTCATAGAATCCTAACTAAAGGAAATTAGCTCATAATGAGCTTAACGACAAAACAAGTAAAAGAAATGGTAGAATAAAGCATAAAATGAATTACAGATGGGACAAGGAGCTGACTGCTGCTACAGTACCAGCTGCTACAGTACCACCATACCCTAAAAGCAAGGTCACAATCCTATTTGTACTAGCTCCCAAAAGTAGGGTTAAACTCTCTCTCTTGCCTCACTTTTTGGACTTACAAAAATTCAAAGAATAAAATAATCTATGGCCCAATTCCCAAGTAGAAATAGTTGCTGCCTTTGACATTCTCTTTCTTTCTTTTTGGGACAGTGCAACAGGTATTTTGTCTTGTAGTGAGAGGGTGCTGAGCTGGAAATGCATTTGTCATGTTATACAACACTCCCCAGAAGTTGCAGCATTCTACAACATTGCGAAGTATCTCCTTCATAATTCCTCTTGCAAAACCTGCTCACAACTCAAATAGACCTTTAGTAAAAACAACTCAGAATTTACATCTTTTTCAACACTTTAACAATTCATCATGGACGATTACTGAACAAAGCAAACCTTGGTTTTCTTTTCCAAAATTGGTCAAAACAAGAACAGTTTAAGCTCAAAGAATAGCAATAACTCTTATTTCTAAGAGTTATCACACCCCCAAACTTAAACCATTGCTTGTCCTCAAGTAATGACATTCAAAAGGCCTTAGCAAACAAAATCAGAGCAGTATAAGCAAAGTCCATGGCAGTCCTCAGATACAATTTTCAGAAACATTCTCAACACACAATACCCTTTTCTTAATCACTTTCCATAATTGTGTGTGTGATTTCCCTAAGCTCTAAACTCAGTTTTAGCAAGGAACTCCAACCAAACCACCTCTCAATAGAGTCTTTGGTGCATTTTCCAAATATCTTTTGGATGCCAGGGTGAAGATTCACTAGATGATCTTCCTAAAATCTGGGGCTTAACACATTATTGAAAGAAAATTTGTCATATCACTCAATTCACTCCACTTTATGTTCTGTGTTAGTGTTTCACTCAATCTTCATTCATATGCAACTCTATCATAGGCTTGACGAATTTCTAACAATCAAAAGCATAAACACAAATTTCGCACAGCAAGAGGACTTTAATGGGTTGTAATCAGGCTAAGGTTCAGGTGTGGAATTCTTGGAAAGTAGCTAACTTAGGTGGAGTTCAAAATCTTTTTGTCCTAAATCACCCACCCACAAACTTAGACAATTCTGTATTCTTGCCCACATTTCTAGTGACAAGGGGGGACTTTTATTACTTTGAATTCTTTTTTTTTTTTGAATAAATAACATTGGGAGGAAAGGCAGCAGCTTCAGTGTAATCCTACTTTGCAGTTTTTCTGCAACATTTAAATTTTTATATTGTTCCTTTGATGACATGCTCATTCCTCCCTTTTATTGCATATGCACCCCCCCTGTAACGCCCCCCTTGGGGCATTACTTACGTAACACATGCGGAATTTAAATTAAAAGATAATTTGCTGGTGCTTTCGGAAAATAATTTATATAGGTATACAAGTGTCTGAAATTGGGTATAAAAATTTTGTCACGACTCCTAAGCCTTGATTGGCACACAGACTTACTATCATAGTATGACAAGCCTATTTAATTTAAAGAATATACTTGAATAAAAGCTAATATTTTACGAAAATTTCGACAGAGTCTCCTCTGTAATTCGGACATCCCAGGTAAAAAAAACACCTGCTAAAATAATTACATTTTCATTCCAGAATTCCAGTTACACCAAATACAACCAGGCATTAATATGCTAAAGATAGTTATATCAATTAGCTATACATGACCAAAAGGAAAAGTTTAAGTTTTCATTCAAAAGAGATGCTCTCCGAGCCATAAACATTCCGTTTTAAAATATAGACTCTCCAAGTCATACTCATACATACTTATCAAAAATCCAAGTCTCAAACCCTAGGTTGGTCATTCTAAAAGTTATTCCTGAGAAGAACTCACGTGATCGTTCCACAATCAAATACTTCATCAAGCAACTAGATCTAAGTCTCTGAGTGACTTAGGAAGACTCCTCTGCACATCTGTACTAAAATACCCAGGGTACAATAGCAAACCAGAAGAAACCTGATATGTTTGTAAGGGTGAGATACCGACAAATGGATATATCACACAACAACCATATACATGATACATACATCACATAATCATATAAGCAGTTAAATCATGCATATACGTAACATAACAGTGTCATATCAAAGGGTCTCAAACCTGAACAATCAGTTTTATAAAGAGAATGCATGACACTTCAATATCAGGCTCTAACTTAATCTCCGGAGATCCCAACATCCTCAAAATGAGTTGATCAGGCTCGATACACCGTCTCATTGGCTAGCTAAGCACAACGATAATACACCGTCTCATTGGCCATTTAGGCACAACGATTATGCACGTCGTTTCATTGTCCATTTAGGCACAACGATACACGTACACCGTCTCATTGTCCAATTTAAGAACAACGATAATACACCGTCTCATTGGCTAGCTAAGCACAACGATAATACACCGTCTCATTGGCCATTTAGGCACAACGATTATGCACGCCGTTTCATTGTCCATTTAGGCACAACGATACACGTACACCGTCTCATTGTCCAATTTAAGAACAACGATAATACACCGACTCATTGGCTAGCTAGGCACAACGATAATAAGGCACGTCTGCCTGGGGAAATGCACATGAGAAAATATTTTATTTTAAAAGGATTTCTTTGTGTTCATTCTTTTCACTGGCGCTGCTCAAAGCTAACGATTTAAATCATCATTTCCCCATCACTTGAAAACTCAGAAGCATAGGACTCATAGTCCGAATGCTCAATCACAATGCCCAAGACCGTGGCTGCAGTCAAGGGTTGTGGTCGTAGAAAACAACCTTCACCTTTAATCATGTTCATCACACGCGGTTAGAATACACAGTCCAACACAACGCGATTAGGACCTAAGTCCATAACATCATAACCAGGACTCGTAGTCCCGAATTCATACTGATTCAAGATCACGAGCAGATCGCTGAATACTAGAGGCGACGTCTCGCGTACTAGATTCTCTTTCTTAAGTACTTATTTTTCGTTCAGTGAAAAACAAATTCAAAACCGAATCCTCGATAACCTATCCAGGTTATCGTAAAGTTTCTAAGATATTTAGGAAAAACCTTTTCTTTGAAAATCTTTTATAAAGCATCTTTGAAATTCTTTTGTCTTTGAAATATTTCCCCCAATAGGATATTTCCAAATAATCTTGAACGTTTTCACTTGAAGACACATAGTTCGAAAAGGATTTTTCTCTTGTACAACAATAGTACACCAAAACCATTTCAACAATTAAAACAAGTACTTTAAGTTTAGAGAGCTTTTGGAAAAGAACACCAATCCCTTCATCTTCAAAGGTTATTAAGGTTTTTAATCCTTATTATGGTTGAGCACAGACGCACGTTTGGCTTAGCAAACTTTCAATCAACAATAGTAGATATCATCAGTGCAATGCTAATATCACAGTTGAAAGCAGTTCATCACATATATGCATTATATCATTTAGAACAAGTACATTTGATAATCAAGTAAGCTCAATCAACAGGTAAATATCCAATTAAACACTTACACACATGCATACAGTTATTGAATATCCCTAGGCAAACTCCCCTTACCTTTGAAGACAAGTAAAGGATCCTCGTCTTAATACTCACATTAGCTCCAAGAGTGTAACTATCCACTCCATCAAGCAAGCATAGCCGTGTCAAACGTCTCAGAGAGGGAATCCAACAACGCGCAACAACCAAAAATCAAGAAATCAATTTCACATGATCAAACACACATTCTAACTTTATCTAAACACTTAATCTAATTACCAAACAAGGTTATTTTGAAAGAAAATCATGTTTGAAGCTCACGCTTCCCAATACCCTATAAGGAAACTTTGTTTTGATTAAAAGATCATGAAAAAGAACTTTGGAAATCATCCATTAAGAGTCCTAATTGCACTAAATCGTAATTAATTTCGCAAAAACATACCCAAATTCAAATAAAATCAAATTGGGGGTTTAGGGCTCCTAAATGCAATTTAGGGAAAACTCATTTTAACTAAAGAATAATGAAATTGGTTTAGGGAAACACTAATTCATAGTCCCAATTTCATAAAACAAGGTTTAATTTTAAGATTAAAATATGAAATCAAAGGGTTAGGGTTAGGGTTTCAAAATCAATTTGGGGGGTTTTGAAAGAGAAGAGGTTAGAGGTAAAACTCTTACCCAAGGAAGAAGAAGATGGGGTGGTGGCTGACAGCGTCGACAGCAGGAGGGTGACGGAGCTCCGTTTCGCGGCGGCAACAAAAGCAACGCTTCTGTAGCAGCCATGATGGCGATGGACCGGGAAATGGGCGAACGTCGTCCTCTCCACTCCATGCGGTGGTTGACGGTGCTCCGAGGCGGCAGGACATGCCCCGATGGCTCTCACGCGGTGGCTGAAAACTCACCCATAGCGGAAATCACGACGGTACAATGGAGGAAGAGGTTCGGGAGTGCGATCGTCCTCTCCTCAGCATGACCGATGATGGCCCTCGACGACTGGACGTGGCGGAGGTTCTTGGAGGTGGCTGGAGGTGGCTGGACGCGCCTGTGTAAGAGAGAAGGGAGAGGGAAATCTGAACTATAGAGAGAGAAGGAGAAGACTGAATGAAGAAGAAAAGAAATGGTAAAATAAAGAAAGGAGAAATAGAAACAGAGAGAGAGGTATCGAGTATAAGAGAGAGAGAAGATAGAAACCTGATTTTAACTTTGTATTAGTAATAGTAGGTACAAAATGAGTAGTAAATATTGAGCCTAAAAATAAATATTTTTTTGGCTTTTTGATTTAAAAATAATTATTGATAAAGATATAATTTCGAAATTCAAATTAGAGTAAAGATTAATAGTTGAATCGATCCACTAAGAAAATACTCAGTCAAAATTTAATCTCCGATAAATGTCAAACCAAAATATTTTTAACTCTAAAATTAAATAGAATGAGAATATGAAAATGCTTTTCTCTTAATCATATTATGAAAAATATTTTTCTGTACTGGTATATTAGTGACAACAACGTAATTATTGTCTAGTAAGTGTGCATTCACTGAATTGAGTCAGTGCTAGTGCACCCAATAAAATAATTTGAAGAGAGTAATTTAACTACTCAAACTAAACCACATAACATAATAAATTTAAACATCCAAATAAAATAATTAATCATAGGTGTAAAAACTAGGGTGTTACATTACTACCCCTCTAAAAAAAAAATTCGTCCTCGAAATTTCGTAGCTCAAAACTACACAGGATTTTGTAATCACACCTTAACCCTAAAATCTTACTTGGTATTCTCATCGCTTCATTCCTTTTATCTATAACTTTATAACAAGATCGATTCTTATACAATTTTGTTTATCCTCGAGATTTTTCACTACCGCATTATCCCCACTACCTTCGATATTTCATCTTAGTCTATTACACTTTCAAGAACAAAATCAACACTATCTTTACCATAACATCAATTAACCTTCTACTCAAGAGATGCAATCATAGTCTTAGTCCATTTAGGCTTAGTCTACTCTTCTAATCATATCAAATTAACACTTTTCAAGTCTCCAATCAAAACGTCGTAACATTCCTGAGTTGGACATGATATACTTTGCGCCAAAAACCTAAGAAATTCAATCTCATTAAAATTGAATCTTACCACATCCAACATAGTCCGTTCTCTTCTTAATTCCTCTCGGATCCTTTGCCTACTTCGATTTCATATCCTTCATTTGCCTCTCATTTTCAATTTGGTTCTCAAGCCCCGTTAGTATCCCTAGTTTAAGAAATTTCCTATGCACCTTTACTCTATTGTCCAAGGAAAATACACAACTCCTAACAATTCCTTCATCTAAAGGCAGGGCTCCATCACTTATGCAAGGAAATGCTTGTATCGTATATGCCCTTATCCTATTTATTTACAGCCGAGAAAAGAGATTATAAAACAGAGTTTCTCTAAGGCCATAACCCCTAGGAGTTGCACCAAAACAAAGCCAAGAAATCCAGGTGGACACTCCCTAATGGAAAATCTTGGATTTAAAATATCTAGTTTCCACTATGGATCATCAACCACATCAAGTTCAAAAGATTATAAACATTTCATCATAGCATATCACACTCGAAAGACACAATCAAAACTTAATCACTTCTTGCCTTAAAATTTGTCTACTAGCAAAACTTCTTCAACACCTTATCCTCACAACGAACATCAAGTTCAACCTTAACTCTATCACATATATCAACTTTCCACCCAAAGCACACAATTATAGTCTTAGTTTTCTTTGAATATATTCCACCACTCCAAATTTTATCACAGTCATTCATTTCAATCTTAAAGAATACGATTACATTTCTCCATGCAACTACAACCAAAAGGAATCACTTCAACTTGAATTATCCAAAATCATAACTCTTAAACTTTTCTAACTACTTAGTTTCACTCAAGAACTCATTTTTACTATTTCCGTTCAAATTAAGGAAAACTACCATATATATTTTTCCGTTAATCCTCGGACTCACGAAGTCAACATTAACCATAAACTTTGATCACTACTCCAATTTCCTTTAATGATACATCTGCCTCGATCATGATAAAATCCATCGTAATCATCTCACTCAATGACGTTGAACTTAAGGGTTCTCATAATACCATTCACATCTATACATTAACAAAGCTCCTATCAATTATGGTTTATTCTACCATAGAGATGACAAAAACTTAGGTACCACACTATCTTCCAACTAACCTGCTAAGGATAGGTCATCTCCCTACTTATCCATCCCACTGAGGATGATCAATTGGACTTAGTCTCAACTTAGTCCTCAACACTTAAAGTAAATTCAACCGACACACGTTGATAAACTTCCGTTTTTCATCTGAAACAACACTTGAAGATACTCCATGAAGTCTGAACAATCCTCTGATACATTATTCGGTTCACTAACACTGCATAGTGGATCTTAACTCGTAATAAGGGTGTAGACTTCATCAGTCGATCCACGATCACTTGAATTCAAACAAAACTCGTGTAGGTCTTCAGCAAAATCATAACCAGGATTGAAGGAATGTCAACATCTTAACAAGGAAGGTTTCAATTGTACATCTTGATGTGGAGATATCCAACTTATGACTGATGAGATAGTTCACACATCGACGACATTTGGAGAATACATAGAATTAAGATGATCAATGACAACAAGCACTTTTGAACCGCAATAAGACATGACCTTGGTGATCATAAAAGAATTTCTCAAGAAAAGAAATTTTTCTGGATTTCACTTTCACATAAGCATAGAAAAGAATTTCATTAATTTGAAGGATATCGGAACATCCCGTATGGAAAAAGATCCTTCCATCAGGTTCGTGGGTGTAAAAATGCATGATCGATACACATTTACAAACATGAATCTAATAAAGTTCATTCTTCCACAAGAATCTTCCAGCGGATTCAAGGAATCAAAGGGTGAATAATGTCTAATCCAAAGAGGATTAATTCTTATTCTTAGTACAAGGAATTTACAAAATGATGACTTTCACCTCTACCACAAATAGAAGTGACGAAACTAAGTTTCACCAAGAAACTTCTGCTATCACGAAATTATCTGGGTTATAACTCAAGAAATAGTCATAACCACTTTTCTCAACAAAATGTAAAAGTATCCAGACCAATGGATTCCGTTAATTCAATTCACTCAAATGTCTAATACATCGAGGATCATTTAGAAGTGTGAGTACGATTTCTCACAAACAAAGAAATGAATAACTGGAAATTTATGAATCGGCATAACTAATTCATAAGTCCTGACAGACTGCAAATTAAAATCATAAAATATGTCTGACACGATTCGCAAGGATAATCGAATGTCATATTCGAACCCAAGTAACATTCAAGATCTAAGGTCTCCTAGGACATAAAGCCCTTGGAAAACCATCAAGAAACATATACTTGTGCGTCAACACACATTGCTTCAACAAGAAACAATTCGAACAAGAGCCAACCAGAGATCACACAACAAAACTTAACAGACCTATTCCCCAAAGATCCTGAAAGACTCGACCAGCTCTGATACCACCTTGTAACGCCCCCCTTGGGGCATTACTTACGTAACACATGCGGAATTTAAATTAAAAGATAATTTGCTGGTGCTTTCGGAAAATAATTTATATAGGTATACAAGTGTCTGAAATTGGGTATAAAAATTTTGTCACGACTCCTAAGCCTTGATTGGCACACAGACTTACTATCATAGTATGACAAGCCTATTTAATTTAAAGAATATACTTGAATAAAAGCTAATATTTTACGAAAATTTCGACAGAGTCTCCTCTGTAATTCGGACATCCCAGGTAAAAAAAAACCTGCTAAAATAATTACATTTTCATTCCAGAATTCCAGTTACACCAAATACAACCAGGCATTAATATGCTAAAGATAGTTATATCAATTAGCTATACATGACCAAAAGGAAAAGTTTAAGTTTTCATTCAAAAGAGATGCTCTCCGAGCCATAAACATTCCATTTTAAAATATAGACTCTCCAAGTCATACTCATACATACTTATCAAAAATCCAAGTCTCAAACCCTAGGCTGGTCATTCTAAAAGTTATTCCTGAGAAGAACTCACGTGATCGTTCCACAATCAAATACTTCATCAAGCAACTAGATCTAAGTCTCTGAGTGACTTAGGAAGACTCCTCTGCACATCTGTACTAAAATACCCGTGGTACAATAGCAAACCGGAAGAAACTTTGATATGTTTGTAAGGGTGAGATACCGACAAATGGATATATCACACAACAACCATATACATGATACATACATCACATAATCATATAAGCAGTTAAATCATGCATATACGTAACATAACAGTGTCATATCAAAGGGTCTCAAACCCGAACAATCAGTTTTATAAAGAGAATGCATGACACTTCAATATCAGGCTCTAACTTAATCTCCAGAGATCCCAACATCCTCAAAATGAGTTGATCAGGCTCGATACACCGTCTCATTGGCTAGCTAAGCACAACGATAATACACCGTCTCATTGGCCATTTAGGCACAACGATTATGCACGTCGTTTCATTGTCCATTTAGGCACAACGATACACGTGCACCGTCTCATTGTCCAATTTAAGAACAACGATAATACACCGTCTCATTGGCTAGCTAAGCACAACGATAATACACCGTCTCATTGGCCATTTAGGCACAACGATTATGCACGCCGTTTCATTGTCCATTTAGGCACAACGATACACGTACACCGTCTCATTGTCCAATTTAAGAACAACGATAATACACCGTCTCATTGGCTAGCTAGGCACAACGATAATAAGGCACGTCTGCCTGGGGAAATACACATGAGAAAATATTTTATTTTAAAAGGATTTCTTTGTGTTCATTCTTTTCACTGGCGCTGCTCAAAGCTAACGACTTAAATCATCATTTCCCCATCACTTGAAAACTCAGAAGCATAGGACTCATAGTCCGAATGCTCAATCATAATGCCCAAGACCGTGGCCGCAGTCAAGGGTTGTGGTCGTAGAAAACAACCTTCACCTTTAATCATTTTCATCACACGCGGTTAGAATACACAGTCCAACACAACGCGATTAGGACCTAAGTCCATAACATCATAACCAGGACTCATAGTCCCGAATTCACACTGATTCAAGATCACGTGCAGATCACTGAATACTAGAGGCGACGTCTCGCGTACTAGATTCTCTTTCTTAAGTACTTATTTTTCGTTCAGTGAAAAACAAATTCAAAACCGAATCCTCGATAACCTATCCAGGTTATCAGAAAGTTTCTAAGATATTTAGGAAAAACCTTTTCTTTGAAAATCTTTTATAAAGCATCTTTGAAATTCTTTTGTCTTTGAAATATTTCCCCCAATAGGATATTGCCAAATAATCTTGAACGTTTTCACTTGAAGACACATAGTTCGAAAATGATTTTTCTCTTGTACAACAATAGTACACCAAAACCATTTCAACAATTAAAACAAGTACTTTAAGTTTAGAGAGCTTTTGGAAAAGAACACCAATCCCTTCATCTTCAAAGCTTATTAAGGTTTTTAATCCTTATTATGGTTGAGCACAGACACGCGTCGCCGGCTTAGCAAACTTTCAATCAACAACAGTAGATATCATCAGTGCAATGCTAATATCACAGTTGAAAGCAGTTCATCACATATATGCATTATATCATTTAGAACAAGTACATTAGATAATCAAGTAAGCTCAATCAACAGGTAAATATCCAATTAAACACTTACACACATGCATACAGTTATTGAATATCCCTAGGCAAACTCCCCTTACCTTTGAAGACAAGTAAAGGATCCTCGTCTTAATACTCACATTAGCTCCAAGAGTGTAACTATCCACTCCATCAAGCAAGCATAGCCGTGTCAAACGTCTAAGAGAGGGAATCCAACAACGCGCAACAACCAAAAATCAAGAAATCAATTTCACATGATCAAACACACATTCTAACTTTATCTAAACACTTAATCTAATTACCAAACAAGGTTATTTTGAAAGAAAATCATGTTTGAAGCTCACGCTTCCCAATACCCTTTAAGGAAACTTTGTTTTGACTAAAAGATCATGAAAAAGAACTTTTGAAATCATCCATTAAGAGTCCTAATTGCACTAAATCATAATTAATTTCGCAAAAACATACCCAAATTCAAATAAAATCAAATTGGGGGTTTAGGGCTCCTAAATACAATTTAGGGAAAACTCATTATAACTAAAGAATAATGAAATTGGTTTAGGGAAACACTAATTCATAGTCCCAATTTCATAAAACAAGGTTTAATTTTAAGATTAAAATCTGAAATCAAAGGGTTAGGGTTAGGGTTTCAAAATCAATTTGGGGGGTTTTGAAAGAGAAGAGATTAGAGGTAAAACTCTTACCCAAGGAAGAAGAAGATGGGGTGGTGGCTGACAGCGTCGACGCGCGTAGGGTGACGGAGCTCCGCTTTCCACGGCGGCAACAAGCAGCAACGTTCTGTAGCATCCATGACGGACTGTCGAGAATGGGCGAACGTCGTCCTCTCCACTCCATGCGGTGGTTGACGGTGCTCGAGGCGGCAGGACGCGTGCCCCGATGGCTCTCACGCGGTGGCTGAAAACTCACCCATAGCGGAAAACACGACGGTACAATGGAGGAAGAGGTTCGGGAGTGCGATCGTCCTCTCCTCAGCATGACCGATGATGGCCCTCGACGGCTGGACGTGGCGGAGGTTCTTGGAGGTGGCTGGACGCGCCTGTGTAAGAGAGAAGGGAGAGGGAAATCTAAACTATAAAGAGAGAAGGAGAAGACTGAATGAAGAAGAAAAGAAATGGTAAAATAAAGAAAGGAGAAATAGAAACAGAGAGAGAGGTATCGAGTATAAGAGAGAGAGAAGATAGAAACCTGATTTTAACTTTGTATTAGTAATAGTAGGTACAAAATGAGTAGTAAATATTGAGCCTAAAAATAAATATTTTTTTGGCTTTTTGATTTAAAAATAATGATTGATAAAGATATAATTTCGAAATTCAAATTAGAGTAAAGATTAATAGTTGAACTGATCCACTAAGAAAATACTCAGTCCAAAATTTAATCTCCGATAAATGTCAAACCAAAATATTTTTAACTCTAAAATTAAATAGAATGATAATATGAAAATGCTTTTCTCTTAATCATATTATGAAAAATATTTTTCTATACTGGTATATTAGTGACAACAACGTAATTATTGTCTAGTAAGTGTGCATTCACTGAATTGAGTCAGTGCTAGTGCACCCAATAAAATAATTTGAAGAGAGTAATTTAACTACTCAAACTAAACCACATAACATAATAAATTTAAACATCCAAATAAAATAATTAATCGTAGGTGTAAAAACTAGGGTTTTTCCCCCCCCCCCCCCCCCCCCCCCTCTCCAAAACTTAAATCGATGGGTGTCCTCAACCATTGTGGCCAAAATCCAGAGGTAAAAGACACTTTGAAACAATTACAAACTCCACCTAAATAGGGTAATACATTGTTTTTCCAGGAAGTTGAGCTGATCTTATGGCTTAACACAACAATAAGGTCTCGTGGCTCAAAAGGGCTCAGACCTTTCTACCCTCTCCCTGAGTATGAATATGAGCCTGAACCTACATACACCCCATGGCATGTACCCATACCTTATGAACCAACTGGTCCACTTCCATTTACCTTATACAATCATATTGGACCTGCCCTCACTCACCTTCCACTACAGAAATTCCCAGCCACAAAGATCTACCCGAATCTCATCAAATTTCCTCCCTTCAAACCTTTCACAAAATGTGTTAATAGGCATATTATTCCTGACTGGACTCAAGATCCTTACAAAGCTAAAGCTAATTCAGTTGAGTACAGAAGACAAAGAACTTATGGGAGACATGAGTTCATATTGGACGGAAACATAAAATGGAAGAACTTTGTGCATCCCAGGGAATATGGAAAAAGCTACTGATGTTGTGGATCACATCATGTATGCTCATTTGAAAGCTGAGTTTGAACTGCCAAGATATATTAGAGCTGCCAACTTTGTTCCACCAACATGGTTGTTCCACTCCACCAAGGACACTAGAATTGGAGTGAGACCTTACATGATCTGTCCAAGACTACCTATGTTGGACTTGAACAAGGATAAGGATTTGAAAAAGCAAAGAAGTACTGCAAAAATGCCATCTGACATCTCCTGTATGCTTATAGAGTCTGAGAATCTAATAGATTTCTGGATTTCACAACCTGTTGAGGATATACCTGAAGACTCTGCAGTTGATTTTTGGAGAAATCACATGGTAGCTTGTACTAAGGAAGCATCTTCTTCTAGGCTAAGTGATAAGCAAAAGAGAGAAACTCCTATTGTCAGGAAAAATTGGGTTCTCAATTAAGACACTTCATTTATGCTGATGTTTTAAATGTGCCTATCATCAGTTCTATTTTTGAAGAAGATCCTGTTCACCAGGCTCCAGATCTTCCTCCTCTTGTGCTCACTCTTGCATCCTCTCCACAAGCCTTTGATGCATCTGCTAAATCTTCTGAGCACACTGAAGGAGAGATTATTTTTGAAGGTTCTGATCTCAATGCATAAGTTGTCCAATTTAGGCCTTTGGGAGAAGAAGTTCCTGAGTCTGCAAGCAGACAAGAAACTTCTGAAAGCACTCTTCACAACCACTAGCTCTGGCAGTTGTGCATCCTCATGACCAGCCTCAACACTCTCAAGTTCTCAGTACTCTACAAGGTCAGCAATATCAGCATGATTCAGCTGAAAGCTCAAGACCTTCACTGCCACCAAATTTTGAAGAAATCATAGGCAAGATAATAGAGGAGAGGGTGAAAGTAGAAGTTAAGGAACATGTCAAGGAGCAAGTTGCAGAAGCTTTGGCTCCAACGAATGTGATGATCAATCAGATGATGAACATTTTACAAAGTTTCCAACAGAGTCATAATCTGCCTACTCAACCTCCTCCATCCCCTCCAAATCAAGACCCTCCTCTTCCACCTCCACCCTCTTCTTTGTTTTCTATTTTTTATTGACAATGATGGTCCTCTCCTGTTTCTTTTTTGTCTGATGCCAAAAAAAGGGGAGAAAGTGAATATTGAAAATTAAATTTTAAGTTTTTGGTTTATGAGTATCTGATGGGATATGCATATTATTGTTTTGTCTTGTTGCATATCTCTGTTTAATATGCTCTGATGCTATGTTTGTTGTTTCTGATATGTTATTTATGATATGTGCTGCTACATATCTGTTTTAAAGTTTGAATGCTTTGTCTTAGGGGGAGCTCTATAGCTCTCTTAGACTTTGCTCACTCATATTTAATTAGTTTTTATCATCATCAAAAAGGGGGAGATTGTTAGAACCAAAACAGTTTTTGGATTAAATAATCTCTTAATTTTTTATGTTAACAAAAAGTTAAATTTGTATGGCAAAGTATTATCAAAGATCTAACTTGTGTGTTTTTGATTGCATGGTTGTTTGGATTATACTAGTCAGGTAAACTTAAAATTTAAGTATGGAATCTTATCAGATTTTATTTTTGATCCTCCAGACTAGTCTACATTTCTCGATAAAATTCTGAGTTTGGTAAAGATTATGTTTAGACGAAGTACTAAAATCGGATAAGATAGATGAGTTTCTAAGTCTAAAAGAAAAGTCAAGTAGACAAGACAATTAAAATAATCTTAAAAAAAAAAAGTCCAAAGACTTGATTTTAGACGAATAGTCTCACTAGACGCCACGTCAGCAGACGAGCTATTGAGAATAATGAGTCCAAAGACTTTGAGCTAGACGAGAGTTTATAGACGCAATATCTTCCACGTCCAAAGACATGCACGTCCTTTATATATTAAAAGTGAACATGTCCAACCTTAAGCGTATTTATCTCAAATGATTGTCTATTTAATTCAAGAGAATATATGTCTTTTACCCTTGCTGCTTCTATTATTAACTCTTTGTTTCTTGAGATTAGAAACATAGTACCATTGAGAACAAAAACTTTTGTGCTCTGACAACTACATTGCTGTAAATCTCAAATCAAGTACAAAGAAGGAAAGTCGGAAAGCAACTTTTGGTACAATAGGGAAGTGACAGCTCTACTTTGAGTATTCTTCTGATAACCAAGAGCACTTCTCCATGAAGCATATCAAGGTATCAGTCTCAACGGATACAAGCATTTAATGCTATGTCTAAATGGATATATCTTGAAGACTGTTGAAGAAGTTGAAGAAAGCGAAGCTCTTCTTTTATAAATGCTGGAAGAACCTCATAGAGCAGATATACAAGTTCTGATATCAAAGTGCAAAAAATCTGCTGAAGTTGTCAAACAAATTCACTTGTAAACTTTACCGATCTTAAACTTTTAAATCCTCACACATAGTGAGTTCTTAGATCAAATATGTTTATCTCTTTGTTAGAGTTAGAGCCTGAAGAGACTTGGTAGAGAAAGAATACTTGTAGCCTGAAGAAGTGTTGAATACTTGTAATCTATTTGGAGAATAGTGGAGAAAACCTTCAAGTAGAAGGGACTGTACGTAGCTCTTGTTGGAAGAGAATGAACTAGGATAAAATACTTGTGTGATTCTTCTAACCCTTGTCTTTTACAACTTTTTGGTTATACTAACTGTGGTGTTTTGAATTTGAGTTTGTTAACTCTTTAAAAAGGTTTTCCTGTTAGTGTGTTGAGTTTATTGATTTGCTTGCAAAATTGTTGAAGAAAAGGTTTTTTAGAAAAACTGTTGAGAAACACAATTCAACCCCCTTCTTATGTTTCCCTGTGTCAACTTCAGACATTGTGTTGCTACATCTCAAAAGCAAAGGATTATGATCTGGACGACGTCTAAGAAAGTGTTCCATAGTAGCTTCTTGAAACCGCAACCTTAAACTATCATCACATAAGCCTCTGTCCAACCTTTTTGACACCAACATGTTCCCCTACACTTCTTTTGCTATGTAAATTTGGAACCAAAGAAATCCAGGTCAAGCATGTTACAATTGTTCATCATTTGGGCAAATCTTGTAGCTCGCATTTTAGAGAAAACACCACCCCGCTGCGCTGACGGAATCACAATGTCATTAAAGTCACATAGCATGATCCAGGGCAAAACAATGGTTCTTCTTAGATTACTCAGGTACTCCAAAAAATTGTACCGCGATGAATAGTTAGGACTTGCATAAATAGCTGAGCAAGCCCATGAAGTCGAACCACTAGCAATCTCTAAAGTAATATAATATTATACACCATAGTGCTGCTAACACTTGCAAGGACCCAAATACCTCCAGAGTGACCATTAGCTTCCTCCACAGCTACACACTTGTATCCTTCTCTTTCCCAATAACGTGCCGAGCTCGAGAAAGGCACATGAGTTTCATTGAGAAAAATTAACCCAGGCTTGTATCTCCTAATCAGCTCTCTAACGTGCTGGTTACTTCTCTTGCTGGAAAAGCCACGAACATTCCATGAAAGAATACACATCTCTTTGAAATTAATAATTAAAAAAAGATTATATGAAAAAGGACCATAAACAACTTATCAACCTTGAATCATCTCAAGGGTTTTGGTCACCACTTCCTCTTCATCACTTTCCTCATCCATGTCCAACACCTCATTTGACCTCCCAAGCGCTTATGTTTCACGATTAGGATCTGGTGGTTCTGGCTCATCTAGTAGCCGCAAATGGTTTGGAGAGACCATCTCTACGTGCATGGCTGTGAATATGTCATGATCACGTAAAGATTGTTGGTTATTTGGCCTGACCATACTCTTTTACATGCTTATTGTTGGGTCCGCTGTAGATCCAGTGGTTGACTCCCTATGGAATTTTACAGTGTCCCTATCTTTCCTTCACAATATTCGGTCGACTCTCCATCCCCATATTTTCGGGATGTTTATTCTCTCCCCTAGACCTTTTTTTCCTCACCCATATCTTATCATTATTTTCATGATTGGTGCCTGTTTTGAAAACGACACCCGAAACTTCCGTATCTGCATGCTTCAATATCTCGCTATTATCATAACCATTAAAGGGGTTGAACTTATTATGCCTAAAATCATGCTTATTGTTGAAACGGTCTAGACCCCATGGTTTAAACGGTTCTCTTGGCCCACATGCGAGATTCTAACCCTTCTTAACCTCAACCCAACCCACATGCAACTCACCCCATCCTTGATCTTCAAGTTTGCCAACTATACCATTAGGGTTAGGTTTTCCTGATGCTGCCCTTATTGCACTCGCAGCCACTCCTCCACCATTAGCTGCTGCACCTTCCTCCTGGGATGGAATGATAGCAGCTTCTGTCACAAAAGTACCATTTTTCCAATGTACCCAAAACGACCACACTTTTTATAGAGCAAGTGCAAACCCTCATATTCTACGTTGAAGCATCTACAGCCCTAATATCCACCCTTACTGGGACACCAACCAGGATTGCAAGTGCTAAGAGAACACTCTCATCATAATATTCCATTCCAAGTTCGGGAAATCTAATCCATACCAAATTCTTGTTGATTTTCACCTCCGATGCTACAAAATCTAGCTCCCATGACCTTACAGCAACACGGTGATCAAAAATCATCCATGGACCCCCACAAATCACCTTCTCTCTATCTGCTCAAGATAGAATTTCACCATGAAAAACCCATGACCTATATCCACCTTCTCTAATATAACACATTGGCTTCAACCTGTCTCCATTATCCCATTCAATCTTGAACATCTTATTTGCCAGAAGATCAACTTTCTCTCTTCTTGGCAAAGGCTATTGTGTATCCATCAACTTGTCTAAAAAAGATATCTTAGAACCAGTAGGCACCCCTCCTCCATCCGGTGGTTTTGGAGGGGGATGGACACTAGCGCCTCCATTCTCTCCCTTCTCTCCCTCAGCTTCCATGCTTTCTAATGCAATTTTAATGTAACATATATAAAATTTTAATAATATATTCGCTGTGGTACCAATTAAATGATATAATGTAAGAGAATTTCTTACCGTAATTCTATATTAGAGCATCCACAATGGTCAATGGTGGATCCACGTTCAAGTGGGGCAATTGCCCCCATAAAGCAATTTTTTTAGATGGGCATACTTAGTAATTTTTTATTTTCCCCCCAAAAAAATATGTGTTGCCCCATAAGATAATTTGGGGAAGAGTACCCTTGTATTTTAGTTAATATATTTTGTTTTATAAAAAAAATTCTCATTGGCAAATTTCATGAGTTTAATTTATATATACTATCAGTGTAAAGGTTTTTTACACTGACAACCAATAGTGTTAATTTCTGATTGGTTGACAGTGTAAAAAAACTTTACACCGTCAGTGTATAACAATTAAATCCATTTTAAATTAGCATAATAACATAAAAAAGGGCTGAGCGATTAGTTATTTAGAATTATAGGGAAAAGTTGAAAGATATGTATTCAATGAAGTAATTGCAAATAGTCTAGTTAAAATTCAATTAGTAATACAACATACAAAAGTTAAATAGATAAATTTTTTTAATTGTTTCTTTTTTTTATATAAGCTAAAGTTTTAATGTAACATACATAAAATTTTAATAACATATTCACTGTGGTACCAATTAAATGGTCTAAAGTAAGAGAATTTCTTATCGTAATGCTATATTAGAGGATCCACAATGGTCAATGGCGGATCCACGTTTAAGTGGGGCAATCACCCCCATAAAGTAAAATTTTTTTAGATGACCATACTTAGTAATTTTTTATTTGCCCCCAAAAAAAAATATACGTTGCCCCATAAGATAAATGTTTTATTAAATGAACATAAAAATTCATAAGAGATAAAAGAAAGAATAAATTTATACTCGTTTTCTAGGAGAAACCATCTGTTATTAACCACGTTAACCATCAGTTATTAATCATTTCTTCCGCACTAAATACGCTACACACACTCTAATCCTTCACGACTTGAACACCACCGGAGGAGTCGCTTTCACCACCACAACTTTGAACGCTGTCATACCAAATTCAGATTGGATTATAAGCTAATGGGTTTTTTCCTATAATTTTTCAGTTGTTTGTTCTTGATAGATTTGTGTTTTCTCCTTCAGCTTTGTGTTTGGTTCTTTGATTAGAAAACACCATGCATATTGTTTTCCATCCTAATTGCCACATGTATGTGACAACCACATTAGCAAACAATCACTTGAACCTTGGAATTATTGGAAGATACCACAACACCTTCACAGGAGGACCCTTTGTAATCACATCACAACTAGAATCACCATCCTTCACTTTGTACCGTGATACCCACACTAGGGGCAGTCGTGCAACTCTTCTTACACATCCAAATATAATATCCAATCATTAGGGCATGCTTGTATCTTCTTATACTACATTCCCATCGGACACAGTACCTTCTTCGTCTCTTCTCCTTTCCTCTCTACCACCGCTGCCACCTCGCCCAACACCGTGCCACCACCACTAGCACCAGCACCACATCTCTGTGGTATGGATCCCCACATTTTTTGTTTTCATTTTCATTTTTTATTTTTATTAGAACCACATCAAGTTTGAATCTTTAACCACCACTGTGCACCACCACCACAACCAAAATTGTTCATACAATTTTTAATTTTTTTTTACTTATTGTTGTGCAGCCAGTCATCCCTGTGTCTCAGTGTGTTCTGCAACAATATG
Organism: Sophora flavescens; assembly: GCA_030762895.1. NCBI lineage: Eukaryota > Viridiplantae > Streptophyta > Magnoliopsida > Fabales > Fabaceae > Sophora > Sophora flavescens. The sequence continues at coordinate 224,053,866 of CM061062.1, forward strand.
AGTTATGTAATTTTTTAATTTATTAAATAGTTGTTCTGTTATATATGTGTGTGTGTGTGTGTTTATTTTGTAATATGTATGCATGCTTTGCTTGCTGTTTTGTTCATATGTGTATGTACTTTTGTCAATTATGTTGTGTTCTGTTTGTTCGCCCAATAAATGTTCATTCCATTGTTCATCGTCATTATTGTTGTTCTGATCATTTGGATATCTTTAATTTATAATTAAGATGAGGACCTTTAAATTTTAGCAACTTTCAATAATTATATAAATTGTTCATAATAACAAAAAATGTTGGTATGGGTAGAAGATTAGTTTTGAAGACGAATCATTTTAGTCCCAGGTATAAAGGAAATATTAAAGAAATTGAATACTAAATTAAAATAGTTAAAAATAAAATAAATTTTACTTAAAAATATAAATATCTAGATAAATAAATTATATGATAAGAATTACTAATTATTATTTAAGTAATTAACTAATATACTAATAATCGGTTTATACACGAATTGATATCAAAGGACTTTAAACAGTAAAGTAATGTGGGAAAAGTGGGAAGAGGAATCGGGCTTCCGAGAAGGGCGATAGTGTAACACCCTGTATTTCATTGTTTTAAATAACAGTAATATATATAAACGTGTTTATAAATTTATTAGAATTTTATAAAATTGTTTTAAATAAACAGAGGTTAGTATTCAATCCTACTTGACCGTAGGAAGCTACGATTAAAATTTAGGTTGGAAAGTCAGGCGGAACCCGGCCCGTGAATTCCATTGACAGTATAATAATACTGCTCAAAAGACCTAATTTTAATTCGTGAACGAAAGACTTAAGTTTGGTATTTTATTTTCTACAAATTTTTATTTTTAGATTTATTTTGGGAAGAAATAAAAATAATTTACGTATTATGGGCGGAAAGCGTAATCGGGTAGACGACGGAAGGGAAATTAGAGTTTCTAAGAGCCGATAGAGGGTTTATCTTAGGATTTTGAGATGATTCAAGGGGATGAATCATATTTTTAAGTCTAGAAGATTTTTCAGGGTTAAATAGAAAATTTATAAATTTTACGGTTAAGTCCCTGAACTTTCTGTAAATTACCCTTTTGTCCCTAAATTAGTTTTTTAAGTTTTTCTAAGTGGATTGGGTTAGAATCCTTGTTTCTAATCTTAAAGGGTCGTGGCTTAGAAGCCCAAAATTTTTAGTTCATAGTTTGAGTTCAAAAAGCCCATTTAAGTTTCTTATCATTAAGCTTAAATGCTTAAATCTTCAAGTGGGCCCCACAACAAGCAAGAAAATGAAATCAAGCCCAAATGTGCCAATCCCAATGCGCAAGCCCATGTGAAATGTGGCTGTCTCATTGTTGTTGGACTCATCATGTTGAATCTAGAATTTTCCATAAGTTTCTACAAGTTTCTACTTTATCCTATATTTTCCACAACGTTCTTGATTCTTCCTAAATACATTGAAATATCCTAACTTGTCTTTGACTCATCAAATCAGCCAACAAAGTCAAGATAAGCTTGCATTTAATGTGGCAAAATCATCATCATGACATTCTATTGATAATTTGCAAACTAGTCCTTCAACTATTGGAATCTTTGCAATTTGGTCCTTAGAACTTAATTGCATTTTGATCCTTGAACATGACAACTCATCATCATCTAGAATTTTCTTGAGATTTCGCCACTCTCACTATAAATACCCTACTCTCACTTTTCATTTAGTTTCTTTTGCCATTTGCTTCTAAAAACTCTAAAGTACAAGTTCCTTAGTTCTAAGTTGTAAAGCAAGTTCTTGGATTTACTTGGTCATTGATTTTCAAGAGGTAAATCCTAATCTTCATTCTTAATCATGCCTATGTTCTTTAGCAAGTTTCTTGATTCAAGGCTTATATCATGATTGTTCATCACTTTAAAGTTTCTAATCCTAGAACTTTGAAAAATCATAATAAATTCTAGGAAAATCTAATGATAATGAAACTACTTTCTATCTTCTAGATATCATGTCTACTATCTAAATCCAAGAGCATGAAGTAATCAAAAATCTTTTTCTTGAAAACCTAGCTTTGGCCGAATCTATCACCTTAGGGTTGGTAGAGTTTTGTTCACGTGTTTTCATGTATGATCATGTACTCTATATGGCATGTATGACTACACACTCTAATCCATGTTAGTTCCTTAAAAATGACTATTTTACTCAAAAATATTCATGTTGGCCGAACCCTAAGTGGGTGAGTTTTGTTGAGTTTTGTTCATGGTTTTCATAAATGATCTTAGAAATCAAGCTTTTAGTAGGTATGCTTTATAAATCCAAGATGATTTGTTAAACTAAGAACCCTAGCTCTATGAACTTATTAAGGCCGAATCTATGAATAAAAGAGTTAGGAAGTTTTGAGTTTTAAACTTAGTTATTTTGTCACTAATCTATGATTTAGGTTAATTAAGGATCATTAGTCCATAACTTAATCATGATTAGAAGTTTTAGTCATTCAAAAACCCTAGAGGCCGTGACTATGTATTAGGGTTTAGAATGTTTTAGTTTCTCGATTTGTAATTATGTGGTTGTAATGATTGAAGGTTAGTTGAGTACAACATTTACGAGGTAACTGACAATCCGAAGGAGTCTGTAAGTTTATCAAGGAGTCTTCAAGAGGTAAGGGGGGAACACCAGAGGATTCTATTCAATGGCTATATGCTATCCAGTGGTTGTTTGTAATTATTTGTTTGTTAGTATTTATTTATGTTGTTTATTGTTGTATTATTTGTATCTGTGTGGTTTTAATTGCTTTAATTGTTTATCTGCAATTATACTATGTACTGTGATGCATGATCTGCCTGGGAAATATCTGTGATATAACTGTTGTTTGATGTGTGAGAAGTCTGACAGTGGTCAGTGAAAAAAAAATTAAGAAAGTCGGATAAAAGCTTTAAGAAGCTTCGCAAATTATATTCAATGTTTTAAAGGCAAAATATTGATATATAATATTAAAGGGAATTTATTCTGAGAAAAATAAAGAGTTTTTGGAAAATATTATTATTTTAATAATTTATTTTTGGAAAAATGAATTATGAGTCACAACGAGTGCGAAACTGTGAAAATATTTTGGTAGTGCTAAATTTTATGTAAGAAAACCCAGAATATTACAAAATATTCTTTTATGAAATTAATTGGTGAAAATAAGTTAATCATGATTTTAGAAAATTAATTAAGTAGAAAAAGTTAAGTTTTTGGCTCAAAAGCCTTAAAAATAATATTTGACGGCAAATTTGGAAAAGTGTAGACGGCAAGTATTTTCAAAACGGCAGTACTTATTTCGAGGAAATTAAACCTCAAGTGACTCATTGGTTTGTAAAAACTAAGTTTTATTATTTAAGGATTTTATAATGAATTTCTACCTTGGAAAAGGAATTTCTAAAAATCAAAAGTTGATTTAAAAATGTTGAAAATACAGTTGGACTTAGTAACCGAGACGTCGGGGTACTAATGTTCTGTGTTGTGATGGACTCAGTCATTTGGACTTTGAGGGCCTATATTGTATACATGAGGTATACTGTGATGAAACATTGAAGATGTTTTCTAGTAGCACGAACCTGGGGACCGGTGCACCTAGCGAGAGGTGTCGTGGATTGAGCACTCGGACAATAAGGTCCTGTGTTGTAATGAAAGTTTTAAAAGTATTTTAAAACTATGTGAGTCATAAGCCATTTTGAGCTTCGACAAAAGAAAGATTGAGCACAAAGAAAAGAACAAAACAAAAGTGTTTTGCATGAATTTGGCAGACGTGCCTGCGGTTTGTGACATAATGCATTAATTACCAGCGGCGAAAGGTAATTACGATGTGCATTTATCTCATGTGCCTAGGGAGGACATGGAGACCCCATCTTACTTTCTAATGGTAGGGCCACTGGTTATGGACATTAGCAATGTGTTTGGCCTTGTGTGTGCCTGGCTGTGTATGCCTTTTTAAGATGGGAAGAGGTTGCGCACCTGTTGGCAGTTGGCCAAGTTAGCCAGTGTGGCTATGGAGTCTGATCAACTCATATGATGTTGGGATATCTCATGAGATTAGGACGAAAATTAGATGATGAATAGAGGTGTCATGCATAATTTTATGGATGATGTTTGGGGTGTTGAACCCACTGATAAACTGTTCGTTTATAACTAATTGTACGTGATAAATGTTGATGTGTTATTTGATGACTAGAGTGTGGTTATTGAGTAAGATCCATGTATTGGTTTCTCACTCTTACAACATATTCAGATGAATCCTGACGTCATCACAGGTGCAATCGAGGATTCGTACGATCATTTTTGATCGGGCACAATTTGGTGGTGCCTGGGAGATAAATCTTGGGGCACTTAGCGCCACCTACCATGGCCCTAGTACGGAAGTTATTGGAACAATAGAAGAAGGACCACATCAGAGAACTCATGTAGTGGAAACAATGAGGTATCGCTACCACCGGCTTGGCTGTACCTTCAATACCTGGAAGAGCATGGAATGATGGATCCTTTACCTCAACCACAACCTCTTCAGATGTTAGGACCTGGGGAACCTCCAGCTGAAGTGGAGTTAGTTGATGGTGAGGAAGATCCAGAGGAATACCTGGAGGACGATCCTGAGTTTCAACCTCCTGTGGTTGATGAGGAAGATTCTTCAGATGGCGCAGCGGAAGCGGAGGCATCATCATCAGACTCATCAGTTGTAGGTGGGATTGATCATTATGGTCTTCCCAATGGGTTTCACTAGCTTGACCAGCTTTAGGTATAGTTTCCGGGGGTAGTGAGTCTTGATAGTTTTATTTTGGCTTCGGAGAGCCATTAGTTTTTGAGATGGTTTTGAACTAGTTGTTGTTGATATGTATATATCTTTCTCTCCTTTGCTTAGTTGGGTGGAGAATAGCCTATGCTTATAAAGGCCTTTTTGTTATCTCCTAATATAGGTATTGTGTATATAAATGATGAATTATATATATATATATATATATATATATATATATATATATATATATAGATGTACATATATGTTGTTTATGTTTATAATGGTTTTATGTTGTATGTTTAAAAAAAAAAAAGTTTCAGCACTATTTTCATATAAGGTTAGTCACTCTAAATTATATTTTCCGAAAGTAACCAGCGTTATATAATTATATATTTTGTATTTGGGTATTAATGTGATGACCCTAGATTAGGGTGTCGCATTTGTGGTATCAGAGCTGGTCGAGTCTTTCGGGAATGTCGGGAAATAGGTCTGTTATGTCTATGATGTGTGATCTCTGACTTTGATTTGTTTTAATTACTTATTAGAAGTAATGTGTGATAACGAGTGAGTTTGCGTTTCAGTTTCTGGTTTGGTCTAACTGATTGTGATTTGTAGGTCAGTTATGGAACCAGTGGTAGAACCAGAAGCTGGGCGTGGACGTGGACGTGGTCGTGGACGAGGCCGTAGAGGGGGTCGTGTAGGAGGTCGTGGTAATATTAATGAGGAGTATGGAGGAGGAGGAGTAGACTATGCGGCTCAAGCAATGGAGAATATGGCAGCGACAATTGCAAATCAAACTGCAGCGATGAATGTCCAGAACTTGCAAGCTGCAGAGGGCAAGGCTTTGATTGCGTTTCGAAGTCAAAATCCTCCACAGTTTGGTCTGGATGCTAATCCTGAGAAGGCTGATCTGTGGATCCAGGAGTTGGAAAAGATCTTCGAGTTAGTTGCTACGCCGGTAGATGTTCGGGTTACTTATGCTGCTTTTCTACTGGTGGGAGATGCGGAGTATTGGTGGAAAGGTGCTAGGCTACTGTTGGAGGCTGAACATCAAGATATTACTTGGGAGGTTTTTCGAACTGCGTTTATGGACAAATATTTTCCGGAGAGTATAAGGATTGAGAGAGAACGACAATTTGTAGGGTTATATCATAAAGATTTATCGGTGGAAGAGTATGTGGCGAAGTTTGAATCGCTGGCCAAATACTTCTGTTTCTTTCAAGCTCAACCGAATGAAAGCTGGAAGTGTGAAAGATTCGAAGCTGGATTGCGATTTGAGATTAAGGAGTCTGTTTTACCTCTGCAACTTCGAAATTTTCAAGCTTTAGTGGAAATGAGTCGTAAGATCGAGCAAATGAGGAAAGGAAAAGATAATAGAGGGAGTGTTGGTGGACCTTCTAAATTCAAGAATCATAATCAGAGTTGGAAAGGAAAACAAAATCAGAGGAAGCCTTATTTTCGTCCGCAAGGGAATAGTCAGAATAGACAACAAAACCGTTCGAATTTTGTTGCATCAGGAAGTGGAGGTCAAAGAAATCAGAATCAAGGTCAAATTAGGAGATGTTATAATTGCGGAGATCCCAGTCACATGTCAAATGTTTGTCCTAGAAATGAAGTAAAATGTTTTAATTGTAATCAAATGGGACATATGGCGAAGTATTGCAAGGTACCAAAGCGGGAGTCGACTGTTAGTCACGTTGGAACAAATAAACCGACAGCCAAAGGGAGAGTTTGTACGATGAGTGGAGCTGAGGCTTCGAATTCTAACGATCTCATACAAGGTAAGTGTGACATAAACGGTAATCTTTTAACTGTACTATTTGATTCAGGTGCAACGCATTCTTTTATTTCGATGGATTGTGTGAAACTGTTGAAATTGCTTGTTTCTTCCTTGTTGTGTGATCTTATTGTTTCAACTCCTACTGCTAAGCCAGTTGTGGTTACTTCTGTTTGCTTAAATTGTCCTATCATTATTCAGGATAAACGTTTTCTTGTTAACCTGATCTGTTTGCCTTTAATACAGTTAGATGTAATTTTAGGCATGGATTGGTTGTCTTCTAATCATATTTTGATTGACTGTGCTCGTAAAACCCTAGTTTTTCCTACGGAGGAGGTTTCTGGATTGTTAACTGCTAATCAAGTAAAAGCTTCTTTAAAGGAGGGAGCGCAAGGATACATGCTATTATTTTCCTTAGACATTAAGAGTGAGTTAGACTTGCAGTGTATACCAAAGGGTCAATGAGTTTCGGAAGTTTTTCCCAAGATGTCCCCGGATTACCACCGCTCGGGAGATTGAGTTTGCAATTGATCTGGTTCCGGGCACCGGACCAATATCCATAGCACCATATCGAATGTCGCTATCAGAACTTGAGGAATTAAAAGGACAATTAGTGGAACTGATGCGGAAGGAATTCATTAGACCTAGTGTATCACCTTGGGGAGCTCCAGCTTTATTAAGTGAAGAAAAAAGATGGAACTTCTCGGTTATGTGTAGATTTTCGTCAATTGAATAAGGTGACGATTAAGAACAAGTATCCACTTCCAAGGATAGATGACTTAATGGATCGATTACGTGGAGCAATGCTTTTTCTCAAAGATAGATTTACGTTCGGGTTATCATCAAATTCGTGTGAAGGCGGAAGACGTTCCTAAAACTGCGTTTAGAACACGTTACGGACATTACGAGTATCTTGTGATGCCATTCGGAGTTACGAATGCTCCAGCGATATTCATGGATTACATGAATAGGATTTTTCGTCCTTACTTAGATCAGTTTGTCGTTGTTTTTATCGACGATATTCTAATCTATTCTCCCAGTAAAGAAAAACATGATGAATATCTCAGTGTGGTTCTCCAAATTTTAAAGGAGAAACAACTTTATGCAAAACCTGAGAAGTGTGAATTTTGGTTAGACCAAGTTCAATTCTTGGGACACATAATTTCGAGTGAGGGAATTGCTGTTGATCCGTCGAAAGTTGAGACTGTTTTGCAATGGGAAAGACATAAGACGGTGACAGAAATTCGTAGTTTTGTGGGTTTAGCGGGATACTATAGAAGATTCATTGAGGGATTTTCTAAAATAGTAGGACCCCTTACCCAATTGACTCGAAAGGAGCAACCGTTCGTATGCACTGAAGCATGTGAAGAAAGTTTTCAAGAGTTAAAGCGAAGCTTGACTACTTCACCGGTATTGATACTACCTGATCCTCATGAACTTTTTGAGGTTTATTGTGATGCTTCACATCAAGGATTAGGATGTGTATTGATACAAAACCGGAAAGTCGTGGCATATGCTTCAAGACAATTGAAGATTCATGAAAGGAATTATCCTACACATGATTTGGAGCTAGCAGCAGTGGTATTTGCTTTCAAAATCTGGAGACATTATTTGTATGGAGCAACTTTTAATGTTTTCAGTGATCATAAAAGTTTGAAATACCTGTTTGATCAGAAGGAGTTAAATATGAGGCAAAGGCGTTGGTTGGAATTTTTAAAGGATTATGATTTTCAATTGCAGTATCACTCTGGAAAAGCGAATGTTGTGGCAGATGCTTTGAGTAGGAAATCAATGCATATATCGGCAATGATGGTTAAAGAACAACAATTGCTGGAACAATTCCGAGATATGCGACTGACAATTGAGACGTTTCCGGGAAAATTGTGTTTGGGTATGATTACTGTTTCAAATGAACTGATGAAACAAATTAAAGAGAAACAAGAAAGTGATCAGTACCTACAAGGAGAAAGAGAATTAGTGCGGCAAGGAGCTGTGTCGGAATTTAAAGAAGGGAAGGATGGAATCTTAAGGTTTGGTGAAAGGATTTGTGTACCAAATGATGTTGAGATAAGGAAGTTGATTCTTGAAGAGGCTCATAGGAGTAAGTTGAGTTTGCATCCCGGAGCTACTAAGATGTATCAGGATTTAAAGAAATTGTATTGGTGGCATGGCATGAAGAAAGATGTAATGGAATTTGTAGCTGCGTGTTTAACTTGTCAAAAGGTTAAAGTAGAACATCAAAGACCAGCGGGAATGCTACAATCTTTAGATATTCCAGAATGGAAATGGGATGATATTGCAATGGATTTTTTGTCAAGTTTGCCAAAGACTTGTAAAGGGTGTGATTCTATATGGGTAATAGTCGATCGATTGACAAAGGTAGCTTACCTTTTACCAGTTAATGTAAAGTATTCATTGGAAAGATTAACTCAGTTGTATATCGATGAAATTGTTAGATTACATGGAGTGCCTTTGAGTATTGTTTCAGATTGTGATCCAAGATTTACATCAAGATTTTGGCAAAGTTTGCAAGAGTCGTTGGGAACGAAACTTAGATTGAGTTCTGCATATCATCCTCAAACGGATGGACAATCAGAGAGGACTATTCAGTATCTTGAAGATTTGTTGAGAGCTTGTGTATTGGAAAATGCTGGAAGTTGGGATGAATATCTACCATTGATAGAATTTACTTACAATAACAGTTTTCACTCTAGCATAGGAATGGCACCCTATGAAGCGCTGTATGGTCGATGGTGCAGAACGCCTTTATGTTGGTATCAAGATGGTGCAAGTTTTATGGTTGGACCAGATATAGTGCAACAAACGACGGAAGAGGTGAAAATGATCCAAGAGAAAATGCGGACAACTCAAAGTCGATTTAAAAAGTTATGCTGACAAGAGACGACGACCTCTTGAATTTGAGGAAGGTGAGCATGTGTTTTTGAGAGTCACGCCAACGACTGGGGTTGGTAGGGTAATTAAATCCAGGAATCTCACTCCTAAATTCATTGGACCATATCAAATTCTTCATCGGATAGGTCCTGTAGCTTATAAAATTTCTTTACCACCATTTTTATCCAATCTTCATGATGTCTTTCATGTTTCACAATCGAGGAAGTATATTCCTGATCCATCTCACGTAATTGAACCTGATCTAGTACAACTAAAAGAAAACATGTCTTATGAGACTTTACCCGTGAGAATTGCGGATAAGATGGTTAAGCAGCTCAGAGGTAAACAAATCTCGTTGGTCAAAGTTATTTGGGATGACGTGATAGGAGAAGCAACATGGGAATTAGAAGACAAAATGAAGTTACAGTATCCTGAATTATTTGCAGGTACGTAATTTCGAGGACGAAATTTTTTTTAGTGGGGTAGTAATGTAACACCCTGTATTTCACTGTTTTAAATAACAGTAATACATATAAATGTGTTTATAAATTTATTAGAATTTTATAAAATCGTTTTAAATAAACATAGGTTAGTATTCAATCCTACTTGACCGTAGGAAGCTATGATTAAAATTTAGGTTGGAAAGTCAGGCGGAACCCGGCCCGTGAATTCCATTGACAGTATAATAATACTGCTCAAAAGACCTAATTTTAATTCGTGAACGAAAGACTTAAGTTTGGTATTTTATTTTCTACAACTTTTTATTTTTAGATTTATTTTGGGAAGAAATAGAAATAATTTACGTATTACGGGCGGAAAGCGTAATCGGGTAGACGACGGAAGGGAAATTAGAGTTTCTAAGAGCCGATAGAGGGTTTTTCTTAGGATTTTGAGATGATTCAAGGGGATGAATCATATTTTTAAGTCTAGAAGATTTTTCAGGGTTAAATAGAAAATTTAAAAATTTTACGGTTAAGTCCCTGAACTTTCTGTAAATTACCCTTTTGTCCCTAAATTAGTTTTTTAAGTTTTTCTAAGTGGATTGGGTTAGAATCCTTGTTTCTAATCTTAAAGGGTCGTGGCTTAGAAGCCCAACATTTTTAGTTCATAGTTTAAGTTCAAAAAGCCCATTTAAGTTTCTTATCATTAAGCTTAAATGCTTAAATCTTCAAGTGGGCCCCACAACAAGCAAGAAAATGAAATCAAGCCCAAATGTGCCAAGCCCAATGCGCAAGCCCATGTGAAATGTGGCTGTCTCATTGTTGTTGGACTCATCATGTTGAATCTAGAATTTTCCATAAGTTTCTACAAGTTTCTAATTTATCCTAGATTTTCCACAATGTTCTTGATTCTTCCTAAATACATTGAATTATCCTAACTTGTCTTTGACTCATCAAATCAGCCAACAAAGTCAAGATAAGCTAGCATTTAATGTGGCAAAATCATCATCATGACATTCTATTGATAATTTGCAAACTAGTCCTTCAACTATTGGAATCTTTGCAATTTGGTCCTTAGAACTTAATTGCATTTTGATCCTTGAACATGACAACTCATCATCATCTAGAATTTTCTTGAGATTTCGCCACTCTCACTATAAATACCCTACTCTCACTTTTCATTTAGTTTCTTTTGCCATTTGTTTCTAAAAACTCTAAAGTACAAGTTCCTTAGTTCTAAGTTGTAAAGCAAGTTCTTGGATTTACTTGGTCATTGATTTTCAAGAGGTAAATCCTAATCTTCATTCTTAATCATGCCTATGTTCTTTAGCAAGTTTCTTGATTCAAGGCTTATATCATGATTGTTCATCACTTTAAAGTTTCTAATCCTAGAACTTTGAAAAATCATAATAAATTCTAGGAAAATCTAATGATAATGAAACTACTTTCTATCTTCTAGATATCATGTCTACTATCTAAATCCAAGAGCATGAAGTAATCAAAAATATTTTTCTTGAAAACCTAGCTTTGGCCGAATATAGCACCTTAGGGTTGGTAGAGTTTTGTTCACGTGTTTTCATGTATGATCATGTATTCTATATGGCATGTATGACTACACACTCTAATCCATGTTAGTTCCTTAAAAATGACTATTTTACTCAAAAATATTCATGTTGGCCGAACCCTAAGTGGGTGAGTTTTGTTGAGTTTTGTTCATGGTTTTCATAAATGATCTTAGAAATCAAGCTTTTAGTAGGTATGCTTTATAAATCCAAGATGATTTGTTAAACTAAGAACCCTAGCTCTATGAAGTTATTAAGGCCGAATCTATGAATAAAAGAGTTAGGAAGTTTTGAGTTTTAAACTTAGTTATTTTGTCACTAATCTATGATTTAGGTTAATTAAGGATCATTAGTCCATAACTTAATCATGATTAGAAGTTTTAGTCATTCAAAAACCCTAGAGGCCGTGACTATGTATTAGGGTTTAGAATGTTTTAGTTTCTTGATTTGTAATTATGTGGTTGTAATGATTGAAGGTTAGTTGAGTACAACATTTACGAGGTAACTGACAATCCGAAGGAGTCTGTAAGTTTATCAAGGAGTCATCAAGAGGTAAGGGGGGAACACCAGAGGATTCTATTCAATGGCTATATGCTATCCAGTGGTTGTTTGTAATTATTTGTTTGTTAGTATTTATTTATGTTGTTTATTGTTGTGTTGATATGAAATACTATATATTTAATTAAAAAATCGTGGGACGGCGCTCTGCTAGGGTTTGTTGTTGCATGAAACTCTAGGGTTTGCATGATCATGGATTCCGGTTGTCCTTGCCCATGGTCCTTCCTTCAGCCTCTTGCCCCATCGCCCTTGCCTTCTTCTTCTTCGCCTCTTTCCCTTCCTGTACAGAAGAAATCTTTTGCCCAGGCGCTCTCCAATTCTTTTGACATTCCCATCAGTCAGTTACCTAAGCCACGACTGATTGGTGATGTGTTCTCGATAAAGATCTCAGAGGAGGAATACAAGCTTGGATTGGAAAGCAGTAAAAATAGTCTGCATGGACGTTTGATCCTTCAGAAGGGTAATCAACCTATCAAACTTCAAGACTTGAAAGAGAAGTTATCGAAATTATGGAACCCGATTGGTCATTGGCGTATGATTCCTTTAGGCAAAGGATATTATGAATTTAACTTTGCATCCTTGGAAGATCTGCGTAGCGTTTGGGCTGTCGGGTCCTGGAATCTGCAGCCTGGCATGCTAAGGTTATATCAATGGAGTCCAGATTTTAATCCGAATCTTCAAAAACAGACCCATGTTCAGGTCTGGGTGAGAATTTATGATCTGCCTATGGAGTATTGGAGGCCGAAAATTCTGTTTGAGATTGCAAATGGAATAGGCACTCCAATTGCTTTAGATGAATCTACAAAAAACAAAGTCTTTGGCCATTTTGCCAGAATCTTGGTTGATATTGATCTCTCTGGACCTATCCCAAATGGTATCAGGGTTGAAAGGGAGGCTCATGCATTATATGTTACGTTCGACTATGAAAGACTCCCCTCTTTTTGTTCTTGCTGCCTCTCGATAGGGCATGCTGCTGGGGAATGTAGGAGAAATCTTAACAATCCTGCACCCCGAAAGGATCAGCCTCCTATCCAGAAACCTAAATCTGCTTATATTCCTAAACAGCCAATTGCCAGGAAACCAGATGTAGATAGGGTTATCCCTGATCTTGTGATCGGTCAGGATGTTTCAGGTCAGGTTCCATTGGACTGTGGTAATCAGGTTCCTATCATTGTTTCGGCTGATACCAATGTTGGTGTTCCCGAAATGAACAATGCAGTATTGCAGCAGATTGCCAATAATGCAGAACATATACAAGGAATTCCGGAGGATGGCAATACTTCTGTTTATGATGAATCCATTCATCCAGAATCTCCCCAGTCAGTCAGAGTTTTACCTGATCCTGGATTTCATACTCCAATGGTTGGTGCAGAAAACACTGGAAATGGAGTGCAGTCTATTAGTCATGTTTCTGATTCTATGGGGGGCTTAGACCTTAATGTCAATTCTATTCCCCAGAGTATTAATGCAGTGATACCTTCACTTGTGCATGATCTCCCCCAGCAGGCTCAGCAGGATATTAGGATCGTGTCTAAATTCTGGTGCAATGGTGCTGAGGAGGAAGACAATGCTGTGGATGAGGAATGCCTTGAAGATCAGTCTAAACAAGGAAACTTTGAAGTGTTCATTTCGAAATCTCAGAAGAAAAAACTGAGGAAAAGACAGACTGCCCTAGCAAAGGCTGGTAAACCAAAGGCCCGGAATAGGGCTGGTCCAAGTAATTTTCCATGATGAAGCTCCTTTTCTGGAATGTTAGAGGAATTGGCAACCTTGATACTAGGTTAGTTTTGAAGAAGTTTTTGGTTTCAGATAAGCCTGAGCTTATCTTCATTGCTGAGCCGTGGATCAACATTGATCAATTCCCTGATAGGTTTTGGAAGAAACTGAATCTTAAAGTTTTTGCAGTTAATGATAGGAATTCTCTCTTGCCGAATCTTTGGTGTATTTGTCATGAAACTTTGCATCCTTCTGTTATTGCTTGCTCTAACCAGCAGGTTTCCTTCTCTTTGAAGTTAGATTCTCGGGAAGTATTTATTTCTCGCCATATATGCTAGCACTAGTTATCTCAAAAGGAGAGAGTTGTGGGCTGAACTCGTAGCTCTACAAAGAAGCTAATGATGGACCATGGTGCTTCATTGGAGATTACAATGTGGTCCTCGGTGCTCATGAACAGAGGGGTGGTTGCTTGCCTTTGAAGATTGCTTCTGAGGAGTTCAAGCTTTGGTCTGATAGTTGCCAATTGTCTCATATTATGACCCGTGGTGCTCAATTCACTTGGTCTAATGGAAGAAGAGGTAATGCTTTAACAGAAAAAAGGCTTGATAGAGTGGTTTGTAATGACAAATGGTTCAGTTATTGGTCTAGTGTTACTTGCTGCACACTCCTTCGAAGTAAGTCAGATCATCATCCCTTGCTTTTATCTTTGAGGAGAGAGGACAGGAATTTCAGTTCTTCTTTTAAATTCATGAAAATGTGGGCATCTCATCCTGACTGCAGTAAGATAATCGAAGAGGTTTGGAACTTTGGGATAATAGGTTGCCCTATGTATATACTGTCTCAAAAGCTAAAAATGCTGAAAGGAAGGTTAAAAAGCTGGAATAGAGACTCTTTTGGGAATGTGAACACCAATGTTGCTTCTGCCATGGCCAAAGTAGATAGCATTCAGCAGCTAATTAACTCCTCAGGAATGTCAGATTTGTTATTTGAGCAGAACAAAGAGGCCCAAACTGAACCGCAACAAGCTTTGCACTTTCAAGAAGAATTCTGAAGGAGAAATCCAGATTAGATTGGCATGTTCAAGGAGATAGGAATACTGAGTTCTTCCATAGGATCACCAAGATTAGGAATGTCTCAAAACAAATCTCCATGCTTAGAAATGAGGATCAAGTTCTGCTTGATGCAAAGGATATAGAGGATCATGTTTTGAATTATTACACCAAGCTTTTTAGTACTGAAAATCAGTGCATTGACAATGGCTTAGTTGACAGAATTGTTAGCCCGATGGTTTCTAGAGAGGATAATCTTATGCTAACTAATCTGCCTTCCCTTGATGAAGTAAAAAATGCTGTATTTTCTTTAAATGCAAATGGGGCTCCAGGGCCAGATGGTTTTGGTGGCTTCTTCTTTCAAAATTACTGGGAGATTGTTCAGCATGATGTTTGTAAAGCAGTGATTCAGTTTTTTGAGCAGGGCTGGTTGCTGCCAAATCTGAATTCTAATCTTTTGGTTCTAATCCCTAAGTCTCAAGGTGCAGATAGAGTGGAGGATTTTAGGCCTATTGCCTTGGCTAATTTCCAGTTCAAAATCATCACTAAAGTCCTTGCAGACAGGCTGGCTAAGGTTGCACCAAAGATTGTCTCTGATAATCAAAAGGGCTTTATTCAAGGTAGATATATTACTGATTGTCTCTGCACTGCATCAGAGTGTGTAAATATGAATGACAAAAGGGCTTTTGGTGGTAATTTGGCCTTGAAGATTGATGTCAAGAAGGCTTTTGACACAATGGACTGGGCTTTCCTTTTGAAGGTACTTCATTCTTTTGGTTTTGATATCAAGTTCTGCCATTGGATAGAAACTATTCTGAAGTCAGCTAAACTTTCTATTGGTATCAATGGTAAGTCTGTTGGTTTTTTCACTTGCAAGAGAGGAGTTAGGCAGGGTGATCCATTGTCACCTCTGCTTTTTTGCATTGCTGAAGATGTATTGAGCAGGGCTATCTGCAAGTTGGTTCAAGAGGGTAAGCTCAAAACAATGGCTGGCCCAAGAGGTCTTAGTCCTCCCTCTCATATCCTTTATGCGGATGATATTCTTATCTTTTGCAGAGCTTCCATCCAGAATTTGTCCTTGTTAATGTCCACTTTTAAGGAGTATGGTGAGGCTTCTGGTCAATTGATTAACACTCAGAAATCCAAGTATTATGCAGGTAATATTTATGCAAATGCAGTTGTCTTCCATTGCCAATGTTTTAGGATTTTCTGCTGGCAGGTTCCCTTTCACTTATCTCGGGCTGCCTGTGTTCAAAGGGAAGCCAAGGAAATCCCATTTACAGTCAATTGCAGATAAGATCAGATCCAAGCTGGCCTCATGGAAGGGAAGTCTGTTGTCAATTATGGGCAGACTGCAATTAGTTAAGTCTGTAATTACTGGTATGATGTTGTACAGTTTTCAGGTTTACTCATGGCCCTCTTGCTTGCTGAAATCGATTGATTGCTGGCTAAGAAACTTCATATGGTCTGGCAATACAGAAGTCAAAAAAACTGTGACTGTGGCTTGGAAAAAAGTCTGCAAACCTGAAGCTGAGGGAGGTCTTGGTCTTAGATCTTTTAGATCTGTCAACAGTGCTTCTATGCTCAAGTTGTGTTGGGAATTCATCTCTTATTCTGAGCAGTGGGCTTGCATTCTGAGAGCAAGAGTTCTGAGGAGAAACACAGTGATCCAGTATTCTATCTCTTCCTCAATATGGACTGGAATCAAGCATCATCTGAATGTAGTTATGGAAAACACAGCCTGGATGCTAGGTGATGGTGCTGATATCAACTTTTGGAATGACTTATGGTTGTCTAAACCCTTAAACTCACTGCTTGCTTTCCCAGCTCAATTACAGTCTTCTTTAAAAGCAAAGGTGAGGGACTTCTGGTTCAATAATTCTTGGAATATTCCAGACATCATTTTACAGCATTGCCCTGCTATTGCTGCTGAACTCATGCATATCAGCATTCCATCTTTTCCCTGTAAAGATACCCGTGTGTGGTGTAGGAATGAATCGGGGTCCCTAACACTGAAGGATGCATATCAGTTCCTCCATAATAATGGTCAAACAGTTCCTTGGGCTAAGTCTCTTTGGATCAGCTGTGTCCCTCCTTCCATTTCCTTCTTGGTTTGGAGAATCATTCACAACCGTATGCCTACTGATGATAATCTTTGGGCCAATGTCTGCATGGTTGTCTCAAGATGTGATTTATGTGGTTGTAGTTATGAAACAACTACTCACCTGTTCTTACATTGTTCCTTCGCAAATAATTTGTGGTCCTGGCTGAGCAGCATGCTTAACTTGACTATTGATACAACTTCAATGCTCACTGTTTTTTCAATTTGTGAGCATCAATGGAGCTCTCAAGTTAAGGACCTTTTGATTGCTGCATTATCATGTACCATCTGGGCAATCTAGCATTGCAGAAACAAATCAAGATTTGATGACAGATCCATCCCTTTGCAGGTTGCCAAAAACTTGATCCTTGCAAAGGTTAGCCTGGCAGGTAGCTTGAGCAATGGTACAACATCTGCATCATCTCAGGATCTCAGGATTTTGCAAGAGTTTAAAGTCAGATGTCATCTTAATCGTGCCCCTCAAATCACCAAAGTAAAATGGCATCCTCCTCCTTGTTACTGGGTTAAGTGCAACACTGATGGAGCTGCTAGTGGTGCCCCGGGTCCTTCTGCTTGTGGTGGCATCTTTCGTGATCATAGTGCTGCTACCCTTGGTTGTTTTGCAGCCAATCTTGGTGTCAATTCTGCTTTTTATGCGGAATTAATGGGTGCAATCTTGGCTATTGAAATTGCCCACAAAAGAGGATGGTCGTTATGGCTGGAATGTGATTCCCAAATGGTATTAGCTGCGATCTCCTCTCCATCTATGGTTCCTTGGAAAATAAGAAATAGATGGAAAAATTGCCTGTCCATTATAAGAGATATGTGTTTTGGTTCCTCCCACATCTTTCGTGAAGGCAACACTTGTGCAGATAGAATTGCCAATCATGGCTTGCTGATTAATGGCTTTGTTTGGTGGGATTTGATTCCTAGTTTCATTAGGGATGATTTCCATAAAAACAGAATAGGTCTCCCTAATTTTCGTTTTAGGAGATTTCATGGGTTTGGTGTTGCCCCCCCCATGCTTTTGTACTGTTTGTTTTTGTTCTTTTTTTTTAATAAATTGAGGGTGCTGCAAATGATAGATAGTGGCTAAGGTGCCAACCTAGTTGGGATGTTAGTCTCTATTGTGATGCTTTTGCATGCCTCTTTACTTAAAAAAAAAAAAATTGTTGTGTTATTTGTATCTGTGTGGTTTTAATTGCTTTAATTGTTTATCTGCAATTATACTATGTACTGTGAAGCATGATCTGCTTGGGAAATATCTGTGATATAACTGTTGTTTGATGTGTGAGAAGCCTGACAGTGGTCAGTGAAAAAAAAATTAAGAAAGTCGGATAAAAGCTTTAAGAAGCTTCGCAAATTATATTCAATGTTTTAACGGCAAAATATTGATATATAATATTAAAGGGAATTTATTTTGAGAAAAATAAAGAGTTTTTGGAAAATATTATTATTTTAATAATTTATTTTTGGAAAAATGAATTATGAGTCACAACGAGTGCGAAACTGTGAAAATATTTTGGTAGTGCTAAATTTTATGTAAGAAAACCCAGAATATTACAAAATATTCTTTTATGAAATTAATTGGTGAAAATAAGTTAATCATGATTTTAGAAAATTAATTAAGTAGAAAAAGTTAAGTTTTTGGCTCAAAAGCCTTAAAAATAATATTTGACGGCAAATTTGGAAAAGTGTAGACGGCAAGTATTTTAAAAACGGCAGTACTTATTTCGAGGAAATTAAACCTCAAGTGACTCATTGGTTTGTAAAAAACTAAGTTTTATTATTTAAGGATTTTATAATGAATTTCTACCTTGGAAAAGGAATTTCTAAAAATCAAAAGTTGATTTAAAAATGTTGAAAATACAGTTGGACTTAGTAACCGAGACGTCGGGGTACTAATGTTCTGTGTTGTGATGGACTCAGTCATTTGGACTTTGAGGGCCTATATTGTATACATGAGGTATACTGTGATGAAACATTGAAGATGTTTTCTAGTAGCACGAACCTGGGACCGGTGCACCGGTCGAGAGGTGTCGTGATTGAGCACTCGGACAATAAGGTCATGTGTTGTAATGAAAGTTTTAAAAGTATTTTAAAACTATGTGAGTCATAAGCCATTTTGAGCTCCGGCAAAAGAAAGATTGAGCACAAAGAAAAGAACAAAACAAAAGTGTTTTGCATGAATTTGGCAGACGTGCCTGCGGTTTGTGACATAATGCATTAATTACCAGCGGCGAAAGGTAATTACGATGTGCATTTATCTCATGTGCCTAGGGAGGACATGGAGACCCCATCTTACTTGCTAATGGTAGGGCCACTGGTTGTGGACATTAGCAATGTGTTTGGCCTTGTGTGTGCCTGGCTGTGTATGCCTTTTTAAGATGGGAAGAGGTTGCGCACCTGTTGGCAGTTGGCCAAGTTAGCCAGTGTGGCTATGGAGTCTGATCAACTCATATGATGTTGGGATATCTCATGAGATTAGGACGAAAATTAGATGATGAATAGAAGTGTCATGCATAATTTTATGGATGATGTTTGGGGTGTTGAACCCACTGATAAAATATTCGTTTATAACTAATTGTACGTGATAAATGTTGATGTGTTATTTGATGGCTAGAGTGTGATTATTGAGTAAGATCCTTGTATTGGTTTCTCACTCTTACAACATATTCAGATGAATCCGGATGTACCGTTGGTGCAGTCGAGGATTCGTACGATCATTTTTGATCGGGCACAATTTGGTGGTGCCTGGGAGATAAATCTTGGGGCACTTAGCGCCACCTACCATGGCCCTAGTACGGAAGTTATTGGAACAATAGAAGAAGGACCACATCAGAGAACTCATGTAGTGGAAACAGTCGAGGTATCGCTACCATCAGTTTGGCTGTACCTGCAATACCTGGAAGAGCATGGAATGATGGATCCTTTACCTCAACCACAACCTCTTCAGATGTTAGGACCTGGGGAACCTCCAGCTGAAGTGGAGTTAGTTGATGGTGAGGAAGATCCAGAGGAATACCTGGAGGACGATCCTGAGTTTCAACCTCCTGCGGTTGATGAGGAAGATTCTTCAGATGGCGTAGCGGAAGCGGAGGCATCATCATCAGACTCATCAGTTGTAGGTGGGATTGATCATTATGGTCTTCCCAATGGGTTTCACTAGCTTGACCAGCTTTAGGTATAGTTTCCGGGGGTAGTGAGTCTTGATAATTTTATTTTGGCTTCGGAGAGCCATTAGTTTTTGAGATGGTTTTGAACTAGTTGTTGTTGATATGTATATATCTTTATCTCCTTTGCTTAGTTGGGTGGACAATAGCCTATGCTTATAAAGGCCTTTTTGTTATATCCTAATATAGGTGTTGTGTATATAAACGATGAAATATATATATATATATATATATATATATATATATATATATATATATATATATATATATATATATATATATATATGTGTATATATGTATGTACATATATGTTGTTTATGTTTATAATGGTTTTATGTTGTATGTTTAAAAAAAAAAAGTTTCAGCACTATTTTCATATAAGGTTAGTCACTCTAAATTATATTTTCCGAAAGTAACCAGCGTTATATAATTATATTTTTGTATTTGGGTATTAATGTGATGACCCTAGATTAGGGTGTCGCATTTGTGGTATCAGAGCTAGTCGAGTCTTTCGGGAATGTCGGGAAATAGGTCTGTTATGTCTATGATGTGTGATCTCTGACTTAGATTTTTTTTAATTACTTATTAGAAGTAATGTGTGATAACGAGTGAGTTTGCGTTTCAGTTTCTGGTTTGGTCTAACTGATTGTGATTTGTAGGTCAGTTATGGAACCAATGGTAGAACCAGAAGCTGGGCGTGGACGTGGACGTGGTCGTGGGCGAGGCCGTAGAGGGGGTCGTGTAGGAGGTCGTGGTAATATTAATGAGGAGTATGAAGGAGGAGTAGACTATGCGGCTCAAGCAATGGAGAATATGGCAGCGGCAATTGCAAATCAAACTGCAGCGATGAATGTCCAGAACTTGCAAGCTACAGAGGACAAGGCTTTGATTGCGTTTTGAAGTCAAAATCCTTCACAGTTTGGTCTGGATGCTAATCCTGAGAAGGCTGATCTGTGGATCCAGGAGTTGGAAAAGATCTTCGAGTTAGTTGCTACGCCGGTAGATGTTCGGGTTACTTATACTGCTTTTCTACTGGTGGGAGATGCGGAGTATTGGTGGAAAGGTGCTAGGCTACTGTTGGAGGCTGAACATCAAGATATTACTTGGGTGGTTTTTCGAACTGCGTTTATGGACAAATATTTTCCGGAGAGTATAAGGATTGAGAGAGAACAACAATTTCTAGGGTTATATCATAAAGATTTATCGGTGGAGGAGTATGCGGCGAAGTTTGAATCGCTGGCCAAATACTTCCGTTTCTTTCAAGCTCAACCGAATGAAAGCTGGAAGTGTGAAAGATTCGAAGCTGGATTGCGATTTGAGATTAAGGAGTCCGTTTTACCTCTGCAACTTCGAAATTTTCAAGCTTTAGTGGAAATGAGTCGTAAGATCGAGCAAATGAGGAAAGGAAAAGATAATAGAGGGAGTGTTGGTGGACCTTCTAAATTCAAGAATCAGAATCAGAGTTGGAAAGGAAAACAGAATCAGAGGAAGCCTTATTTTCGTCCGCAAGGGAATAGTCAGAATAGACAACAAAACCGTTCGAATTTTGTTGCATCAGGAAGTGGAGGTCAAAGAAATCAGAATCAAGGTCAAATTAGGAGATGTTATAATTGCGGAGATCCCAGTCACATGTCAAATGTTTGTCCTAGAAATGAAGTAAAATGTTTTAATTGTAATCAAATGGGACATATGGCGAAGTATTGCAAGGTACCAATGCGGAGTCGATCGTTAGTCACGTTGGAACAAATAAACCGACAGCCAAAGGGAGAGTTTGTACGATGAGTGGAGCTGAGGCTTCGAATTCTAACGATCTCATACAAGGTAAGTGTGACATAAACGGTAATCTTTTAACTGTACTATTTGATTCAGGTGCAACGCATTCTTTTATTTCGATGGATTGTGTGAAACTGTTGAAATTGCTTGTTTCTTCCTTGTTGTGTGATCTTATTGTTTCAACTCCTACTGCTAAGCCAGTTGTGGTTACTTCTGTTTGCTTAAATTGTCCTATCATTATTCAGGATAAACGTTTTCTTGTTAACCTGATCTGTTTGCCTTTAATACAGTTAGATGTAATTTTAGGCATGGATTGGTTGTCTTCTAATCATATTTTGATTGATCGTGCTCGTAAACCCTAGTTTTTCCTACGGAGGAGGTTTCTGGATTGTTAACTGCTAATCAAGTAAAAGCTTCTTTAAAGGAGGGAGCGCAAGGATACATGCTATTATTTTCCTTAGACATTAAGAGTGAGTTAGACTTGCAGTGTATACCAGTGGTCAATGAGTTTCTGGAAGTTTTTCCTGAAGATGTCCCTGGATTACCACCTGTTCGGGAGATTGAGTTTGCAATTGATCTGGTTCCGGGCACTGGACCAATATCCATAGCACCATATCGAATGTCGCTATCATAACTTGAGGAATTAAAAGGACAATTAGTGGAACTGATGCGGAAGGAATTCATTAGACCTAGTGTATCACCTTGGGGAGCTCCAGTTTTATTAGTGAAGAAAAAAGATGGAACTTCTCGGTTATGTGTAGATTTTCGTCAATTGAATAAGGTGACGATTAAGAACAAGTATCCACTTCCAAGGATAGATGACTTAATGGATCAGTTACGTGGAGCAGCTGTTTTCTCAAAGATAGATTTACGTTCGGGTTATCATCAAATTCGTGTGAAGGCGGAAGACGTTCCTAAAACTGCGTTTAGAACACGTTACGGACATTACGAGTATCTTGTGATGCCATTCGGAGTTACGAATGCTCCAGCGATATTCATGGATTACATGAATAGGATTTTTCGTCCTTACTTAGATCAGTTTGTCGTTGTTTTTATCGACGATATTCTAATCTATTCTCCCAGTAAAGAAAAACATGCTGAACATCTCAGTGTGGTTCTCCAAATTTTAAAGGAGAAACAACTTTATGCAAAACCTGAGAAGTGTGAATTTTGGTTAGACCAAGTTCAATTCTTGGGACACATAATTTCGAGTGAGGGAATTGCTGTTGATCCGTCGAAAGTTGAGACTGTTTTGCAATGGGAAAGACCTAAGACGGTGACAGAAATTCGTAGTTTTGTGGGTTTAGCGGGATACTATAGAAGATTCATTGAGGGATTTTCTTAAATTGTAGGACCCCTTACCCAATTGACTTGAAAGGAGCAACCGTTTGTATGGACTGAAGCATGTGAAGAAAGTTTTCAAGAGTTAAAGCGAAGGTTGACTACTTCACCGGTATTGATACTACCTGATCCTCATGAACTTTTTGAGGTTTATTGTGATTCTTCACATCAAGGATTAGGATGTGTATTGATGCAAAACCGGAAAGTCGTGGCATATGCTTCAAGACAATTGAAGATTCATGAAAGGAATTATCCTACACATGATTTGGAGCTAGCAGCAGTGGTATTTGCTTTAAAAATATGGAGACATTATTTGTATGGAGCAACTTTTAATGTTTTCAGTGATCATAAAAGTTTGAAATACCTGTTTGATCAGAAGGAGTTAAATATGAGGCAAAGGCGTTGGTTGGAATTTTTAAAGGATTATGATTTTCAATTGCAGTATCACTCTGGAAAAGCGAATGTTGTGGCAGATGCTTTGAGTAGGAAATCAATGCATATATCGGCAATGATGGTTAAAGAACAACAGTTGCTAGAACAATTCTGAGATATGCGACTGACAATTGAGACGTTTCCGGGAAAATTGTGTTTGGGTATGATTACTGTTTCAAATGAACTGATGAAACAAATTAAAGAGAAACAAGAAAGTGATCAGTACCTACAAGGAGAAAGAGAATTAGTGCGGCAAGGAGCTGTGTCGGAATTTAAAGAAGGGAAGGATGGAATCTTAAGGTTTGGAGAAAGGATTTGTGTACCAAATGATGTTGAGATAAGGAAGATGATTCTTGAAGAGGCTCATAGGAGTAAGTTGAGTTTGCATCCCGGAGCTACTAAGATGTATCAGGATTTAAAGAAATTGTATTGGTGGCATGGCATGAAGAAAGATGTAATGGAATTTGTAGCTGCGTGTTTAACTTGTCAAAAGGTTAAAGTAGAACATCAAAGACCAGCGGGAATGCTACAATCTTTAGATATTCCAGAATGGAAATGGGATGGTACTGCAATGGATTTTGTGTCAGGTTTGCCAAAGACTCGGAAAGGGTGTGATTCTATATGGGTAATAGTCGATCGATTGACAAAGGTAGCTCACTTTTTACCAGTTAATGTAAAGTATTCATTGGAAAGATTAACTCAGTTGTATATCGATGAAATTGTTAGATTACATGGAGTGCCTTTGAGTATTGTTTCAGATCGTGATCCAAGATTTACATCAAGATTTTGGCAAAGTTTGCAAGAGTCGTTGGGAACGAAACTTAGATTGAGTTCTGCGTATCATCCTCAAACGGATGGACAATCAGAGAGGACTATTCAGTCTCTTGAAGATTTGTTGAGAGCTTGTGTATTGGAAAATGCTGGAAGTTGGGATGAATATCTACCATTGATAGAATTTACTTACAATAACAGTTTTCACTCTAGCATAGGAATGGCACCATATGAAGCGTTGTATGGTCGACGGTGCAGAACGCCTTTATGTTGGTATCAAGATGGTGCAAGTTTTATGGTTGGACCAGATATAGTGAAACAAACGACGGAAAGGGTGAAAATGATCCAAGAGAAAATGCGGACAACTCAAAGTCGACAGAAAAGTTATGCTGACAAGAGACGACGACCTCTTGAATTTGAGGAAGGTGAGCATGTGTTTTTGAGAGTCACGCCAACGACTGGGGTTGGTAGGGTAATTAAATCCAGGAAACTCACTCCTAAATTCATTGGACCATATCAAATTCTTCATCGGATAGGTCCTGTAGCTTATAAAATTTCCTTACCACCATTTTTATCCAATCTTCATGATGTCTTTCATGTTTCACAATTGAGGAAGTATATTCCTGATCCATCTCACGTAATTGAACCTGATCTAGTACAACTAAAAGAAAACATGTCTTATGAGACTTTACCTATGAGAATTACGGATAAGATGGTTAAGCAGCTCAGAGGTAAACAAATCTCGTTGGTCAAAGTTATTTGGGATGACGTGACAGGAGAAGCAACATGGGAAGTAGAAGACAAAATGAAGTTACAGTATCCTGAATTATTTGCAGGTACGTAATTTCGAGGACGAAATTTTTTTTAGTGGGGTAGTAATGTAACACCCTGTATTTCATTGTTTTAAATAACAGTAATACATATAAATGTGTTTATAAATTTATAAGAATTTTATAAAATTGTTTTAAATAAACAGAGGTTAGTATTCAATCCTACTTGACCGTAGGAAGCTACGATTAAAATTTTGGTTTGAAAGTCAGGCGGAACCCGGCCCGTGAATTCCATTGACAGTATAATAATACTGCTCAAAAGACCTAATTTTAATTCGTGAACGAAAGACTTAAGTTTGGTATTTTATTTTCTACAACTTTGTATTTTTAGATTTATTTTGGGAAGAAATAAAAATAATTTACGTATTACGGGCGGAAAGCGTAATCGGGTAGACGACGGAAGGGAAATTAGAGTTTCTAAGAGCCGATAGAGGGTTTATCTTAGGATTTTGAGATGATTCAAGGGGATGAATCATATTTTTAAGTCTAGAAGATTTTTCAGGGTTAAATAGAAAATTTAAAAATTTTACGGTTAAGTCCCTGAACTTTCTGTAAATTACCCTTTTGTCCCTAAATTAGTTTTTTAAGTTTTTCTAAGTGGATTGGGTTAGAATCCTTGTTTCTAATCTTAAAGGGTCGTGGCTTAGAAGCCCAAAATTTTTAGTTCATAGTTTGAGTTCAAAAAGCCTATTTAAGTTTCTTATCATTAAGCTTAAATGCTTAAATCTTCAAGTGGGCCCCACAACAAGCAAGAAAATGAAATCAAGCCCAAATGTGCCAAGCCCAATGCGCAAGCCCATGTGAAATGTGGCTGTCTCATTGTTGTTGGACTCATCATGTTGAATCTAGAATTTTCCATAAGTTTCTACAAGTTTTTACTTTATCCTAGATTTTCCACAATGTTCTTGATTCTTCCTAAATACATTGAATTATCCTAACTTGTCTTTGACTCATCAAATCAGCCAACAAAGTCAATATAAGCTAGCATTTAATGTGGCAAAATCATCATCATGACATTCTATTGATAATTTGCAAACTAGTCCTTCAACTATTGGAATCTTTGCAATTTGGTCCTTAGAACTTAATTGCATTTTGATCCTTGAACATGACAACTCATCATCATCTAGAATTTTCTTGAGATTTCTCCACTCTCACTATAAATACCCTACTCTCACTTTTCATTTAGTTTCTTTTGCCATTTGCTTCTAAAAACTCTAAAGTACAAGTTCCTTAGTTCTAAGTTGTAAAGCAAGTTCTTGGATTTACTTGGTCATTGATTTTCAAGAGGTAAATCCTAATCTTCATTCTTAATCATGCCTATGTTCTTTAGCAAGTTTCTTGATTCAAGGCTTATATCATGATTGTTCATCACTTTAAAGTTTCTAATCCTAGAACTTTGAAAAATCATAATAAATTCTAGGAAAATCTAATGATAATGAAACTACTTTCTATCTTCTAGATATCATGTCTACTATCTAAATCCAAGAGCATGAAGTAATCAAAAATATTTTTCTTGAAAACCTAGCTTTGGCCGAATCTATCACCTTAGGGTTGGTAGAGTTTTGTTCATGTGTTTTCATGTATGATCATGTATTCTATATGGCATGTATGACTACACACTCTAATCCATGTTAGTTCCTTAAAAATGACTATTTTACTCAAAAATATTCATGTTGGCCGAACCCTAAGTGGGTGAGTTTTGTTGAGTTTTGTTCATGGTTTTCATAAATGATCTTAGAAATCAAGCTTTTAGTAGGTATGCTTTATAAATCCAAGATGATTTGTTAAACTAAGAACCCTAGCTCTATGAACTTATTAAGGCCGAATCTATGAATAAAAGAGTTAGGAAGTTTTGAGTTTTAAACTTAGTTATTTTGTCACTAATCTATGATTTAGGTTAATTAAGGATCATTAGTCCATAACTTAATCATGATTAGAAGTTTTAGTCATTCAAAAACCCTAGAGGCTGTGACTATGTATTAGGGTTTAGAATGTTTTAGTTTCTTGATTTGTAATTATGTGGTTGTAATGATTGAAGGTTAGTTGAGTACAACATTTACGAGGTAACTGACAATCCGAAGGAGTCTGTAAGTTTATCAAGGAGTCTTCAAGAGGTAAGGGGGGAACACCAGAGGATTCTATTCAATGGCTATATGCTATCCAGTGGTTGTTTGTAATTATTTGTTTGTTAGTATTTATTTATGTTGTTTATTGTTGTGTTATTTGTATCTGTGTGGTTTTAATTGCTTTAATTGTTTATCTGCAATTATACTATGTACTGTGATGCATGATCTGCCTGGGAAATATCTGTGATATAACTGTTGTTTGATGTGTGAGAAGCCTGACAATGGTCAGTGAAAAAAAAATTAAGAAAGTCGGATAAAAGCTTTAAGAAGCTTCGCAAATTATATTCAATGTTTTAACGGCAAAATATTGATATATAATATTAAAGGGAATTTATTTTGAGAAAAATAAAGAGTTTTTGGAAAATATTATTATTTTAATAATTTATTTTTGGAAAAATGAATTATGAGTCACAACGAGTGCGAAACTGTGAAAATATTTTGGTAGTGCTAAATTTTATGTAAGAAAACCCAGAATATTACAAAATATTCTTTTATGAAATTAATTGGTGAAAATAAGTTAATCATGATTTTAGAAAATTAATTAAGTAGAAAAAGTTAAGTTTTTGGCTCAAAAGCCTTAAAATTAATATTTGACGGCAAATTTGGAAAAGTGTAGACGGCAAGTATTTTCAAAACAAGCAGATTTTATTTCGAGGAAATTAAACCTCAAGTGACTCATTGGTTTGTAAAAAACTAAGTTTTATTATTTAAGGATTTTATAATGAATTTCTACCTTGGAAAAGGAATTTCTAAAAATCAAAAGTTGATTTAAAAATGTTGAAAATACAGTTGGACTTAGTAACCGAGATGTCGGGGTACTAATGTTCTGTGTTGTGATGGACTCAGTCATTTGGACTTTGAGGGCCTATATTGTATACATGAGGTATACTGTGAGGCAACATTGAAGATGTTTTCTAGTAGCACGAACCTGGGACTGGTGCACCGGTCGAGAGGTGTCGTGATTGAGCACTCGGACAATAAGGTCCTGTGTTGTAATGAAAGTTTTAAAAGTATTTTAAAACTATGTGAGTCGTAAGCCATTTTGAGCTTCGACAAAAGAAAGATTGAGCACAAAGAAAAGAACAAAACAAAAGTGTTTTGCATGCATTTGGCAGACGTGCCTGCGGTTTGTGACATAATGCATTAATTACCAGCGGCGAAAGGTAATTACGATGTGCATTTATCTCATGTGCCTAGGGAGGACATGGAGACCCCATCTTACTTGCTAATGGTAGGGCCACTGGTTGTGGACATTAGCAATGTGTTTGGCCTTGTGTGTGCCTGGCTGTGTATGCCTTTTTAAGATGGGAAGAGGTTGCGCTCCTGTTGGCAGTTGGCCAAGTTAGCCAGTGTGGCTATGGAGTCTGATCAACTCATATGATGTTGGGATATCTTATGAGATTAGGACGAAAATTAGATGATGAATAGAAGTGTCGTGCATAATTTTATGGATGATGTTTGGGGTGTTGAACCCACTGATAAACTGTTCGTTTATAACTAATTGTACGTGATAAATGTTGATGTGTTATTTGATGGCTAGAGTGTGGTTATTGAGTAAGATCCATGTATTGGTTTCTCACTCTTACAACATATTCAGATGAATCCGGATGTACCGTTGGTGCAGTCGAGGATTCGTACGATCATTTTTGATCGGGCATAATTTGGTGGTGCCTGGGAGATAAATCTTGGGGCACTTAGCGCCACCTACCATGTCCCTATTACGGAAGTTATTGGAACAATAGAAGGACCACATCAGAGAACTCATGTAGTGGAAACAGTCGAGGTATCGCTACCACCAGTTTGGCTGTACCTTCAATACCTGGAAGAGCATGGAATGATGGATCCTTTACCTCAACCACAACCTCTTCAGATGTTAGGACCTGGGGAACCTCCAGCTGAAGTGGAGTTAGTTGATGGTGAGGAAGATCCAGAGGAATACATGGAGGACGATCCTGAGTTTCAACCTCCTGCGGTTGATGAGGAAGATTCTTCAGATGGCGCAGCGGAAGCGGAGGCATCATCATCAGACTCATCAGTTGTAGGTGGGATTGATCATTATGGTCTTCCCAATGGGTTTCACTAGCTTGACCAGCTTTAGGTATAGTTTCCGGGGGTAGTGAGTCTTGATAATTTTATTTTGGCTTCGGAGAGCCATTAGTTTTTGAGATGGTTTTGAACTAGTTGTTGTTGATATGTATATATCTTTATCTCCTTTGCTTAGTTGGGTGGAGAATAGCCTATGCTTATAAAGGCCTTTTTGTTATCTCCTAATATAGGTGTTGTGTATATAAACGATGAATTATATATATATATATATATATATATATATATATATATATATATATATATATATATATATATATATATATATATATATATATATGTACATATATGCTGTTTATGTTTATAATGGTTTTATGTTGTATGTTTAAAAAAAAAAAGTTTCAGCACTATTTTCATATAAGGTTAGTCACTCTAAATTATATTTTCCGAAAGTAACCAGCGTTATATAATTATATTTTTGTATTTGGGTATTAATGTGATGACCCTAGATTAGGGTGTTGTAGAGAGCATACACACCGGTGGTTTGATTAGCCACATGCAGCATGCCATTAACATGGTATGCATATATAAATAAATTTATTTATAAACTGTATATTTTTATTAAAAATATATTTTATAATTAATTGATTTTATTCGTGTGTTGGTTGCAGTCATAAGAGCTTGCCCGGTCCGTTGATGTCCCTATTGTCTTTGAGCAGACTCATATTCCTGCGGACACCGGGTTATATGTTGATGAGAGGTCGAGGTTGACCGTGGTGCGTTAAAGTGTCCTTTTACATTTAAATTATATGTTATTATTTTAGTTTAATAATATAATGTTTGTAATGTATTGATCGCAGGAGGAGTTCAATAACACGTTTAGTCAGGTAGCGTCCTAGGTTTCCTCCTACTCCAGTGCCTCGGATCATTTCCAACTAGACCCCGCCGAGGTTGAGTGACTACGGACCCAAGTCTGGATTGATATGGTGGGAGGGAAGAAGAAGGGGAGGATTTACGGTATTGCGAGCCAAGCTCGTACCATTTGTCAGGGGTCAACGCCGAGCTTAACCATTCGAGAGCCTACATCCTCCGGCTCACAAAACTCGGAGGGGGTGCAACGACTGAGGTAGGAGGTGCAGGAGCAGAGGCAAGCGAACAAGTTCTTGATGCAGCAGATGGAGACATGGTATACGGTGATGACCAATGTGCTCGATTTGCTTCCACCAGAGAGGCACAGCCATCTGCAGGGGGTCCTCCATACCAGGCAGCCCTCCACTACTTCTACCGATCCACCATCGCAGTCGCATGATGCCAATATGTCTTTTGAGCCGCAACCTGATGGTTATATAACACTGGTGAACTCCCCTCACTAGGATGATGATGACAATTATTATAATGATGATTATTAGGATAGTTATAGATGTAGTAGTGTTTTGTAGCTCGGCGGATATTTTATGTATGGATTATATGTTGAAACAAGGTGGTTCAGTCGTTATTGTCCAGCACCTACAAGGGAATGAATTTGGAACATGACAGTATTGATTTTTTTTTTATTCGAAAGGTGATCCTAGAGTTATGAGAGAAGATTTTGTCGAAGATTTACATGATGATTGATTGGTGGTTACACCGTAAAAAACGTAACTAAAATGAAAAAGGGAAGGCTCATATTCAACAATATATGATTGAATGCCCAAATATTTGGAAACCAAATCACTTAGAGGTGTGTTATTTGTACACCTAACTTGAACACTAACACCGTATAAAAGTGCATATGACCCACACATTATCTACTATTTCTATCTAATCTATAATATTTTGTTATGGAAAATGTGGTACAAAATAAGGTGTGTAGGTTAGGTGTTCATTTGAGGTGTTAGAAAATCATTCCTTAATTACTTAGACTGTTTGGGAAAGCTGGAAAAAAAAAGATTATGCTGATAATCTGTTTTCAAATAATCGATTATTGTGATAATCTGTTTTCAATAATTTCGTTTGGGTGGTGCAAAAATAATCATTTTTATATAGTAAAGATGGAGAATGTTGTGAATAGATGCTAGTTAGAAAAAGCTTTTTTAGAAAACAACTGGATCTTGCAGCTTGTTTGAAAACAGCTGAAATAAGGAGAAAAAAGATTTTGTAGAAAATAATCTAGGTACCCCAACATACTAATTTTTTCACAAAACCAATTAATTGCTCAAAAACATCTGAATGGGAAAGATTTAATATTTCCCAAACACACTCTTAATATGGACTCACATAAAAGCTTATCAACATAAAATCTGCATGGGAAGACTATAGACAATCATGTGGGGGCCATGGTGCAATACACTAATTCCAATATAGAAATTGACATATCACGTGAAAGAGTTGTGTAAAACATGCTTTTGTGGCAAGACTCAACGTTTTCAAGTAATGGGACCTAGTCGAACAACTTTGGAGGCCCTCGAGTTAACTTGGCTCCAACTCATCTTAAATGACCCCAACAATTGGTGAGCTAAAAAGTTGTTAAGAGAAAGGAAACCATATTCCAAAAGGACAAGATGGGTGTATATATGGGCTGTGTTTTACGAAGTGGGCTGTGGCTAAAGCCCACTGCCAAAATGATTATGGTATCACCGTCAGACATGCACTTCGTATATGATGTGCGTGTTGAACCGCATGATAAATCGAGTAAGTCTTGCATAGGGTAAGAGGTTGTAGTAACCTAGAAAATTTAGGACATGGATACAACAATGGCTAAGATAACTCGTTGTGAGGAGTTAAGTCATGGGGATGTGGCTAAAGGACTCTAAGAAACATCTTCCTTGCCTAGTGCAATCGGTCTCTATTTTTTCTATCCAGATGATAGTGTTTATAAGGAGTTGTCTATTCTTAATTTCCTAGAATATCAGGAGGGCTTCTAGTATGGAATCTAAAAGTGCTATTTAGGAGCTTGTTTTGAGATCCCACCCATCAGATTCCACCCATAAGCTAATTTTTGGCCAGTGCATGTGATTTAACACAAGACAATTCCAAAATGAGGTAAAGGCAATGACGACAACTAATGAATGATGTATTGATTACATATGCGAATGATCATAGAAAAAGTAATTAGTTTTAGTTAACTTCCCTTATAGTGACCTAAGTCGTGTGATGAGGGGGAAGTCGTGAGCCATGTGAATCAAGGGAAAAGAATTGCATACACCCTAACAAGCCCTCGAGCTGTGGACGGTTATTATTTTATTAAAATTAATCGCTATATTTATGAAAGCAAACATGCAAGTTGACATATCATTGAGGCTTAGGCTAAGTTGCACAACCCTAAAATTACACCACCCATTGCACCATCCATGTGGCAATTTTTGGGCCAATAAAGTTGCCACATGGGTGGTCAAATTGTGAAACCTTGGCGATGTATTTGTACAGTAGTTAAACCTTTTACGTACTGTATATTACAGTATACTATATGTATATATAGTATTTATATATTTTTCCCAATAAAATAACCAAATTTCTCCAATCACCTACACATGTGAATCTATACCCCCTCGGCTGAAGACTAAACTCCGTCGCGATGTGGATCTCCGATGTACGATCGTCTCCTGAAGCAGTGCACGGTGCAGCACAACGAAGCAGAACAATAAGCCACGACGTGGAGTCGCGACACTAGTTCAGTAAAAGGCCCCTGAAATCGTTCCTGAAAGTGCGACGCGGTGCCCCGACGAAGCAGAACAATGAGCAACGGCGTCAATCGTGGACGAAGCTTTGCCAGCCAGTGATGTAGGAGTCGAAGTCGGATTTTGGGTGGAACCCGGTTCAGGCTGTTCAGGATGAATCTGAAGGCACAACGTGGAAGGCGACGACGGTGATGACGTTGAAGCATGGGCTGGAGATAGAGAGATAGAGAGAGAGAGAGAGAGAGAGAGAGAGAGAGAGACGGGCTGGTGGCTGGCCATTAACGGTGGGGTTGACCGTCCACGGTGGCGGGATGCGGCGGGTGATTGGCGGCAGGTTGAAGCTCTGGGTTTCCTTCAGACATAATAAATGTGTTCTTGTTGTTTAATTTTTTACCTAGGGGTATATGGGCAAATGCACAAAGAAAGTGGTTCATTTTGCAAATACAGTATAGGGATTTAAGGGCTGACTAAGTTGAAAAGTCAGATGTACATGTGTCAAAATGATTAGTTCATAACTTGCCATGCTGGGTGGTGTAAAGAGTGGTGTAAAAATTGGGTAGTGCACCATAGTATGAACCTAGCATTGAAGGCCAATCATGAGAACACGAATCATTCTCGCTATTGATGTTAGTGCCTCAATTACACAAAATAAGGTAAAAATCAATGCACCACTCTTCATCCCTCATCTTAAATATCTTGAATGCGCTTGGATGCTTACACATTTGATGAGTTTTGTTATATTCTCTTAACAAATTGTCTCAATTATTCTTTTAATGTTAATAAAATTATTAAATTAAAATATAGGTGCATTTAATAGTGTACAAACAATGTTTTCGATAAGTTTTAGTATGTAAGTATGCAAAAATGGTTTGAGTTGGCATCAAAGTGACAATTATATTATTGATTTGATAAAATAAATAATTTAATTGTTATGAAGTAGGGGTGGGAATAGGCCAGGTCAAGCTTTAACTAAATAGGCCTGACTTGTTTCAAAATTATAAAGCCTAAGCCTGACCTGTTACTTGGTATAGGCTATTTTAAAGACTTGACCTGCTCTGAAAGCCTACCTCAAAGCCTATATCACATTAACAAATTAAAGGCCATAAGCCTACTAGTAAATAGGCTAAACCTACCGTTTAATAGGCCAATAGACCTACCACTATATAGACCAATGAACCACCTTCATCTTCTTCATTTTACAGACCAAAGCTCCTCCTCTTCCCTAACATTTGAACAAGAATGAGAGTACAGAATGAGACAAATACATAGTGAAGACAAAAACAAATACATAATGACAATGAGATCAATTCTCCTCCTCCTCCTCCCTCTAACATTTTCTTTCTTCTATTCATCTCCTCGTTGTCGTCATCACTCTGCTGCGACCAAGGTCCGCCGCGCCGCCTCGGCCATGACCAACAACACCACACTCCGCCACGCTGCTTATCCACGACCAACAGCACCACGCTCCGCCGAACGCTGTTCGCCTTGCCATCATCCGCCACAAGCTCGAACCAGATCTGCAGATTGCTTGTCAGCCCCGGCCCACACCCAGTCGTACTGAGCCCAGCTGCCACGTTTTCCCTGTCTTCGCCGTACCGCTTGTTGAGCCTCCCTCATCGCTGGTGCTTTCTACTTAAATGAGATCGTGGGGTGTGAAACAATGAGAGTGACGGTAGTCACAACCTATATTGAACGAGGGTTTTGTAAAAAGAGGGTTTCAACTTGATTAGCAATTTAGGAATAAAATTAACTTTTTTGAATTAATATATTAATATATTAAATTATATATTATATATATTTAATTAAAAATAACATTAATTATATATTAAATAGGTCGGCCTATTAGGCTTTAAAGACTTTTTAATAAGCATAAGCCTGACCCGTTTATCTAAAGAGACTTTTTAAAAAGCCTAGACCTGACCTTTTAATTAAACAGGTCAGACCAGGCTTTAAACAGCCAGGCCATAGGTCCCCGTCGGGCGGCATGACTGAGAAAAATCAAGAACTGACCTCTTGACCTCTTGTTCGGTTATGTTTAGGTAATTAAATCGTTTGCATGGTCAAACCGAGTTAAACCAATCAAAATCGACGAAAAACCACTTGACCGCTTTAAACCAAGTTTTAATAATTTTTTAAAAAATTATTTATCCTAAAATGTACTAAAAAGGAATTTAACCCAGGTTTGAACTTGGAAAAGCGATGGGGAGTACTTCTATCATTTGATTATATATATATATATATATATAAAGAGAGAGAGAGAGGGGGTATCACTTTACATCCGCCTAAGTTATTTTTCACTTACATTAAATTCAAATTGTTGATTTTAATTCCATCCAATGATAATTGTGATTTGAATAGTATACATCATTGAATTAAAATAAATCAACGGTTGAGAGATTGAGTGTAAGTTAAAAATAACTTATACTAATATAAACGAATTCCTTATAAGTATTTTTTTTTCGAGTTACAATTGCGAGTTGTGGTATTATATTCGAGGTGTGATAGTCAGTTATTGACTACATATACTTTAAATCTTAATTATTACTGTAATGATTTATGATTTGAGATATGTTTGTTATCCTTTAATTTTGTGTATTTTTGTTATAAACTAATCTTGTGTATTTTATTATAGATGTTTTTATCAGTAGTTTATGCTATGACTTATGAGAAAAATTTATATTTCATAGATGTGCATATGTGACATGTCTGTATTAAATTTATAATTATATATACGATATCATCATGTTAAATAGATCACTTGCTGGCTTAATCGACTCAATCAGTTTAATATACTTTTACAATTTTTGTCTGGCTTAAACAATATTATTATTGTGACAATCAATTAAGAATTCTTCTCTATCCGTTTTAAAGGATATTCTTAATTAGTTTTGTGGTCAGAGAGGGTTTCTGCTGCTCATTAGTTGGCCTGGTAAATTTTGTCTACACTTCGATTTGGGCTGATGGCCCACCAGATCGTGTTAGATGTTTTTACATTGATGCTAAGTAATAAATAATAGTTTATTTACCTCTTCTCAAGTCTCAACAAGAAAAAAGTGACAAACTTTACCATTTATTATTTTGAGTTTAACTTTGTCAAAAAGATAGGCTAAATTATACTTTTGGTCCCTTATCTTTATTGTAGGTTTTAATTTAGTCCCTTTTTTATTTTTTGTTCCAAAATAGTCCCTTATTTTTCAAAGTTATACCAATGTGGGCCTTCTTTTATTTTTTTGCTCCTAAATGGTTCCTTATTTTGCAAAAGTTAAACCAATGTGGTCCCTTTTTTAGTTTCAAAATGGTCCCTCCTTTATTTTATTTTTATTTCAAAATGGTCCCTTATTTTACAAAAAATATATCAATTTGGTCCTCTTTGTACCATATTCTAAACGGAATGTGCGACACCCCTTCCAGGGTCATCACATAGTTACCCAAAAACAGAAAATTAAATTATTTATTGCTGGTTACTTTCGGAAAATATATTTTAGAGGAATTGTTTCTTCACGAAAATAGTACTGAATTTTTTTTTTCTTTAAACATAGAACCATCATAAACATAAACAAACATATATATATATATATATGCCTCACCTTTTAATACACCCTACCTATAATAGGAGATAACAAAATAGCCCTCATAAGTATAGGCTATTCTCCATCAAACTAAGTAAAGAAAAGAAAGACATATACATATAAGCAACGAGTGGTTCAGAACCATACCAAAAACTCATGGCTCTCAGTAGCCAGATCAAAAACTGACAAGACTCGCTACCCCAGAACTACACCTATAGCTGGTCAAGCTAATAAAACCCATTGGGGAGATCATGATGATCAACCCCACCTACACCAGACGTATCTGACGAAGATGCCTCCGCTCCCGCTACGTCGTCGGAAGAATCCTCATCATCAACAGCAGGAGGGTGAAACTCAAGATCGTCCTCAACATACTCCTCAGGATCCTCCTCAACCTCATCTAACTCCACCTCAACAGGAGGTTCTTCAGGTCCTACTATCTGAAGAGGATTTGGCTGAGGTGGCGGATCCATTAACCCGTGCTCATCCAAATACTGTAGGTATAGCCATACTGGAGGTAGAGATACCTCGACAGTCTCTACGGCATGTATCCTTTGTTGTGGTCCTTCTTCTACCGTACCGATGACCTCTCTGCTGGGACCGTGATAGGTGGCGCTGAGTGCCCCAGGGTTAATCTCCCAGGCACCACCATACTGCGCTCGATCAAAAATGATAGATCGGACCCTCGATTGTACCAGTGGTATATCCTGGTCCATCTGAACATGTAAGAGTGAGAAACCAATATATGGATTTTACTCA
Source organism: Sophora flavescens (assembly GCA_030762895.1). Classification (NCBI taxonomy): domain Eukaryota; kingdom Viridiplantae; phylum Streptophyta; class Magnoliopsida; order Fabales; family Fabaceae; genus Sophora; species Sophora flavescens. Next base: position 224,091,197 of record CM061062.1, read on the forward strand.
ACAACTACATACTAGCCACCACATAACACATAAGCATTTACCAAACACAAGTAGTCATAAGCAAATAGTTTATCAGTGGGTTCAACACCCCAAACATCATCGATTTAGAATTATGCATGATACTTCATATTCATCATCTAATTTCGTCCTAATCTCATGAGATATCCCAACACATGGTGAGTTGATCAGGCTCCATTGCCACACAGGGCTCACGGGCACACAACCCCACAAGCACATAACTAGCTAAACCCATCCAAACAGGGCACACAGCCACAGGAACAAAGCGAAAACACATTGCACACTGTCCATACTCAGGGCACCAGTGATAGCAACGAAGATGGGGTCTCAATGTCCACCCTAGGCACAATGAGAAAAACACAGAATGAAATACCTGACACCGCAGGTAAATGATACATAGAACCGCGGACACGTCTGCCAAATGCATGCAAAACACTTTTGCTTATAACTCTTTTCTTTGTGTTCAATCTTTCTTTGCCGAAGCTCAAAATGGCTTATGACTCACATAGTTTTAACATCTTTAAAACTTTCATTACAACACAGGACCTCACAGTCCGACTGCTCAATCACGACACCTCTCGACCGATGCACCGGTCATAGGTTCGTGGTAATAGAAAACATCTTAAATGTTTAAATACGGTATACACCACGTATACAGTACAGGACCTCAAAGTCCAAAGGACCCCAAGTCCATAACAACACAGAACCTTAGTACCCCGACGTCTCGGTTACTAAGTTCAACAACACTTTCAACATGGTTAAATTAATTTTTGTTTTCAGAAATTCTTTTCAAATTGGAAATTCATCAATAAAATCTTTAAATAATAAAACTTAGTTTGTCACAAAAAATGAGTCACTTGAGGTTTTAACTTCCTAAAAATATGCATTGCCGTATCAAAATACTTGCCTTCTACACTTTTCCAAATTTGCCGTCAAATATTATTTTTAAAGCTTTTTAAGCCAAAATTTAGCTTTTTCTACTTAAATAATTTTCTAAAATCATAATTAACTTTTTTTCACCAATTAATTTCATAAAAGAATATTTTATAAAATTCCAAAATTTCTTACGTAAAAATTAGTAGTGCAAAAATATTTTCACGGTTTCGCGCTCATTGTGACTGATAATTCACTTTTTCAGCAATAAATTATTAAAATAATAATATTTTCCAAAATTCCTTATTTTTCCCAAATAAAAAATTCCTTTAATATTATATATCATTTTACCGTGAAAACATTGAATATAATTTGCGAAGCTTCTTAAAGCTTTTATCCAATTAATTTAATTGGGCACTGACCACTGTCAGGCTTCTCACACATCAACAAACAATAATATCACAGATATTTCCCAGCAGATCATGCATCACAGTAGCATAATATAATTACAGATAAACAATTAAACACAATTAAAACCACACAGATCCAAATAGCACAACTTTAAACAACTTAAATAAATACTAACAGATAAATAATTACAAACAAACACAGGATAGCATATAGCCATCGAATATATCCCTCAGGTGTTCCCCCCTTACCTTTTGGAGACTTTCTTGTGATTTAATGAATTTCTTCGGAAGTCCGGATATCGCGAAAACGTCATACTCACTCAAACTTCAACCATTACAATCAAATAATTACAAATCAAGAAACTAAAACATTCTAAACCCTAATACATGGTCACGGCCTCTAGGGTTTTTGAGTGACTAAAATTCCTAATCATGATTAAGTCATGGATTTATGGTCCTTAATCAACCAAGGTCATGGATTTATGACTAATCTAAATTTGAAACTCAACTTCCTAACTCTCTTATACTAAGATTCGGCCTTAACATTTTCATAGGGCTAGGGTTTTTAGTTTAACAAACCAACTTGGATTTGTTAAGCATACATACTAATAGCTTGATTACCAAGATCATTAATGAAAACTTTGAACAAAACTCATCAAATCTCATCCACCTAGGGTTCGGCCAACATAGAGATTTTTGAATAAAGATTTTCATTTTAATAAACTAACATGTATTAGAGTGTGTAGACATACATGTCATATGAAATACATGATCATACATGACAACACATGAACAAAACCCTATCAAACCTATTCTAATAGATTCGGCCAAAGCTAGATTTTTAGGAAGGAAATTTTTTATTACATCATGCTCTTGGATTTAAATAATATGCATGATATCAAGAATATAGAAAGTGGTTTCAACATCATGAGATTTTTCTAGAATTTATTATGACTTTTCAAAGTTCTAGGCTTAGAATCTTAAAAGTGATGAACAAATATGAAATAAACTTTGAATCAAGAAACTTATTGAAGAACATAAACATGATTAAGGAAGAAGAATAGGATCCACCTCTTGAAGATCAAAGACAAGTGAAATCCAAGAACTTGCTCCACAAAGTGATGCTAAAAGACTTATGAACTTAAGAGTTTTTAGAACAAAAGGCAATAGGAACCAGATGAAATGTGAGGGAGGGTATTTATAGGGGTTGGTTGCACCACTTTAGAAGGATCTATTAGGAAGGAGTTGTCTTGTTCAAAGGATTAAAGTGCAAATAATTTCTAGGGACCATTTTGCAAAGATTCCAAAAGTATAAGGACTATTTTGCAAATTACCAAAAAGTTGAAATGATGACCATGCACCACATTAAATGTGTGCTCATATTGACTTATATTGATTGAATTTTCATGAGACATTTTGGAAAAACCTAGAAGGATGGAGAACATTTGAGAACTAAGTAGAATGGTGTGGAACTTTGGAGAAAAATGTAGAACATGGTAGAAAATTCTGGAATAATCTTGGCTCATCCAAGATGAGGGCATCCCCTACTCCTTATTGGGCTTGCGCATGGGCCTTAGAATTTTGGGCTTGGATTTAATTATGTGGGGCCCACTAAAATGCTTAAGGCTTAAACATGACATAGGAAACTTATATGATTTCTAATGGGCTTCATGGAATTAATCCATGGACAAGGAATTTTGGATTCATGGCCACGGTACATTAATGGATTTGGAACAAGGATTCTGGCCCAATTCACTTGAAAAAAACTTAGAAACTAACTTAGGGACCAAAGTGTAATTAATAGAAAGTTCGGGGACTTAAGCGTAAAATTCATAAATTGTCACTTTAACCTTGTAGAACCTTCTAGACTTAAAAGTATGATTCATCCCCATGAATCATCTCAAAATCCTAAGATAGCCTCTTTATCTGCTCTTGGAAACTCTGAAATCCACTCTGTCGTTCACCCGATTACGTATTCCGCCCGTAAAACGTATATTATTTTATTTTTTTCTGAAATAATTCTAAAAATTCAGAATTTTAGGAAATAAAATAAAAATCTTAAGTCTTTCGTTCACGAATTAAAATTAGGTCTTTTGAGCAGTATAATTATATTGTCAATGGAATTCGCGGGCCGGGTTTCGTCTGACTTTCCAACCTAAATTTTAATCGTAGCTTCCTACATTCAAGTAGGATCGAGTGGTAAACTCCATTTATTTAAAATAATTTTCTAAAACTCTAATAAACCTATAAACATATTTATATGTATTACTGTTATTTAAAACAGTGAAATACAGGGTGTTACAGAATGGACCACATTAAAACCTAAAATAAAGATAACGGACCAAAACGGAACAAAAAAACAAAAAAAAGGACCAAATTGAAACTTAAAATAAAGATAAAGGACCAAAAGTATAATTTAGTCAAAAAGATATGAAACCTACATTTTCACAATTTCAAAAATCCAAAATAAATATTACATACATCTAGTTTGTAAAACCCATTCAGATGTATGTAAATCTTGGGAGGTTAGAATCACCCACACCTTCAAGCGGGCACACACACAAACACAAAAAAATAAAATAAAAATAATTACGCATATCCTCTCCAAGAAAATTGTGTTGTTGACTGGCAAATCACTCTCATTCAAAGGCTCATGGTCTTCACTTCTTATATCAACCTCCCATTGGTTGTGGTTACTATATTACGATATTAGCTACTATCTCTTCGCTTTGTAAAATTCTTGTTTGGTTTGTTACGTAAAAAAGAATTGGAAAATATTATTCGTACGAAAGTCGAAAGGATTTTGGTAATGTTTGGATGAATTCTCCATTTTATTCTCATCAGTTTTCTTCTTTATGTGATTTTGGTCTAACCATTTTTATTCATTGATTGAAATGTATTCGTGCAATTACTACTATTTGCACTAAATAGCATTCTTTAAAAAATTAAATAAATTTAATTATTCTTTTCAATAATTTTATATATATATATATATATATATATATATATATCAGTTAGGTCTAACTGTACCATCTAGGCGTACATATTCATGGGAGGTATGATGTGGTTGGATGGAGTGGTTACAACTAGATCAGAAGTTGTATTTTTTGTTAGTAAAAATTTAGACCTTTTTTTACTGCAAAATTTTTGACATTAATTAACAAGCCATAATGGTAGCTTACAAACGAGGGATGTGAATTAAAATATAACAAAGCTTTAAACTTCCTAGGAGTATGGAGAAAAAGCATTGGAACAGTTATAGCTGGAACCAAGGAGGAAGATATGGGTTTGAAAATTGTGAGCTAAAGATACGGTTCTGTGGAAAGTTATTCAAGGGTTGCAAATGGATGTATTAGATAAATTTTATCTGATTATGATGGATGGATTAAAAAAATCCTTTAATCCATCATGATTCATTAAAAAATTATAAAAAAAATATAATTCATTCGTGATCCATCTAATCAAAACCATCTAATCCATACATAATCATTTTTTTATGAATGAATATGTAATCTATCCATGCAAAGTACTCATATTTATTGGATTTTTTTTTGGAAATTCGTTTGTGAAAACCGATCAGATCAGATATTGAATCCTTTATTTGAAACCGAGTCAAACCAAATCAAACCGCATACATAAAATTCACTATATATTTATTCTACATTTTGTATTATTTATGTTTTAATTTTAATTTAATTTATTTTCATAATAATACTTATTAATTTGATTTAAAGTGATTTTCCACTACTTTTAATGTTCTAAACATGAAATTGATACTTGTCAGCTCTTAAAATTTTAATTTTTAGTATGTTATATGTTATATCTAATAATGCTATTTGAAATTATTTTTAATTATTATATTGGTAAAAGATGATTCGTCCAATCCAATCCAAATGACATTAATCGGATCAGATTGGATTTTTGTAAAGAAGCATCCAAATTGAACCGAACCGCATATTGTTTTAATATTTTGGTCGGATGACTTTTTACCTCAAAACCTGTAACACCCTAGTTTTTACACATATGATTAATTATTTTATTTGGGTGTTTATGTTTATTTTGTTATGTGGTTTAGTTGAGTAATTAAATTTCTCTCTTCAAATTATTTTATCGGGTGCGTTAGCACTGACTTATTTCAGTGAATGCACGCTTACTAGACAATAAATTACATTATTGTCACTATTATTACCAGTACAGAAAAATATTTTAAATAATATGATTAAGAGAAAGCATTTTCATATTTTTATTCTATTTAATTTTAGATTTGAAAATAAACTGGTTTGACATTAATCGAAGATTAAATTTTGGACCGAGTATTTTCTTAGTTGATCAGTTCAACTATTTAGCTTTACTCTAGTTTGAATTTCGAAATCATATATTTATCAACCTTTATTTTTAGATTCCAAAAAGTAAAAACATGTTTATTTTAGGCCTAATATTTATCACTCATTTTGTACCTACTAGTACAAAAAATAAGAAAATTCTCTCTCCTCTCTTTCTAAGTAACCCGTAAACCCACCCCTACCCCTCATTTTCTCTTTTCTTTCTCTGTTTCTTCTCTCTCCTGACTCCATCTTCTTCTTCCTTCTCCCCAACTTCATCTTCTACCTCCTTCCACCTCGTTTGTCCAGAACCGCGACCACCACCTCAGCATAGCCGCGACTGCCGCCTTTGTCCGGCAACGACCACGTCGCCTGAACCATCACCGGAGCCGCGCGACCCACGCGTCCGGTCCGTCTCCTCCGATCGCCGTGTCCCTGCTGCGTTTGACCGAGCTCCGCCGTGCGGGAAACGTGCTCCACCGCGGTAAGCACCGCGCGTTGCCGCCTCCATGGTGGTTCCCACTATGTGAGTCATCTTAATCTCTTCCTTATTCCTTGGGTGAGTCAAAACCCTCTCTTGTGTCTCAGATTCAAACCCCCAAATTGATTTTGAAACCCTAACCCTAACCCTTTGATTTCAGATTTTAATCTTAAATTTAAAGCTTGTTTTATGAAATTGGGACTGTGGATTAGTGTTTCCCTAAACCATTTTCATTATTCTTTAGTTAAAATGAGTTTTCCCCAAATTGTATATAGGAGCCCTAAACCCCAATTTGATTTTATTTGAATTTGGTTCTGTTTTTGTGAAATTAATTATGATTTAGTGCAATTAGGACTCTTAATTGATGATTCCCAAGTTCTCTTTCATGATCCTTTAATCAAAACAAAGTTTCCTCAAAGGGTATTGTGAAGCGTAAGCTCCAAACATGATTTTCTTTGAAAATAACCTTGTTTGGTAATAAGATAAAGTGTTTAGATCAAATTAGAATGTGTGTTTGGTCATGTGTAATTGATTTCTTGATTTCTGGTTGTTGCGCGTTGTTGGATTCCTTCTCTGAGACGTTTGACACGGCCATGCTTGCTTGATGAAGTAGATATGAGCTAACGTGAGCATTAAGACGAGGCTCCTTTACTTGTCTTCAAAGGTAAGGGGAGCTTACCTGAGGGATTTTTCTCAATAACCATTTTCTTTTAGTGTAGTCTGTATAATTTATGTGGTTGTGGTTATCTGTTTATGTTGTTTACGTTGTGTTGTTTATCTGTGTATCGGTGTTTGATCTGCTTTTAAATTATTTGATTATCTGCAGTTGTATATTATATTGCTATGATGCATGATCTGCCTGGTGATATAATTCTGATAATTGTTGTTGAATGTTGTTTGTGAGTGTTGTTTGAGAAGCCTGACAGTGGTCAGTGCACAACCGATTAATCAGATAAAAGCTTTAATGAGTTGTGAAAATTATATTCAATGTTTTATGGGGAATGTTGGAATATAATAGTGGTGGAAATTATTATTTTGGAAAAACAATGAGTTTTTGAGAAATACTATTATTTTAAGGATTTATTAGTGTAAAAGAGTTTTTGATGATTTGACGTTTTACTAACGAATTTCAAGTAGAAAGGATTTTCTGTAAAGGAGTTTTACTTAATGACGTAAATGACGATATAGAACTTAGTCGTCGAGATGTCGGGGTACTAGCGTTCTTATGACGTTATCCTATTTTGGATTCGTTTTTCACAGACAAAAACGATGTAAAACGATGATGTGGAACTTAATAACCGAGATGTCGGGGTATTAAGGTTCGTTGTGTTGTAGACTGAGTATCTACTTAAAGAAGTTAAAATGTTTTGAGATGTTTTCTATTACCACGAACCTAAGATTGATTGCAATGGTCTAGGGGCTTCGTGATTGAGCACTCGGACTTTGAGGTCCTGTGTTGTTAATAAAAGTTGTAAAGATGTTAAAACGATGATGCTTTTGAGAGCATTCGATGTTAAAACGATGATGCTTTTGAGAGCATTCGATGTTTAAAACGATGATGGGTTGTAAGCTTTTGAGAGCTTTGACAAATAAAGATATAGCACAAAGAAAAGTGTTGAGAACAAAATGTTTTCTTGCATACATTTGGCAGACGTGCCATGATCAAACGAGTGATTACCTTGCGGCGTCAGGGTAGATCATACCAATGATGTTCTCATTGTGCCTGGAGTTGGACAATGAGGCCCCACCAACGTTGTTAGCACTTGTGCCTCGAGGTTGGACAGTGTGAGATGGGTTTTGGCTGTGTGCCTGTGGCTGTGTGCCTATTTTCCTAGTGTGGCAATTGAGCCTGATCAACTCATCACGAGGTTGGAGATATCTCATGAGATTAGGTGTGAATGTTTAGATGATGTATTGAAGTGTTCATGCATAGTTTTCTAATGTTGATGTTTGGGGTGTGAAACCCATTGATAAACTGTACGCTATAATATGAATGCTTATGTTGTTATGAACATGAAATTGTGCATGTGCCTTCTTTTGTGGCGCGCATTTAGTTATTGCGTTAAATCCATATATTGGCGTCTCACCCTTACAGATATATCAGGTTTTCTTCTGGTTCTCTATCGTACCCTGGGTGCTTTAGTACAGATGGTGCAGCGGAGTCTCCCTAAGTCACTCAGAGGCTTAGATCTGGTTATTTGATGAAGTATTTGATTGTGGAATGATCACGCGAGTTTTTCTCAGGAATAACTTTTAGAATGACCAGCTTAGGGTTTGAGACTTAGATTATTTTCGATAGTATGTATGAGTATGGCTCAGAGAGCCTTTATTTTAAAATGGAATGTTTATGGCTCGGAGAGCATATCTTTTGAATGAAAATCTAAGCTGTTCCTTTTGGTCTTGTACAGCTTATTGATATAACTATTTTTAGAATATCACTGCCTGGTTGTATTTGGTGTAACTGGAATTCTGGAATGAAAATGTAATTATTTTAGCAGGTGTTCTTTTACCTGGGATGTCCGAATTACAAAGGAGACTCTGTCGAAATTTTCGTAAAAATACTAGCTTTTATTCAAGAATATCATTAAATTAAATAGGCTTGCCAGGCTAGGATTGTAAGCCTGTGTGCTGATCAAGGCTTAGGTGTGGAGTTGTGACAATTTTTATACCCAATTTCAGATACTTATGTACTTATATAAATTATTTTTCGAAAGCACCAGCAAATTATCTTTTAATTTAAATTCCGCATGTGTTACGTAAGTAATGCCCAAGGGGGGTGTTACAAAACCGATTTAAACTGATCTGCGAACACCCTTGCAAATTGTAAGGGGGATAAATATCTTGAATACCCGAGAATCTTAGGATAATGGAAACTGCTAGTAACAACTTATAAACAAATTTGAATAAGTTGTTATATATCTCAATAAAGTCGCACATTTTTTAATAAATGGTTACACATTATATTATAAATAATGGGTATTTACACATAAGACTATCTAACTTTTCACAGTTAAACTATTATTGAGCATAAACGTAGGAGTCCCTTCATAAGTACCACCCGATGAAGGTACGGTGGACAGTGACCAGGAACTCCTTAATTCAACCGGTGGTTCCTAGTCAATGTCAACCGTACCTTCGTCTGGTTTTGGAACCACTTTGATAAGGTGAAGTTGTTGATTTAGCACCATGCTTTGGAGATGCACGTGAATCTTATGGATCTCAAGCACTTGTTGCACTAAAGCCTTTGTTAGGAAGATGTAACCAGGGGAGAAATAGGTCTTCCCTTTTATTATTCATTTATTAGTAAAATAATTGTCGGCATCTAATTCTGATTCTTAGATTGTTTGATATCATATATATATGCAATGCTCAGTATTTAAATTTTAATTGTGTAAATATCAGGGCAGAACGACAGAAGCTGCCAGCATCTCCTATCTAATGAAGCCACTCCTCCGGCAGAAGTAGCTTCAATTACTTCATCGGTGGTAGTGGTGGCAATAGCAGTGGTGGCGGCGGCTCTATTGGTTCCTAACAATTTTTGGTACCACAAAATGTGTAACTGACAAAGAATCTTTTATGGTTTTTAATGACCTGAGATACCTGACACTTGCTGTTGCATCTTACAATGATCACTTGTGATAATGGGCCTTTGTAATCAATTTTGTTTTTCTAATAAAAACAAGCATGAATTTCTCTTGGTTACTGGTTTTTGGGATAGAGTTTGTTCCATATGATTAGAATGCCACTTTGATATAACCATTGATATAATATAATGCATTTTTAATAAAGAATAAGGAAGATTAAAGATCCTCACAGTTTTTCCTCATTTGCCTAATTAATTATTGGTATGTGGTGTATGAACTATGATAACAATTTCTTCTGCAACATTGATTCTTATTCTTCACAGATGACCAAATAGTAGTCCTAGACTCTTCATGATAGTTAAATTTCCCTCATAAGCGTTATTTGTATTATCTTTTATACTATTAAGATCGTAACTCTATCCTCTCCTCTTACGAAGACATGTTGCTCTACTGGATTGAAGTAGCTTTCAGTTTGTTTTTTTTGGTGACCCAATTTTCTTTTTCGTCTGGCGGTGGCCAAAGAAGAAGGACCAAGGATAAAGAAACGAGAGTGAGCAGGGGAGCAAGGATGAAGCCATGAATGATAGATGGGACCAAGAATAAAAATTAATGTTCATCTAACAAATATATAGGCATCAAATTTATACACAATATTTATAATCATGTTTCAAAACTTTAATTATATGGGTCTTGCTAATCAATGTCTTAATAGTTCAGGATTCCATAAAAAGTAAGTTATTATGGGCCATTTTTTTGAACCCCCAATGGTTATTTTTGAGATGGATTGTAAGCAGATAGTAAACGACATTTCTAGCGCCAAATCTGATTTATGTCTGAATATGGTTACTTATTAGAAAAATGTAGATCCATTTTCTCTTTCCACAACAATTACAAAGTTGTGTTTATTGTGTGACAATTAAATGGTAGTGCTTATGGCTTAGCTAATATGTCTATTAATTATGCTCATCGCAATATTTACCATTTAGTACCTTATTGTATCTGGAACATTATTTGCAATGAAATGAAATGATTTGGATGGTGTTAAAAAAAATGAACCCGAACTCCCCAAGTTTTTGGTATTTTTCAGTTGTTTATGCTAGCCTGAATGCTACTAATCGTCACTAGTGCAATAAGTGTTTTTTACGTCAGTTAAAATTGATTTTTTACGTCAGAATACTGACTGACGTAAATACAGCTGACGTTAAAAGTTAAACTTTTAACGTCAGTTGAGAACTGACGTTAAATATAACACTATTAACGTCGGTTCTTTACCACAACTGACGTTATTTTTGTCAAAATTAACGTCAGTTCTTTAACATAACCGACGTTAATTTTGTTAAAACTAACGTCAATTGTTATAAAGAACTGACGTTAAAGGTCTTAATTTTAACGTCAGTTGTAATAAACAACTGACGTTAATAGTGTACTGTATATTTTTATAAAATACTTTTAACGCCGCTTGTATGATACAAATGGACGCTAATAGTATTTTTTTTAAATTCAGTTTTAAAATATCTTTCCTCTAAGCCATCCCCGCATTCAAGAAATATCCCAAGAATACGTAATATCACACACATTACAGAATTGCAAAGTAAAAATGGAACAATGATCCATATGTATGCCTGTTCAAAACAATATATATATTTATTAACATAGGTTATAAATGTATACTAAGTTTAAACTACCTATATCAATATCCCTTCGTGATGATCATCACGAGTGGCATGTACATCGTCCACCTGTGTCTCCTCGATTATAGTAGGCATGTTTGTTGAAAAAGAAGGAGTCTCAAGAATATCAAGATTTGAATCTTCATTTTCATCACTACCATTATACATGCTTTTTCCTTGGAGAACCACGGACAACCTTTTGTTAGAAGGATCAGTGATGTAGAACACTTGTTTTGCTTGGGAAGCCATTATGAAAGGCTCATTTATATGACCTAACTTGTTGAGGTCTACCAATGTGAACCCCAATTCATCGGTTTGTACACCACCGATACTATCAACCCACTTACATTTAAATACCGGCACCGTAAGCTTAGTGTAATCGAGCACCCAAATATCTTCAATATATCCAAAGTAAGGTCTCAGTGCTGTAACGGGTTTTGTGTCCTTTGCACTAGAGAAGTGCATTGCTTCGGCCACGATCATAAACCCACTATTTTGCATGGTACTCTTGTTATCTTGTTCCTTTGTATAAAAGGAAAAGTTATTTATGTCGTATCCGCTCCAACATATGACGTTGAAGTTAGGCCTACGTGCTAGCCATCTTTCGCATTGGCAAACAATCGCTTGAACCTTGGAATTATTGGAAGATACCACAACACCTTCGCAGGAGGACCCTTTTTTCTCACATCATCAACATCATCATCATCATCATCACCACCCTTCACTTTGTATCGTGATAACCCACATTTGGGGCAATCGTGTTTGTCTTCATGAACACCGGTGTACAATATTGAATCATTGGGGAACGCGTGTATCTTCTTATACTCCATACCCATAGGACACAATACCTTCTTGGCCTCATAGTTATGGTAAGGCAATGTGTTGTCCTCTGGAAGCAAGTCTTTCAACACTTCAAGCAATTCCGTGAAGCTTTTATCGCTCCAACCATTTCTCGCCTTCACACAAACCAGTTTTAGCACCGCCGACAACCGTGTATGAGTAGTACACCCTGGATATAAAGGCTTATCCGCATCACCGCACAACCTATCATACACATGCGCTCGATGAAAAGATTCTTGTCCAATATCACGGATCATGTCCTCTACTCGATCATCCTCCATATCTACGTCAACGTCCTCACTTTGGGAGACACTCGCCGTATTACTACTCAACAACATATCACCATGCCATATCCATCTTGTATAACTCAAGCAAATCCCTTCACAAATCAAATGAGTACGTATATCCTTCACCGTACATTTCCTCGTATTCAAACACTTGACACAAGGACAACAGAACATTCCATTACTATTAGGAACATTCCTTTGAGTAAATTCTATAAATTCTCCCACCCCCTTCAAATACTCAAAGACTAGTACGCTTACAAACCATCCAACTACGATCCATAACTAGATAGGTCCTGTAGATATACAAAACATATATATATCCAATATAAGGACAATACGGGAGATTGAAAACTATAGTTTTTAAAGATTAATTGCCAAGCACTGGTCACGGCCTGGCAGTGATGTCCATCACGGCCGTAACGTGCCAACTGAACAGACCATGCCATCACAGGCAGAACTGATCACGTCCTAGCCGTGATTAGCATCACGGCCGTGACAGATCAACCAGCAGAGCAACATGCACTCAAAACCAAAAACAGAGACGTACATTCCAAACAACTCAAACTCACGGTTTCAAGTTTCAACTACTGAGACTACAGTTTCAACATACACTCAAAACCAAAATACAAAAATGTGCCCTAAATACTCACCAGAAATAGGTGCTCGCGTGGTGGTGGGGAGGGGAGCTCGAGTGGTGGCCAACGTTCGATGTGGTTACTGAGTGAAGAGGGACAAGGAGAGTTAGTACGCGAGAAGGGGAAATAGAGATGTACGTCAAGTTATTGTAAAGAATGAATGAAAAGACAGAGTTAGGGTTAATAGTGTACCTCACGGTGGTGGCGAAGAAGCCCTCGCTGTGGTTGCGGTGGAGATGAGCTCGCGATTAGGGTTCTGTGCTGGGTGAGAGTGAGAGTGAGGGTTGAGAGTGATTTAGGGTTGAGCGTGATGAAAAGAGAAAAGAGACGTACGTACAGATTGAAGTGCAGAAGGCGCGCGGGTGTAAACGTTTTATAAAACAACATTTAACGTCAGTTGTATTAAACAACTGACGTTACAATTAATTTTTTAATGTCAGTTTTATTAACAAACTGACGTTAAATATTAATATTTTTTAAAAAAAAACACTTTTAACGTCCGTTGTTGAATACAACTGACGTTAAAAGTGTTGTGTCTCTTTATAAAGTAACATTCTTCTGTTTCAGCCTGTAATACTACCTCTTCTTTTCCTCTATATTTCTATTCCTTCACAAAATGGCTCTGAGACCAGTGTTAATTGAGTGACAACAGGGCATTTCAGATAGCTAGGGATATAGGATTATTTACGTTAGCTATTTATTTAACTGAGGTAAAAATCACACTTTTAACGTCAATTGTATAAACAACAGACGTTAAAAATAAATATTTTTTATTTCAAAAACACTTTTAACTTCAGTTTTATTCAACAACTGACGTTAACAGACCTGTGTTAAGAGTGACAACAGGGCATTTCAGATAGGGATATAGGATTATTTACGTCAGCTGTTTATTTAACTGAAGTAAAAATAACACTTTTAACGTCAATTGTATAAACAACTGACGTTAAAATTAAATATTTTTTATTTTAAAAACACTTTGAACGTCAGTTTTATTCAACAACTGACGTTAAAAGTGTATAAGTTTCTGCAAAAGCATTCATTCCTTTGACTACTCTGCTACTAAATTACCCATTACTGCTGTGCTACTTACCCATGCACATTGTAACCTATAATCCTCTTTATGAGCACTAAGTTTATACCTAGACTTAAAGGTCTATTTCTTCCTAATCCTTCGGGCGTTTTCTTTTCTGCACGTTTATAATATATGACTGCCAACTCCCAATGCGCCTTGGAACCTAATGCTCTTAATGATCAATTTAATTTTTTAGCAACTTACGACGCCTAGTAACTTCATCCCCTACTCCTATAAATAGCTTCCTTCCTTCCTTTAATTTTTCTGCTTCACAATATGGCTCTGCCATGGAGATTAACTTCATCACTCTTTCTTCCTATACCTAGACTTAAAGGTCTCTGTCTTAATGGTCAAACAACTTCTGAGGTTGTGTAAATCGCATTACATGGGTGATAAGGGTGTGTAAATCGCATTATGTGAATTGCACACACCATCATCCTTCCGGAGAATCGCAGACTACAGTTCCAAAACCTCAGCTTTGGAACCAAGTGGCTGTTCCAAGAATATTGCTGAAACAGATCGAGTGCACCCTTCACTCTGCCACGGCTCCAAAGTGACTGTGGATTCAGATGGAGCATCAAGGACTTCAAATGAGGGAGGGGATGCATTCAATGTTGGAGTTTCTGAGGACAGGACTGAGAAGAAAATGATGTTGAAGCAGAAACTTTTTTATATTTTAGTGCTATCTTGCGGAAATTTTTTATCTTTTAAACATGTAATTGTAACTTATGAATCGCTTCAATGAGATACGATTTGATTATACATATATAACTTGTTTTATGTAAAGTGTTTATTTATTTTAATTTGCACAAGAATTTGTTAATTTAATAATTCAAGCTAATTAATTAAGATTAAAAATAAACTTTTTTTAAAAAAAAAGATTAGAAATAAACTGCACTATATGGAGTGATGATCTGCGTTAAGAGTGACAACAGGGAGATGACAACGAAAGAAAGATAGGAATGAGTTGATTATTTACGTCAGTTATTTATTTAACTGAAGTAAAAATCACACTTCTAACGTCAGTTTTATAAACAACTGACGTTAAAAGTGTTAATAATTTCTTGCAAAACACTTTTAACGTCAGTTCATTAAACAACTGACGCAAATAGTAATTTCATATTTACAAAACTGCCACCGCCTCACTTTTAACATCAGTCCTTAAAACAACTGACGTTAACAGTGAATTAATGAAGTCTGATATTTACAAAACTGCCACCGCCCCCTTTTTAACGTCTAGTTTGTGGTTAACTGACGTAAACCTTTATCGTCTAATGTATATTTTCCACTAGTGCGTGAAGAAGTATAGATGATTATGGTTTAATTGATATGGGCTTTGTAGGCCCTCCTTTTACTTGGATAAGAGGTGGGTTAAAAGAGAGATTAGATAGAGTGATTTGTAATCCGGCTTGGCAATCCCTCTTTCCTTCTAGTTCAGTTACTCATGTTCAGCTTTCTTCTTCCACCACCGTGGACTTGAGTTTAAGGTTGAGGATGGGAATGTCATTTCTAGAAATAATTACTTTAATTTCTTAGGTGCTTGGCTTGATCATAGTGATTTTAGAAATAGTTTCTCATGGTTGGATTTGCTCAATTTCTTGGAAGGATAATATTAGCTCGCTTACTAGTAGGTTAAGGATTTGGAATAAAGAAGTTTTTGGGCATATTTTTAAAAGAAAACATAGGATCCTTAAGAGACTTGAAGGTATTAACAAGGTTCTTATGTCTCATTCTACTCCTAGACTTACTAGCCTTATAGATGATTTGTGGAATCTTTATATATATAAAAGTAGCAGAGGCTGAAATCATTTTCCCCTCCAAAAAGCAGTCCTTTTTGTTTATTTTACTTAAAAAACTTTTATTAATATATTAATTAAATAATTAAATTAATTTAAATGAGTTTTATAAAAACTAAGAGATAAATTTGAAACAACTGTAATTAATCAGTTTAAATACAACACTGTTTCCAACATCATTTACGATATTTCCAATACTTTCTCTTTCTCATCCAACTGCCCGTGTACTTCCAACTATCCTTCAATCAGCTTTCAATTTGAAATTCAAATGTCGATTATTAAATATAATTTTTTTGGTGGGGTAATTCTGATAGAGGGAGAGCATGGGATTTGTGGTAATTACTACTATTAATGCATACCCACTTCCATTTTTATTCCATTTTACGTTCTTTTCTTTGCAATTCCTCTCACCTTAATGTCTCCTTTTAAGCCTTCCATTTTTTGAAGCAAGAAACGTGTAGTTACAAGCTGAAGTAAGAAAATAGAAAGATTAAGAAAGAAATAAGGAAAGAGTCTGATTCTTTTTAAGTTGCGTAGGTAGCAACAGTTACGGTAAAAAAATTTCTTTTTCTTTTCTACGGAATACTTAAAAATAGTGCACACAACACAAAGGTTTTATTCATCATTCACAACATAATTTCTTTTGAAAAAAAAATACTTCATCATTCACAACAGAATTTCAAAAAGGTTTTAGACCACATAAACTGACTTTCTCAAAACACACAACCCAAGGAAAAATCCTAAGTTTGTCATTCTAGAAGACAACTACTGGAAAGAACTCCGTAGTTCTCACAGTAAGATTTTCGGCAACCTCTTCAAGGATCGGGAGTAATATACTCAAGTGAGGTTAGGAACTCCTCGACACCACTTGTCCTTGTACAACAAAGCACCACAACAAAGAACCAGGAAGACCTGATATATTGTAAGGGTGGGATACCAATATATGGATGAATTATAACAACTGCATGCCCAAACACAGAGCAACAGATACATACAAATATTCATATTCAACATATAAATTCTCACAAATAATCACATCAACCAACAATCATCGCCGTTTTTGAAAACATGGCACTTCTATATTTCATCTGTATTCTATCCTAGTCTCTGTAGATCCCAACTTCTTTGAAAGATGAGCTGATCAAGCTCGATTGCCAATAAGGCACAACGTGTTTTTCCACATCACTGCCCAAAACTCATGGCACAATGATCAACGTGTGTGGATGTCCATAGCATACTGTCCAACACAAGGCACGACAACCTAGGCATATGGACTTCATTGTCCATCAAGGTACAATGAAACAACATAGCATGAAGTACCTGACCCTTCAAGGTATTCATAGGAAAAAAACGTGGGCACGTTAGCCAAAATGCATGAGAAAATCATTTTATTTTCGCAGCTTTTCTTTGTGTTTCATTCTTCCCTTTTTCGGAGCCCAAGACTCACAACTTTCCATAAATTTTCAACGTGTTAAAACTCTTATAATCTATAGAGGGCCTTTAAGTCTGAGTGTCTAATCACAACAGTCCTGGACCGATGCACCGGTCTTGGACTTTGTGGTCATAGAAAACAACTTTCATCTTTTACTATGTTCACCACGTTCATCACGATGTAAATGGGACACACAGTCCACAACAATGTATATAGGACACACAGTCCACAACAACGTATGTAGGATACTATATAGGACACACAGTCCACAACAACGTATGTAGGACATACAATCCACAACAACTTACACAGGATACCCAGTCCACGACATCGTGACACGGATCTTAGATCCACGTGCTTTCATAACACTAGCATCCCGACGTCTCGGTTACTAGGTTCACCTTTCAATGTTCTTTTTCGTTCAGTGAAAATACAAAACAAAAACTTCCATAACTTATCCAAGTTATCGGATAATTTTAATTTGGATAAAATCCTTTGAAAAACTACTTTTGAAATCTATAAATAAAATCTTAAGTTATAGAAAATCTTTTTCTTTTCTAAAAATCCATTTCATTTTAGAAGGACCACCTTTTTCTAAAACTTATAAAAAAACTTTTTGAGGAGAACTGGTCTAAAGATGTTGAAAATAAAAATTTCCTTTTAAAGGACTTGAAAATGAGCTTACTTTCCTTTGTGGTCCTTTTCCATAAGTTATCCTCAAAAATTCACATTTTTCTTTAAAAAAAAATCTCTTAAGTTCCCAAAATAATTTCTTTTCATCTTCATAAAAATTTATTTTAAAGTTCTTACACTAGTGCAGAAAAGGGATTCCACGTCGGTTATTTTTGGCTTTCCACATCGGTTTTGAAACTGATGTGGAAACGACCGATGTGATTTATTGCCACTTTACACATCGGTTATAAAACCGATGTGTAAAGTATATTTTAAACATCGGTTTTATATTAACCGATGTGGAAAATTAATTTAGCAATTAATAAGCAGTTGTAAATTTAACTTTCTACATCGGTTTTTCTTAAAACCGATGTGTAAATTTGACTTTCTACATTGGTTTTATAAAGAACCGATGTGTAAAGTTAAATTTACACATCGGTTTTAAGCAAAACCGATGTAGAAAGTTAAATATACACATCGGTTATTGAGAACCGAGGTGTAAAATCTCATTTTTTTTTTAATTATTTTTACATTTCAATCATTCCTTTCCCCTGTTTCACTAAAAAATATTGGTTAAAAAATGTATCAAATGCTTCAAGCTCCATGTGCAGTAAACAATTACAAGTCTGTACAAAATTTTCCAAATTACAAGTCTATACAAATTTTTTTCAAACCCCCTTCTACACTCATCATCCGGGCATTAACAAAACAAATGATTAGCTCTTACAACAAAAAGCATTTCAGTTGGTAGAACTAAATGATTGCATAAAAGAAGAGGTATAAATGAAAGGAATGACCAAGAGTGACTCAGCTCCTCCATACTCGGAATTGAAGTGCTAAAAATATGTTCAATTTAATGTATAATCTCAAAATTTCCAGCCAAAGAAAGAAGCATGAGAACTACCTTAGTGAATCAAACATTATTAAGAATCATTTTATGCCAATGACAGAGACACAGGTTGCAGATCAATAAACAAACCAGCAGTACCCTGATCAAACAAGAAACAACAACAGAACACCAGACCAGTTTTGACACAATCATTCAAAAGCAAAACATACTTTATTCAATATGATAAGTTTTTAAACTATAGCTAATACATATCATCAGTCAAAGGTACACTATAGCTAGTATATGATAAGTTTTTAAACTAACTACATATATACAAACTATGGGTGGTACACTTCAAGAAAGAAAGTTGCCCAACGCCTCTTTATGATGTTGATGTCAGAATGAGACAATGGAGTTGGATTGTTGAATATCTGCAAGTTTAATTGGACAAAAGATTATATCTTTTAAGTAATAAACTAACATAAAACATATAACGAATCTATACTATTACTTCTAATCGTGTCAATTAACATTTACCTCACTCCATCTTTCAGTGATCCCGGAGGAGATAATTTCCAACATCCACTGCATCACATAGTAGCCACATTCCCATGACCCACGTTGTATACGTGACTACGTACAAATGAAACCCAATTAGAATATGAGGAATTAAATAAAATAGAAATCAATTATTGTACCCACTGCATTTGATGCATTTGAACTAATAAATATCTTATGCTGGGAATAATCCATCTGATAGCCCGAGTACGCCTTTCACCACGCAACATGTGGGATGCATTAATAGACCTATCATGACAAAAACATTAATTAAAGTATATATAATAGATTTCAGATAATTAAAACAACTGCATTACTGATTATAAAGTATTTTAACGCTTACGTTTCGATGATTGTCTTCGCTCATTCGCGGCTTATTTCCCAATGAGTAGAAGAAGACCACGACGTTCATTCTTGGGTACAAGAGCAACAATTGCCAATGCCGATCTGTAAATTTGCGGAACGCTTAGTGACTAAGTCATATATAGTTATACTTAAATAACCGGTACTTACTTATTGAGATAAGGCGCAAGATAGAATTGATGATCGTCTCGGGCAAGTATATCACGTATGGTAGTGACCGGGTCTTCCGATGCTACGAGAACATCACCCTGAATGAACATGAGGTCAATGAACCCATAAAGGGCGAGGTTACCCTGATCGACTAACATACGATGCAGATACCTAATATATTGGAAAAACATGTTAATTATCATTGTATTTAAAAATTAATTACGTACTTAACTTATAAATAAAATGTACTTACGTGCACCAAAACGATATGTGTGCAGAACTGGCCATTTCTTTATTGAGTGCCATCTCCATAAGTTCTTTCTTTGGTATATACAGATTCACCAGGATCGCATCATGTTCCAACGTTACCAAGGCTGCATCATCCTCCATGGTGACAACCTCGTATAGCCGAAACTTTGAAAACATCACCATGGCCAGGTGCCCTTTGTCGATCCCCTAAACAACATAGATATATATTAGTAATCACGGATAATTAAGTTATTTAATTCGTTATTAACTAAATGGTCAAATGAATACCTTGACATGAGCAGAGACATCTCTCGGTCTTCCTAAATCCGACCTTTTAGGCACAATATCATTTCCAACATCCTATAACAAATACAAATAAAGCATTATCTTTAAACAATAATAAATATATTTCAACTATGAATATAGAAAAACACAACTAACCGAATACCTCGGATGCAACAAGAAAGTTGACCCGTCTTCTTGGCCGAGAGGATGAAGTTACCGGGGCCTGACCCACTGTTTGAACCTCCTCGGTGGGCACAGGGACTCGAGCATCAAGCATCTCGAATAATCTCAACAGACACCCTCGATGATCATCCGGTAATAACCGATGGTGTATGGTATTACCTAACTTATTATATGCCCTACCCAATGCCACTAAGCGGCGATGATGATGATGATCATCAACATACAGCTCACACCTATCGGGTCGCTCATCATCATCATCATCATCATCATCATCATCAGCAAAGAAGAAGATCACCATCATCATCATTTTCGGGATGATGAGGAGGATCACATGAGCCCTTAGTGCTCACATGGACATGAGGGTTGGACAGAGGGTTGGACACCGGCCGTCATCTCGCTTGGACAAAGAAGTAAATATTGCCATCTCCGGGCAAACTGCTCGGCCATCTCCTGTCGAAGCTCACCTGCAATCTCCTGTTTTAGTTGTGTTCTATCTGCAACCGAATCCCTGTGGCATTGGTGTGAAGATGAACCATGGTATTGGCGAATGCTGACTCCCCATCCAACACCAATGACACGGCCCGGGTGGTCTGGTTTACCGATGGCAGTAGATAAGATATCATTGCGTCCTCTAGGAACAAAGGTTCCTTGGGTTAGCTGATCATCCAAGGCATCCTATCACATAAAAATATCAGGTCACATTACAATTCGGTAACAATCTTAAAATGACAATTACAACAAACTATACTTACAATCCTCTCAGTTACTTGGCGGGCCTCCTCGGATGTATATTGTCCCGTTTTTCTTTGTCGGCCCCTCTTCCATGAACGATGGCGTGGGGGTGGAGGTGGATCAACAACCTCTGGAAGATTTTCAGCATTAGGATCCGCTCGAGATGCTTTTCGCCGACGTGCTTTCTTTTCCTCTTCAACCATTTTCTTAACAAGCTTTTTATATCCCCCACGAGACATGACATGGGGGTAGACATTCTTGCTTTGGTTTTCCTGCCCCTTTCTTTCCTCTTCTCCTGTTATAAATAAAAGACAATTAAATTACATAAGTAAATGAAATTAATGCAATTACATAAATTTAGAGACAAATCAAATAAGTTAACCTGAAAGCTGGGATCACGTCGGCTCAGAACAAAGCGATCCCACGTCGCCTTGTCAATAAACGGATACACCTCAAGTGGGTTCTTTTTACTTTTGGACCGAATATATAGTATCCGCCCAGGTCGGCCTTAAAACCCCTCCAACGCTCTCCAAAGATACTTCAAAGAAACGCTTCTTCATAGCGTATGTATCCGGTATGTCAAATGTCAACTACATTAAGACCAAAAGAATCAACGAATTACTGTATGATATTATTAAGATAAAAATAAAGTAGATACAGACAAACACAGGACGTAGAAGTATAGATACCAGAATACTCTCCCATATCTGCTCCTTCACGTCCGCCGGTACATCTCTCCACCTATCAATGAGTATACTAGGCCTGTTCCTAGCAAGGGTCGCCACAAAACTGGTAAACTGATCTTCCATTGGCCCAATAGGTTTGAGGTTATCATCAAAATCTACTCTTATCCTCTGATTTGACCCACGGTTGGCAGTCAAATGCCTCATCCGTGTGGCACGTCTACCCTTTCTACCGGTAGACGGGGTCTCTGACCCGCTGCATGAAGGAGGTATATCCTCATGATCAGCCATGTATACCTGTTTAAACACAAAACAAAAAAAAAAACTTGTTAGTATGTCAGGATAAATATCAAACATAACTTATAAATATCGATCAACGTACATAAACATAACTTATAAATATCAACGTAAACATATAATATGCCAAACTTGATGGTAATATCAAACTAAACTTACTTTGTGGTCAATTAGTAAAGTTCTCCCATAACCCTTCTTGGTGATCATTACGAGTAGCATGTACATCATCCACTTCATTTTCCTCATTGAAATTAGGCACTCGTCTTGAGAAAGAAGGAGTATCGAAATATCAAGAGTTGAATCGTGATTTCCTCACTACCGTTATACATGTTTTTTCCCTGGAGAACCACTCGACCACCTTTTGTTAGAAGGATCACGGATATAAAACACTTGTTTTGCTTGGGATGCCATGATGAAAGGTTCCTCTTTATTACCTACCTTACTAAGGTCCACCAATTTGAATCCTAACTCATCGGTTTGCACACCATTGTTACTGTCGACCCACTGACATTTAAAAACAGGTACTCTAAACTTTGTGTAATCAACCTCCCATATCTCTTCAATGATTCCAAAGTATGAAACTGATGCCATAACAGGGTTTTTATCTTTCGAACTAGAGAAATGCATGGACTCAGCGACGACCATAACCCCACTGCTTTTGCATAGTACTTTTGTCATCCTGGGACTTTGTATAGAAGGAAAACTTATTGATATCGTACCCACTCCAGGATATGACATCAAAGTTAGGCCCTGTGCTAGCCATTTTAATGTAGCAGAAGCGAGTACCATCCTTTGCAATTTTTTCAATAAACCACTTCAAGAAAGTCTTGTTATGCTTGTTCAAACACCATTTTTCATTCATTCTAGGGTAAGTTTCATTGATGATGCTTTTATGCTCACATAAGTATGGTTCAACCTCATCGTGTTATTCAATATATACAAATGTGCTTGAAGCACTTCCTCCCGATCCATGCTCTTAACAAAGTGATACCTCGTGGTACCCTTACCATCATATCTTCCTTCGTGACGAGACTTCGGAAGCCCTACAGTTCCGCTTCTGACATGTAGTCTGTACAAAACTCAATAGCTTCTTCTGCAACATACCTTTCAACAATAGATGCTTCGGGACGGTGTGGATTTTTCATATATCCTTTCAGGATCTTCATGTATCGCTCAACCGGGTACATCCACCTTAAATAAACGGGACCGCACAATCTAATCTCCCTCACTAGATGAACAATCAAATGAACCATGATGTCAAAAAATGAAGGTGGAAAATACATCTCCAATTGGCACAATACAATGGCTGCCTCATTTTCCAACTCATCCAAATTTTTAGTGTCAATGACCTTGCTACATATAGCATTGAAGAATAAGCATAACCTAGTAATGGCATGTCTGACTTTTTTAGGCAATATGTCACGAATGGCCACCGGTAGTAGTTGTTGCATCAAGACATGACAATCATGAGACTTTAAGCCAACTAATTTGAGATCTTTCATTGAGACAAGTCTTCTGATATTTGAAGAGTAACCCCGTGGCACTTTGACTCCCCGTAGACATTCACGTGCAACTTCTTTTCTCTTTTTTTGATAAAGTATGACATGCTGGGGGACAAATAAGTCTTCTTATCCCCCACTTTAAGTGGAGCTAACTGCTCTCGTATACCCATCGCAACTAGATCCAGACGAGCATTCACACCATCCTTTGTCTTGCCTTGAATGTTGAGAAGCGTTCCGATTAAACTGTCACACACATTTTTCTCTACATGCATCACATCAATACAATGTCTTACATCAAGCTTGCACCAAGATGGAAGATCAAAGAAGATCGACCTCTTCTTCCATATTTTCTTCTCTCGTAGCCTTCTTCCGGGGTCTTCCCATAGATAACATTAGTGTTGTTCACCCTTTCATAAACTTGCTCTCCAGTCAAGGCCACCGGAGCAATTTCATTCTCCGGAAGTCCATTGAAAGCTTTCCTCAATCTACGATAAGGATGATTACGTCGAAGAAATCTCCGATGCCCAAGGTAGACTGTCTTCCTTCCATATTGCAGTTGATGGTAACATGTGCCTTCTTCACATATTGGACATGCTTTATGCCCCTTAACACTATACCCACACAGGTTCCTGTATCTTTGGAAAGTCATTGATGGTGCAAAATAACATGGCACGCAATCTGAATGTCTCACGGCAATACCCGTCGATCACATCAACGCCTTCATCCCACATCATTCTCAAGTCTTCAATCAAGGGACTCAGATAAACATCAATATCATTTCCTGGTTGTTTAGGACCCGAAATCATCATACTTAACATAATGTATTTGCGCTTCATGCACAACCAAGGAGACAGGTTGTAAATTACAAGGAGAACAGGCCATGAACTATGAATACTACTTAAGTTTCCATATGGATTCATTCCATCGGTAGCAAGTCCAAGCCTGAGGTTTCTAGGCTCATTGCCAAAATCCGGAAACAAACTATCAATTCTCTTCCATTGCAAAGAATCGGCCGGATGGCGAAGCTGTCCATCACACTTCCTCTCATCTGCATGCCATCTAATGTTCTTTGCGTCATTTACATTAGCAAACAATCGCTTGAACCGCGGAATCACGGGAAGATACCATAACACCTTCGCAGGAGGACCTTTGGTGACCACATCACAACTAGAATCACCATCCTTCACTTTGTAGCGTGATACCCCACACCTGGGGCACTCGTGCATCTCTTCAAACTCTTTCCTGTACAATATGCAATCATTGGGGCAAGCGTGTATTTTCTTATACTCCATACCCATCGGACACAATATCTTCTTCGCCTCATAGTTTCGAGATGGCAATGTGTTTCCTTCTGGAAGCATTTCTTTCAACAACTCAAGCAATTCGGTAAAGCTTTTATCGCTCCACCCATTTCTCGCCTTCACATTGAACAATCTTAACACCGCTGACAACCGTGTGAAATTAGTGCACCCCGGATACAAAGCCACTTGCGCATCACTGCACAAAGTATCATACACATGTGCGCGCCGAAAAGACTCTTGCCCAACATCACGGATCATGTCCTCTAGTCCATCGTCCATTTCCACGTCATCAACTTCCTCTCTATCCGACACCCTCGGCCTGTCTAACGATTCACCATGGCATATCCATGTTGTATAAATCTTGCAAATCCCCTCACAAATAAGATGATCACGTATCTCAACAGCATCTAGTCGTCTCTCAAACAAACAGTTAACACAAGGACAATAAAACCTTCCGTTACCACTATCAGGAGCATTTGTTTTTGCAAACTGTAGAAAATCTTCCACTCCATTCTCATACTCATCACTTGTCCGTCTAGCATTCATCCAACCGCGATCCATGACTAAACCAATACCTTCGTACTTAGTCCAACATATTCATCAACCACTTCTTATGACAGGGTATGGCCCTATCCCATTCGAGAAGAAACTTTTTCAACATTCGGTTAACAGTTAGTCCTTAACTCTCATGCTCATACTCGACAAAATTTTCGACAAAGCATTTCCCCGCGGTCTCCAACGTACACTACTTGAACGCGATGACATCCACCCCGATAAAGTATGCACCGGAGAACGAAAGGAAATGTATCAATCCGAACTTTCATCAAGTATATAACATTAGAATCAATGAATAACTATTATAACTGAATTAAGAAAAAGTTTTTCCCAAACTGTCCAACTTTGGACAATTCAAGATCCAACACAATGAGCGGTACATTAAGCACGTACACGTACACGTACGCTCATTAGTATTGCATCTCAAACGGGAAACTAAGGCTTTACTAAATAATTAACATTAAGAAAAATAATAAAACACTCCAATCCCCAAGTCCAATGCAAGGGAGATTGGAAAAGCGCACTAGTATTTGAAAAACTAACAACCATATATTTCTTAATTGAGTAATTGGCTAAAACATCATCCTAATATATGTTAATCATCATTTTAATGCCAACAATAAGCCTATTACCTAGTAAACTAGAAATCCAACCCCAACAAAAAACTATACCCATGTGGACCTCAAATGGAGATGATCCTCACATCAAGTGTTTCTAATGACTTGCCTACTTTATAATGAAACCAAAGACAATATTCATCATTCCATTGATTGATGTCCAACATGCTTAGCATTTTTCTCCTAAAAAATGAGGTTCTTATCCCTCTCTAGTGAGCTACGAAAGAATGTAGGAGACCAATAAATTTGACCGAGCATTAATTAGCTTCATAATTTTTCAGTTTTCAAACATCAATAAACATAATGCTTCAATTAATAAATGTTAACAGAACTATTTATAGATGTAGAAGAGAGTGGTAATTCCTTCATTCCCTGAAACTAGTGTCAAGAACATAATGTTTTCTTCTCATGAAATATAGTAACTAGAAAGTGATCTTAAAACATTATGAGAAGAAAACATTATGTTCTTGACACTAGTTTTCAAACATTATGTTCAAGGGAAACACCTAGCACTTAGAATCTACCTAATACAATGAACTACTCGGTATGTAGCACTTAACACCTTAATATGAGAACTAACCAGCAAATAACCACCAATTAGAGAAGAACAAACCAACAAAGAACCACCAGGACAACATTATATGAACTCTGTTTTCCAAATAAATAACTAGCAATATAGAACTAACCAGCAATAACCACCAATAACCAATGAAGGAAAGAAACCTACCTCTAAAGGATGCGGCCGCTAAAGGTGACTTGTGAGAAGAGGAGGGCACAGACGTTGAAGGGGTTGCCAACTACTCTCTGTTAAGGTTCACGCGGTTAGGGTTCTTATTGCGCAACTGAGCGGAGTGGAGAAGGGAAGAGAAGTGGCGGCCGAAGCTTCAATGAGACAGATAGCTTCAATGAGAAAGGAGAGAATGACATTGAAGCTTCAAAGATAGAGTAGATAGATGAGAGAAGATCAGAGTAGAAAGAGAAGAGACTCACCAGAGATGATGGTCGCGACGATGAAGGTATGAGAGAGGCACACACGGTGGTGGTGGTGGCGGTGGTGAGTGAAAACCGAATGAGTTGGTGTTTGGGTTACAGAGAGGCGCGGTGGTGCAAAGGGCTGCACGAAAAATGCAGGTCAGGTTAGGGTTGTGGTGGTGCTCGCGGTGGTTCAGATGCAGAGATGGTGGTGAGTTGATGTTTGGGGGAGGAGGGGAACTAGGTCGCGGAGGAGGAAAGAATGGGGTTTTCTGAAAGAATGGGATAATGCGCGGAAGCGAAGGAGGGAAAAAGAAAAATTGGGACTATTACACATCGGTTATACGCAAAACCGATGTGTTAAACATCTTATACACATCGGTTATAGAGAAACCGATGTGTAAACATTAAACTTTTAAATTCTGATTTTTTTCTTTTAAATTTTATACATCGGTTACTAAAAACCGATGTGTAAAAGTAATATTTTATTTTCTTTTTTTTTCTTTATAATTTTCTACATCGGTTATAAGAAACCGATGTGTAAAAGTAAGATTTTATTTTCTTTTTTTTTCTTTCTACATCGGTTATATAGAAACTGATGTGTAAAAGTAAGATTTTATTTTCTTTTTATTTTCTTTATACTTTTCTACATCGGTTATATAGAAACCGATGTGTAAAAGTAAGATTTTATTTTCTTTTCTTTTTCTTTATACTTTTCTACATCGGTTATTTAGAAACCGATGTGTAATAATTTGGTTTTAATTTCAAAAATGTCACCGCCTCGTTTTACACATCGGTTTCTCAAAAACCGATGTGTAAACTCTGATGTAGAATCCCTTTTCTGCACTAGTGTTAAATCTTCACCAAACGTTAAAAGATTATTTTTCCTTCTCCTTTATCAAAATGTTACTTCAAAATTAAAAATCTTTATTGTGTGGCTTTCCTCATAAGTTTTCTTAAAGCTTTTATCTTACACTAATAATTGAGTTCTAACTAAAGGTTAGGCTTCCATGCAACAACCAAACAACCTACAACAATTAGGACAAAGCCAACAAAATGATGCTAGAGATGTCCAATCTTTTAAAAATTATTAGATTACATTTGATCCAAGACTTACTTTTATGTGTACATATGTATATACTTTAATCCCATATCTTTATATTTTTACATTGACACTTGTTTATAGTCCATTTACTTGATTCACGTTAAAAGATATCATATTTAAAAATCACCATGCAACCAACTACATACATATTTTAGAAGACAGAAATTGGTTCTACTTTGACAGGTGTTTTAACCTAGTAAATCTTATCCAAATACTTACATATTATATATAAAATTAAAGCCCCAGAAGTCTACTTTACAAGTATATATTTAGTTTCAAAAACACGTTTCGTATAAAAATTTATGGGCTTGCGAATAAGTGTATGTCCTACTGCCAGATTTATATTTCATATATGTTCATCCACACAAACTTATTATCTTCACTCTAGCATCATTCACAAGCCATAAAGCCAACATGCAACGGCCCTAGACCCTCTAAAACATACATGCAAACACCTAATATTAAGAAAATCATAAAATCACTCTATTCCTCTCATGCATGTAATTAAATTGATCATCAAAGTAAGCATTTTTCTTTAAAAATTGAAACTAGGTCTCATCAACTCTCATGACTTAGAGTTTCGGCCATGGGTGTGAAAATGGGAAAGAAAACTCATTTTTGATTTTAACTCATGAACTTAGAAATATGTAACACCCCGATTTTTGCTGCTTCCTAATATCGGTAATAAATATATAAACATATATATTTTTATCCGAGACTCAAACTGATTTTGGGTAAACCAATGTCATTTCCATATAATGCTTTATATTATAGGGTTACGATGAAATTTTGGGTTGAAAATTCAGACGGAACCCGGTCTGTGTTTTCACTGACAGTAAAAGTTTACTACTCAGAAAACCTAATTTTAATTCGTGAATGAGATGAAAAAATGTTTTTATCATATTTACTACGATACTGGATGTTTTGAAAAATTTAGCGTAAAAATTAAAATATTATATTTGCTGCGAGCGAATACGTCGAGATATCTCTAGGAAAAACTTGCGTCAGATGAACCAGGGAGTCAGCAACGGGGCTGAGGTGATGGATTTGACTGATGTGACAGGCATTTATGACGATCCTATCCGCGTCATAATGGCCATAATGGCGCATTTATGACAAAAGAATATTTTACCTGGAAATGACGATTTTACCCTTGGCTCTTCATGAATTTTTCAAGCCATGCCATTGTAAATTTGGACCAAATTGTCCCTAAACCCACGGCTCCCCCTCTTTAGCAACACACTTTGACAAATTTCTTCATTTCTTCATGTCATCTCCTTCCTCCAAACTCAATGTTTTCTTAAGAACTTCAAGAACAACCATAAGTGTTCATATTCGTCAGATTTGTGCATAGCGATTCTGACCATTTTGTATTCTGAATCTCGGAAAACTTTCTACATGAAAGTTGTTCCTCTTTCTCTCTTCTTTTCAACGACATAAAGAACGTCAAAAACGGATAAGTATATTGAGATATATGTCCAAATTACCGAAACTGCTCTAAACTTTTCAAGAACACAAAAGCTTGATTTTGTGAAGCAAGTCCTTGGATTTTCACTTGTTTTTTATCTTCAAGAGGGGAATCCTATTCTTCTTCCCTAATCATGTCTATGTTCGTCAATAAGTTTCATGATTCAAAGTCTATTTCATCTATGTTCATCACTTTTAAGTTTCTAGATCTAGAACTTTGAAAATTCATAACAAATTCTAGAAAAATCTTATGATGTTGAAACCACTTCCTATGTTCTTATAATCATGTATACTGTATGTATCTAAGAGAATGTGATGATCAAAAATTTTCTTCTCTTGAAACCCATCTTGGCCGAATCCTAGAGGAAAGGATGGATGGAGTTTTTGTTCTTGCTTTTGATGTATGAACATGTCTTTCATCATACATACTTGTATACTTGTTGAATCCTAGTTGGTTCATTAAACTAAAAACCCTAGCCTCATGGATATGTCTTGGATGAATCTATCATTTAGAGGATTAAGATGGTTTGGATTCTTAACTTTGTTGTTTAGCCTTAATCCATTTCCTTAAGTATATTAGGATCATTAATCCTTGACTTAATCAAGTTTAGAGATTTTGAGCCACAAAACCCTAAGGAGGTCGTGACCTATTAGAGAGGATTAGGTGTTTGTTTTACTTGTTTTGATTGATTGTTTGGATGTGTTGTTGAAGGTTAATTGTTCTACGGCGTACGAGGGTTTCCGACAACCAACAGAGTTCTTTTAATTTCACCGAGGAGCTTCAAGAGGTAAGGGGAGCTTACCTGAGGGATTTTCTCAATAACTAATTGCTTTTAGTGTGGTTTATATGATTTATATGTGGTTGTGGTTATTTGTTTATGTTGTTTATCTGTGTATCGGTGATTGATCTGCTTTTAATTTATTTAATTATCTGCAGTAGTATATTATATTGCTATGATGCATGATCTGCCTGGTGATATAATTCTGATGATGTTTCGAAATTTTTTCGGTGAAAGTTTAAAAACAGCAGTACTTATTTTGAGAAAAGATTTAATCTGAATTGAGTTTTTTTTTTTGGAGTTGAAGTTTCAGTAAAAGAGTTCTTGATGATTTGAAGTTATTTTGGAAAAAAAAAAGAGTTTCCAAAGGAAAAGTGGATTTTTCTATGATTTGAGGTTTTACAATCGAATTTCAAGTAGAAAGGATTTTCTGTAAATGAGTTTACTCAACGATGTATTTCCGGTAACTTAGATAAGTTGCGGAAATCTTATTTGGATTTGTTTTCATAGACTAAAAATGATGTAAATGACGATTAGGAACTTAGTAATCGAGATGTCGGGGTACTAGTGTTCTTATGATATTATCCTATTTTGGATTTGTTTTTCACAGACAAAAAATGATGTAAAATGACGATATGTAACTTAGTAACCGAGACGTCGGGGTACTAGTGTTCTTATGACGTTATAGACTTGGTGTTTAGTAGGTAGACGGTGTGTCTGCTTCACGATGTAATAAACGATGGTAAAAGATTAATGATGTTTTCTATTACCACGAACCTAAGACTGATTGCAAGGTCTAGGGGCTTTGTGATTGAGCACTCGGACTTTGAGGTCCTGTGTTGTTAATAAAAGTTGTAAAGATGTTAAAAATTATGATGAGTCGTAAGCTTTTGAGAGCTTTGACAAATAAAGATATAACACAAAGAAAAGTGTTGAGAATAAAGTGTTTTTCTTGCATGCATTTTGGCAGACGTGCCTACGAGGTTAATCATGATATATATCTTGATGATGTTCATGTCTCGACGTATTTGTTAATCATGGTATCTTTATGATATTCACGTAATCAACGTATTCATTGTGCCTTTGGGAAATCGACATACAATGAAATCATGGTATCTTTATGATATTCATGTAATCGACGTATTCATTATGCCTTTGGGCAATCGACGTACAATGAAAAACCATAAATCGACATTCTCACTATGCCGGACAGTGGGCTATGGTAAAATCGACGTGCCTCTTTTGGCAATCGAGCTTGATCAGCTCATTTTAAATGACGTTGGGGGTCTCCGGAGATTAGGTGTGAATGTTTAGATGATGTATTGAAGTGTTCATGCATAGTCTTCCAACGTTGATGTTTGGGGTGTGAAACCCATTGATAAACGAGATGCTATAATATGAATGCTTATGTTTTTATAAACATGTATATGTGTATGTGCCTTTTTTGTGTTGCGCATTTAGTTATTGTGATAAATCCATATATTGGCGTCTCACCCTTACAAACATATCAGAGTCGTACAAGGGGTATGATCCCTACAAGAAGACGAAGGCTGTCTAGTTCGAGGCATGCTGTGTTGCTCCTATTGGCTGTAGTGTCTGTTAGTTATGACCAGCTTAGGTCCTATTATGTTATATTATGTTTGAGAATAAAACTGATTATGAGTCAGGTGTGAAAACATATGAGGCAGTATAGTTGTATGGCTTATATACATTGTGTATTTAAGTGTGATTTGATTACGTTGTTGTTGTTATGAGGTTAAAAGAAAA
This sequence comes from Sophora flavescens, assembly GCA_030762895.1. Classification (NCBI taxonomy): domain Eukaryota; kingdom Viridiplantae; phylum Streptophyta; class Magnoliopsida; order Fabales; family Fabaceae; genus Sophora; species Sophora flavescens. The sequence continues at coordinate 224,123,683 of CM061062.1, forward strand.
AAAAATTTATCACCATATTTTGAAAAGATAAACATTGTGAAAACATTATTTTCCGAAAGCAACCAGCAAATTAAGTTTTATTTCCGCAAACGGGTCACCATGTGATGACCCGAGTTAGGGTGTCACAAAATACATGCATCAAGGATTTTGAGACATGCATGTGAAATTTTTTGATAAAATCATAGTCTTTCCTCTACTAGGGTTTCGGCCACCCTAATATTGTGCATTGGAAAATCTTTTTGGTATGGGGGAGTTTGCCATCATCCTACCTTAGGGTAGATATGGTGGTGGTTTATTTAGTATATATGTGATCTTGTAATTTCTAAGTATGAAAGTTGTATATTTTATTTCATATGTGTGTGATCCTCTTGGAGGATTTGTTGAATCTTGGTTGTGATATGGTATGCTATATGTTGGCTTTGATTCTAATGATCTATAAGTGGAACTTTGGTTGTTGTTTGCTTGATTTGTTAAAAGAAAATTACCTAAAAGTTACAGTTGGAGGTCATTCAGCCATAACTGAATCAATGGGTTCCAAGTTGATTTAATTTGGTTGGATAATTTTTATAAGGATTGAATGAGTATATAAGAGTATAGAAATTGGTTTGGATTGATTTTGATATATGCGTGAAAAGTTATGAATTTATAAGTCTATAGGCACCAATATGCAATTTCCGAGAATTTCAGTGGCTGTTCTGAAATTTATATTCTTATGTGTTGTGATTGTAGCCTTTGATGAGATGAGACCATGGAAATTGGTTTGACGTTATTTGGATTAATACATAAAAAGATATAAGCTTTTTACTAAACAAGACATTTTTGCTAATATTGTAAAATATGGGGTAGAAATGTAATTTCTGGAACTTTTATGGTGACTGAAAAATATTCTTATAGAAGTTGGTTTGGTGTGGTTTGAAGTTCTAAATAAAAAGTTATAAGGTTTTAAGTAAATAAGGATCTTTTTGCAATTAATGAAATTTTAGGGGATAAGCTGCAATTTTCGTAAATTTATGTAACTGGAAAGTTAGAGACTGTTTTTCATACCTATCTAAGTGTTCTAAAACTCCAAAAATGAGTTTTGGACCATTTGGGTTAAAAATCGTTGAAAAAGAAATTATGCGATTTTCGAACTTAATGACGTTCGGTCAATTTTTAGGAACTTCATATAAACGGAAAGAAAAATGTAAAACCAGTGTTTCAACTTCTTCATATGAGTATTATGACCTAGGAGAGTAATAGATTTGAGTTGAAGAACCATATTTTCAAAAGTATGGCTTTTGGGCCTAAATTCAGTAAAAAGCAATGAAACCGTTAAACGTTTTTTAAATATTTTCGAGAAAATGTTTTGAGAAATTGATACCTGTGTATATTTGTTGGAAATTTTTCTTAAAAATTGATTTGATTTTATTTAAAGGAGTTGGTTTTAAGCCAAAATGATTTTATTCTTTAAAGACGAGCATTTACAGTAAAATGCAAGAACCTAAGTCATGAACGACTTAGTGAAAATACGAACATAATAATTTATGATGTAAGGTGGAACAAGACCTTTTGTCATAAAGTATGGATGATTCATTATCCATATATCCATAAGATTTAATGGAGTCAAAATTATTTGTTTTTTTTTGTAAGCCAGGAAAAAGGCTCAACTAGAAAAGTGCAGAGAAATAAATAATTGGACTTGCGATCCAATCTCATAAGTGTTAGGACTTTTAATCTAGTGCTTTAATAAATCTTTGCACAAAGATGAAAGGTTAGTTGATAACTTTAGCTCGATGTTAAGTTCTGATGATTCAGACTTAAGAACATCTAGCATCCAATAAAGCACGCTAAAAGGATTCCGATGGAATCAAGATGTCATCTGGTGGATGGACAAGAACAACGCATTTTCTGGTAAAGTTTCCCAAACACATAGTGAAACTATGTTCTGTAAGGCCATTGTGCCTAGGAGATTGAGCTGACACATTAATGCGAGTGTGAATTCCGTAGTGACGATCTGGTTGATGCTTGGGGATGTTGGGTATGAAATACTCATAGAGGCCCAGTTGGTAGTTCCTATGTGGCATGGTGATCTTGCAATACAACGATATACTCGACTAGATGCTATGTGTTTTCTGGTAGTGTAGGGTGTTCCCTAAAAAGCCTATATGCACGTTGCTGACTTTTGACGCATATACTTACCCAAGGCTGGTGTAATCCGGAACAATCCAAACCGCACTCTCCGACTGTTTGTTAAAACCATGTTATAGGAATCAGAGGTCATTCTTCGAGTCTTAGATGTCTCCTATCTAGGTGGATGTTGTCCGATGATTATGTTTCTGTGAAATATTATTGTTCTGATATGAGTGATGATATAACTGTTTATTGATTTTTGTATGTACCTGTGTGTCATGCTGCTGTAGATCTACCTTATGTGTAAGATGAATGGGAAGATCACCTCATTTTGTGTTTTTTGGTTCTGTTTTATTTTATGTTCGACGAAGATTGATGACGGCACTGTTTCACCATCACACTCAGCTGGAGTTTGAGATGACTTGGGGTGCATGGACACAATGTCTTTGGCTTTGTGTAGTGGATGTGAGGAGTATACTCCCGGCATGATGGTGTATCATCCAGGACTGTTATAGTGATATGGGGATGACATTCCGTCATTGTTTTGTTTTGTCCAGCATGATAAGTCTTGTGTTTATGTTATATTTTGTGGAGCTATGTCTCTAATGCTGTTATTATTATTATAAACATATTTCTAGTACGTTGTTGTTTTATGGGCGTTGGTATTTCCGCCATTTTATGAATATGTATGTTATGACTGTTAGTACCTGGTGAATGGTTGTAAAATATGTATGTGCAAGTTTGATGATGTATGACAAATATTATTTATCGAACTATTTGCGAAAAGGAAAAAAATTAAACTCGTATTTTTGGAAAGAAATAAATATTTTTCGCTTTATTCGGTCTTATAGAATAGAAGTGTCACTAACAAGATTATAGCTTGGAATAGAATGAAAGATGAATTTTTGAATGACTTTCTGCTAGTATTATACATTAAAAAGAAAATTGCTGAAAAGTTTAATATATATTCAATTATTGATGATTTTCAAGACATGCAAAAAAAAAAGAATTTGTATTTTGATAGATTACTAATACAATTAGGAGAATGTTAATCCGTGCCCTTAGGCCACTTTTTTTTTAACACCAACCAAATCATTTCATTTCATTGCAAATAATGTTCCAGATACAATAAGGTATTGAATGGAAAATAGTGCAATGAGCATATTTAATAGACACCTTAGCTAAGCCATGGGCGCTACCATTTAATTGTCGCACAGTAAACACAACTTTGTAATTGTTGTGGAAAGAGAAAATGGATCAACATTTTTCTAATAAGTAACCATATTCAGACATATATCAGATTTGGCGCTAGAAACCAATAACACTCTTCATGTGCAATGATCATATTATATTCATTCCACAAATCATCTCTAAGGCTAGTAAGTCTAGGAGTAGAATGAGACATAAGAACCTTGTTCATACCTTCAAGTCTCTTAAGGATCCTATGTTTTCTTTTAAAAATATGCCCAAAAACTTCTTTATTCCAAATCCTCAACCTACTAGTAAGCAAGCTAATATTATCCTTCCAGGAGTTTGAGCAAATCCATCCATGAGAAAGCGGAACATGAGTAACTTAAAGTAATTATTTCTAGAAATGACATTCCCATCCTCAACCTTAAACTCAAGTCCACAGTGGTCGGAAGAAGAAAGCGGAACATGAGTAACTGAAATAGAAGGAAAGAGGGATTGCCAAGCCGAATTACAAAGCACTCTATCTAATCTCTCTTTTAACCCACCTCTTATCTAAGTAAAAGGAGGGCCTACAAAGCCCATATCAATTAAACCATAATCATCTATACATTCTCTAAAGGCATTCGCTGATCTGAAATTGAAGTCAGTCCCTCCTTCTTTTTCATTTAGAGAAAGGACATCATTAAAATCTCCAGCTAAACACCAAGGGCCTGGAAATTGGGAATTGAAATTTCTCAGATCATTCCATGCTTCTTCACGATTAGTAGCATTCAGGCTAGCATAAACAACTGAAAAATACAAAAAATTTAGGGAGTTCGGGTTATTTTTTTTTAACACCATCCAAATTATTTCATTTTATTGCAAATAATGTTCCAGATACAATAAGGTACTTAATGGAAAATAGTACGATGAGCATAATTAATAGACACCTTAGCTAAGCCATGAGCACTACCATTTAATTGTCGCATAGTAAACACAACTTTATAATTGTTGTAGAAAGAGAAAATGGATCTACATTTTTCTAATAAGTAACCATATTCAAACATATATCATATTTGGTGCTAGAAATGTCATTTACTACCTGCTTGCAATCTATCTCAAAAATAACCATTGGGGGTTCAAAAAAATTGCCCATAATAACTTACTTTTTTATGGAATCCTGAACTATTAGGACATTGAGTAGCAAGACCCATATAATTAATGTTTTGAAACATGATTATTATTGTGTATAAATTTGATGCCTATATATTTGTTAGATGAACATTAATTTTTATTCTTGGTCCCATCTATCATTCATGGCTTCGTCCTTGCTCCCCTGCTCACTCTCGTTTCTTTATCCTTCGTCCTTCTTCTTTAGCCACCGCCAGTTGAAAAAGAAAATTGGATCTCCAAAAAAAACAAACTGAAAGCTGCTTCAATCCAATAGAGCAACATGTCTTCGTAAGAGGAAAGGATACAATTACGATCTTAATAGTATAGAAGATAATACAAATAACGCTTATGAGGGAAAATTAACTATCATGGAGAGTCTAGGACTACTATTTGGTCATCGGAGGAGGTTAAGAATCCATGTTTGCAGAAGAAATTGTTATCATAATTCATACACCACATACCATTAATTAATTAGGCGAATGAGGAAAAACTGTGAGGATCTTTAATCTTCCATATTCTTTATGGAAAATGCATTATATTATACCAGTGGTTATATCAAAGTGGCATTCTAATCATATTGAACAAACTCTATCCCAAAAACCAGTAACCAAGAGAAATTCATGCTTGTTTTTATTAGAAAAACAAAATTGATTACAAAGGACCATCATCACAAGAGATCAATGTAAGATGCAATAGCAAGTGTCAGGTATCTCAGGTCACTAAAAACCATAAACGATTCTTTGACAGTTGTACATTCTGTGGTACCAAAAATTGTTGGGAACCTATACAGCCGCCGCCGCTGCCACTATTACTGCCACCACTACCACCCATGAAGTAATTGAGGCCACTTCTGCCGGAGGAGTGGCTTCATTAGATAGGAGATGCTGGCTGCTTCTGCCGTTCTACCCTGATATTTACACAATTAAAATTTAACTACTGAGCATTGCATGTATATATGACATCAAACAATCTAAGAATCAGAATTACATGCCGACAATTATTTTACTAATAAATGAATAATAAAAAGGAAGACCTATTTCTCCCCTGGTTTCATCTTCCTAACAAAGGCTCTAGTACAACAAGTGCTTGAGATCTAGAAGATTCACGTGCATCTCCAAAGCATGGTGCTAAATAAACAACTTCACCTTATCAAAGTGGCTCCAAAACCAGATGAAGGTACGGTCGACATTGACTAGGAACCACCGAATGAATTAAGGAGTTCCTAGTCAGTGTCCACCGTACCTTCGTCGGGTGGCACTTATGAAGGGACTCCAACATTTATGCTCAACAATAGTTTAATTGTGAAAAGTTAGATAATCTTATGTGTAGATACCCTTTATTTATAATATAAAGTGTAACCATTTTTAAAAAATGTACGACTTTATTGAGATATATAACAACTTATTCAAATTTGTTTATAAGTTGTTGCTAGCAGTTTCCAATATCCCCAGATTCTCGGGTATTCAAGATATATATCCCCTTACACTTTGTAAGGGTGTTCGCGGATCAGTTTCAATCGGTTTTGAGGTAAAAAGTCATCCGACCAAAATATTAAAACAATATGCGGTTCGGTTCAATTTGGATTGCTTCTTTACCAAAATCCAATCTGATCCGATTAAATGTAATTTGGATTGGATTGGATGAATCATTTTTTACCAATATAATAATTAAAAATAAGTTCAAATAGCATTATTAGATATAACATATAACATACTAAAAATTAAAATTTTACGAGCTAACAAGTATCAATTTCATGTTTAGAACATTAAACGTAGTGAAAAATTACTTTAAATCAAATTAATAAGTATTATTATGAAAATAAATTAAATTAAAATTAAAACATCAATAATACAAAAAGTAGAATAAATATATAATGAATTTTATGTATGCGGTTTGATTTGGTTTGACTCGGTTTCAACTAAAGGATCCGATAAGCGAGCTCGTGAGTATATGCCTTCTAACACTTCAAAATCAGCTATAAGTTCCTGTATTTAAGTAAAGTCAAATATAAACCTTCAAGTTGATAACGTAACTAATGTTTTTCACTTGCAGTAAAAACTTTTAACAATTTATTAAACAGGTGGCACCATATAGTTTATTATTTGACCAAAATTAAGAGGACGCGTTGTAGACCCCTCTAATATATTGGACTAAGGATGTGTCATCATTTGAAATTCTCTTCCTCGTAATGTAAATTGAGACAGACCATAACATTAAGATATTTCAAATTGATTGAGTTCTTCATTGAAGGAAAAAGAAGTATAAAAAGAAATACTTTAGGTATGAAGGTTACAAATAGAAAAGCAAAGCAGTGCATTCAGCACAAACATGAATACGACTGCCTCTATGAATGTGTTTGGGAAAGATTAAATCTTTCTCCTTCATCTGATTTTGAGCAATAAGTGATTGAGGAATGATTTTCTAACACCTCATATGAACACCTAACCTACACACCTTATTTTGTACCACATTTTCCATAAATAATATTATAGATTAGATAGAAATAATAGATAATGTGTGGGCCATATGCACTTTTATACGGTGTTGGTGTTCAACTTAGGTGTACAAAGAACACACCTCTAAGTGATTTGGTTTCCAAATATTTGGTCATTCAATCATATATTGTTGAATATGAGCCTTCCCTTTTTCATTTTAGTTAAGTTTTTTCCGGTGTAACCACCAATCAATCATCATGTAAATCTTCGACAGAATAATGTGCAACCCCTTAGTACAATCAATGATGTCATGTTCCAAATTCATTCCCTTGCAGGCACTGGACAATGACGACTGAACCACCTTGTTTTAACCTAACAGATTCTGAATAGTCGTAAGGATCCACCCACTTCTGCTTTCGTACCTGGAAGTCGTGGCCTAAATGATCATAGTAATCACACGACGAGCAGATAATGTGCAACCCCTCACACTTCACTCCATGCATACTGACGATCTTATAGCCAAACCTTTCCAGCCATTCATTTCGTTAGATTGTTCTCAACACAAAACTTAGAAAACCTTCCTCATGCCACAATCAAAGTATTCATACCCACTCTGACGGGCTCCTACCATTGTCGCTAGAGTAAGGAAAAAACTTTAATAAAAAAAGACACTATATTAAGGTCGCGAAATGCATCTAAACAAGAGTTTGACAATTGGTGTTGAAGGTGATTACAAACCTGAGCATCCAATTTTCAATCACCAAATAAAGATCAAACAACATTCATGGCGCACCTCCATTCAGTCATCCTCAAGATCAAATTTAACAACAAAAAACTATTCCTCGTGTCCATTAATTCAAACCCATTATAGAGCTTCCAAAGTGCCTCAATCACTACAGAAAAGGCTAATTATTGATGGCCAAACGCCATCGGAAAAGACAAATAGCCATCGGTAATCAGTGTTTCCGACGGACACGGGTCCATCGGTTAGAAGCGCGTACGAAAGGAAAGATGGACACGTGTCCGTCGGTTAGAAGCGCGTACGAAAGGAAATGAAGTTTGCTATAACATTTAGTCCAGGAAATGAAGTTTGCTTTCCACCAGTAAAACTGAGTTCATTAAAAGCTTCTTATTCCTAAGTTTATATTAATTTCCCTCAGCTGTCAGATAATTGCGGCTAACTGCTTAAAGACTTGAAGGCTATTCCTAGCTCATTCAATACAATTAATTTTCCAAATAATTTTTCTATCTTTATCTTCAATTCAAATCTACTAACTTGGTTTTTCCAAACTAGTTAGCTAATATTTCAGCTTAGTTGATCAGGCTAAACAGAATTTAAACATTAACTCAGAAGAGAAGAAAATGACTAACATCCATAACATTGATTAACCCTTCAGTACAATTACAAATTCATAGAATCCTAACTACATAAAATTAGCTCATAATGAGCTTAATGACAAAACAAGTAAAGGAAATGGTAGAATAAAGCTTAAAACGAATTACAGATGGGACAAGGAGCTGACGGCTGCTACAGTACCATCTGCTACAGTACCAGTATACCCTTAAAGCAAGGTCACAATCCTATTTGTACTAGCTCCCAAAAGTAGGGTTACACTCTCTCTCTTGCCTCACTTTTTGGGCATACAAAAATTCAAAGAATAAAATAATCTCTGGCCAATTCCCAATTACAAATAGTTGCTGCCTTTGACATTCTCTTTCTTTCTTTTTGGGACAGTGCAACAGGTATTTTGTCTTGTAGTGAGAGGGTACTGAGCTGGAAATGCATTTGTCATGTTACGCAACACTCCCCAGAAGCTGCAGCATTCTACAACATTGCGAAGCATCACCTTCAGAATTCCTCTTGCAAAACCTGCTCACAACTCAAATAGACCTTTAGTAAAAACAACTCAAAATTTACATCTTTTTCAACACTTTAACAATTCATCATGGACGATTATTGAACAAAGCAAACCTTGGTTTTCTTTTCCAAAATTGGTCAAAACAAGAACAGTTTAAGCTCAAATAATAGTAATAACTCTTATTTCTAAGAGTTATCACACCCCCAAACTTGAACCATTGCTTGTCCTCAAGTAATGACATTCAAAAGGCCTTAGCAAACAAAACCAGAGCAGTATAAGCAAAGTCCATGGCAGTCCTCAGATACAATTTTCAGAAACATGCTCAACACACAATACCCTTTTCTTAATCACTTTCCATAATTGTGTGTGTGATTTCCCTAAGCTCTAAACTCAGTTTTAGCAAGGAACTCCAACCAAACCACCTCTCAATAGAGTCTTAGGTGCATTTTCCAAATATCTTTTGGATGCAAGGGTGAAGACTCACTAGATGATCTTCCTAAAATCAGGGGCTTAACACATTATTGAAAGAAAATTTGTCATATCACTCAATTCACTCCACTTTATGTTCTGTGTTAGTGTTTCACTCAATCTTCATTCATATACAACTCTATCATAGGCTTGACAAATTTCTAACAATCAAAAGCATAAACACAAATTTCGCACAACAAGAGTACTTTAATGGGTTTTAATGAGGCTAAGGTTCAGGTGTGGAATTTTTGGAAAGTAGCTAACTTAAGTGGAGTTCAAAATCTTTTTGTCCTAAATCACCCACCCACAAACTTAGACAATTCTGTATTCTTGCCCACATTTCTAGTGACAAGGGGGACTTTTATTGCTTTTAATTCTTTTTTTTTAATAAATAACATTGGGAGGAAAGGCAGCAGCTTTAGTGTAATCCTACTTTGCAGTTTTTCTGCAAAATTTAAATTTTTACATTGTTCCTTTGATGAAATGCTCATTCCTCCCTTTTATTGCATATGCACCCCCCCCCCCCCCCCCCCTTCCAAAACTTAAATTGATGGGTGTCCTCAACCATTGTGGCCAAAATCCAGAGGTAAAAGACACTTTGAAACAATTCCAAACTCCACCTAAACAGGGTAATACATTGTTTTGCAGGGAACTTGAGCTGATCGTGTGGCTTAACACAACAATAAGGTCTCAGGCTCAAAAGGGCTCACAAAGGCTCAGACCTTTCTACCCTTCCCCTGAGTATGAATATGAGCCTGAACCTACATACACCCCATGGCATGTACCCATACCTTATGAACCAACTGGTCCACTTCCATTTACCTTATACAATATATTGGACCTGCCCTCACTCACCTTCCACTACAGAAATTCCCACCCAGAAAGATCTACCCGAATCTCATCAAATTTCCTCCCTTCAAACCTTTCACAGAAGGTGTTAATAGGCATATTATTCCTTACCGGACTCAAGATCCTTAGAAAGCTAAAGCTAAGTCAGTTGAGTACAGAAGATCAAGAACTTATGGGAGACCTGAGTTCATATTGGACAGAAACATAAAATGGAAGAACTTTGTGCATCCCTGGGAATATGGAAAAAGCTACTGATGTTATGGATCACATCATGTATGCTCATTTGAAAGCTGAGTTTGAACTGCCAAGATATATTAGAGCTGCCAACTTTGTTCCACTCCACCAAGGACACTAGAATTGGAGTGAGACCTTACATGATCTGTCCAAGACTACCTATGTTGGACTTGAACAAGGATAAGGATTTGAAAAAGCAAAGAAGTACTGCAAAAATGCTAGCCAACATCTCCTGTATACTTATAGAGTCTGATGCCTCTGATGATCAGAATCTAATAGATTTCTGGATGTCACAACCTGTTGAGGATATACCTAAAGACTCTGCAGTTGATTTTTGGAGAAATCACATGATAGCTTGTACTAAGGAAGCATCTTCTTCTGGGATAAGTGATAAGCAAAAGAGAGAAACTCCTACTGTCAGAGGAAAAATTAGGTTCTCAGTTAAGACACTTCATTTATGCTGATGTTTTAACTGTGCCTATCATCAGTTCTATTTTTGAAGAAGTCCCTGTTCAACAGGCTCCAGATCTTCCTCCTCTTGTGCTCACTCTTGCATCCTCTCCACAAGCCTTTGATGCATCTGCTAATTCTTCTGAGCACACTGAAGAAGAGTTTATTGTTGAAGGTTCTGATCTCAATGCATAAGTTGTCCAGTTCAAGCCTTTGGGAGTAGAAGTTCCTGAGTCTGCAAGCAGACAAGAAACTTCTGAAAAGCACTCTTCACAACCACTAGCTCTGGCAGTTGTGCATCCTCATGACCAGCCTCAACACTCTCAAGTTCTCAGTACTCTACAAGGTCAGCAATATCTTCATGATTCAGCTGAAAGCTCAAGACCTTCACTGCCACCAAATTTTGAAGAAATCATAGGCAAGATAATAGAGGAGAGGGTGAAAGTAGAAGTTAAGGAACAAGTCAAGGAGCAAGTTGCTGAAGCTTTGGCTCCAACGAATGTGATGATCAATCAGATGAAGAACATTTTACAAAATTTTCAACAGAGTCATAATCTGCCTACTCAACCTCCTCCACCCCCTCCAAATCAAGACCTTCCTCTTCCACCTCCACCCTCGTCTTTGTTTTCTATTTTTTATTGACAGTGTTGGTCCTCTCCTGTTTCCTTTTTGTCTGATGCCAAAAAAGGGGGAGAAAGGGAATATTGAAAATTAAATTTTAAGTTTTTGGTTTATGAGTATCTGATGGCATATGCATATTATTGTCTTGTCTTGTTGCATATCTCTGTTTAATATGCTTTGATGCTATATTTTTTGTTTATGATATGTTATTTATGATATGTGCTGCTACATATCTGTTTTAAAGTTTGAATGCTTTGTCTTAGGGGGAGCTCTATAGCTCTCTTAGACTTTGCTCACTCAAATTTAATTAGTTTTTGTCATCATCAAAACGGGGGAGATTGTTAGAACCAAAGCAGTTTTTGGATTAAATAATCTCTTAATTTTTTATGTTAGCAAAAAGTTAAATTTGTATGGCAAAGTATTATCAAAGATCTAACTTGTGTGTTTTAGATTGCATGGTTGTTTGGATTATACTAGTCAGGTAAACTTAAAATTTAAGTATGGAATCTTATCAGATTTTATTTTTGATCCTCTAGACTAGTCTGCATTTCTTGATAAAATTCTGAGTCCGTTAAAGATTATGTTGAGACGAAGTACTAAAATTGGATAAGATAAATGAGTTTCTAAGTCTAAAAGAAAAGTCAAGGAGACGAGACAATTAAAATAATCTTAAAATAAAGTCCAAAGACTTGAATTTAGACGAATAGTCTCACTAGACGCCACGTCAGCAGACAGGCTATTGAGAATAGTGAGTCCAAAGACTTTGAGCTAGACGAGAGTTTATAGACGCAATATCTTGCACGTCCAAAGACCTTCGCCTCATTTATATATTAAAAGTGAACATGTCCAACCTTAAGCGTATTTATCTCAAATGATTGTCTATTTAATTGAAGAGAATATATGTCTTTTACCCTTGCTACTTCTATTGTTAACTCTTTATTTCTTGAGATTAGAAACATAGTACCATTGAGAACATAAACCTTTGTGCTTTGACAACTACATTGCTGTAAATCTCAAATCAAGTACAAATTAAAGAAGGAAAGTCAGAAAGCAACTTTTGGTACAATAGGGAAGTGACAGCTCTACTTTGAGCATTCTTCTGATAACCAAGAGCACTTCTCCATGAAGCATATCAAGTTATCAGTCTCAACGGATCCAAAATTTAATGCTATGTCTAAATGGATATATCTTGAAGACCGCTGAAGAAGTTGAAGAAAGTGAAGCTCTTCTTTTATAAATGCTGGAAGAACCTCAGAGAGAAGATATACAAGTTCTGATATCAAAGTGCAAAAAATCTGCTGAAATTGTCAAACAAATTCACTTGTAAACTTTACCGATCTTAAACTTTCAAATCCTCACACATAGTGAGTTCTTAGATCAAATATGTTTATCTCTTTGTTAGAGTTAGAGCCTGAAGAAGCTTGGTAGATAAAGAATACTTTTAGCCTGAAGAGGTGTTGAATACTTGTAATCTATTTGGAGAATAGTGGAGAAAACCTTCAAGTAGAAGGGACTGGACGTAGCTCTTGGTTGGAAGAGAATGAACTAGGATAAAATACTTGTGTGATTCTTCTAACCCTTATCTTTTACAGTTTTTTAGTTATACTAACTGTGGGGTTTTGAATTTGAGTTTGTTAACTCTTTAAAAAGGTTTTCCTGTTAGTGTGTTGAGTTTATTGATTTTCTTGCAAAATTGTTGAAGAAAAGGTTTTTTAGAAAAACTGTTGAGAAGCACAATTCAACCCCCTTCTTATGTTTCCCTGTGTCAACTTCAGACATTGTGTTGCTACATCTCAAAAGCAAAGGATTATGATCTGGATGAAGTCTAAGAAAGTGTTCCATAGTAGCTTCTTGAAACCGCAACCTTAAATTATCATCACATAAGCCTCTGTCCAACCTTTTCGACACCAACATGTTCCCCCTACATTTCTTTTGCTATATAAATTTGGAACCAAAGAAATCCAGGTCAAGCATGTTACAATTGCTCATCATTTGGGCAAATCTTGCAGCTCGCATTTGAGAGAAAACACCACCTCGCTACTCTGACGGAATCACAATGTCATTAAAGTCACCTAGCATGATCCAGGGCAAAACAATGGTTCTTCTTAGATTACTCAGGTACTCCAAAAAATTGCACAGTGATGAATAGTTAGGACTTGCATAAATAGCTGAGCAAGCCCATGAAGTCGAACCACTAGCAATCTCTAAAGTAATATAATATTATACACCTTAGTGCTGCTAACACTTGCAAGGACCCAAATACCTCCAGAGTGACCATTAGCTTCCTCCACAGCTACATACTCGTATCCTTCTCTTTCCCAATAACGTGCCGAGCTCGAGAAAGGCACATGAGTTTCATTGAGAAAAATTAACCCAGGCGTGTATCTCCTAATCAACTCTCTAACGTGCTGGTTACTTCTCTTGCTAGAAAAGCCACGAACATTCCATGAAAGAATACACATCTCTTTGAAATTAATAATTAAAAAAAGATTATATGAAAAAGGACCATAAACAACTTATCAACCCTGAATCATCTCAAGGGTTTTGGTCACCACTTCCTCTTCATCACTTTCCTCATCCATGTCCAACACCTCATTTGACCTCCCAAGCGCTTCTATTTCACGATTAGGATCTGGTGGTTCTGGCTCATCTAGTAGCCGCAAATGGTTTGGAGAGACCATCTCTACGTGCATGGCTGTGATTATGTCATGATCATGTAAAGACTGTTGGTTATTTGGCCTATCCATACTCTTTTCCATGCCCACAGTTTTGGTCCCTGACCCAATCTCTTTCCTTGGGTCCGCTGTAGCTCCAGTGGTTGACTCCCTATGGAATTTTACAGTGTCCCTACCTTTCCTTCACAATATTCGGTTGACTCTCCATCCTCATATTTTCAGGATGTTTATTCTCTCCCCTAGGCCTTTTTTTCCTCACCCATATCTTATCATCATTTTCATGATTGGTGCCTATTTCGAAAACGACACCCGAAACTTCCGTATCTGCGTGCTTCAATATCTCGCTATTATCATAACCATTAAAGGGTTGAACTTATTATGCCTAAAATCATGCTTATTGTTGAAACGGTCTGGACCCCATGGTTTAAACGGTTCTCTTGGCCCACATGCGAGATTCTAACCCTTCTTAACCTCAACCCAATCCACATGCAACTCACCCCATCCTTGATCTTCAAGTTTGCCAACTATACCATTAGGGTTAGGTTTTCCTGATGCTGCCCTTATTGCACTCGCAGCCACTCCTCCACCATTAGCCGCTGCACCTTCCTCCTGGGATGGAATGGTAGCAGCTTCTGTCACAAAAGTACCATTTTTTCCAATGTATACCCAAAACGACCACACTTTTTACAGAGCAAGTGAAAACCCTCATATTCTACGTTGAAGCATCTACAGTCCTAATATCCACCCTTACTGGGACACCAACCACAATTGCAAGTGCTAAGAGAACACTCTCATCATAATATTCCATTCCAAGTCCGGGAAATCTAATCCATACCAAATTCTTGTTGATTTTCACCTCTGATGATACAAAATCTAGCTCCCATGACCTTATAGCAACACAGTGATCAAAAATCATCCATAGACCCCCACAAATCACCTTCTCTTTATCTGCTCAAGATCGAATTTCACCATGAAAAAGCCATGACCTATATCCACCTTCTCTAATATAGCACATTAGCTTCAACCTGTCTCCATTATCCCATTCAATCTTGAACATCTTATTTACCAGAAGATCAACTTTCTCTCTTCTTGGAAAAGGCTCTTGTGTACCCATCAACTTGTCTCGAAAAGATATCTTAGAACCAGTAGCCACCCCTCCTCCATTCGGCAGTTTTGGAGGGGGATGGACACTAGCGCCTCCATTCTCCCCCTTCTCTCCCTCAGCGTCCATGCTTTCTAATGCAATTTTAATGTAACATACATAAAATTTTAATAATATATTCGTTGTGGTACCAATTAAATGATATAATGTAAGAGAATTTCTTACCATAATGCTATATTTGAGCATCCACAATGGTCAATGGCGGATCCACGTTCAAGTGCCCCATAAAGCAATTTTTTTTAGATGGGGCATACTTAGTAATTTTTTATTTTGCCCCAAAAAAAATATGCGTTGCCCCATAAGATAATTTGGGGAAGAGTACCCTTGTATTTTAGTTAATATATTTTGTTTTATAAAAAAAATTCTCATTGGCAAATTTCATGAGTTTAATTTATATACACTGTCAATGTAAAGATTTTTTACACTGACAACTTATAGTGTCAATTTCTGATTGGTTGACAGTGTAAAAAAACTTTACACCGTCAGTGTATAGCAATTAAATCCATTTTAAATTAGCATAATGACAAAAAAAAGAGGGCTAAGCGATTAGTTATTTAGAATTGTAGGGAAAAGTTGAAAGATATGTATTCTATGAAGTAATTGCAAATAGTCTAGTTAAAATTCAAATAGTAATGCAACATACAAAAGTTAAATAGTTAATTTTTTTTAATTGTTTCTTTTTTTTATTTTATATAAGCTAAAGTTTTAATGTAACATACATAAAATTTTAATAATATATTCACTGTGGTACCAATTAAATGGTCTAAAGTAAGAGAATTTCTTACCGTAATGCTATATTAGATCATCCACAATGGTCAATGGCGGATCCACGTTTAAGTGGGGCAATCGCCTCCATAAAGTAAATTTTTTTAAGATGACCATACTTAGTAATTTTTTATTTGCCCCCACAAAAAAATATACGTTGCCCCCATAAGATAAATGTTTGATTAAATGAACATAAAAATTCATAAGAGATAAAAGAAAGAATAAATTTATACTCGTTTTCTAGGAGAAACCATCCGTTATTAACCACGTTAACCCTCAGTTATTAATCATTTCTTCCGCACTAAATTCGCTGCACACATTGTAATCCTTCACGACCTGAACACCACCGGAGGAGTCCCTTTCACCACCACAACTTTGAACGTTGTCATACCAAATTCAGATTGGATTATAAGCTAATGGGGTTTTTCCTATAATTTTTCAGTTGTTTGTTCTTGATAGATTTGGGTTTTCTCCTTCAGCTTTGTGTTTGGTTCTTTGATTAGAAAACACCATCCATATTGTTTTCCATCCTAATTGCCACATGTATGTGACAACCATATTAGCGAACAATCGCTTGAACCTTGGAATTATTGGAAGATACCACAACACCTTCACAGGAGGACCCTTTGTGATCACATCACAACTAGAATCACCATCATTCACTTTGTACCGTGATACCCACACTTGGGGCAGTCGTGCTACTCTTCTTACACATCCATATATAATATCCAATCATTAGGGGATGCTCGTATCTTCTTATACTACATTCCCATCCGACACAGTACATTCTTCGTCTCTTCTCCTTTCCTCTCTACCACCACTGCCACCGCGGCCAACACCGTGCCACCACCACTAGTGCCAGCACCACCTCTCTATGGTATGGATCCCCACATTTTTCATTTTCATTTTCATTTTCATTTTCATTTTTTTATTTTTATTAGCACCACATCAAGTTTGAATCTTTAACCACCACTGTGCACCCCCACCACAACCAAAATTGTTCATACAATTTTTTTTTTTTTTTTGCTTATTGTTGTGCAGCCACTCATCCCCGTGTCTCTGTGTGTTCTGTAACAAATATGAGTTATGTAATTTTTTTATTTTATTAAATTGTTGTTCTGTTATATATATATGTGTGTGTGTGTGTGTGTGTTTATTTTGTAATATGTGTGCATGCTTTTCTTGCTTGTTTGCTATTTTGTTCATATGTGTATGTACTTTTGTCAATCATGTTGTGTTCTTTTTGTTCGCCCAATAAATGTTCATTCCATTGTTCATCGTCATTATTGTTGTTCTGATCATTTGGATATATTTAATTAATAATTAAGATGAGGACCTTTAAATTTTAGCAACTTTCAATAATTATATAAATTGTTGATAATAACAAACTATGTTGGTATCGGTAGAAGATTAGTTTTAAAGACAAATCATTTTAATCCTAGGTATAAAGGAAATATTAAAGAAATTGAATAGTAAATTAAAATAGTTAAAAATAAAATAAATTTTATTTAAAAATATAAATATCTAGATAAATAAGTTATATGATAAGAATTACTAATTATTATTCAAGTAATTAACTAATATACTAATAATTGGTTTATACACGACTTGATATCAAAGGACTTTAAACAGTAAAGCAATGTGGGAAAAGTGGGAAGAGGAATCGGGCTTCCGAGAAGGGCGAGAGCATACACACTGGTGGTTCGATTAGCCACATGCAGCATGCCATTAACATGGTATGCATATATAAATAATTTTATTTATAAACTATATATTTTTATTAAAAATATATTTTATAATTAATTGATTTTATTCGTGTGTTGGTTGTAGGCATAAGAGCTTGCCCGGTCCGTTGATGTCCCTATGGTCTTTGAGCAGACTCATATTCGTGCCGACACCGGGTTATATGTTGATGAGAGGTCGAGGTTGACCGTGGTGCGTTAAAGTGTCCTTTTACATTTAAATTATATGTTATTATTATAGTTTAATAATATAATGTTTGTAATGTATTGATCGCAGGATTCAATAACACGTTTAGTCAGGTAGTGTCCGAGGTTGCCTCCTGTTCTGGTGCCTCGTATCATTTCCAACTGGACCCCACCAAGGTTGAGCGACTACAGACCCAGGTCTGGATTGATGTGGTGGGAGGGAAGAAGAAGGGGCGGATTTACAGTATTGCGAGCCAAACTCATACCATCCGTCAGGGGTCAACACCGAGCTTGACCATTCGGGAGCCTACATCCTCCGGCTCACAGAACTCAGAGGGGGTGCAACGACTGAGGTAGGAGGTGCAGGAGTAGAGGCAAGCGAACAAGCGCTTGATGCAACAGATGGAGACATGGTCTACGGTGATGACCGATGTGCTCGATTTGCTTCCACCAGAGAGGCACAGCACTCTGCAGGGGGTCCTCTATACCAGGCAGCCCTCCACTACTTCTATCGATCCACCTTCGCAGCCGCATGATGTCGGTGTGTCTTTTGAGCCGCAACATGATGGTTATCTGATGCTGGTGAACTCCCCTCACTAGGATGACGATGACGGTTATTATGGTGATGATTATTAGGATAGTTATAGATGTAGTAGTATTTTGTAGCTCGGTGGATATTTTATGTATGGATTATATGTTGAAACAAGGTGGTTCAGTCGTCATCGTCAAGCGCCAGTAGGGGAATGAATTTGGAGCATGACAGTATTGTTTTTTTTTTAATTCGAAAGGTGATCCTAGAGTTATGAGAGAAGATTCCATCGAAGATTTACATGATGATTGATTGGTGGTTACACCGTAAAAAATGTAACTAAAATGAAAATGGGAAGGCTCGTATTCAACAATATATGATTGAATGCCCAAATATTGGGAAAGCAAATCACTTAGAGGTGTGTTATTTGTACACCTAACTTGAACACTAACACCGTATAAAAGTGCATATGACCCACACATTATCTACTCTTTCCATCTAATCTATAATATTTTGTTATGGAAAATGTGGTACAAAATAAGGTGTGTAGGTTAGGTGTTCATTTGAGGTGTTAGAAAATCATTCCTCAAATACTTAGACTTTGTTTGGGAAAGCTGGAAAAAAAGATTATGCTGATAATCTGTTTTCAAATAATCGATTATTGTGATAATCAATTATAATCAAAATCTATTTAGTTTAGGTATGTTTGCTGAAAAGCGATTTTAAGCTAATCTATTTCGTTTGGGTGGTGCAAAAATAATCATTTTTATGTAGTAAAGATGGAGAATGTTGTGAATAGATGCTGGTTAGAAAAATCTTTTTTAGAAAACAGCTGGGTCTTGCAACTTGTTTGAAAACAGTTGAAATGAGGAGAAAAAAGATTTTGTAGAAAATAATCTAGGTACCCCAACATACTAATTTTTTCACAAAACCAATTAATTACTAAAAAACAGCTGAATGGGAAAGATTTAATCTTTCCCAACACATTCTTAATATGGACTCACATAAAAGCTTATCAACATAAAATCTGCATGGGAAGACTATAGACAATCATATGGGGGCCATGGTGCAATACACTAATTCCAATATAGAAATTGACAGATCACGTGAAAGAGTTGCGTAAAACATGCTTTTGTGGCAAGACTCAAAGTTTTCAAGTAATGGGACCTACTCGAACAACTTTTGAGGCCCCCGAGTTAACTTGGCTCAACTCATCTTAAATGACCCCAACAATTGGTGAGCTAAAAAAGTAGTTAGGAGAAAGGAAACCATATTCCAAAAGGACAAGATGGATGTATATATGAGCTGTGTATTACGAAGTGGGCTGTGGCAAAAGCCCACTGCCAAAATGATTATGGTATCACCGTCAGACATGCACTTCGTATATGATGTGCGTGTAGAACCGCATGATAAATCAAGAGGTGGTAGTAACCTAGAAAATTTAGGACATGGATACAACAATGGCTAAGATAACTCATTGTGAGGAGCTAGTCATGGGGATGTTGCTCAAGGACTCTACGAAACATCTTCCTTGCCTAGTGCAATCGGTCTGTGTTTTTTCTATCCAGATGATAGTGTTTATAAGGAGTTGTCTATTCTTTCCTAGAAAATCAGGAGGGCTGCTAGTATGGAATCTAAACATGCTATTTAGGAGCTTGTTTTGAGATTCCACCCATCATATTCCACCCAGAAGCTAATTTTTGGCCAGTGTATGTGATCTAACACAAGACAATTCCAAAATGAGGTAAAGGCAATGACAACAACTAATGATTGATGTATTGATTACATATGCGAATAATCATAGAAAAAGTAATTGGGTTTAGTTAACTTCCCTTAGAGTGACCTAAGTCATGTGATGAGGGGGAAGTCGTGAGCCATGTGAATCAAGGGAAAAGAATTGCATACACCCTAACAAGCCCTCATGTTGTGGACGGTTATTATTTTATTAAAATTAACCGCTATATTTTTGAAAGCAAACATGCAAGTTGACATATCATTTAGGCTTAGGCTAAGTTGCACTACCCTAAAATTACACCACCCATTGCACCATCCATGTGGCAATTTGTGGGCCAATAAAGTTGCCACATGGGTGGTCAAATTGTCAAACCTTGGAGATGTATTTGTACAGTAGTCAAACCTTTTCTGTACTGTCTATTACAGTATACCATATATATATATATATATATATATATATATATATATAGTATTTATATATTTTGCCCAATAAAATAACCAAATTTCTCTAATCGCCTACGCATATGAATCTATACCCCTTCGACTGGCTTGTTACCTGGTATAGGCTATTTTTAAGACCTGACCTGATCTGAGAGCCTACCTGAAAGCCTATATCACATTAACACCTTAAAGGCCATAAGTCTACTAGTAAATAGGCTAAACCTACCATTTAATAGGCCAATAGACCTACCACTAAATAGACCAATGAACCACCTTCATCTTCTTCTTCATTTTACAGACCAAAGCTCCTCCTCTTCCCTAACATTTGAACAAGAATGAGAGTACAGAATGAGACAAATACAAAGTGAAGACAAATACATAGTGACAATGAGATCAAAGCTCCTCCTCCTCCCTCTAACATTTTCTTTCTTCTATTCCTTTCCTTAGTGTCGTCATCACTCTGCCAGACCAAGGTCCGCCGCGCCGCTCAGCCATGACCAACAACACCACACTCCACCGCCGCTTAGCCCCGACCATCACCCAATCGTACTGAGCCCAGCTACCACGTTTTCCCTGTCTCCGCCGTACCGCCTGTTGAGCCCCCCTCATCGCTGGTGCTTTCTGCTTAAATGAGATAGTGGGGTGTGAAACAATGAGAGTGACGGTAGTCCCAACCTATATTGAACGAGGGTTTTGTAAAAAGAGGGTTTCAACATGATTAGCAATTGAGGAATAAAATTAACTTTTTTAAATTAATATATTAATATATTAAATTATATATTATATTCTATTAATATATTATATTATATATTTAAGTAAAAATAACATTAATTATATATTAAATAGGTCGGCCTATTAGACTTTAAAGACCTTTTAATAAGCATAAGCCAGGCCCATTTATCTAAAGGGGCTTTTTAAAAAGCCTAGACCTGACCTTTTAATTAAACCGGTCAGGTTAGGCTTTAAACAGGTCAGGCCATAGACGGGTCTGGCGGCCTGACCTATTCTCACCCCTATTATGAAGTCAATATAAACATTTTTTATATTATTAATCAATATTTTCAAAATCGGATCGAATCGGTCGACATGACTGAGAAAAATCAAGAAATGACCTCTTGACCTCTTGTTCGGTTATGTTTAGGTAATTAAATCGTTTGCATGGTCAAACCGAGTTAAACCAATCAAAATCGACGAAAAACCATTTTACCGCTTTAAACCAAGTGTTAATAATATTTAAAAAATATTTATCCTAAAATGTACTAAAAGGGAATTTAACCCAGGTTTGATCTTTGAAAAGCGAGGGGTATCACTTTACATCAGTGTATAAGTTATTTTTCACTTGCATTAAATTCAAATTGTTGATTTTTATTCCATCCAACGATAATTGTGATCCGAATAGTATACACCATTGAATTAAAATAAATCAACGGTTGAGATTGAGTGTAAGTGAAAAATAACTTACACTAATATAAATGAATTCCTTATAAGTATTTTTTTTTTCGAGTTACAATTGCGAGTTATGGAATTATATTCGAGATGTGATAGTCCGTTATTGACTACATATACTTTAAATCTTAATTATAACTGTAATGTTTTATGATTTGAGATATGTTTGTTATCCTTTAATTTTGTGCATTTTTATTATAAGCTAATCTTGTGTATTTTATTATACATGTTTTTATTAGTAGTTTATGTTATGACTTATGATATAAATTTATATTTCATAGATGTGCATATGTGACATGTGTGTATTAAATTTATAATTATGTATACGATATCATCATGTTAATTAGATCACTCGCTGGCCTAATCGACTCAATCAGTTTAATATAATTTTACAATTTTTGTCTGGCTTAAACAATATTATTATTAATCAGATCATGAATTGTCATCTTATTGTTATTATTTTTTACTTTTTTATAATAATATTTAATTAATATATATTATCAATGTAAAATATTTTTATTGTGACAATCAATCAAGAATTCTTCTCTATCCATTTTAAAGGATATTCTTAATTAGTTTTGTGGTCAAAGAGGGCTTCTGCTGCTCATTAGTCGGCCTGGTAAATTTTGTCTTTGGTTGACACTTCGATTTGGGCTGATGGCCCCAGATCGTGTTAGATGTTTTTACATTGACGCTAAGTAATAAATAATAGTTGATTTACCTCTTCTCAAGTCTCAGCGAGAAAACAGTAACAAACTTTACCATTTATTATTTTGAGTTTAACTTTGTTAAAAAGATAGGCTAAATT
The DNA here is from genome assembly GCA_030762895.1 of Sophora flavescens. Classification (NCBI taxonomy): domain Eukaryota; kingdom Viridiplantae; phylum Streptophyta; class Magnoliopsida; order Fabales; family Fabaceae; genus Sophora; species Sophora flavescens. The sequence goes on from CM061062.1 coordinate 224,146,539, forward strand.
ATATTTTTGGTCCCTTATCTTTATTTTAGGTTTTAATTTAGTCCCTTTTTTATTTTTTGTTCCAAAATAGTCCCTTATTTTTAAAAGTTATACCAATGTGGCCCTTCTTTTATTTTTTGCTCCGAAATGGTTCCTTATTTTGCAAAAGTTAAACCAATGTGGTCCCTTTTTTAGTTTCAAAATGGTCCCTCCTTTATTTTATTTTTATTTCAAAATGGTCCCTTATTTTACAAAAAAAAAAATTCAATTTGGTCCTCTTTGTACCACATTTTAAATGGAATGGACCACATTAAAACCTAAAATAAAGATAACGAACCAAAACGGAACAAAAAATAAAAAAAAGGACCAAATTGAAACTTAAAATAAAGATAAAGGACCAAAAGTATAATTTAGTCAAAAAGATATGAAACCTACATTTTCACAATTTCAAAAAATCCAAAATGAATATTACATGCATCTAGTTGTAAAATCCATTCAGATGTATGTAAATCTTGGGAGGTTAGAATCACCCACACCTTCAAGCGGGCACAAACACACACAAAAAAAAAAATACGCATACACTACAAGAAAAAAAGTAATTAGCTACTAATAAAATCTGTAGCTAATTTCAAGTTAATTAGCTACTTGTTAACCACAGTTTAGTGTTAGCTACTATAAACCTTTTCTTACTTAATTAAAACTAAATATTAACTATTAACTCTTTTTTATTAAACACACTCACTCTCTCGTGTCTTCTTTCCCACTCTCGCACTGTGCTCACTCTTCACTCTTCACTCTTCAATCTTCAATCTTCACTCTTGCATGCTCTCATTCTCGCTCGCACTGCTCATGTTCTCGTGCTCTCACTCAGCTCATGCTCTCGTTCTCGCACTGCTCATGTTCTCGTTCTCACTCTGCTCATGCTCTCGTTCTCGCACTCTCTAAGGCTCTCGCTAACATTCTCTCTCTCGCTCAGGTTGCGATTTACTTGAAGACAAGATTTTAAGGTGAGGGATCTGCAATTTGAAGACAAGATTGGTTGAAGATAAGAAGTTCAATCTGCAATTTGAAGTAACATGTTCGATCTGTAATTAGGGTTGTGATTTGTCAATTTGGTTTGCTCTCTCTCTCAATTCCATCTTGCACTTTGTCATTTTGATTTGTGATTTCAATTTGTTGAATCCACCATTTGATCAATCTAAGCTTCTTCAAACATACACATTGATCCAACAATGCATCCCTGTTTTGTGACTAGGAAATCTAAATCCAAAAATTTGTGGTTGCTTCTAGATGTTCTCATCTTATTTTCTTTTTCATTCTCCTTATTTTCTTTGTTTCTTTTTCATTTTTTTTCCTTCTTAATTAATGGAAGCATGCAATTTTTTAATTATGAAACTAATTTCATAGCTGATCCTTTTAAATTTGTTAAGTTGTTTTCTACTTTTCTATTAGTTAAGAGTGATTGCTTTCAGTTAATCTGTTTTTAGTGGGAATACCAGTGAGTAGATTCTTCATATTTAATGCCATTTTTCTGTACCATCCATATTCCGTTGTTATTACTTATTACTGCTTGTAAATCTTCTCATCTTGGCTACCTAGGATGAGATTAACTTGCATGTGTAGGGGCTGGCTTGTTTGTGATGCAAAGAGACTTGTTTGTTACAAACCTATCAAAGAACCTGGTGGATCGCCCATGCCACCTTAATTTAAGAAGCTAATATTGAAACACATAATGGTTGAGATAATGAATTTGAACCTGGTCTCTCTCTTGATGATTTTTTGGCATTTACTGCATATGCAAACTGCAGACATTAAGTTTAAGTTAAACAGCTTGAGAATTCATGAGTTAATGGTCTCTCTCTTCTTAGCTTGATGTTTTATGCTTGCAATCTGTTTTGATATACTGTTATATGCTTGCAATCTGTTTTAAACTGCAGACATTAAGTTTAAGTAATTACACCATTGGATGCTTAATCTTCAGTGGGAATATCCATTAATGGCAATTCAAATAGATTTTCCGGCTATCCTAATAAACCATCAACAAAAAATAGTTCTGGTTCTAATGTTTTATGACTCTGAGTTTACTGAAATTTGTCTTAAATAAATGATTATTTTCATTAGTAATTTAAATTAAAAATCATGTGGCAATTGATCATGTGTTTCAGGTCCTTTTAATTTTGAAGCTAGCTGCAAAGACTAAGGGAGGCTTGCCTACTCTTCACCTCAATCCATACAATTTGGTCAAAGGTTTGATTTTTTTATAAAACTGTTGAGTTTAGAAAGAGATATTTTGTCTCTTGTGAAAGGGAAGGATGATTTCTTCTCATAGTGATGATTTCTTCCAAATAAGGATGATTTCTGATTTCTTCCCTGCAAGTTTAATTTTAGTCCATCAAGTTTTTCTTTTAATTCTACTTGTGCAGTATGTTTATGACGGTTTTCTTGTAAGCATAGCAAGGTTAGGACTTTTTGTTCATTTTGTATGTTCTAAGAAACTTATTAGATGTTGTTATCTTTAGTTAGATATACTTTTTACTAGTTTGTTTCTCGTGTTTAATCTTGTTCTTTGTAAAAGGAGATCCACGAGTGATTAAATGAGTAAAACCACCAGTAGAAGACCAATTACTAAAATCATCACAGGATGCCTTAAGAGGCAAGCAACCACCTTTTTTTTCATGAGAACCAAGCATTGCATTGAAGTCTCAAATAAACATCCAAGCACTAGGGAAATCCTGCTCCAAATTGATTTCTCCAAAGAACTTTTATGATATGATATAATGTAGATGCATAGATAGCAGCGATAAAAAGTTTATGATTATTGACAGAAACTGAAAAAGCACAATATTGAGGAGCTAAAACCAGAACATCAGGAACTAGAGAGGGAATACATAGACATCAAAGATTAGGTTTTCTACTCCCTCTATTATTAAAGAAAAAGGGTTCATACCAATGGCATTCCAAAAGGACCTATGCACTTGATCAAAATCAATCCAAGGTTCACTTAACAGAACTATGTCAGGCATGTTTTTAAGGCATAATTTTTTCAGTACTTGCCTAGTTTCTGGATTACCTAGGCCTGTTGCATTCCAATAGAAAATTCTCATTATTCAAGGTTACCTTAACCAGCCCTAGATCGGGTGTTGTAAGCATCTCCTTTAGCTACTCCTTTCTTCTTCGGTTTAAGTTTTTTTCTTTTGAGATTTAGTCATCACAACTGTGAAATTTGGATCATCATCTGCATCTTGAGCTCTAAAACCTTTAGGAGAGGGATCATCCTCCAAATCTTCTTCCCTGTCAGCCCACAGCCTATAGAAAATTTGAATGTCCTTTCTAACATTAATGTTATGCTTTTATATCAGAGATAAGTCCTGCTTGATTAGCATCACTTGCAAGGACTTGGTTTCTTGCTTGTTTTATATGCTTGGAAGAATGAGTAGATTGATTTTCCCAAGTCCATCATCCTCCATTTCCATTGAGTGAATACTAACAGACCTTTTAGTGAGTTTCAATTTATCAAGGATGTGATTGAATTACACTTGATTAAAGATGAGTACTTTTGTTTGTCTCCTTTTCTTCCTTAAATTTATACCCTTAAGTTATCTGTGCATTTGAACAGATTGCAGACATTTTTTTTCCTTCTTTTTCCCCCAATTGGCTGTATATTTATCTTCGAGTATTCATTTTATGATCCATATTACAAAAGCTATAGTTTCTACAGTTTGTTTTATGTTTTGTTCAATTGCATCTTCATTCCCTTTTATCAGTAGTATGTAGTATATACCCGCTGTCTCCAATTTCAGGTCATATATTTTTATCTTTTTCCATTGAGAATTCATTTCATCACTTATGTAAGGCAGGAAGTGCAAAGTAGTAATCTTCAATAACTAAGGAGATGCAATAAAATTTCATATTCCACAATATAATTTGTCAACAATATTGATTATAGTTGCTTATGCTGTTCTTGCTCCTTTCTTTGTTTGCTTTGTATACGTGTCTCACTTTCTAGATCATATTTGTGCACTTTTGGAGATTAAATATAGTGATTGCCCTTCATAGAAGAAGGGAATCTTTGTCAAAGTTAATGCGATATATGATATATAGGGAAATGACGAACATGCATGTAGTTATTGCATGTAGATACAAAAAAAAGATAACAATGTATTGATGCTCTAAATTGATTTTAGAAATCATGAGACCTGATCGAAGTTGGATGTTAAGAAGAAAGGATTGTGCTGGCCAACTGACTGAAGAATTTCAGAATGGAGTTGATGATTTCATTAAGATTGCTAAAAGAGACCCAACAGTTGCCGATGGATTAAGTCGCATTCCTTGCCCATGTTCAAAATGTAAGAATTGTGTTCGAAAGGAGACATTTTGGGTAGAGAAACATTTGTATCAATATGGATTTATGGAAGATTACATAAATTGGACCGTTCATGGTGAGGATCGATGGAAGGATAGTAGTTCAACATCAACTGACCATGATGAAGAGGTTGAGACTGGGAATCCATATGTGGATATGGTTGTAGATGCTGCGGGTGATCAACTAAATTCAGAAGATCAAGATTTAGAAGAGGATCCCAATCCGTTGGCTTTGAAATTTTATGCCTTGCTAAAAGACGCCGACGAACCTTTATGGGATGGGTGCCATAAGCATACAAAATTGTCAGCTGTAACTCAACTTTTGAATTTGAAGTCAGAGTTCAACATGAGTGAGAGTTGTTATGATCGGATGATTGTCATAATTAAGAGCATGCTTCCAGAGTCAGAAAAGTTACCCGAAAATTTTTATAGATCAAAGAAAATGGTTAATGACTTGGGATTAGGATATGAGAAAATAGATGCATGTCCTAATCACTGCATGTTGTATGACAAAGAAAACAAGGACCCAAAAGTATGCTCGACTTGCTTAGTATGTAGTCACCCACGGTTCAAACCAAAGGTTGGGCATTCGACGAAGGAAAAAGATGTGTCGTACTCAGTGTTGCGATATTTTCCCATTACTCCAAGACTCCAACGAATGTATATGTCCAAAAATACTGCACAATATATGCGCTGGCATGCAGATGGAGTGCGTCATGATAAATCAATGATCACACATCCAGCTGATGCGGAGGCTTGGAAACAATTTGACGCCACCTATCCAACATTTGCACAAGAGCCTCGAAATGTTAGGCTTGGTCTTTGCACAGATGGTTTCAATCCATTTTGTGGTTCAGCTACTCCATACTCATGTTGGCCTGTTTTTGTCACACCATACAATCTTCCTCCAAGTATGTGTATGAGAAGCGAATACATATTCCTCAGCCTTATGATTCCGGGACCAAAGTCACCAGGTAAAAGTTTAGATGTCTATCTTAGACCTCTAATTGATGAGCTAAAGATATTGTGGGGAGATGGGGTGAACACTTTTGATGCATGGAAGAAGCAAAATTTCAACATGAGAGCAACATTATTGTGGACAATAAGTGACTTTCCTGCTTATGGAATGCTAAGTGGTTGGAGTACTCATGGAAAACTTGCTTGTCCGTATTGTATGGAGCACAGTAAGTCTTTTGTACTAAAGCATGGTAGGAAATGTTGCTGGTTTGATTGTCATCGCCAATATCTTCCTCTTGAACATCCGTTTCGTCGTGATCGATACTCTTTTAAGAATTCAACAATTGAAAGGTCTTTACCACCACAACGATTGATGGGATAGAGATCAAGAGTAGAGTGACTCACCTTGATGATGTCATTTTTGGATTGAATTCACATAAGCGAAAAACAACATGGCTTTGGTGAAGTTCACAACTGGGTGAAGAAGAGCATATTTTGGGAATTGCCTTACTGGTCTACTAATCTAATACGACATAATTTAGATGTTATGCATGTTGAAAAGAATGTGTTTGACAATATTTTTAACACGGTCATGGACATAAAGGGCAAGACAAAGGACAATGTGAATGCAAGAGAAGACATGAAAATGATATGCAAACGTCCTACTTTAGAGTTAATAGTTGAGAATGACAAGTACAAAAAACCGAAGGCAACTTATGTGTTGAATGCCAATCAAAGGAGAATGGTGTGTGAGTGGATCAAGCAATTGAAATTTCCTGATGGGTATGTATCTAATATTGCACGTTGTATTAATGTTGACGATGGAAAAATATATGGAATGAAAAGTCACGACTGTCATGTTTTTATGCAAAGGTTAATTCCTTTGGCGTTTCGTGATATGTTGCCAAAACCTATATGGGGGGCATTAACAGAACTTAGCTTGTTCTTTAAAGAAATCTGTGCAACTGAATTACGTGCTTCCGTTATGGAGAATGTAGAACTTTCCATTATTGAAACAGTTTGCAAGTTAGAGAAGATTTTTCCTCCAGCATTCTTTGATGTGATGGAGCATCTAGTTGTGCATCTCCCATATGAAGGTAAGGTTGGAGGACCTGTGCAATACAGGTGGATGTATCCATTTGAGAGGTGTATGTTATATTTGAAAAGAAAGGTTGGAAATAAGGCGAGAGTTGAAGGATCTATTTGTGAAGCATATATTTTAGAAGAGATTTCCAATTTTGCTTCCATGTATTTTGATCCAAAATTGCAAACAAGACGTACTCAAGTTCCTCGAAATGATGACGGTGGGCATGACATGGTTGATGAATGCTTGTCTATTTTTAAATACCCATGTCGTCCTATTGGAAAAGGTAGCAATAGATACCTAACAGATGCAGAGCTTCATATTGCTGAGACTTATGTGCTTGTAAATTGCAAAGAAGTTGCACCATTTCTCAAGTAAGTTTACTCCCTAAATTAACTTTTCAATTATATTGTATTCATTATTAATTTTTATTGTATTGATTAGGCAATTCGAGGACTTGCTAAGGCAAACTTTCCTTGGTATCACGGATGATCAAATATTGGAACTTCGGGACAAAGACTTCAGTGGGTGGCTAAAACATCTAGTGAGTCCTTTCATCCACAATTGATCATAAAATATTAATTTTAATGCTCATTTCTGTTGAGATGAGAGATCAATAATTTTATTAAAATTGCAACCATCTATTGTAATGATTCACAGGTAAGTGGTGGTCAAGTGGAGGATCAACTGATTCGACAGATGAGTTATGGTCCATCTAAACATGTGACTTCTTATAATGGCATAATAGTTAACGGGTACAGATTTCACACTAAGGAGAATGGACAAAATAAAGCTACAATGAATAGTGGGGTATGTGTTCGAGGAAGCATATATGGTGAGAATGACCTGGACTATTATGGCATTATTGAAGAGATATTAGAATTATCATATTTAGGATGTCAAAACAAAGTATTTCTTTTTCGGTGTCACTGGTTCGACCCGACTCATGGAGTTAATGTACACGAGAAGTTTGGGATAGTTGACATTAAGCCCAAATCAAGGCTTCACTCAAATGAGCCATTTGTATTAGTTTCACAGGCACAACAAGTGTACTATACAATGTATCCACAAAGAAGGGGTAGAGCTGGTGGAGAATGGTGGGCGGCTTGCAAAGTTAGACGAAAACTCTTTGTAGCAGAGACCTTCAATGATGAACATGATGAATTGAATGAGCTGGATGCTAATGACTTTTACCAAGAAGATGGGTCCTTAGTAATACACAATGTCATCCTTGAAGATGAAGCGATGTTTTTTATTTGATGCAAATGCCCCAATGGAAGAAGTAGGCATAAATGATATATACAATCCAGGGGGAATTCCATTTGTTGATGAGTTTATCAATGACAATGAACATAGTGAAAGTGATGAGTTTTTAGATGAAGATGAGGAACTATATGATTCAGATTCAAATAGTGATAGTGGAAATAGTTGATTAATACATATGTTGAATGTAGCTAGACGTGTATTTGTATAAAGTGTAGTTTGTAACTGTGCCTTTTGCAAATACACAAGCAATTTTATGTTCATTTGTGATATCTTTTTTTTATCAAATCCACTTTACACTAGTAAATGAGCATTGTTTAAATAATGATTTTTGATCATATTGAAAAAATAAGACCAGTTGTGTGTAGATATCTTAACATGGCAATTCGAGGTAGAGGAAATAAACGCGGTCAAGGGAGAGGTCGTAGTGATCAACCACAGCCTTCTTACTCATGCACTAGTCCACCACCACCACCTTATACTTTGCCTTCCCCAGGTATTTGTTGGCTTTTGCAGGTATTTGCTGGCTTTTTGCCTACTCACTGCTTGCCTTTCTTGTTTTACAGGTGTCAAGGATGACAAGAACAAAGCGCAAAAGAATGAACTGGTTAAGGGGCTTAATGCATTAAAAAATCAGCAAAATTTCATTGCAGGTTAGGATGCTTTCTTTATTTTCTAAATTTCTAAATTTCATTGCAGCTGGTTGGCTTAAATATTTACTATCCAGTAAGTAAAAACTGAGATTGAATGGAAGTCTTTGCGTATTTTAAATTGTTTGTGCTTTGTGAGGATTGTCACACTGAGTGAACATGTTTTTTATGGCCTGTTCTTTCTTATCAATGAAGTTAATAACAACATGGGAACAAATGAATTATAGGTGGTTCTGAGGATGAAGAAGCAACATCCCTTTGCCTTTGTTTGAAGCAGGCATATAGGCAAATCATTCGCAGCTGATAGTTCAAATCACATTGTTTAAATTGTTTATTTAGAAGATGAGATTTATAAATTCCTTGCTGCAACTCATTTGGATGAAGAATATATGTTTCTTGGGTTTGAGGGACACTTGTGTTAGCAAGGAATGGATTATGTCCTTTAGTAGATTGAGCATGTTGGCTTAGTTTTCCCTTTCTGAGAACTCGTTTTTTCGGCAATCATAAGCTACTTGTAGTGTCCCTCTTTGGCAGATTTAAGCTTCAAAGTTACTGAGCTGTTGTCAAGTATTCTAATGTCATTATTGCCATTATTCTGGTTAAGCCTTTAATCCAACAGTGAAATGAATAATCTTGTCATAGGATCTTTCAAACACTCCATCAAATATAACTAACTTTGTGTATTTTAAACAGGGAGGGGTAAAGGTAGAGGTAGCTTTCAATCAGAGGCACCAAGAGGGCAGTTTGGTTCAAAGAGCTTTGGCAGGGGAAGTGGCCATGATGGAGGTAAAGGAATTTTATCAATTGAGATATTTTTTTCCATACTGGTTGTCATTGCTTGAATGATAGGAAAAAATTGATGTATACTTTTTTTTTTATCTTAGTTGGGAAAGAGATCCTAGATAGATTATCAGGTGTAATGGAGGCATTTTCAAGAAGGAATAGCTCTGGGCATGGGCTGCATAATGATCTTTCTAGGCATAGGTCTCTAGATGATGTGCCATCTTCAAAAGATGTGGTTAGTGCCTCCTCACATTATTCTTTTTGTTTAGCTTTTTCTTTGTTATTTTTTGGTTCAATTTTTATCCTCACATTATTCAATTTCTAACACTCAGTCTTTGTAGCAACCTAATTCTGACAGGGCTTGCAGTTCTTCTCATAATGGCAATGCCTCAAAAAGGCCTATCATATCAAACAGTAGACCAAACTCTTCTGGGGAACCTAATGAAATCCGTTCTAGTCAATTAGTCTCAAGTAGTGAAAATGAAGAAGAGGACGATGAATATTATGACTATGATGATGGTGAAGATGAAGAGATGTGGCTCAGGCAGCAAGAAGTTGATGCGAATAATGTGACTAAATGTACTAGAGTCAATTTTGAAGTTTCCAACAATAGTAAGATGAGCAGTGCTACTTCAGATCCTATCCCAAACTCTACTGATCAACCAACAAAGGGCCCAACTTCACTGCCTTCGAGTGGAGGATCTCATGTAGAAACTGATAGGAGAAAAGTCATATATGTCGATGCCACCTATAACCCGTAAGTAATAGTGATTTTGTGCAATAATTCATATGAATATCAATTGAGGTTAAATTTGATTACTTAGAAGTTAAATTCCACTTGTAGGAGGAGGTTTGTTCCCCAAAGTGTGACTCGTGATATTATATCTATTGTGATCTCACGGATGCCTACTCCAGTTGATTTATGGAAAAATTATCCAGTCCGCCTGAAGGATGAACTATTTCTGGACTTCATGGTAACAAGTTATATTTTCTAGCATCTTATATTATTTTTATTTATGGATAATTGTATTTATATTATATTGGTGTAGGGTAAATATAAGTTTGCATCAGATTATGATCGTAGCATGGCAAGAACGGTGTGGGAAAGAACATGCATGGACCGCTATCCTGATCATTTGAAAAATGCAAGAAAATTGGCCTTAAAACATGTGAACTCTACAAATTTGGCTGACACTAAGGGTCATGGCCCCAAAGGAATGAAGACAGAAGTGTGGGATGGTTTGGTCGACATTTGGTTGACGCCAAAGTGGAGGAAGAAATCTGATGCTAATCGAAGTAATAGGGCAGCCTTACCTGATTCAATGTTGCACACTGGAGGCTCAATATGCTTGGGTGAACATAAGAGGATAATGGTAAATATATAGTTTTACTTTTACATACAATTTTATTGACATTTACTATATCCTAATTGATGTTGATTATAGGAGGCTGAGTTGAAGCATCCAGTTTCTTATAGAGATGTCTACGATCATATTCATAAGAAGAAAGATGGGGAATATGTCTCTCAGCGCTCGAAGAACTTTATTGTAAGTTATGTTAAAGTTACACCCGACTTTGTTAGAGTTATTTGCTTCTCTTGTTTATGAACCTTGAATATGTCTCTTGTTTTGTTGGCCTACACAAACAGTGCAACTGGGATTGATTGTTTGAGGCCTTACACTACTTGTTCCTACTTTCTTTTGCCCCTATGCTTTACTGATTCTATAGGTACTGATATAGGCACATAATTATTATATTGTAATTGATGTTGTTTTAGGAGTCATATGACACTGTAATGTTGGAGAAGTACGGAGAAGACACTTCAAAGCATCCAATAATTGATTCAGAAGTATGGGCAGAGGTGTCAGGTCCTAAGAAGAAAAGGCGGATTTTGGGGGTCACAATTTAGATATTGGCACTAATGGATCTATGGATACTTCATCTTCAAAGGTCATTGGTCCCTCCCGCACTCTAGCGTCGACACAAGAAGACATCAAGGAAGCCGTGAACATAGCAATGGCTTCTTTTGTCCAAACACAATTGTTGCCTATGTTGGAACCCATCTTATCCATGATTGATGTCTCCCAAGTTAGAAATCTCAGAAAGCAAGCACCATTACAAGGTGGAGTAGGTGAGGAAGATCATGGAGTAGATGAGGAAGATCACGAGGATGAATGATTAACTACTTATGATTTAATTTCTCATTTTATATTCAATTTAAAAATGCTACTTTTGTGAAGAAACCAGTTAATTTTTCTGGTTTTGTATTGGGTTAATTTTGTAGACTATTACTTTTTGGTCCTATTATGTCTCTTTGGTTTGTAGTGTTGATCAAGGATTTTTGGGATTATCATTTTATGGTGTTCTTGTTTTGGGTGAACCACTGTTTGTAATTAGACTTGCCAAGTTTCCTTCTCTAGCACTGCATGTGCTGGGTTGGTTACTTGTTTTCTTAATAGATTCTCTTCAAGTGTAGATTATTTTACTTTCTTATAAAAAGTAATATGAAATAAAAGAGATAAATAAAAAAGAGAATAGCTAGGAAATCTCTATAAAATGGCTAAGAAATTTTAGCTATTGATTGACTATAAAATTGCTATGATAATATCGTAGTCATTTAGCTAGAAAAAGCACTCAATGCTAGGAAATAGCTATAAAATCACTATTAAATTTTAGCTATTGATTGACTATAAAATTGCTATAATAATATCCTAGTTATATTGCTAGGAAAAATTAATATTGAACAACATTTTGCTATATATTAACTATAAAATTGCTAGGAAACTTTTAAAATTAGCTAGGAAAACTTTTGCTAGCTGATTTGCCACTCAAATTATGCTACCACCAATATTGTAGCTAATTCGTAGCAAATCTGTAGCTAAATTTGTTTGCTAGAGATTTGCTACGAATTAGCTGCTAAATTTGTCGTAGCTAATCTTCAATTTTCTTGTAGTGATATCCTCTACAAGAAAATTGTGTTGTTGGCTGGCAAATCACTCTCATTCAAAGGCTCATGGTCTTCACTTCTTCTATCAACCTCCCATTGGTTGTGGTTACTAGATTATGATATTAGCTTGTATCTCTTCGCTTTGTAAAATTCTTGTTTAGTTTGTTAATCAAAAAAGAATTGGAAAATATTATTTGTACGAAAGCCGAAAGGATTTTGGTAATGTTTGGACGAACTCTCCATTTTATTCTCATCAGTTTTCTTCTTTATGTGATTTTGGTCTAATCATTTTTATTCATTGATTGAAATGTATTCGTGCAACTACTATTTGCACTAAATAGAATTCTTTAAAAAATTAAATAAAATTTAATTGTTCTTTTCAATAATTTAATATATATATATATATATATATATATATATATATATATATATATATATATATCAGTTAGGTCTAACTGTACTATCCAGGCATACATATTCATGAGAGGTATGATGTGGTTGGATGGAGTGGTTACAACTACATCAGAAGTTGTATTTTTTGTTAATAAAAATTCAGACATTTTTTTACAATAAAAATTTTGACATTAATTAACAAGCCATAATGGTAGCTTACAAACAGGGGATGTGAATTAAAATATAACAAAGCTTTAAACTTCCTAGGAGTATGGAGAAAAAGCATTGGAACAGTTATAGCTGGAACCAAGGAGGAAGATATGGGTTTGAAAATTGTGAGCTGAAGATATGGTTTTGTGGAAAGTTATTCAAGGGTGGCAAATGGATGTATTAGATAAATTTTATCTGATTATGATGGATGGATTAAAAAAAATCCTTTAATCCATCATGATTCATTAAAAAATTATATATTAAAAATCTAATTCATTCGTGATCCATCTAATAGAAACCATCTAATCCATACATAATCATTTTTTTACGGATGGATATCCAATCCATCCATGCAAAGTACTCATATTTATTGGATTTTTTTGGAAATTGGTTTGTGAAAACCGATCAGATCAGATATCGGATCCTTTATTTGAAACCGAGTCAAACCAAATCAAACCGCATACATAAAATTCACTATATATTTATTCTACTTTTTGTATTATTGATGTTTTAATTTTAATTTAATTTATTTTCATAATAATACTTATTAATTTGATTTAAAGTAATTTTCCACTACTTTTAATGTTCTAAACATGAAATTGATACTTGTTAGCTCTTAAGATTTTAATTTTTAGTATGTTATATGTTATATCAAATAATGCTATTTGAACTTATTTTTAATTATTATATTGGTCAAAAATGATTCATCCAATCCAATCCAAATCACATTTAATTGGATCAGATTGGATTTTTGTAAAGAAGCAATCCAAATTGAACTGAACCGCATATTGTTTTAATATTCTGGTCGGATGACTTTTTACCTCAAAACTAATTTAAACTGATCCGCGAACACCCTTGCAAAGTGTAAGGGGGATAAATATCTTGAATACCCGAGAATCTTGGGATAATGGAAACTTCTAGTAACAACTTAGAAACAAATTTGAATAAGTTGTTATATATCTCTATAAAGTCGCACATTTTTTAATAAATGGTTACACATTATATTATAAATAAAGGGTATTTACACATAAGACTATCTAACTTTTCACAATTAAACTATTATTGAGCATAAACGTCAAGTCCCTTCAAAAGTACCACCCGACGAAGGTACGGTGGACAGTGACCAGGAACTCCTTAATTCAACTGGTGGTTCCTAATCAGTGTCAACCGTACATTCGTCTGGTTTTGGAACCACTTTGATAAGGTGAAATTGTTGATTTAGCACCATGCTTTGGAGATTCATGTGAATCTTCTGGATCTCAAGCACTTGTTGCACTAGAGCCTTTGTTAGGAAGATGAAACCATGGGAGAAATAGGTCTTCCCATTTATTATTCATTTATTAGTAAAATAATTGTCGACATGTAATTCTGATTCTTAGATTGTTTGTGTGACACCCTAATCTCGGGTCATCACATGGTTACCCGTTTGCGGAAATAAAACTTAATTTGCTGGTTGCTTTCGGAAAATCATGTTTTCTCAACATTTATCTTTTCAAAATATGGTGATAAATTTTTTTTTCTTTTTAACATCATCACAACAACGCCCACATAATCGCACTTAGATATATCTATCTATCTATCCATATATATATATATATATATATATATATATATATATATATATACATATATATATATATATGTATATATATATATAAGTCATATAGCTATACTGCCTCATATGTTTTCTCACATAAATCATAATCAACTTTACTCTCAAAACATAATATTACCTAAGCTGGTCGTAACTAACGGACACTACAACCGATAAAAGCAGTAACAGCATGCCTCGAACTAGACAGCCTTCTTCTTCTTGTAGAGACCATACCCCATATACGACTCTGATATGGTTGTAAGGGTGAGACGCCAATATAGGGATTTATCACAATAACTAAATGCACAACACAAAAGAAGGCACATACCCATATACATGTCTATAACAACGTACTCATTCATATTATTTCGCATCGTTTATCAATGGGTTTCACACCCCAAACCTCAACGTTGGAAAACTATGCATGAACACTTCAATACATCTTCTAAACATTCATACCTAATCTCATGAGATATCTCCAACCTCGTGAACCTCGTGATGAGTTGATCAGACTCAATTTCCACAGGCATACAGCCACAGGCACGCCCATCGCACACTCTCCAACATCGTGGCACAGTGATAACAATCTGAGATGGGGCCTCATTGTCCAAACCCCGGGCACAATGAGAACATCTTTGTATGATCTACCCTGACGCCGCAGGGTAATCCCTCTTTTACTCATGGCACGTCTGCCAAATGCATGCGAGAAAACATTTTGTTCTCAACACTTTTCTTTGTGCTATATCTTTATTTGTCAAATCTCTCAAAAGCTTATGACTTATCATCGTTTTAAAACATCTTTACAACTTTTATTAAGAACACAGGACCTCAAAATCCGAGTGCTCAATCACAAAGCCCCTAGACCTTGCAAACAGTCTTAGGTTCGTGGTAGTAGAAAACAACTTAAAACGTTTTAACTTCTTTAAATAGATACCCAGTTTACAACACAACGAACCTTAATACCCCGACGTCTCGGTTATTAAGTTCCATATTCTCGTCTTACATCATTTTTACATCTTTTTACATCGTTTTACATCTTTTACCTCGTTTTACATCTTTTTACGTATTTTTACCCTCGTTTTACATCTTTTTACATCTTTTACATCATTTTACTAAACTTCAACTCTAATAAATCAATTCAGATTAAATCTCCTCTCAACATAAGTACTGCTGTTTTTAAACTCTCACCATAAATAATTTTGAAACTTGCCGTCGTTTAGCATTTTCAAAAAAAACGTCTTTAGGTCAAACTTTGACATTTCTTCTAAAATAATTTTATTATATAATAAATAAGGTCTTTTCGAATATTAATTTCACAAAATCACTTTTTATAATATTTCAGAATTTCTTGTGTAAAAACTAGCAGTACTAAAAAAATTTTACGGTTACGCTCTCACCGTGACTCATAAACTTCTTTACACTAATAAATCATTAAAATAATAATATTTCTCAAAACTCATTATTTTTCCAAAATCATATTTTCCTCTACTATTATATTCCAACATTCCCCATAAAACGTTGAATATAACTTTCACAGCTTATTAAATCTTTTATCTGCTTAATCGGTTGTGCACTGACCACTGTCAGGCCTCTCAAACAACACTCACAAACAACATTCAACAACATCATCATAATTATATCCCCAGGCAGATCATGCATCATAACAACATAATATACTACTGCAGATAATTAAAAGCAGATCAATCACCGATACACAGATAAACAACACATCGTAAACAACATAAACAATTAATCACAAACCACATATAAATCATATAAGCCACACTAAAAGCAAATAGTTATTGAGAAAATCCCTCAGGTAAGCTCCCCTTACCTCTTGAAGACTCAAACTAACGTTTTCAAACAATCTCCCGATTTGATCCGGTTTCCTCCGTCGGCTTAAATCAGTTAACTCGGTTGTTTCCTTCAAACAAATTGCAACCAAAATAAATCAAATCAACCCACAACATACTTAACTCACGAGGGTTAGGTTTCGGCCAAGGGCTGACTTTCAGGGTTTAAAATCCTTAAAATTGCTAATCATGATTAAGTCATAGATTAATGGTCCTTAATTAACCTAAATCATGGATTAGTGACTAAACAACTAAGTTTAAAACTCAAAACTTCCTAACTCTCATATACTTATATTCGGCCTTGACATGTTCATGGGGTTAGGGTTTTTAATTTGATAAACCAACTTGGATTTATTAAGCATACATACTAATAGCTTGATTACTAAGAACATTAATGAAAACTTTGAACAAAACTCATCTAGTTCCAAGAACTAGGGTTTCGGCCTTTATGAAACAAATAGGTTAGAGTTTGATTTTTGATCTTCTATGTACTTACATACAATAACTATCAAGGTACTAGAAGATTGAATCATGAATCAAGACATGAAAATGAAACAAAACCTATGAACATGATATTGACCTAGGTTCGGCCAAGTCCAGAAATTAGGGATAGAAATTTCTCATGATCTTATGCTTCTAGATGATGAAAATAGAGATGATTGTAAGATCATATCAATTGGTTTCATGTCAAAAGGATTTTTCTAGAATTAGTTATGAATTTTCAAAGTTCTAGATCTAGAAACTTAAAAGTGATGAACAACTATGAAATAAACTTTGCATCAAGAAATTGATTGAAGAACATAGACATGATTAGAGAAGAAGAATAGGATTCACCTCTTGGAGATCAAAAACAAGTGAAGATCCAAGAACTTGTTTCACAAACTTGACACTCAAAGACTTATGAACTTTAGGTTTTTGAACAAAATGCAATAGAAACTAAGTGAAAGGTGAGGAAGGGTATTTATAGGCATGTGGGCTGCGCCACTTTTGAGGACCAAGTAGAAAGGAGGTGGCTTTTCAAAGGATTAAAGTGCAAATAACTCATAGGGACCATTTTGCAAAGATTCCAAAAGTATAAGGGCTATTTTGCAAATTGTCAATAGTTTGACATGATGGCCATGTGCCACATTAAATGTGGTCTTATCTTTACTCATCTTGGCTGATTTTTCTTGAAGACTTTTTGGAAAAACCTAGAACACTTGAGAACATTTGAGAACACCTGAGAATCTTGGAGAATATTGTGGAATTGTGTGGAATTGTGTGGAAACTTCAAGAATCCACTATTCTTCCAAACTAAGGCAGCCCCCACTCCATCTTGGGCCTGCACATGGGCTTGAATTCATCTTTGTGGGGCCCACCATAAAGGCTTAAAGCTTATGATGACATAGGAAACTTGTATAGTTTCAAATAGGCTTTATGGAATTAATCCATGAACAATAAATTTTGGGCTTCATAGCCACGTCCATTAAGAGATTGGGAACAAGGATTCTATCCCAATTCACTTGAAAAAAAACTTAGAAACTAACTCAGGGACAAAAGGGTAATTAACAGAAAGTTCAGGGACTTAAGCGTAAAATTCATAAATTTTCACTTTAACCTTGTGGAACCTTCTAGACTTAAAAGTATGATTCATCCCCATGAATCATCTCAAAATCCTAAGATAACCTCTTTTTCTGCTCTTGGAAACTCCGAAATCCACTCTGTCGTCTACCCGATTACGTATTCCGTCCGTAAAACGTAAATTAATTTTTTTTCTGAAATAATTCTAAAAATACACTCTTGTAGGAAATAAAATAAAAATCTTAAGTATTTCTTTCACGAATTAAAATTAGGTTTTCTGAGCAGTAAACTTTTACTGTCAGTGAAAATACAGAAAACGGCAGACCGGTTTCCGTCTGAATTTTCAACCAAAAACTTTCTCGTAACCTTATGAAAATAAGTATAACAAGGAAATGACATTGGTTTGTCCAAAATAATTTTCTAAGTCTCGGATAAAAATATATATTTATTATCGATATCACGAAGCAACGAAAATCGGGGTGTTACATTACTACCCCACTAAAAAAAAATTTCGTTATCGAAATTTCGTGAAACTAATCAGAATTTTGTAATCTCATCTTAACCTTAAGATTTTACATTGCCCTTGACATCACTTCATTCCTCTTATTCCATATTCCATAACACAATTCATTCTTATGTCATTTCTACATATCCGTACTATCCTCAAAATTTCATCAGCGTCTATCATACTTGTAACACCCTAATTTTTACACCTATGATTAATTATTTTATTTGGATGTTTAAATTTATTATTTTATGTGGTTTAGTGAGTAATTAAATTACTCTCTTCAAATTATTTTATTGGGTGCGTTAGCACTGACTCAATTCAGTGGATGCACGTTTATTAGACAATAATTACGTTATTGTCACTAATATACCAGTACAGAAAAATATTTTTCATAATATGATTAATAGAAAAGCATTTTCATATTCTCATCCTATTTAATTTTAGAGTTAAAAATATTTTGGTTTGACCTTAATCGGAGATTAAATTTTGGACTGAGTATTTTCTTAGTGGATCAGTTCAACTATTAATCTTTACTCTAATTTGAATTTCGAAAATATATCTTTATCAATCTTTATTTTTAGAATCCAAAACGTAAAAACATGTTTATTTTAGGCCCAATATTTATCACTCATTTTGTACCTATCACTAAATACTTAGTTTAAAAACTAAACTTTCTCACTTTTCTCTCTCTTTCTCGACGTTCTCTCTCTTTTTCTCTTTTCTTTCTCTACTTCTTTCTTTCTTCTTTATTCTTTCTTTTTCTCTTCTTCCTCCTCCTCACATCATCTCTCTCTTTCTCCTTCCTAGCTCACAGCTCCGCTCCGTCCATCACCGGCCTGAGTGCCGCCGGATCGTTACCTGGAGCAGGGAGACGACCACCGTCGCGACCCAGCTTCTCCCATGTGTTTGGACTGATTTCGCCGTCACTGTGTTCCGGGTCGCACCCGTCCAAAACCACGAGCTCCACTGCCGGATGCGCATTGCGAGGCCTCCATTCCAGTCACCGAAATGGTCCCTTGATGCCTCTATTTGGATCTCCTCCTTCTTCCTTGTGTGGCTCACACAAAAACCCATCTTTCTGGCTGGGAACCGCCACTGCCACCTCGCCGGAATCGCGTCCGCCGCCGCGAGGAGCACCACAGCACCACCTTCAAGTTGTCTTCAAGCTTGGGTGAGTCAAAACCCTCTCATCTCTTCTAGATTCAAAACCCCCTAATGGATTTTTCAAACCCTAACCCTAACCCTTTGATTTCAGATTTTAATCTTGAGATTTAAGGTTGTTTTATGAAACTGAGACTGTGAATTTGTGTTTCCCTAAACTAATTTTATTATTCTTTAGTTAAAATGAGTTTTCCCCAAATCGTATTTAGGAGCCCTAAAACCCCAATTTGATTTGATTTAAATTTGGGTATGTTTTTGTGAAATTAATTATGATTCAGTGCAATTAGGACTCTTAATGGATGATTTCCAAAGTTCTTTTAATCAAAACAAAGTTTTCTTAAAGGGTATTGGGAAGCGTGAGCTTCAAACATGATTTTCTTTAAAAATAACCTTGTTTGGTAATTAGATTAAGTGTTTAGATAAAGTTAGAATGTGTGTTTGATCATGGATAATTGATTTCTTGATTTCTGGTTGTTGCGCGTTGTTGGATTTACTCTCTGAGACGTTTGGACACAGCTATGCTTGCTTGATGGAGTAGATAGGAGCTAACGTGAGCATTAAGACGAGGATCCTTTACTTGTCTTCAAAGGTAAGGGGAGACTGCCTGAGGGATTTTCGGTAACTGCGTGCTATTTGTGTGTCGTATTTGAGTTTATCTGTTGTGATGTGTGGTGTCAAATTAAATTGTTATATGACTGTTATATGGTTTTTAATGTTTTATGTGAAAGCATGATTATACTGTGATGTATGGATTATTTGTTGGTTGGTTGATTGACTGAGAAGCCTGACATTGGTCAGTGCTCAATTAAATTAAAGATAAAAGCGTTGAAAAAGCTTGATGAGAAATTCAAAGGACTTGATTTATGGAAGAAAAATATTGAAAGTATTTATATTTGATGATGTTTTGGACAAAATAGTGATTTCTAAATAAATAGTGAGGACGACATCTTGAAAATATTTCAGTTACGTTGTCTTTTCCAAACAAATTCAAAAATAAGACGAAAAGTTATTCTAAGAAATGTAAATGTCAAGGATATTTTAACAATGATTATGAAGAACTTGTTTTAAAAGAGAAAATCATTTGATTTACAAATGACTTTATTTCCAACGAAAAATACTTTAGAAAAGTATTTGACAACGAAAACTTTTTATTATTTCAAATAGAAATGAGTTGGAAATGATTTTACGAGGATTTGAAGTGGTTATGGAAAAAGGAGTTTTCAAAGGAAAACGGATTTGAGAAAAATGAATTTCTCTATGATTTGATGGTTTTATAAATGAATTTCAAACAGAAAGGATTTATGGAAATGAGTTTTACACAATGGTGTTATTTCCGTCAACTTGGATAAGTTGAGGAAACTTTGGTTTTGTTTTGTATTTCACAGAACGAAAATGGTTTAAACGAACCTAGCAACCGAGACGTCGGGTCTAGAGTTCTAAGATATGGGCCTGGGGTCCGAAGAGGAAATTATGGACTACAATGTCCTATAAACTGTATATTTGGTTTTGTGCACTAAAATCTACGCGTCCAAGACTAGTGCATCGGTCTGGATTTCGTGATTTGCACACCTTTTGACTTGGAGTCAGTTATTTTGGAATGAGGTATTAAACTTGAAAGTTTAAATTGGTGATTTAGTCGTGAGACTTTTAGCTCCGACACCTAAAGATTGATCACAAAGAAAACAACGTGAACAAAATGTTTTACATGCATTCCAGGGCAGACGTGCCTTTGCATAGGACTTGAATGCTTGATGGCAAGTATTCATGCAGTTTGCGTCACTGTGCCTTGATGGATATACGACCACGTAGACCATGTGCTATATGTAGTCACCACTTTGCCTTGAGTTGGACTGTGGAATGGTCAATAGAACTTTGCCATATCGGGCATTGATTCTGCCTTAATTGGCAACTAGAGCCTGATCAGCTCATTTATTTGTTGGTTGGAGCTCCGGAGATTAGGTTTCAAAGTTAGTTGTGGAATATTGAAGTGTCATGGTTTTTAAAATGGGTATGACTGTCGGGTATGAAACCCTTTGATAAATATATTGTTTAACTTTGAATATTCATGTTAAACGGTAATTGAGAGTCGTGCATGTGGTTATCGTACTTAAATACGTATATTGGGATCTCACCCTTACAGACATATCAGGTTTTCTCCTGGTTCGCTATTGTACCCTGGGTGCTTTAGTACGGATGGTGCAGAGGAGTTTCCCTAAGTCATTCAGAGGCTTAGATCTGGTTATTTGATGAAGTACTTGATTGTGGAAAGATCACGTGAGTTTTCTCAGAAATAACTTTTAGAACGACCAGCTTAGGGTTTGAAACTTAGATTATTTTTTTATAATATGTATGAGTATGGCTCTGAGAGCCTTTATTTTTGGATGGAATGTAAATGGCTCGGAGAGCCCTTCTTTTGGATGAAAAACTTAAACTTTTCTTGTATAGCTAATTGTTAAAACTATATATATATATTTTTTTATTGCCTGGCGGTATTTGGTGTTACTGGAATTCTGGAATGAAAATGTAATTATTTGGGCAGGTGTTCTTTTACCTGGGATGTCCGAATTACAGAGGAGACTCTGTCGAAATTTTTGTAAAATATTAGCTTTTATTCAAGTATATTCTTTAAATGAAATAGGCTTGCCAGGCTATGATAGTAAGTCTGTGTGCCGATCAAGGCTTAGGTGTGGAGTCGTGACAAAAATTTTTATACCCAATTTCAGACACTTATGTACTTATACAAATTATTTTCCGAAAGCACCAGCAAATTATCTTTTAATTTTATTTCCGCACGTGTTTAGAAAGTAATGCCCAAAGGGGGTGTTACAAGGTGGTATCAGAGCTGGTCGAGTCTTTCGGGATCTTTGGGAAATAGGTCCGTTAGGTTTTTGTTGTGTAATCTCTGGTTGGACCTTACTTAAATTGTTTCTTTGTCGAAACAATGTGTGTTGACATACAAATATGTATGTTTTGGTGAGTTCTAATTGGGTGGAGACCTGGTGAGAACTCATACTTAGTGAATGGTACTTGCATTCATGTTGACACATTCGTTCATCCCTTTGGGATTGTGTCAGACATTTGACTGAGGTACCTGTCGTGGAAGATTTTCCGGGAGTATTCCCCGAGAATGTTCCAGGTTTGTCCTTGCGAAGGATATTGAGTTTTGGATTGATCTAGTTCCTAGATTAAGTCAAATCTTTAACACTTTAGGTAGAATATTGCCTACAAAGTTTGTCGAGTTAGATGACTTGTCCTGACGGGAAGTTTTGCTGTCAGGATAGTTTTGGGACCAAGTGTGTCCTCGCGCATCGATGTTGTTCATCAGAATGAAGCACATTATTTTGTGGAAGTGATCGCAAACGGTGATTGAAATCCATAGATGGTTAGGATAACCAATTCTTATCAAAGGTTCATCGAGGAACTATCAAAGACCTTGGACCCATTGACTTGCTTTACGAGGAAAGACCAATTCTTTCCATGACTGAGACTGACTAAGTTGTCGGTCATCGTACGCAGTTCAGAGACGAATACGGAAGACAGCAACAAATCGGATTAAGTGTGTTTAGAAATATCTTCGTGCTTGCTCGAAGTCGAGATAAGCCAATCCTAATCTTCACTCTTAGAACGAATGTCTTATGTTTAAGAAATCCTAATCTTATGTTTACTATACTAATTGATTCTTTACGAACTTGTTAGTTGACAATTGTTCCTCAAATTTCTATGGTTGTATTAGACAATCACAGCGGTACGTTTTGTACATGCCAAACTCATTTTGATGACCTTGATTTAAAGACGATGATGAATTATCAATTGGTTCTGGTAGTCTGAATTTTTGTCGGACTATTATTCTTTTAAAATCATTGTGTAGTAAAGTTCTTGTGAAAGAAGGGACTTTATTAGATTCATGTTTGTAAACGTGTACCGATCATGCATTTTTACAACCACGAACCTACTAAAGAATCTTAATACATAAGGATTATTCCTGTATTTTTCGATACTTGTCATATTCTTCAAGACTGTGTCTTATAGTAGTTCAAAAGGACTCGTCACCTTTGATCAACTTTATCCTATATATTTTCAAAACGTCATTGACGTGTAAACTATCTCATAAGTTATGAGGATGGTTATTTGATTCATATTCTAATATCAGAGTTAGTCGAGAAATAATTTGGCGTATAAGACCTCATTGGTCAAGACGATAGCATCGTAATGAATTTTTTATGGATTTACCGATGAACTTTAAGAGTTTTCATTCGTTTTGGACGATCGATTGTCAGGTTATCGAGGAAGGCACCTTTCTTATCTGTTTAGATCCACTATACAGTGGATAAGCTAATTGAAATAGGTATCAGAGGACTGATCAGATTCCATGGATTATCTTTAGACATCATTTTAGATGAAGACCCGAAGTTTACTAACGATTTAGTAAAATCCACTCCAAGTGTGAGAACCAAGTTGAGATTGAATCCAATGGATCACCCTCAGTTAGAGTGGACGAAATGAGAAAAACGATTTGATCTTTAGAAGATTAGTTGTTATTAAGTGTATTATTTAACTACGATCATCCCTTTAGCAGGATTGACAATAAGTGATAAGAGTTGTGTGGTGGTATAGTTGTGACTGGAAAGATGTGAACCTTTAAGATCAATATCCATAAGTGAGACAAATATTACAAAACAAATGTTGATCGAGGCATAGTATCGCTAAGGGAATCTAGAGTAACTATCAAATGCTTGTAGTTAAAAATGATCGTATAAAGTTTGGAAGATTAACAGGAAGAGTGCCTATAGTAATTTCACTTAAGTGGATTCAAGCGAAATAGATAAGCGCTTGTGAAAATTCAGTTTCTGAAGAAGCTCAAAGTTGATGAATTAGATAATCCTAGCAGTTTACCTTCAGGAATGTTATGACGTTTTAATTGGAGACTTGAAAAGTGTGAATTTAATATGACTAGAAGAGTAGACTAAGCCCAAATGGACTAAGACTATGATTGCATCTCTTGAGTAGAAGGTTAATTGATGTTTTGACAAAGTTTGCGTTGACTTTGGTATTAGCTGTGGAAGATAGATGTTGGAGAAAGTTTTCTAATGGATCTATATTGAGAAGTGATTAAGCGTTGATTTTGTTCTTTAAAGTGCGATGGACTAAGGTGAAAAGTCGAAAGTAGTGAGGTAGTGGGGATAATGTGGTGTTGAAAAGTCTCGAGGATAAATAGAATGATATAGAGATGGATTATGTTGTGGAGTTAGGAATAAAAGAAATGAAGCTACGAAAAATACAATGTAGGACATAGGGATTAAGAAATCCTGTCTAGTTTTGAGTCACGAAATTTCGAGGACGAAATTTTTTAAGAGGGGTAGTAATGTAACACCCTAGTTTTTACACCTATGATTAATTATTTTATTTGGATGTTTAAATTTATTATTTTATGTGGTTTAGTGAGTAATTAAATTACTCTCTTCAAATTATTTTATTGGGTGCGTTAGCACTGACTCAATTCAGTGGATGCACGTTTATTAGACAATAATTACGTTATTGTCAATAATATACCAGTACAGAAAAATATTTTTCATAATATGATTAATAGAAAAGCATTTTCATATTCTCATCCTATTTAATTTTAGAGTTAAAAATATTTTGGTTTGACCTTAATCGGAGATTAAATTTTGGACTGAGTATTTTCTTAGTGGATCAGTTCAACTATTAATCTTTACTCTAATTTGAACTTCGAAAATATATCTTTATCAATCTTTATTTTTAGAATCCAAAAAGTAAAAACATATTTATTTTAGGCCTAATATTTATCACTCATTTTGTACCTATCACTAAATACTTAGTTTAAAAACTAAACTTTCTCACTTTTCTCTCTCTTTCTCGACGTTCTCTCTCTTTTTCTCTTTTCTTTCTCTGCTTCTTTCTTTCTTCTTTATTCTTTCTTTTTCTCTTCTTCCTCCTCCTCACATCATCTCTCTCTTTCTCCTTCCTAGTTCACAGCTCCGCTCCGTCCATCACCGGCCTGAGTGCCGCCGGATCGTTACCTGGAGCAGGGAGACGACCACCGTCGTGACCCAGCTTCTCCCATGTGTTTGGACTGATTTCGCCGTCACTGTGTTCCGGGTCGCACCCGTCCAAAACCGCGAGCTCCACTGCCGGATGCGCATTGCGAGGCCTCCATTCCAGTCACCGAAATGGTCCCTTGATGCCTCTATTTGGATCTCCTCCTTCTTCCTTGTGTGGGTCACACAAAAACCCATCTTTCTGACTGGGAACCGCCACTGCCACCTCGCCAGAATCGCGTCCGGTGCCGCGAGGAGCACCACAGCACCACCTTCAAGTTGTCTTCAAGCTTGGGTGAGTCAAAACCCTCTCATCTCTTCTAGATTCAAAACCCCCTAATGGATTTTTCAAACCCTAACCCTAACCCTTTGATTTCAGATTTTAATCTTGAGATTTAAGGTTGTTTTATGAAACTGGGACTGTGAATTTGTGTTTCCCTAAACTAATTTTATTATTCTTTAGTTAAAATGAGTTTTCCCCAAATCGTATTTAGGAGCCCTAAAACCCCAATTTGATTTGATTTAAATTTGGGTATGTTTTTGTGAAATTAATTATGATTCAGTGCAATTAGGACTCTTAATGGATGATTTCCAAAGTTCTTTTAATCAAAACAAAGTTTTCTTAAAGGGTATTGGGAAGCGTGAGCTTCAAACATGATTTTCTTTAAAAATAACCTTGTTTGGTAATTAGATTAAGTGTTTAGATAAAGTTAGAATGTGTGTTTGATCATGGATAATTGATTTCTTGATTTCTGGTTGTTGCGCGTTGTTGGATTTACTCTCTGAGACGTTTGGACACAGCTATGCTTGCTTGATGGAGTAGATAGGAGCTAACGTGAGCATTAAGACGAGGATCCTTTACTTGTCTTCAAAGGTAAGGGGAGACTGCCTGAGGGATTTTCGGTAACTGCGTGCTATTTGTGTGTCGTATTTGAGTTTATCTGTTGTGATGTGTGGTGTCAAATTAAAATTGTTATATGACTGTTATATGGTTTTTAATTTTTTATGTGAAAGCATGATTATACTGTGATGTATGGATTATTTGTTGGTTGGTTGATTGACTGAGAAGCCTGACATTGGTCAGTGCTCAATTAAATTAAAGATAAAAGCGTTGAAAAAGCTTGATGAGAAATTCAAAGGACTTGATTTATGGAAGAAAAATATTGAAAGTATTTATATTTGATGATGTTTTGGACAAAATAGTGATTTCTAAATAAATAGTGAGGACGACATCTTGAAAATATTTCAGTTACGTTGTCTTTTCCAAACAAATTCAAAAATAAGACGAAAAGTTATTCTAAGAAATGTAAATGTCAAGGATATTTTAACAATGATTATGAAGAACTTGTTTTAAAAGAGAAAATCATTTGATTTACAAATGACTTTATTTCCAACGAAAAATACTTTAGAAAAGTATTTGACAACGAAAACTTTTTATTATTTCAAATAGAAATGAGTTGGAAATGATTTTACGAGGATTTGAAGTGGTTATGGAAAAAGGAGTTTTCAAAGGAAAACGGATTTGAGAAAAATGAATTTCTCTATGATTTGATGGTTTTATAAATGAATTTCAAACAGAAAGGATTTATGGAAATGAGTTTTACACAATGGTGTTATTTCCGTCAACTTGGATAAGTTGAGGAAACTTTGGTTTTGTTTTGTATTTCACAGAACGAAAATGGTTTAAACGAACCTAGCAACCGAGACGTCGGGTCTAGAGTTCTAAGATATGGGCCTGGGGTCCGAAGAGGAAATTATGGACTACAATGTCCTATAAACTGTATATTTGGTTTTGTGCACTAAAATCTACGCGTCCAAGACTGGTGCATCGGTCTGGATTTCGTGATTTGCACACCTTTTGACTTGGAGTCAGTTATTTTGGAATGAGGTATTAAACTTGAAAGTTTAAATTGGTGATTTAGTCGTGAGACTTTTAGCTCCGACACCTAAAGATTGATCACAAAGAAAACAACGTGAACAAAATATTTTACATGCATTCCAGGGCAGACGTGCCTTTGCATAGGACTTGAATGCTTGATGGCAAGTATTCATGCAGTTTGCGTCACTGTGCCTTGATGGATATACGACCACGTAGACCATGTGCTATATGTAGTCACCACTTTGCCTTGAGTTGGACTGTGGAATGGTCAATAGAACTTTGCCATATCGGGCATTGATTCTGCCTTAATTGGCAACTAGAGCCTAATCAGCTCATTTATTTGTTGGTTGGAGCTCCGGAGATTAGGTTTCAAAGTTAGTTGTGGAATATTGAAGTGTCATGGTTTTTAAAACGGGTACGACTGTCGGGTATGAAACCCTTTGATAAATATATTGTTTATCTTTGAATATTCATGTTAAATGGTAATTGAGAGTCGTGCATGTGGTTATCGTACTTAAATCCGTATATTGGGATCTCACCCTTACAGACATATCAGGTTTTCTCCTGGTTCGCTATTATACCCTGGGTGCTTTAGTACGGATGGTGCAGAGGAGTTTCCCTAAGTCATTCAGAGGCTTAGATCTGGTTATTTGATGAAGTACTTGATTGTGGAAAGATCACGTGAGTTTTCTCAGAAATAACTTTTAGAACGACCAGCTTAGGGTTTGAAACTTAGATTATTTTTTTATAATATGTATGAGTATGGCTCTGAGAGCCTTTATTTTTGGATGGAATGTAAATGGCTCGGAGAGCCCTTCTTTTGGATGAAAAACTTAAACTTTTCTTGTATAGCTAATTGTTATAACTATTTTTTTTTTTACTGCCTGGCGGTATTTGCTGTTACTGGAATTCTGGAATGAAAATGTAATTATTTGGGCAGGTGTTCTTTTACCTGGGATGTCCGAATTACAGAGGAGACTCTGTCGAAATTTTCGTAAAATATTAGCTTTTATTCAAGTATATTCTTTAAATGAAATAGGCTTGTCAGGCTATGATAGTAAGTCTGTGTGCCGATCAAGGCTTAGGTGTGGAGTCGTGACAAAAATTTTTATACCCAATTTCAGACACTTATGTACTTATACAAATTATTTTCCGAAAGCACCAGCAAATTATCTTTTAATTTTATTTCCGCACGTGTTTAGAAAGTAATGCTCAAAGGGGGTGTTACAATACTCGAAAAACAAAATCAAAACTTAATCATTTCTCTTATCAACATGGCTCCACCAGAAACCTTATTCCAATCATCTAACTCTAAATATTATCATTAATACTAACAATGTCTTCACAGCACCACGCATCAACTCCCTACTCAAAATATTTAATCATAGTCTTAGTTCCTCTTGATTATAATTCACCACTCCAATTCGATATCACCTCACACATCTCATCCTTAAAATAACTTCATTGCATATTCTCAAAATAATTTTATTGCACATCTCATCCTCGAACTTTTCTATCAACTTAATTTTTCTCAAGAACTTTTCTTTTCCGCTCACATTCAACTTAGGTAAAACTACCATAGACACTTTTTTGTAATTCCTTACTTATTTATTAACACATATTACTTCTAAGAAGTAATTCAAACAAAACTTAACTCAGAGAAAACACAACGTCGTCTCACTTCAGAGAAAACACAACGTCAACACAACAGACCTATTTCCCAACAATCCCGAAAGACTCGACCAACTCTGATACCACTAATGTGACACCCTAATCTCGGGTCATCACATGGTTACCCGTTTGAGGAAATAAAACTTAATTTGCTGGTTGCTTTCGGAAAATCATGTTTTCTCAATGTTTATCTTTTCAAAATATGGTGATAAATTTTTTTCCTTTTTAACATCATCACAACAACGCCCACATAATCACACTTAGATATATATATATATATATATATATATATATATATATATATATATATATATATATATATATATAAGTCATACAGCTATACTGCCTCATATGTTTTCTCACATAAATCATAATCAACTTTACTCTCAAAACATAATATTACCTAAGCTGGTCGTAACTAACGGACACTACAACCGATAAAAGCAACAACAACATGCCTCAAACTAGACAGCCTTCTTCTTCTTGTAGAGACCATACCCCGTATACGACTCTGATATGGTTGTAAGGGTGAGACGCCAATATAGGGATTTATCACAATAACTAAATGCACAACACAAAAGAAGGCACATACCCATATACATGTCTATAACAACGTACTCATTCATATTATTTCGCATCGTTTATCAATGGGTTTCACACCCCAAACCTCAACGTTGGAAAACTATGCATGAACACTTCAATACATCTTCTAAACATTCATACCTAATCTCATGAGATATCTCCAACCTCGTGAACCTCGTGATGAGTTGATCAGACTCAATTGCCACAGGCATACAGCCACAGGCACGCCCATCGTACACTGTCCAACATCGTGGCACAGTGATAACAATCTGAGATTGGGCCTCATTGTCCAAACCCCGGGCACAATGAGAACATCTTTGTATGATCTACCCTGACGCCGCAGGGTAATCCCTCGTTTACTCATGGCACGTCTGCCAAATGCATGCGAGAAAACATTTTGTTCTCAACACTTTTCTTTGTGCTATATCTTTATTTGTCGAATCTCTCAAAAGCTTATGACTTATCATCGTTTTAAAACATCTTTACAACTTTTATTAACAGCACAGGACCTCAAAGTCCGAGTGCTCAATCACGAAGCCCCTAGACCTTGCAATCAGTCTTAGGTTCGTGGTAGTAGAAAACAACTTAAAAAGTTTTAACTTCTTTAAATAGATACCTAGTTGACGACACAACGAACCTTAATACCCCGACGTCTCGGTTATAAAGTTCCATATTATCGTCTTACATCATTTTTACATCTTTTTACATCGTTTTACATCTTTTACCTCGTTTTACATCTTTTTACGTCTTTTTACATCTTTTACCTCGTTTTACATCTTTTTACATCTTTTACATCGTTTTACTGAACTTCAACTCTAGTAAATCAATTCAGATTAAATCTCCTCTCAACATAAGTACTGCTGTTTTTAAACTCTCACCGTAAATAATTTCGAAACTTGTCGTCGTTTAGCATTTTCAAAGAAAACGTCTTTAAGTCAAACTTTGACATTTATTCTAAAATAATTTTCTTATATAATAAATAAGGTCTTTTCGAATATTAATTTCACAAAATCACTTTTTATAATATTTCAGAATTTCTTATGTAAAAACTAGCAGTACTAAAAAAATTTCACGGTTACGCTCTCACCGTGACTCATAAACTTCTTTACACTAATAAATATTAAAATAATAATATTTCTCAAAACTCATTATTTTTACAAAATCATATTTTCCTCTACTATTATATTCCAACATTCCCCATAAAACGTTGAATATAACTTTCACAGCTTATTAAATCTTTTTATCTGCTTAATCGGTTGTGCACTGACCACTGTCAGGCCTCTCAAACAACACTCACAAACAACATTCAACAACATCATCATAATTATATCCCAAGGTAGATCATGCATCATAACAATATAATATACTATTGCAGATAATTAAAAGCAGATCAATCACCGATACACAGATAAACAACACATCGTAAACAACATAAACAATTAATCACAAACCACATATAAATCATATAAGACACACTAAAAGCAAATAGTTATTGAGAAAATCCCTCAGGTAAGCTCCCCTTACCTCTTGAAGACTCAAACTAACGTTTTCAAACAATCTCCCGATTTGATCCGGTTTCCTCCGTCGGCTTAAATCAGTTAACTCGGTTGTTTCCTTCAAACGAATTGCAACCAAAATAAATCAAATCAACCCACAACATACTTAACTCACGAGGGTTAGGTTTCGGCCAAGGGCTGACTTTCAGGGTTTAAAATCCTTAAAATTGCTAATCATGATTAAGTCATAGATTAATGGTCCTTAATTAACCTAAATCATGGATTAGTGACTAAACAACTAAGTTTAAAACTCAAAACTTCCTAAATCTCATATACTTATATTCGGCCTTGACATGTTCATGGGGTTAGGGTTTTTAATTTGATAAACCAACTTGGATTTATTAAGCATACATACTAATAGCTTGATTACTAAGAACATTAATGAAAACTTTGAACAAAACTCATCTAGTTCCAAGAACTAGGGTTTCGGCCTTTATGAAACAAATAGGTTAGAGTTTGATTTTTGATCTTCTATGTACTTACATACAATAACTATCAAGGTACTAGAAGATTGAATCATGAATCAAGACATGAAAATGAAAGAAAACCTATGAACATGATATTGACCTAGGTTCGGTCAAGTCCAGAAATTAGGGAAAGAAATTTCTCACGATCTTATGCTTCTAGATGATGAAAATAGAGATGATTGTAAGATCATATCAATTGGTTTCATGTCAAAAGGATTTTTCTAGAATTAGTTATGAATTTTCAAAGTTCTAGATCTAGAAACTTAAAAGTGATGAACAACTATGAAATAAACTTTGAATCAAGAAATTGATTGAAGAACATAGACATGATTAGAGAAGAAGAATAGGATTCACCTCTTGGAGATCAAAAACAAGTGAAGATGCAAGAACTTGTTTCACAAACTTGACACTCAAAGACTTATGAACTTTAGGTTTTTGAATAAAAGGCAATAGAAACTAAGTGAAAGGTGAGGAAGGGTATTTATAGGCATGTGGGCTGCGCCACTTTTGAGGACCAAGTAGAAAGGAGGTGGCTTTTCAAAGGATTAAAGTGCAAATAACTCATAGGGACCATTTTGCAAAGATTCCAAAAGTATAAGGGCTATTTTGCAAATTGTCAATAGTTTGACATGATGGCCATGTGCCACATTAAATGTGGTCTTATCTTTACTCATCTTGGCTGATTTTTCTTGAAGACTTTTTGGAAAAACCTAGAACACTTGAGAACATTTGAGAACACTTGAGAATCTTGGAGAATATTGTGGAATTGTGTGGAATTGTGTGGAAACTTCAAGAATCCACTATTATTCCAAACTAAGGCATCCCCCACTCCATCTTGGGCCTGCACATGGGCTTGAATTCATCTTTGTGGGGCCCACCATAAAGGCTTAAAGCTTATGATGACATAGGAAACTTGTATAGTTTCAAATAGGCTTTATGGAATTAATCCATGAACAAGAAATTTTGGGCTTCATAGCCACTTCCATTAAGAGATTGGGAACAAGGATTCTATCCCAATTCACTTGAAAAAAAACTTAGAAACTAACTCAGGGACAAAAGGGTAATTAACAGAAAGTTCAGGGACTTAAGCGTAAAATTCATAAATTTTCACTTTAACCTTGTGGAACCTTCTAGACTTAAAAGTATGATTCATCCCCATGAATCATATCAAAATCCTAAGATAACCTCTTTTTCTGCTCTTGGAAACTCCGAAATCCACTCCGTCGTCTACCCGATTACGTATTCCGTCCGTAAAACGTAAATTAAATTTTGTTTTTCTGAAATAATTCTAAAAATACACTCTTATAGGAAATAAAATAAAAATCTTAAGTATTTCTTTCACGAATTAAAATTAGGTTTTCTGAGCAGTAAACTTTTACTGTCAGTGAAAATACAGAAAACGGCTGACCGGTTTCCGTCTGAATTTTCAACCAAAAACTTTTCCGTAACCTTATGAAAATAAGTATAACAAGCTAATGACATTGGTTTGTCCAAAATCATTTTCTAAGTCTCGGATAAAAATATATATTTATATATTTATTACCGATATCACGAAGCAACGAAAATCGGGGTGTTACAGTTTTTATGGGCAATTTTTTTGAACCCCCAATGGTTATTTTTTAGATGGATTGCAAGCAGGTAGTAAACGACATTTCTAGCGCCAAATCTGATATATGTCTGAATATGGTTACTTATTAGAAAAATATAGATCCATTTTCTCTTTCTACAACAATTACAAAGTTGTATTTACTATGCAACAATTAAATGGTAGCGCTCATGGCTTAGCTAAGGTGTCTATTAATTATGCTCATCGCACTATTTACCATTTAGTACCTTATTGTATATGGAACATTATTTGCAATGAAATGAAATGATTTGGATGGTGTTAAAAAAAAAATGAACCCGAACTCCCCAAATTTTTGGTATTTTTAGTTGTTTATGCTAGCCTGAATGCTACTAATTGTGAAGAAGTGTGGAATGATCTGAGAAATTTCAATTCCCAATTTCCAGGCCCTTGGTGTTTAGTTGGAGATTTTAATGAAGTCCTTTCTATGAATGAAAAAGAAGGAGGGGCTGACTTCAATTTCAGATCAGTCAATGCCTTTAGAGAATGTATAGATGATTATGGTTTAATTGATATGGACTTTGTAAGCCCTCCTTTTACTTGGATAAGAGATGGGTTAAAAGAGAGATTAGATAGAGTGCTTTGTAATCCGGCTTGGCAATCCCTCTTTCCTTCTAGATCAGTTACTCATGTTCAGCTTTCTTCTTCCGACCACTGTGGACTTGAGTTTAAGGTTGAGGATGGGAATGTCATTTCTAGAAATAATTACTTTAAGTTCTTAGGTGCTTGTCCTAATCATAGTGATTTTAGAAATCAAGTTTCTCATGGTTGGATTTTCTCAAATTCTTGGAAGGATAATATTAGCTTGCTTACTAGTAGGTTAAGGATTTGGAATAAAGAAGTTTTTGGGCATATTTTTAAAAGAAAACATAGGATCCTTAAGAGACTTGAAGGTATTAACAAGGTTCTTATGTCTCATTCTACTCCTAGACTTACTAGCCTTATAGATGATTTGTGGAATATTTATATATATAAAAGTAGCAGAGGCTGCAATCATTTTTCCCTCCAAAAAAACAGTCCTTTTTGGTAATTTTACTTAAAAAACTTTTATTAATATATTACTTAATAATTAAATTAATTTAAATGAGTTTTATAAAAACTAAGAGATAAATTTGAAACAACTAAGTAATTAATCAGTTTAAATACAACATTGTTTCCAACATCATTTACGATGTTTCCAATACTTTCTCATTCTCATCCAACTGCCCGTGTACTTCAAGAAACGTGAAGTTACAAGCTGAAGTAAGAAAATAGAAAGATTAATAAAGAAAGAAAGAGTCTGATTCTTTTTAAGTTGCATAGGTAGCAACAGTTGCGTAGGTAGCAACAGTTATGGTAAAAAATTTTCTTTTTCTTTTCTACGGAATACTTAAAAATAGTACACACAACACAAAGGTACAAACTATATTATATTGTACTCACCAACATACATAAACAGATTTTATTCATCATTCACAACATAATTTCTTTTGAAAAAAAAATACTTCATCATTCACAACAGAATTTCAAAAAGGTTTTAGATCACATAAACTGACTTTCTCAAAACACACAAGAAAAATCCTAAGCTGGTCGTTTTAAAAGACAACTACTGGAAAGAACTTCGTAGTTCTCACCGTAAGATTTTCGTCAACCTCTTCAAGGATCGGGAGTAATATCCTCAAGTGATGTTAGGAACTCCTCGACAGCACTTGTCCTTGTACAACAAAGCACCACAACAAAGGACCAGGAAGACCTGATATATTGTAAGGGTGAGATACCAATATATGGATGAATTATGACGACTGCATGCCCAAACACAACAACAGATACAGACAAATATTCATATTCAACATATAAATTCTCACAAATAATCATATCAACCAACAATCATCACTGTTTTTGAACACATGGCACTTATATATTTCATCAATATTCTATCCTAGTCTCTGGTGATCCCAACTTCTTTGAAAGATGAGATGATCAGGATCGATTGCCAACTTTTGTTAACGTTGGTTTTTGGTTTCTGACCAAAATTCCTTAGTTACAAATAATTGAAGATCAAACGAGTGTGGGACCTACGAGTTATGCGGTAATCTCATTTGAATGTATGTATGAATTGTCTGCCAAGTATGAATTTGACAAGTTAATCAAATCTAGTAATATACTGGCAAGGACTTGATGCTATGACAAGTATATAAGTTTTTAAAAAATGGTGCACCGATTATTGTCAATAATGAAACTTGACAACGAAACTGTTTATATTTGAAAAGAGGAATTTGAAATTTAAAAGAAGGAAGTAGTTTATATGTAGAAAATAACTTCCTGGTTGACCTAAGTTTACAATAAAAGAAGAAACATAAATTTAAAAAGAAAGTTAAGTAGAGTAGGATCTAAGTAATACTACTTGCAAAAACTGAATGAATTTAAAAGAAGAACATCAAAGACCTACTAGAAATAAGTAAGAATAAATGAAGAACTTGAATAAAAGTGATGAAAGTGGCATTGAATTTTGCCATAGTATTGAAATAAGAAGGATGAAGGGAATACTTGAATGTAATCCGTCAATCTGCTGTGTGATCGAGATGTGTAGGATATGTATCAAGTAACCTCCTCTATTACATTGTAATAACTAGTATTTATAGGCAAATAAAATAACTACCTAGTAGTAACTTCCTATCTAAATGACTGCCACATGTCCTTGGTAGTTCTCTTAGGCCTTACATTAAAACTGCTTGTCAATACAATTCCAATAACTGCTCAATGTCTTGAACCGCTCCGTGTCAACTGGCTTGTCTTTGACGGGATTAACTGCTCGACAACTCATCTTGACTATATTGTCGATTTTGAGACTTAGTCATTTTTTCTTTCCATATCTTTGACAATCCTCCCATGAATTTCGTCAAAAAGACTGCTTGTCAATCTATCTTTTCGTCGACATGTACACTTTATTATCAACTAAGTATTTTCGATACTTAGAATATAACATTCTTTACTTCAATTCCTTCGTCAGCCTGTCAGAATTATTTCTGTCAAGTGTGACACCCTAAACTCGGGTCATCACATGGTTACCCGTCCGCGGAAATAAAACTTAATTTGCTCGTTGCTTTCGGAAAATAATGTTTTCTCAACGTTCATCTTTTCAAAATATGGTGATAAATTTTTTTTTCCTTTTCTCCTCATAACCACAACAACGTAATCAAATCACACTTAAATACATAATGTATATAAGTCCTCCAACTATACTGCCTCATATGTTTTATCACCTAAATCATGATCAACTTTATTCTCAACACATAATATTACCTAAGCTGGTCGTAACTAACGGACACTACAACCGATAAAAGCAGCAACAGCATGCCTCGAACTAGACAACCTTCTTCTTCTTGTAGAGATCATACCCCTTGTACAACTCTGATATGTTTGTAAGGGTGAGACACCAATATATGGATTTACCACCATAACTAAATGCACAACACAAAATAAGGAACATACACATATACATGTCTATAACAACGTACTCATTCATATTATATCACATCATTTATCAATGGGTTTCACACCCAACGTACTCATTCATATTATATCACATCGTTTATCAATGGGTTTCACACCCCAATCATCAACGTTGGAAAACTATGCATGAACACTTCAATACATCATCTAAACATTCATACCTAATCTCATGAGATATCTCCAACCTCTTGATGAGTTGATCAAACTCGATTTCCACAGGCACACCCATTGCACACTGTCCAACATCGTGGCACAGTGATAACATCATAGATGGGGTCTCATTGTCCAAACCCCGGGCACAACGAAAAATATCGTTGTACGATCTACCCTGACGCCGCAAGCTTATCCCTCGTTTGATCATGGCACGTCTGCCAAATGCATGCAAGAAAACATTTTGTTCTCAACACTTTTCTTTGTGCTATATCTTTATTTGTCAAAAGCTCTCAAAAGCTTACAACCCATCATCGTTTTAAACATCTAATGCTCTCAAAAGCATCATCGTTTTAAAACATGGAAGCTCTCAAAAGCTTACGACTTAAAAACATCTTCACAACTTTTATTAACAACACAGGACCTCAAAGTCCGAG
This sequence comes from Sophora flavescens, assembly GCA_030762895.1. NCBI lineage: Eukaryota > Viridiplantae > Streptophyta > Magnoliopsida > Fabales > Fabaceae > Sophora > Sophora flavescens. Next base: position 224,183,757 of record CM061062.1, read on the forward strand.
TGCTCAATCACGAAGCCCCTAGACCTTGCAACCAGTCTTAGGTTCGTGGTAATAGAAAACACCTTAAAACGTTTTAACTTCTTTAAATAGATACCCAGTTTATAACACAACGAACCTTAATACCCCGACGTCTCGGTTATTAAGTTCCATATCATCGTCTTACATCGTTTTTACATCTTTTTACATCATTTTTACATCGTTTTACATCTTTTTACATCGTTTTACAACGTTTCTGTCTGTGAAAAACAAATCCAAAATAGGATAACGTCATAAGAACACTAGTACCCCGACATTTCGGTTACTAAGTTCTATATCATCCTTTACGTCATTAAGTAAAACTCATTTACAGCAAATCCTTTCTACTTGAAATTCGTTGGTAAAACGTCAAATCATAGAAAATGCACTTTTCCTTTGGAAACTCATTTTTCCAAAATAACGTCAAATCATCAACAACTTCTTTTGACTGAAACTTCAACTCAAAAATTAAATCATTTCAGACTAAATCTCTTCTTAAATTAAGTACTGCTGTTTTTAAACTTTCCTCGTAAATAATTTCGAAACTTGCCATCGTTTTATCATTTTCCAAGAAAATGTTCTTAAAGTCAAACTTTGACTTTTTTATTATTATAATATTATTATTATTTATTATTATTATTATTATTATTATTATTTTATAAAGTATTTTCGAATATTAATTTCATAAAATAAATTTTTATAATATTTCGGAATTTCTTGCTTAAAAATTAGCAGTACTAAAAAATTTCACTGTTACGCTCTCACCGTTGAATATAATTTTCACAGCTTATTAAATCTTTTATCTGATTAATCGGTTGTGCACTGACCACTGTCAGGCCTCTCAAACAACATTCAACATTCAACAACATCATCATAATTCTATCACCAGGCAGATCATGCATCATAGCAACATAATATACTATTGCAGATAATTAAATAAATTAAAAGCAGATCAATCACCAATACACATATAAACAACACATCGTAAACAACATAAACAATTAATCACAAACCACATATAAATCATATAAGCCACACTAAAAGCAAATAGTTATTGAGAAAATCCCTCAGGTAAGCTCCCCTTACCTCTTGAAGACTCAAACTAACGTTTACAAACAACCTCCTGATTTAATCCGGTTTCCTCCGTCGGCTTTAGGTCAAACCAACCCGATCGATTCCCTCATAACGAATTGCAACCAAAATAAATCAAATCAAACAACAACATACTTAGATCATGAGGGTTAGGTTTTGGCCAAGGGCTGACTTTTATGGTTCAAAATCCTTAAAATTTCTAATCATGGTTGAGTCATAGATTAATGGTCCTTAATCAACCAAGATCATGGATTAGTGACTAAATAACTAAATTTTAAACTCAAAACTTCCTAACTCTCATATACTTATATTCGGTCTTGACATGTTCCTTGGGCTAGGGTTTTTAGTTTGATAAACCAACTTGGATTTATTAAGCATACATACTAATAGCTTGATTACTAAGGTCATTAATGAAAACTTTGAACAAAACTCATCAAATCTCATCCACCTAGGGTTCGGCCTTTATGAAACAAATAGGTTAGAGTTTGATTTTTGATCTTCTATATACTTACATACAAGAACTATCAAGATACTAGAAGATTGAATCATGAATCAAGACATGAAAATGAAACAAAACTCATGAACATCACTATTCAATGGATTCGGCCTAGCCCAGAAATCAAGGAAATAAATTTCTCATGATCATATGCTTCTATATGATGAAAATAGAGATGATTATAAGATCATAGCAATTGGTTTCATGTCAAAAGGATTTTTCTAGAATTAGTTATGAATTTTCAAAGTTCTAGATCTAGAAACTTAAAAGTGATGAACATAGATGAAATAGACTTTGAATCATGAAACTTATTGAAGAACATAAACATGATTAGGGAATAAGAATAGGATTCACCTCTTGAAGATCAAAAACAAGTGAAGATCCAAGGACTTGCTTCACAAAGTGATGCTAAAAGGCTTATGAACTTAGAACTTTTGAGTGGTTTTTTGTGCAAAGTGCAAAAATGTCAAATAATGAAGTGAAAGCATCTTTATAAAGATGTGGGCTGCGCCACTTTTGAGGGATTAAGTGGAAAAGAGGTGACTTTTCTAAGGATTTAAGTGCAATTAACTCATAGGGACCATTTTGCAAAGATTCCAAAAGTATAAGGAGTATTTTGCAAATTGTCAATAGATTGAAATGATGACCATGTGCCACATTAAATGTGGTCTCATCTTGACTTATCTTGACTTATTTTTCATGAGATATTTTGAGAAGAACCTAGAATGATTGAGAAAACTTGAGAACTTAGTAGAATGTAGTAGAATCTTGGAGAATATGTGAGAACATGGTAGAAAATTCTAGAATAATCTTGGCTCATCCAAGATGAGGGCAGCCCCTTCTCCTACATGGGCTTGCGCATGGGTCTTAAAACTTTGGGCTTGGATTCATTTTTGTGGGGCCCACCAAAAGGCTTAAGACATAATCATAAGCTAGGAACTTATATGACTTCAAATGGGCTTCATGAAATTTAATCCATGAACAAGGAATTTGGGCTTCATGGCCACGTCCACTAATGGTCTTGGAACAAAGATTTTAGCCCAATTCACTTGGAAAAACATAGGAACTAACTTAGGGACCAAAGTGTAATTAATTGAAAGTTCAGGGACTTAAGCGTAAAATTCATAAATTTTCACTTTAACCTTGTAGAACCTTCTAGACTTAAAAGTATGATTCCTACCCATGAATCATATCCAAATCCTAAGATAACCTCTTTATCTACTCTTGGAAACTCCGAAATCCACTCTGTCGTTCACCCGGTTACGTATTCCGCCCGTAAAACGTATATTATTTCATTTTTTTATGAAATAATTCTAAAAATACACTCTTGTAGGAAATAAAATAAAAATCTTAAGTCTTTCGTTCATGAATTAAAATTAGGTCTTTTGAGCAGTATAAATATACTGTCAGTGAAAATAGCGGGTCGGGATTCACCCGTCGTTTCAACCTAAATTTTAATCGTAGCTTCCTACATTCAAGTAGGATTGAGTGATGAACTCTGTTTATTTAAAATAATTTTCTAATACTCATATAAATATATACACATAATCGTCCGCATTTCGATTATTTTGAAACAGTGAAAATCGGGGTGTTACATCAAGAGTTTGAAATTCTTCAACTAACAGATGCCCCCCAAGTTTTGCTTTTCGACGGCCTTACCCGAAAGAATAGCAAAATTTGAATTTTAAATTGCCAACGAATTCCCTTAATTCCGGATTTTTCTTTCGTTAATTAAATCTCATTTTAATCTCATCCCTACTTAATAGGGATAATCATAACGTTGCAAGTTTCTCGGAATTCGAATCAGAGACCTTTACTTTTCTTTAAATAGCAGTCACATCACTGTTGTGACTTTCTTCTTCTTGTCGTTCCTCTTCCCTCGCGAAAAACCCTTCTTCTTTAAAGGAAAAACCTTTCCTCTTCATCACTTCGCTTAATCTCCATGGCAACATCTTCAAAGATGTCAACTTTAGTACCTCGAGCGACGATTGCTCCTCTTAGGGCAATAGTTGAAGACCCAATTTTAGAAGAATCAGAATTATGGCAGGAATCTACGGTAATTTACCTTGTTCGTGATTCTTCCGTTGCTTTGAATCCGCCTGCTGCATTCTTGGGTCCTCTGGTAGCCCAGAATGAAATTTCTGAGGATTTACGTGGTTCTTTTCCTTCTGCTGACTCAAATGAGGTTATCTTATCTTCATTAACTCCAATCCCTATTCATGTCTTTAAAAAGAGCAATAGAATTTTTAGAATGCCTCCTGCTACTCGGTTTGATGCTTACATTAGTTGGCTTGACCGAGTTCAGGCTAAAAAACACAACGTGTGGGAAGAAGTTCGAATTTTTGAATTTATTCAGCTTCCTCGCCATGTTAAATTAGTATATTTTTATTTAATAGGGGCGTCAGTCTTTATTTTTCTGGAATAGAACCACAAATAATTTCCACTTCCCTTATGGAATGATGGGTCCGACTTTATTCGACATGTCAGCTATTACGGGCCTTCGTCCAGATGGCCCTACCATGCATTCCGATGTCGAAGTTGAGAATCAAATTGATGTTTATGTTCCAAAATGCTCTTTCTCTAAATATATAACAGATTTTAGAGGTGGAGACCAAGAACCCATGACGGATACTGAACACGTAGCCTTTCTGTTTCTTTGGCTATGTACTTATGTCTTTTGTAGCAAGTCTGCTACTTTGATTGCTTCATATATTCCTCTTGCTAATATTTTGTCAACTGGCAAGAGATTAGCATTGGGCCAATGTGTTTTGGCTAATCTTCATAACAGTATGAGTATGTTAGTTGATACTGTCAGATCTAGACAAAAGAAAACCAACATAGGAGGGCCTCTTTGTCTTCTCCAGTTGTGGTTGAATGCTGTCTTAGAGCGTCAATTTTCATACAAAGCCCCTTCGGACTTGTCAATCGATACTTATGGCTCTTATCTCTGTTATGTGTCTGCTGAATCTTTGTCAAGAGATGAAACTTCCAGCTTCAAGTTCTACTTTAAAATCTTTCACTCTCTTCCATACACCTCTTCAAAGATCAATTTCACTCCTTTTATTGATCGGAAGTACGGTCCGGAGTGGTTTACTAAACTAAGTACCACTATATCTAAATCCAACAAGTCAATTTGGACCAAATTTCTTTGCCAAAAAGTCATTTTTGTTGATGGTCCTGGTTTCAAAACCCATAGAATCTATCTTCATTTCCCCAATACCACTGCTTGTCAGCTTGGTTTCTGTCAATCTATTCCTACTCCTTACTCGTCAAACCCTGATGAGAACTTTATTGATGCCAAAGCTCCAACATATGAAAATATTGTGGCCATCAGTGATGAGGATAAAGCTTGTAGGGCCTTTTTACAGCCTGTCTCATTCTCTGTCTTCCATGGAGTAACTCAAAGCTTTCTTAACTGGTGGGATGAGTACTATTCCAACCACCACCTAAGTTTAAAGACTTGCTTGAGTTGTATTGAAGACACTGTGGGTAACCGTGATGATTCTCCTATGTAGGAACATGATCCATCATAAAAAACTCGAGGTGAACTTCAGAAAGAAATTCAAGCCTTTGAAATTTTTTACAAAATCAAGTGGAATCCCTTAAGACCATTTGATATGGTTCGTCATGTTAATAGTGTTTTAGCTAAAGACAAAAGGAAGCATGACAATAAGGAATCTGAAAGGCTTGCCAAGTATTGGGGCAATCCAAATATGACTAGGGAATATTTTGACAGTTTAAAGGCTCCTTTTCCTAAACTTGTGCCTATTCCTTGCGCCCCTTTTGGTTTAGCTGATTCACACCCAGGAAAGCCGACGAAAGGTGGTAACTTTTTCTTTTTAGAAAGCGTGAGTGCTTACGTTAACCCTTTTGAAAAACCAAATCCATTTACCTTCGCTCGTCGGTTTCTCCAACCTGATGATGACTTTGGATTCCATTCGCAAATTCTAACTTGTAATTCATGTATTTACTCGTCAAATAAATTTTTATTCTTTCACTTTTTTGCTGACAATCAACTTATTTATGTTGTTTTTGATAGCTATTCCTCTTGAAAAACCTCTTCCTGGTAAGTCTAAATCTGATGTATTGTCTGAAAAAAGCGCTTGAAGATGATGATGAAGATGAAGACGTAATTCCTGTGGCGGCCAAAAATGTCAAGAAAAGCTCATGGACGACCAAAGCTTCTGTTTCTAATCCTCAAACAAAAAGGTCTAAGAAAAGAAAAGAGAAAGCTGCTCCTTCTGACCTCCTTTCCAAAAAATAAAGTCTACCAAAAGCTTTTCAATATTGGCAGACTCTGATGCCGCCAAAGCCTCCACTGGATCTAAGGTCCAAGACATCGTTGTTAGCTCCTCCAACACTTCTCCCTCCAACCAATCCAAGGTAAAAATTTTAAGTTGGTCTATCAAGTTATACCCTTTTGTTCACAACCTCTCATTCTTATTTTGACAGAAAGAGAAAGTTGTCGAGACTATTCCGGTAACTGAAAAGGCAAGTGCTGACGTTGACTTAATGTCTTCAGACTCTAACCTGGTATTTCCACTGATCTTGTTATCTTCCTTTATATTATTATTTTTTTGATAATCATATATATCATTTGCCTTCATGTCAGGAAAAATCTCTTCAGAATGAAGATTCAATGACTATTCAAGAAATTGTCAACAAGACTGTCGAACCAGCGAATCGATCTGCTTCAGAGGTACAGGTTGACAGAAATTTAGGAACCACTAATATCAACACTAGAGGTCTGATAGATGATCCTCAACATCTCGAATCCAATCCAGAAATGCCCCCTCAGCCCTCATCATCACATTTCAATCACTCCAACTTCCATAGCTGACACACCAGTTGAGACTACCGTCATGATTGAAATTCCGGATGAGGATATTGACATAGAAGCCCTGCTGACTGAAACAATTCCTATCGTTCCTTCTCCACCTTCAATCAGACCCCCAATCATGAAGTCTCTTGACCCTAAACCAGCTCTTCACTTCAACACTTGGATTAATATGCTGTCGGAAGTAAGCCGAAAAGAATCAACACTTTTTACCAACTCTTCATCAACTCAACATGACTCCAGTGATTCTCGAGTCGTCAACCTTATGCATGATCTTCAGGATCTTCTTGACAATTCTTTTAATGGACTTTTATTTGATGCTAGCATTCAACAAGAATTGTCACGACTCATCAAAGAGATTACTCCTCTCCATTCCAATCTCCCCATGTCGAGTTGTACACACTTTCTCTCCATCTATAAATTCTGGGAGCGGCTCTCTGGAAAGTTAGAAAGGATGACTTCCGTCATTCCTTCTTATGAAGAGGAAGAAAAGATTAAAGATGACCTCTTAGCTCGGTTCCGAGATCTGGAAACTTCTAAACAAAAGGAACATGACCCCATTTCCACCGGAATTCATACCAAAGAGAGTCTCTTGGAGTATCGAAAGAAACTGTTGGCAGAGATTGAATTGACAGATCTGAAATGCGCCAAGTTTGACAAAGCTCTAAAAAAGAGTAGAGACAAAGTCAAATCTATTGACGACGAATCTATTCAACTTAGCCGGAAAGCTGAAAGTGTAGTTGGCAAACTCCACGCATTACAACCCGAATATGAAGCTGCTGCTACTGACAAAACTGACCTTTCCTTTGCATGGGATCAGTTGTCTTTCGATTTCAACTTAGGCCAAAATTGATAGTTGTAGTTCTTTTCTTTGTCAAACTCTAATATTGTAACTTCCGACAATCGTTGATTAATAAAAAATGTCTCTTTTCTTATCTGCATGTTTATTTACTGTTTGATTTGACTGCATGTTTCCAACTAACTTCGTAACTCATGCTTATCAAATCGTCATAAATGCCATAATAAGTTTCGAAACTTTAGTAAACCAACTCGTACTAAATTCGTTGTCTCCCTGGACCAACTATAAATAATGAGGTTTGCAAATCAAACGATTTCATAGTTGAGTATTTCACATAATATGCTTCCAAAGTTTCTGTTTTAATGGTCATATTCTTAGTGAAGGTCAGTAACCAACTTAAAAAAAATGCAGTGGAGGTCAGCAACCAACGTAACATCTAGAGCTGACCTCGCTGCACATTCGGGGAGAAGCCTGATCTTGTAACGGAACGAGTGCATCTTGCTCCGGTCCCATCATCTTCATCTTGGAAGGTAGTGGTTCTCTCTTGGAGTCATATTTATTGCACCATAGCAACTACAACCTTCTGGGTTAAATGATGGTGAGATCTGCTTTTGCCCGTCTCCTTCTCCGCGTCTCTGCGTATCCTCGACATATGGAGCAGTCGAAACCTCACCAAATGGGGAATGAAGCCTCAACAAATTAGGTTATACCGCTGCATTGTTGAAGGGAGGAAGATAAAATGCTGCCGAACTTAGCATAGTCTTAGACTTTAGGATTAAATTAACCTTGATTGACAATTTGTATTCTGATAACATATTGTCATATTGCCAATTTCTATATGGCTTAGACTGATAATCTGTGCCTTTTCACTTGTTGTCAATTTTTACTTTCAACATTGTTGGTTTATATTCCTTCAAATACTTGCCATTAATTGACTTAATTTTCGAGCCAGTATCCACATTGATAAGTGCGTAAGCATTTCCAGAAAAGCTTTATCAACTCTAAATGGCTTAAATTAGTAGTCGAAATGGGTATGCTAATATTGAAACACAGTCCCCGGCAACGGCGCCAAAAACTTGTTGACGACGAATTCTAGGCAAGTATACCTAGTCGTACAAGTAATACGGTGGTGAGACCGATATCGTTCCCACGAAGCCTGTGACAGGTACTAGCACGTACCAAGTCAACTACTATCTAAGCGGCTATTTGGATGGACAAGAGTTAACATTCAAAATAAACAAATAAAAGGGAAAAGTTCTTTTTGTATTTTTTTCGAACACTTGGAATGCAGCAAAAGGGATTCTTCAAACAGGTGAAAGATGTTGGGATTAAATTTCACCAAACCTTAGTCTCATGTAATACCAAGATCATCAATCCAGTTTATGCTTCAAATATTAAAATCAATCCACAAGATTACTCAAGCCCTAATTCCTTAGAAGACAAGAGCCTAAATTCCCTAATTAAACCCTAATTCCTTAGGTGGCCTAATTAGTGAATTTGCATTAAGAGTAGGGATTACACGATTACTAATAAACCAAAATCCATTCCTAGATGCAAGGTTTACTAGGTGATTAATTCCAAATCAAGAATTGATAAGAACGTCCCCATTGCAAATCAAATCTCAAAATCAATTCATGGATGGCCAGGCCACAAAGAGCATTAAGCGTAAGAATTAAACACTAATACGAAGGCATAAACACAGATCAATAAATCAAGGCAATTACATAATATTTGGTTTAGTTACATCTAATCCCAACACAAAGGGAGTTAGCTACTCATGCTAATGGAGAAAACCAAAATAAGAGAAATAGAGATAAAAGAGAGAAGAAACTCCATTGAAGCCTTCACAGCAGCCCCCTGGCTCAGAAAATCCTCCTTTTAGGGTTCCAAGTCTTTAGGGTTCCCAGCCCCCTGTTCTCTCTCTTTCTGTGCGGCCCTGATGCCTATTTATAGATTGGGCGCGCGTCACGGCCGTGATGGCCCGTGACGTGTTCTGCATTGGCGCGCCTTCAGATTTTGATCTGTCACGGCCGTGACACTCATCACGGCTAGGTCGTGATCGATTCTGTCTGGTTCAACTAACATGTCACGATCGTGATGGACATCACGGCTAGGCCGTGACCAATTCTGACTTCAGGCTTCTTTCTTTCCAGTTTTGCTTGATCATGGCCATGATGGTCATCACGGCTAGGCCGTGATGAGCTCTGCTTGGTACATTTTCTCCACTTTTCAATCTCTATCTTCATCGAAGCTCCATCATGGTCAATCTTGAGCATTTAACCCTTAATTCCTGCAAAACAACACCACGAAACCGCCTTACTCGTTCCAAGGTAAAAACTAATAAAAATCAATTTAAATATGCCTAAACTATATGAAAATGCATGCAAAAATGTACATGAAATATGATGTGAAATCACACTATCAACGTACTAACGATCTTATAGCCAAACCTTTCCAGCCATTCGTTTCGTTAGATCGATCTCAACACAAAACTTAGAAAATCTTCCTCATGCCACAATCAAGGTATTCATAAAAAAAAAACTTTAATAAAAAAAAAAGACACTATATTAAGGCCGCGAAATACATCTAAATAAGAGTTTGACAATTGGTGTTGAAGGTGATTACAAACCTGGGCATCCATTTTTCAATCACCAAATAAAGATCAAACATCATTCATGGCGCACCTCTATTCAGTCATCCTCAATATCAAATTTCACCACAAAAAAACTATTCCGCATGTCCATCAATTCAAACCCATTGTAGAGCTTCCAAAGTGCCTCAACCACTACAAAAAAGGCTAATTACTTATGGCCAAATGTCGTTAGAAAAGCCAAATAGCTGTCATAATCAATGTTTCCGACGGACACATGTCCGTCGGTTAGAAGCACGTACGAAAGGGTTTCCGATGGATCTGGACCGTCCGCAAAAATTTCCGACGGAAAAGACCGTCGAAAACTCGTTACACGTGGCCCCTAGCTATTGCGGATGTGTCCGTCGGAAACCATCTGTGGGAGTTACCGACGGCCATATCTGTCGGAAAGTCTATTCTAAACTTAAAGATAGTCATGTCCGTCAGAATATTAATAAATAATTTTATATTTTAATTATTAATTTTATAAAAAATTATTTTTTAATTTTAAATATTAATTATTATTTTTTATTTGAAATATTATTTTTTATTTTATTTTAGATATTATTTATTATTTTATTTTATTATAATAAATTTATTATATTATTAATTAGAAAAATGGAAATTACAAATAAAATTAAAAAATCAATTAAATTAAACTTAAATTAAAATAAAAACATAAAACAAATTCAATATATAATCCATAAATAAAATATCTGCCAAGCTACAAAACACTACTACATCTATAACTATCCTAATAATCATCGCCATAATTACCGTCATCATCATCCTGGTGAGGGGAGTTCTCCAGCGTCAGATAACCATCAGGTTACGGCTCAAAAGACACACCGGCATCTTCATACGCTTGTTTGCCTGCCTCTGCTCCTGCACCTCCTACCTCAGTCGTTGACCTCCTCCGTGTTCTGTGAGCTGGACGATGTAGGCTCCCGAATGGTCAAGCTCGGTGTTGACCCCCGACGGATGGTACGAGCTAGGCTCGCAGTACCATAAATCCGCCCCTTCTTCTTCCCGCCCACCACATCAATCCAGACCTGGGTCTGTAGTCTCTCAACCTCGACGAGGTCCAGCTGGAAAGGATACGAGGAACCAGAGCAGAAGGCAACCTCAGACGCTACCTGACTAAACGTGTTATTGAACTCTGTTGCCATGTAAAAAGGTGTGCAAGTGTACACAGTCAAACAAGTAATAAAATATCTCTCCCTCCGTCTTCGTCTCCTTTCCTCTGATTTTTTCCCCCTCCTGTCTTCATTCTTTCCCCTTTTTATAGATGGAGGAGAGGGCTTCATGCTCCTTCTTACCCAGCGGCTTCAAGGTTGGTCTTCATGAAATCCGAAGCTTGGGTGGTTCTGAGCAGAAATCATGTGTGTCCGGATAGGGGCGACACGAGCAGCGGAAGGAGGTGAAGGTTGCATGTTTGAAGAGAGAAGGAGATGGGGTTTTGTCTGATATGTAAGATGCGTTTTTTAGGGTTAGGAGTAGGGCTGCTAGGTTAAAATGAGGGAGGAGATGAGGAAGAAGAAGGACCAGTGGGTAGAGGAGGCGCAGGGGCGGTTGGAGAGTGGGAGGAGGAAAAGAGGTCTTGTCTGATATGTAAAATAGGGTTTTTTAGGGTTAGGAGAAGTAACTCAATATCATTTCTTCTTTTTGCTGATTGTCCTTTTATCCTTCTTTTCTTCGTCCTTTCTTCATTATCTTCTTCTTCTTCTTTCTTTATTCTTTAGCCTCCAACCTGAAAATAAAATTGCAGTGGACGGAACCTCCCTGTCCAACAGAAAGTTAGATACGCACTGGACGGACCTACTCGTCCAACAGAAAGTTAGATATGCACTGGACGGACCTACTCATCCAACAGAAAGTTAAACATGCAATGGAAGACCTACTCGTCCATCAGAAAGTTAAACATGCAATGGAAGATCTACTCGTACAATAGAAAGTTAAACATGCAATGGAAGACATACTCGTCCAACAAAAAGTTAAACATGCAATGGAAGACCTACTCGTCCGACAGAAAGTTAAAAATTCAATGGACGGAACCTCCTCATCCAACAGAAAGTTAAACATGCAATGGACGGAACCTCCTCGTCCAACAGAAAATGCAATGTAATGGATGAGATATCCTCGTCCAATAGAAAATGCAATGCAATGGACAGGAGTTCCCCGTCCAACAGAAAATGCAATGCAATGGATGAGACCTCCCCGTCCAACAGCAAATACAATGTGATGGACGAGACATCCCCGTCCAATAGCAAATGCAATGCAATGGATGGGACCTCCCCGTCCAATAGCAAATTATATATGAACCTCCTCCTTTCTTCATTATTTTCATTTTCTTATTTCTTTCCTTCTCATTATTTTCTAGTCTCCCTGAAATATAAAATCCTGATAATAAAATGAAGACGGACAAAAATGGGTGTTCACAGTTACCCCTCTTTACTTGTTGCATACTAGAATACATGATTAGTCGTGACTTTTCATGAATTGAAGTAATGCACAAGTAAATAAAATGAACACATATTTTGTCCGTCAAAAAGAAAACCTCACAGTTTGAAAATAAAATTGAAGTGAGCCTCAAAGCTCGAAAATAAACTTGCAGTGAGCCTCGGAGCTCGAAAATAAAATTGCAGTGGACGGAACCTCCTCGTCCAACAGGAAAGTAAATATGCAGCAAGTCTCAGAGCTCGAAAATAAAATTGCAGTGAGCCTCAGAGCTCGAAAATAAAATTTTGGTGAGCCTTAAAGCTCAAAAATAAAATTGTAGTGAGCCTCAGAGCTCAAAGACAAAATTGCAGTGAGCCTTAGAGCTCAAAAATAAAAATGCAGTGGACAGAACCTCCTCGTCCAACAGGAAAGTAAATATGCAATGGACGACACCTCCTCGTCCTATCGAAAATTAAACATGCAATGAGAATCCCTTCCTTTTGAGGACAGCGGAACCAAATGCTCCATGGAAAAACTTCCACCAACCAAACCCTTGTTCACCGACCACTCTGAGCCGAGGCATCATTCATTCTTTTAATAACATTGGTCACCTAAGAATCTGAATCATATGAGGTGGATGTTATGTTTATTCTCCCAAGATTATCTGCATCATCCTTTTGTTGACCAGTGCATGCCATCTCTTCCATTGAATTTGAAGTATTGAGTCCTTTTGGTTCAAACCATTCATTGGTGCTACCATTAGAATTATCAAATCATACCATTAAACTGATATTTACTTTTATTGAGACATGACCATGATGTGAGTGAACATGACAGGGGAGTACAAAGGAAAAGCCTCTTGCCTTAATATGAGAATTTAGTTTGTCTAAGAGAAAAGAACAATATGAGAACAAAATTATAGAAGGGATAATGAAGGTTAAAAACAAAGAAAATTACGAGAATCTCATAAAATTTGCCCCAGTGTTGGTCCTTTGATTTTAATTTAATTGATTCCCCACAGCCTTTTGATGACACAGATCTTGGCTCCTGTTTCTGATTCTTCAAGCACACCTTCTTCAATCAATCCTTAATAATTTTTCCCCAGTGTGGTGAGTGCTTGCAGAAGTGTTGGACCATATCCTCCCCCTAGGCCGCCTTTACAGGTTTTCAGCCTAAGGTTTCTTTACCCTAACTTTTGCCTAGGTTGCCCATTTGGGTTTTCAACCTAGCGGGCCTTTTCTTTTCTTTCATTTTCATTGTTCTTTTCCCTAACTTTTGCCTAGGTTGTCCTTTCGGGTTTTCAACATAGCGGGCTTTTTCCTTTTTTATTTTCACTGTTCTTTGCCCTAACTTTTGCCTAAGTTTCCCTTTCGGTTTTTCAACCTAGCAGGCTTTTAAGCATAGAACTTTTTCACAGCATCAGAGTTTACTGGCCTTGGTAACTCTTCCCTATCCATGTTTTGCAGAATCAAAGCTCCCCCTGAGAATGCCTGCTTGAGAATATAAGGACCTTCATAATTTGGCACCCATTTTCCTCAGGCATCCTCCTGATTAGGGAGGATTTTCTTTAAAACCATGTCTCCCGCGCAAAATTCTCTAGGATGAACCTTTTTATTGAAAGCTCTTGCCATTCTGCTTTGATACAACTGCCCGTGGCAGATAACTGCCAGTCTTTTCTCTTCTATCATGTTCAACTGCTCATATCGAGTTTTCACCCACTCAGATTCTTCGAAATCTGCTTCCATCAAGACTCTTAGCGAAGGGAGTTATACTTCGATAGGTGAGACAACCTCCATCCCGTATACCAAAGAGAAAGGGGTTGCCCCAGTGCTTGATCGTATATTAGTCTGATAAGCATGTAGAGCATATGGTAGCATTTCGTGCCAGTCTTTATAATTTACAACCATTTTGGCAACGATCTTCTTGATATTTTTGTATGCTGCCTCAACTTCACCATTCATTTGAGGTCTATAAGGAGCTGAATTGTGGTGTTTGATTTTGAAACCATCGCAAAACTTTTGAATCTCGACACCATTAAGATTAGCAGCATTATCTGTGATTATCCTCTCTGGGATCCCATCTCTACAGACAATGTCCTTCTTGAGGAACTTCAGAAACACCTTTTGAGTTATGCTGGCATATGAAGCAGCTTCTACCCATTTAGTGAAATAGTCTATCGCCACCAAAATGAAACGATGACCATTGGAAGCCTTGGGATTAATGGGACTGATGACGTCTATTCCCCACATCGAAAAAGGCCATGGGGATGCTAAATTGTGCAGTGGAAATGGAGGTGCATTAACCCGGTCTTCATACATCTGACATTTTTGGCATTTACGAACATGCTCTATACAATCTGACTCCATAATAGACCAATAATAACCACTTCTCAAGATTTTCCTAGCCATCATGTGACCATTGGCATGAGTCCCACAGATTCCTTCATGAACTTCGATCATGATCAATTTACCTTTGCAAGCATCCACACATCTGAGTAGGGCACCATCATATCCTCTTTTATACAGGACTTCCTTGCTTAAGAAAAAGGTCATAGCCAGTCTTCAGATGATCTTTCTATTTGCTTCGTTCGCTTCTGTCGGGTATTCCTTGTTCTGAATATATTGCTTGATATCATGATACCAAGGCTTACGATCAGGTTCTCCTTCCACATGGGTACAATATGCTGGTTCATCTTGCACTCTAACTTGGATGGGTTGGAAATTGGTATAGATATCTAGCTTGGTCATGGCAGCTAGTGTGGCTAAAGCATCAACAAACTGATTCTTGTCTCGAGTTAAATGCGAGAAAGTAATCTCGTCGAACTTTGCAATCACCTGAGTCAAGTATTTCTGATACGGAATCAACTTGGAGTCTTTGGTTTGCCATTAACCATTGACTTGGTAAATGATTAAAGCTGAATCCCTGAAGACTTTCAACTGCTTTATACCAAGTTCAAGTGCCATTTGTAATCCGCCAGCACATGCCTCGTATTCTGCAATATTATTCGTACATTCAAATTTCAGTTTTACGGCGACCGAGTACTGCTTGCTGTTTGGTGAGATAACCACTGCTCCTATACCACTGCCATGCATATTGACTGCTCCATAAAAATACATTTTCCACACATCTTCTTGTTCTTCATCTTCCTCGAGGGACATTATCTCTCCATCTAGGAACTCGGTATTGACAGGCCATCCATCCTCAAGAGGATTCTCTGCTAATTGGTCAGTAATCACACTTCCTTTGATGGACTTTTGAGTCACATATTTGATGTCAAATTCTGATGATATCACTTGCCACTTCGAAACTCTTAAGGAGATATGATGACTTTCGAATATATACTTCAAAGGATCCATTTGAGAAATTAGCCAAGTGGTGTGATATAACATGTACTGTCTGAGTCTTCTGGAGGTCCACACTAGCGCACAACAAGTCTTCTTTATTGTCATATAACGAGCCTCACAGGCATTAAACTTTTTACTCAAATAGTAAATTGCTTGCTCTTTCCTGCCAGATTCATCATGTTGCCCCAGCATTGCCCCCATTGAGGTTGGCAATATAGTGAGATAGAGTAACAATGGACGACCTTAGGTAGGTGGTACCAATACTGGCGGGGGGGGGGGGGGGTCAGTTGCCTTTATCTTGTCAAAGGATTCTTGACAGTTATCACCCCATCTTCCCGGATTATTCTTCCTGAGGAGTTTGAAGATTGGCTCTCATGTTCTAGTTCAGTTTGCAATGAAGAGCGCAATATAGTTCAACCTTCCAAGAAAACCCCTTACTTCTCGCTCGTTCTTAGGTGCTGGCATGTCACATATTGCTTTTACCTTGTTAGGGTCCACCTTTATTCCCTCCCTACTGACAACAAATCCAAGTAAATTCCCTACGGATGCACCAAAAGTACATTTTGCAGGGTTGAGCCGCAACTTGTACTTCCTTAGCCGCTCGAACAACTTTCGCAAAACTGCTACATGTCTTTCTTCTTCCTTGGACTTAGCCACTATATCATCAACATATACCTTTACATCTTTAAGCATCATATCATGGAACAATCCTGCCATAACACGTTGGTAAGTGGCTCCAGCATTCTTGATACGATTTCTAGGCAAGTATACCTAGTCGTACAAGTAATACGGTGGTGAGACCGGATATCGTCCTCAGGGATCGGTTGCCAATTACCAATTCACAAGTCAAACAACTATCTAGACTAAACTATGCATGAAGTGAGATCAAAACATAAAACAACAAAGCAATAAAATATTTTTGGTCTTTTGGGTATTTTATCAAACACTTGAAAGGCAACAGAAATATGGTTAACAAATGGATAAAGTTGTCAGGGTTAGACTACACTAATCCTCCCTTGATTGCAATGAAATGGTTACTAATACAAGTCCTAATTCAATTATGACAATCAAGCCTTTTGAAATACTCAAATCCTAATGTCTTAGGTGGAATGAGCCTAAAATCCAAATTAAACCCTAATGTCTTAGGTGGATTAACCTGAGATTTTGCATAAAGGGCCAAGACTTATAAGATTGCAAGCACCCCAAGACCTATGTCTAGATTCAAGAACTACTTCGCATTTGGTTCATGAGCATGCCTTAACATCAATTTTTCAATTTTCTATCAAAGCAACATATCATTCCATGGGTGATCAAACCAAGAAAAGCATTAAGCAAAGAATCAAATAATCATAAAGAAGTAGAAACTTGCATTATGACCAAGTCAAGAGACAACAAAGTTCAGAAAAGAAAACATCTAACCCCAACAACAAGGGGATTTAGCTACTCCTAATCATAGAAAATAGAAATTAAAACAGCAGAGACAAAGGAGAAGAAGAACTCCATGGAAGGTTTCCCCAGCCGTCACCACAGCCCCTTGTTTAGAGAATGTCCCCTTAGGGTTAGCGGCCGCCCCCTAGGGTAAAGGTCCTTAGGTCTCCCCTCGCTTTCTGTTCTGCCCTGGTGTGAATTTATAGATCAGGTGCGCGTCACGACCGTGATAGCCATCACGACCAGGCCGTGACGTGTTCTGCCAAGGGCACGCTTTCAAATCTTGGAGCATCACGGTCGTGATGCTCATCACAGCCAGGCCGTGATCAATTCTGGTCCATAGGTGCTGATCTGTCACGGTCGTGACCTCCATCACGGCTAGGCCGTGATGCTCTCTGCTCTTCATGGTCCTTCTCATCACGCCCATGATGGATATCATGGCTGGGCCGTGATCCTTTTTGATCTTCATGGGTAGCTCATCACGGCCGCGACCAGAGTCACGTCCTGGGCGTGATGGTTTCTGATTGTGTTTGGCCTTTCCTTTTTGCTCTTCCCTAACCTGAAAATATAAAATAGCATTAAATGCTTTATTTGACTCAAAATTAACTAAAATATCCTAAAACTACTTAAGAGACTCAAAATGTTGCTTGAGGACAATTAAATCCAAATTTGGGTAAAAAATCGAATACTTAGCGCAAAAACCACGGTCTTACTAGTTATAAAACTAGATAAGCCAGAGGCTTATCAATTATTCAATCCAAAAGGTAACACTTTGTAACAAAAAGTTCCCCAAGGAGTGATAAAAGTTGTCTTTTCTTTGTCATCATCATCCATGAGGATCTGATTGTATCCCGAATAGCCATCCATGAAAGAAAACCTATGACTTCTGGCTGTGCTGTCTACAAGGACATCAATATGAGGTAGCGGGAAATCATCCTTTGGACTGGCTTTATTCAGATCTCAGTAGTCCATGCACAATCTGACCCTTCCATCCTTCTTTGGTACTGGAACAATATTAGCTACCCATTCCAGGTGTCTAGCTACCTCCAGAAAGTCAGCCTCTAACTGCTTGGTCACTTCTTCCTTGATCTTCAGCAACATCTCAAGATGCATCCTCCTTAATTTTTGCTTCTTTGGAACCACATCTGGGTATAAGGGAATTTTATGTGATGCTATCTTAGGATCTAAACCTGGCATATCTCTGTAGGACCATGCAAAAACATCCAAGTACTCTTTGAATAGTGCAACCATTTCTTCACGCTCTGGGTTATCCACTATTTTCAACTCTTTTTTGTCTTCCTCGATTCCCATATTGATCACTTCTGCAACATCATCATTTGAGCTAATCCCTTCTTCTGACCGTTTCGCCATCTTTATGAATTCTTCTATGTCTTCTTCTTCCTCATCGGATTCAAGGTTGTATTCATCAACAGCCGTGAGGGAATCAATAAATGAGTTTTCAAAGTCCCTCTCCTAAGGTAAATCTTTAGTGAAAGAAGTATTCCTGGAAGAAAAAAAAGTAGGGAATAGGAGAAGTGTAGGCAAGAGTCTTATTCATGGAAGAAAAGCTTAAACAAAGAAAAGAAATGAAAGAGAGAGAAAAGAAACGATGGAACCAAAAGGAAAACATCAGACAAAGTGCTACGTTCTCATTCATGTCTCAAACAAAGTAAACATCAGTTCAAATTTAGTACAATAAGATAGTTACTTCATGGAAATAACATCAACAAATGGTTCAGATCGCCAATTATTGAGAACTTCATTGCTAGCAGGGAGATAGATGACATAGTTCTCGTCTAGCTCCTCTTCAAGTGTGCTGATAGTGAAGTGAGGGGAATATGACTTTTTAGGACTGATAACTTCAGCAGCTACTAGGAAAATCTCTGTTATAAGGGGAAGATACTTTCTCTCATCATCTTCTTCTTTCTTGTCCTCGAGGGTCATGGATTTCATCTTTTCTGCTAAGTAGGGTTGATACCCCAATCCATGCCTTCCTTCTCTCATAGCTACTTCAATTGGTTGAGAGATCCCTTGAAGCATAGGCCCTAGTCCTTTTCCTCTTTGATACTCATTCTTTTCCATGATGCGGATTGCCACTTCATTCACATTCTTCATTGGAGGCTCCCTTTTCTTGTTCTCTGGCTTCAATACCTCTAAACTATGCAGTGAATCATCTTCCATTTGCTATGTACTTTCTACATAAGGTATTGTGGAGGGCTTTGTCTGCATAATTTCCACTTCATCTTCCGAGAAAGTAATCATGTTGACATACCTTATTGGGTCCACCATATTTACCACATTCTCTGGAGCGACGTCAGGCTTGACATACGCTTCATTCAACACCTTCAATAACGCCTTACAATGCGACTCCGATGTCAAGACAAGCGATAAAAGAGATATCCTTGTCATGATCTTCAGAAACTCTTCTTCTTCTTTCCCTTTTCCTTCAACCATAGTTTTCTCTTCTTTGGATTCCTTCATCATTTTTTCTTCAATAGGGTTGTAGCATCGCCCGCTCCTTGTAATGCCTCCAATTCTCACAATATTAGTAACTTGGGCCTTCGAGGTCTCTCCCACAGCTCCAGCTAGTTCAACTTTTTGTTCATAATTACATGGTACAGCATGTGTATCAACATAAGCAAAAGGAGTTGGTTTCTTCACCCTTACAATGACTCTTTCCAGGGTTGGGACTGAAGCTTTGTTCATGGGTGGTACTCGGAGTACAAATTTTTCAACTACATTGACTTCCTCGGGAGTACCTCGTCTAGCTTGAATTACCCCCAAGGTGAGTAATCCCTGAACCCGTACTTTGAAATCCCAACAAGTTTCGATGTCGTGTCCCACTTGCCTATGATGATAGTCACACCTTAGATCTTCGGTATACCCCCTTTCTTCTCTTGGAATTCTTACTGGTGCAACAACGTGGTATCCCGTCTTCTTTAGTTCTTCGAAGATCTTCTACATTGGCACTTGTAGTTCCTACCTTCCTGATTGGGGACCCTCTTACCTCCAAATTGTTCATCCGATTTCCATCATTATGGTTTGGGATTGGATTTTTAACAATATTAGGCCCGTTGAATTTGCCTACTATAGACCCATATCATTTGAGGAAAAAATTTCTGAGGATTTTTGTAAGTTTTTGGTGACTGAGTAAATTTTTTCATTCTGATTCTTTATTTTTCAACTCTATTTTTTATTGATTCAAGTATTTATTTGTAGAAGTTAGAATGTTTAATCTTTATTTGGCACATTGATGGAAGATTGATGGAAGGTATTTTCTATTTTGAGTACATGATCAGCCGCTGGCTCATCTAGTTTTATGACTAGTATGACCGTGGTTTTGTGCTAATTATATTTCATTTTCGTCCAAATTAGACTTGATTGTCTTTAAGCAACATTTTGAGCCTGTAAAGTATTTTTAGGTTAATTTAGTTGATTTAGAGTCAAATAAAGAACTTATGCTATTTCTTGTTTTCAAGTAATAAAAAGAAGCAGTTCTGGAGTTCTTCGCCCCGCGAAAGTCCATTCACCTCGCGAACCAGAAGCGTGACTGTGCCAGAAAATGCAATCCTCTCTGTCTCTCCCCACAAAACATGACTCGCCTCGCGAGTAATCCAACCCTTAAGACCAGAAGCCATCACGGCTTACGCGTGTTGAAGGTCATGGCTGTAACAGTTTGGAATTTGAAGAGTCTCGCCTCGCGAAGAGAAGCTCGCCTCGCGAGATAGCTGAATCCAGAAACTGTATTTAAGTCTTTTAGGCAGAACTGATCAGGAGCTCTTCTGATCTTTTGTTTTCTCTTTAGTTTAGATGGCTGTAGAATTAGGTTAATGCTTTGTTTTTCTTTTGTAATGGAGAGCTAGTCTCCTTGGATTAGTCTACTGTAATCAATTTCCACCACACTTGAGGTTCTGTAATTCCTGTTTTATTTGCTTTTCCTTTTTCAATACTATGCTATATATTTCTGTTTGTTTAATTCAGGAGTGTATAGTGTTGTGTTAATTTATTTCGGTGATGTTATGTTCCTATATTGAATCGCGTTTGTTTAATTCGCGTGTGTTCGTTCATGTTCGTTTAGTTCACGAGGGCTTAACCCCGTTTGTTTAATTCGGGAATAGGAACATATATCTCGTAGTAGCGATTTCGTTTGTTAATTGTTGCTACAACCGAAAGGGGATTAGAATCTGCTTAGGGCCTGGAATTATATGAAATCGATGATGGTGGAAAACCGAGAACAGTAGATTAATCGTCTTTAGCTTATTTGATAATCTTTTAAACTGCTCTGTTTTATTGCTCTGTTTTTGTTTTGTTTCCTTTAATTTAGTTTCAACCCAAAACCCCCCAAAATCTGATTTTTCTGTTAACAACAACCCAAGAATCCTTGTGAGACGATATCCGAGTGGTCGCTCCCTATCTACATATTTTGTAAATCGCTCGCTTTTTGGCGCGTGCGCGACAACGCGACCAGTACAACTAACTGATTGAGTAAGGAGAAAAGTACCTGAGTTGATGAGCGAAAGCGAGTGACAGTGGCTTTACTGTTAGCTTATGTGAAACTGACTTAGGTGGAATCTTTTCAATTGTTGTAGGATATTGTGACTTGGGCTGTGGAAGAAGGGTCCATGTGAGTCTTCAATGAGATATGTATTGTAGAGTACACTAAGCACGTTGAGTAGCTTATATGTTCTGAGTTCCTCATTGGCTCATTGCATACCAATGAATACCAATGAATAAATGGTCCTTTTGATTTGTGTGCATTATTAAAATGGATAGCTTTTATTTTTTTATTTTTTTATGCATTTGAATAATTATATATTGTTGATGTTTAGGATTCCGGAGCAGTTGCCAGGTGTACAAGTGTCTTTGACTCCGTTGCATAGTGATGCTGCCTCTACTTTGTTCACTTCTCTACTGTCTTTGCACAATAACAACTGGGGTTGTCTCTCAGAAGGTACGCTTTGACTGAAAAGCTTTCATTGGAGTTTTAATGTATTTGCTTGAAAATTTATTTGATCCGAGAATATGCCCACAATAATTAGTAAAGCCTTAGTTTCCCGTTTGAGATACAATACTAATGAGCACACGTGTACGTGCTTAATGTACCACTCATTGTATTGGATCTTGAATTGTCCAAAGTTGGACAGTTTGGGAAAATAATTTTTCTTCATTCAGTTAAAATAGTTATTCATTGATTCTAATGTTATATACTTGATGAAAGTTTGGATTGATACATTTCCTTTCGTTCTCCGGGTGCATACTTTATCGTGGTGGATGTCATCGCGTTCAAGTCGTGTACGTCGGAGGCCGAAGGGAAATGCTACCGAAATTTCGTCGAGTATGAGCATGAAAGTTAAGGACTAACTGTTAATTGAATGTTGAAAAAGTTTCTTCTCGAATGGGATAGGGTTATACCCTATCATAAGAAGTGGTTGATGAATATGTTGGACTAAGTACGAAGTTATTGGTTTATTCATGGATTGCGGTTGGATGAATGCTAGACGGACAAGTGATGAGTATGAGAATGGAGTGGAAGATTTTCTACAGTTTGCAAAAACAAATGCTCCTGATAGTGGTAACGGAAGGTTTTATTGTCCTCGTGTTAACTATTTGAATGAGATACGACTAGAAGCTGAGGAGATACGTGATCACCTTATTTGTGAGGGGATTTGCAAGAGTTATACAACATGGATATGTCATGGTGAATCGTTAGACAGGCCGAGGGTGTCGGATAGAGAGGAAGTTTATGACGTGGAAATGGACGATGGACTAGAGGACATGATCCGTGATGTTGGGCAAGAGTCTTTTCCGCGCGCTCATGTGTATGATACTTTGTGCAGTGATGCGGAAGTGGCTTTGTATCCGGGGTGCACTAATTTCACACGGTTGTCCGCGGTGTTAAGATTGTTCATTGTGAAGACCAGAAATGGGTGGAGCAATAAAAGCTTTATCGAATTGCTTGAGTTGTTGAAAGACATGCTTCCAGAAGGTAACACATTGCCATCTCGAAACTATGAGACGAAGAAGATATTGTGTCCGATGGGTATGGAGTATAAGAAAATATACGCTTGCCCCCAATGATTGCATATTGTACAGGAAAGAGTTTGAAGAGATGCACGAGTGCCCCAGGTGTGGGACATCACGCTACAAAGTGAAGGATGGTGATTCTAGTTGTGATGTGGTCACCAAAGGTCCTCCTGCGAAGGTATTATGGTATCTTCTCGTGATTCCCCGGTTCAAGCGATTGTTTGCTAATGTAAATGACGCAAAGAACATTAGATGGCATGCAGATGAGAGGAAGTGTGATGGACAGCTTCGCCATCCGGCCGATTCTTTGCAATGGAAGAGAATTGATAGTTTGTTTCCGTATTTTGGCAATGACCCCAGAAACCTCAGGATTGGACTTGCTACCGATGGAATGAATCCATATGGAAACTTAAGTAGTATTCATAGTTCATGGCTTGTTCTCCTGGTAATTTACAACCTGTCTCCTTGGTTGTGCATGAAGCGCAAATACATTATGTTAAGTATGTTGATTTCGGGTCCTACGGCGTTGATGTGATCGACGGGTATTGTCGGGAGACATTCAGATTGCGTGCCATATTATTTTGCACCATCAATGACTTTCCAGCATACGGGAACATGTTTAGGTATAGTGTTAAGGGGCATAAAGCATGTCCAATATGTGAAGAAGGCACATGTTACCATCAACTGCAACATGGAAGGAAGACAGTTTACCTTGGGCATCAGAGATTTCTCCGACGTAATCATCCTTATCGTAGATTGAGAAAAGCTTTCAATGGACTTCCGGAGAATGAAATTGCTCCGGTGACCTTGACTGGAGAGCAAGTTTATGAAAGGGTGAACAACACTAATGTTATCTATGGGAAGACCCAGAAGAAGGCTACCGAGAAGAAAATATGGAAGAAGAGATCGATCTTCTTTGATCTTCCATACTGGTGCAAGCTTGATGTAAGACATTGTATTGATGTGATGCATGTGGAGAAAAATGCGTGTGACTGTTTAATCGGATCGCTTCTCAACGTTCAAGGCAAGACAAAGGATGGTGTGAATGCTCTAGTTGCGATGGGTATACCAGAGCAGTTAGCTCCACATAAAGTGGGGGATAAGAAGGCTTATTTGCCCCCAGCATGTCATACTTTATCAAAAAAAGAGAAAAAAGTTTTTGTGAATGTCTACGAGGAGTCAAAGTGCCACAAGGTTACTCTTCAAATATCAAAAGACTCGTCTCAATTAAAGATCTCAAATTAGTTGGCTTAAAGTCTCATGATTGTCATGTCTTGATGCAACAACTACTACCGGTGTCCATTCATGACATCTTGCCAAAAAAAGTTAGATATGACAATACTAGGTTATGCTTATTCTTCAATGCTATAGGTGTGAGCTGTATGTTGATGATCATCATGATCGCCGCTTAGTGGCATTGGGGAGGGCACATAATAACTTCAGTAATACCATACACCATCGTTTATTACTGGATGATCAGGTGAGGGTCGTTGTTGAGATTATTCGAGATGCTGATGCTCGAGTCCCTGTGCCCACTGAGGAGGTTCAAATAGTGGGTCAGGCCCCCGGTAACTTCATCCCCTGGCCAAGAAAACTGGTCAGCTTTCTTGTTGCATCTGAGGTATTCAGTTAGTTGTGTTTTCTATATTCATAGTTGAAATTATTTATTATTGTTTAGAGATAATGCTTTATTTTTATTTGTTTTAGGATGTTGGAAATGATATTCTGCCTAAAAGGTCGGATCCAGGAAGACCAGAGATGTCTGCTCCTGCCAAGGTATTCATTTGACCATTTAATTAATTACGAATGAAATAACTTATCTGTGATTACTAATATATATCTTTATTGTTTAGGGGATCGACAAAGGGGCACCTGGTGATGTTTTTAAACTTCTGGCTATACAGGTTGTGACCATGGAGAATGACGCAACTTTGGTAAGGTTGGAACATGTTGCCAGTCTAGGTGATGAACTGTATATCCCAAAGAAGGAACTTATGGAGATTGTACTCGATAAAGAAATGGCTAGTTCTGTACACCTATCATTATGGTACATGTAAGTACATTTTATTTATAAGTTAAGTAATTAAATTTTAAATACTATGATAATTGACATGTTTTTTCAATATATTAGGTATCTGCATCGTATGCTAGTTGATCAGGGTAACCTCTCCCTTTATGGGTTCATGATAAGCCTCTAGCTTATCTAGTTTTATAACTAGATGGACTGTGGTTTATGTGCTAATTATTCGAGTTCAATCTCGTTTTCGCCCAAATTTGGCCTTGTTTTGTTCCTAAGTTAGACTTTGACTCGTTTTATGTATTTTTTGTAGTTTTTAGTCTATTTTGAATAGAATTACGCTTTTTGTTTCTTTTTATTGTTTCAGGTTAGAAGTGAAGCTCCGAGAGTCAAGGAAAGTCAAGAAACAATGGAAATTTCCATTCTGGAGATACTCGCCTCGCGAAAGGACGCTCGCCTCGCGAGCCTGAAAACCAGCTGAGCAGCAACAATCATCAATTCTGTCTCGCCTCGCGAGTCACCAGCTCGCCTCGCAAACCTGAAGACCTGACTGTGCCAGAGAAGTCATCCTTTCGGTCTCGCCTCGCCAATCACGGTTCGCCTCACAATCATTCAAACTCAGGATAGAGCCAAAACTGAAATTCGCCCTGCGAGAGTATTTTCGCCTCGCGAGAGTCCAATTTGAATGCGCGCCAAATTTAATGTTCGCCTCGCGAGCGAGCGCAGAATCAGAACTCTATATATTGTTGTTTCATTATCAGAACAGGGAATCCGAATCCTAGTAGTTTTTCCACTTGTTTAGATTAGTTTTGTTACGAATCCTTGTTACTTTGGAGCTGTGTCTCCCTCTTTTCTTCTTTTATTTTACAATGGTGGTTATGTCTGATTGCTTGTCTATGAGCATGAGGAACTAATCCCCTCGTCTGAGGGAACAATGAAGCCACCCATGGCGGATGTAGATTCAATGTGATGTATGTCTTTCTCCCTTTTCTCAATTAATGTTTTCCAATTCTGATTTGATTGTGTTGATCATATGCATGCGTGATTAACTAGTTAAACGCGATGAGGCTTAGGAGGCAATTTGCGTTTTAGAACTTGAATTGGGATCATCGGTCGAATATTGCACGAGAGTGAGTAGGAGATCGGTGCAACATTATAGGGAACAAGAATTAATAGAGTTTGATGATTAGGGTTATGAGTCCTAGTAAGTAATTAACTCAATCATTGAATACGTCCTAATGAGCACAACAGTGGATTTGGGAGAATTTGGGGGTCCTGGTTGACATTGTAATTGAACTTAGGGAGGAATTCATCATCACTTGGGTATGCATGATTGGGTCGGTGGATTTGTGACCTTGGACATTTTAATTTCAGATTTTTAGTTAATTAATTTATTAGATTTGTTAATTTAGATTGTGACCTTATATTTTCTCTCCCTCAACCACTCGCCTCGCTTGACCAACGTATCGAATTTCCCGCGAATTGGTAGAATTGGTACCCCAATCCTTGTGTTCGACCTCGGTAAATTCTTACCGTGTTTATTTTATTACTTGCGACGACCCGGTACACTTGCCGGTGACTC
Source organism: Sophora flavescens (assembly GCA_030762895.1). Lineage (NCBI taxonomy): Eukaryota > Viridiplantae > Streptophyta > Magnoliopsida > Fabales > Fabaceae > Sophora > Sophora flavescens. The sequence goes on from CM061062.1 coordinate 224,210,459, forward strand.
AACAAGTTTTTGGCGCCGTTGCCGGGGATTGGCACAACCAATTTTCCTAATTTTTAGGGGTGTTTGATTATTTGGTTAAGTTATTTTTATTTTTATTTTTACTTATTCATTTTTATTTCTCTCTACTTCTTTGATTCCACTTGGTCTTGCCTTGTCTTTGTATGCGAGGTACCCTTTCACAAGAGGACCTGCTATTTGATTCGGAGATCACTAGGACCGAGAGGCGATTAAGGAAGGAAGCCAGAGAACGAAAGAGGGTTGAAGAGATTAATCTTGAGAGGATGGCCGAAGAAAATCCTCCTCCTCCTCCTCCTCGTTACAAGCCTCTCTTCGAGTACAGTCTACCCAATTTGGGTGATTGTGATTCTTCCATCGTGAGATGCAACCTCAATACAGACTCCTTCAGAGTGGAAGGATGTGTCACAGCCTATATCCGTGAGAATCAGTTTGATGGGAGTGGCAGACAAGACCCTCACAGGCACATCACCCACTTCCTTGAAGCTTGTGACTTGCAGAAGACAAGAGGTGTTTCTCAGGATGAGTTTCGCTTGCGGCTATTCCCTCTCTCTCTTAGGGATGTCGCTCGCGATTGGTTTGACAGCTTGGATAGGAACAGTATCAGAACTTGGGAGCAAATGGCACAAAAGTTCCTAACTAAGTATTTTCCTCCTCAGAAAGCGGCACAAGCAAGAGTAGCCGTTACATCTTTCAGACAGACAGAGGATGAAACTTTTAATGAAGCTTGGGAGAGGTACAATGTTCTCTTGAGAAGATGTCCTTCAGCTTTCTTTGACCCGGTCTCCAAAGTTCAACATTTCTTTAATGGGTTAAGGGGATGCTATCAGATGAATTATGATGCCGCAGCTGGCGGTTCCTTTTCCTTTTTATCAGCTGAGGATGGATGGGCATTATTAGAGAAGATGTCGTACAATGATTACAACCGTGGTAGGGAAACCTCAAGTGGAGTCAGTTCTACAACAATGGAAGCCATTCTAGAGCAAGTTAAATCGTTGAAGATACAAGTTGCGGCGTTGTCAGAGAATAAGAAGGTTAATGCGATACACGAGGGAATGCCTCCGGGTTGTGATAATTGTAATGGAAATCATGACATTCAGAGCTGTCCGTTCAACTTCTCTCGAGAACATGTGGACTCATGCCACAATTTCTATGACAGCATGCCCCAGAACAACTATCAGAGGAACAGTCAGAATCAGAATAGGGGATATATGAGGAGAGACCATCCGGGTTTCGGTTGGAGTAATGCTAGTGGTGGTCTAGCCGGGCAACAACAACCTCAACAGGGTCTGAGGCCAAACATTGGGATCCATCAGCATAATACTCAACAGGCTCTTCAGGGGCCTAATCAGTTGCAAATAACAGATGGTGGAAGACAACCTTGGGAGTTGAGTCTTGAGAAGGAGAATGCGGCAATTGAGAAGTTGGCAATCTATACAGGCACAACATTAGAGAAGGTGAATGCGGCAGTTGACAAGTTGGCAACACATACGGGGTCAGCAATTCAGAATCTAGAGACGCAGATTGCTCAGCTCGCAAAGCAACTAAATGAGCGTCCCCCAGGCACTTTCCCAGGTGATACCGAGAACAACCCTAAGAACCATTGCAATGCCATAACAACTAGAAGCGGTATGGTGTTGGGATCTAACAGGGGTGCAACCGGTTTAGAGGAAGACAAGGCCCCGGAACAACCACATGTTGAGGAAGAGCAACCTGAGAAAGAGGAGTTGGCAAGTGACAAGGCACCAGAGCAAGGGGGAAGGCTGAAGCTTGTGGATGAAGAGTTCCGAAAGAAGAAGTGGGTTGAACCCCAAGACCTCTCGCCCTACATGAAGGTACCGTGTCCTGAAAGATTGAAGAAGCCTCAACAGGATAAGCAGTTCAACAGATTCCTTGATGTCTTCCGCAAACTTCAAATTAACATTCCATTTGCGGAAGCCTTGGAACAAATGCCATCTTATGCCCGGTTTATGAAGGAGCTTCTCTCCAAGAAGCGGAGAATAGTGGATGAGGAAACGGTTGCTTTGACCGAGGAGTGTAGTGTCATTCTTCAAAGAAAACTACCTCCAAAGTTGAAGGATCCCGGTTCTTTTTCGATACCATGCACCATTGGGGGGATGACTCTAGGGAAGGCATTATGCGATCTTGGGGCAAGCATCAACTTGATGCCCCTCTCTATAATGAAGAGGTTGGGGATCAAAGAATTCAAGGATACACGAATGTCGCTCCAACTAGCCGATCGCTCTATAAAATATCCTTATGGGGTGGTCGAAGACTTGTTAGTGAAAGTTGACAAGTTCATATTCTGGCGGACTTTGTGGTGCTTGATATGGATGAAGACGCCGAGATCCCTCTCATATTGGGTAGGCCCTTCTTGGTCACTGGGGGTGCCTTGATAGATGTGCGACAAGGGAAACTCACTCTAAGGGTGCAAGATGATGAGGTAGTCTTCAATGTCTTTGAAGCAATGAAGCACCCTGTTGAGAGCTCGGATGTGTATCGAGTGGATGTGGTGGACTCAACTGTAAAGGCAAAGGCAACTCGAGAAGCCCATGGTTCTTCACTTGCAAAAGTGTTGGTAAAATCCCATGATGATGACAGTGAGAAAAAAGACCCTTTGGGGGATGAGGTCTATCTTGAGTGGTTAAGAGACATGGAAGCCTTACCAAGTCTCCCAAGGGATGAATGTGCAAAGGAAGAGCTCAACAACAAAGCCATGGAATAAGATGATAAAGCACCGAAGTTGAAAGGTGGCACAACCATGGTGGTCAATGAAAACAATGAGTTGATCCCAAAAAGGACCATCACGGAGTGGAGAGTATGTGCCGATTATAGAGGGCTTTTGGATTTAAATGAGTTGTCCGGGATCCGCAAGCAAGCAATATACAAAAAGCAGACTAAGGAAAGGCATGACAAGCACATCTTGCCTAGGAAGTTTGAGCCCGGACAAGCGGTACTTCTTGACAATTCAAGGTTGAAACTCTTTCCGGGAAAGCTGAGATCAAGGTGGTCGGGACCATTCAAGGTCCTCCAAGTTTGTCCTCATGGAAAAGTAGAGTTAGAAGGGGCCTCTGGTAACTTCAAGGTGAATAGGCAAGGGATAAAGCATTACCATGGGGAATCAGTCCCAAATTACAAGCAGTTTCTTCCTCCGAATTAACCCTTAGGGGCGACTTGAGTCAAGCTCGGGACGTTAAACAAGCGCTACTTGGGAGGCAACCCAAGCTAGATATCCTTTATTATTTTTAAGTTTCTGTTATTTTCTCTGATTAAAAAAAAAAGCTTGATTCGCCACGCGAATCCACAGTGGCCACGCGAGACAGAAGCCCTGAATCTCAGAGGCTTGCTCACGCTTCTGTCTCACGCCGCGAGGACTACTTTTGCCTCGCGATTCTGGGCATCATCATCTGTTGGAGTTCCAGATTCGCCTCGCGAGATACTACTCGTCGCGCGATTCTGGAAAGTGTAAAGAATAATTTTTCTAGATTCGCCTCGCGAGTGACCTCTCGCCTCGCGAATCTGCAATTAAGTTTTTGATTTGCAGGATTTCTTCCAGGAGAGGCCTTTGGCCAGCAGAGGGGTGCCCGAGGGAACAATTGGATGAGGATGCAACCGTAGAAGAACTTTCCGTGGAAGCGGCCACCTCCACTAGTATTTGATCAGGGAGCACCCTCTCCTTTCCTCACTCTTATTTTATATATCTGTGTTCTTTCATTGAGGACAATGTATGCTTTAAGTGTGGGGGAGGGAACCAATTGCTGTTTTTGTTCTTTTGTTTGTTTTTGTTTGTCACTCTTGAATAATTTGAGAAGATCAAGAGTATGTGTATGAATGTGTGTCGGCAAGCTTGTTGGATTTTAATTAAATTTAGCATAGATTGATTGCATGAATTATTTTGACCATTGATGATTTCCCCATAGGTTCTGAAAATAGAAAAATTGATCCCTATGGAAAAGATTAAAAATTGAACTTTGAGAACTTTATTGTGATTTCTTGATTTATGACAAGTTTGGGGTGAGGGGGTGCACGCACTAGGAATTGTATCTCGGTCAAACAATTTGCAAAATGTCCAGGTGAGGATTTGAGCCTCCAACTTTGTTTTTGATTGTGTGAATCACTTTTAAGTTGCACTTTCCCAAATTTGATTGAATCTCTTCATGGTTTGCATGTTTATGTGTTGCATCAAATGATTTAGGCAATTTTCTTTGAATAGCTACTTGGCCTGAAAAGAACCATCCCTAATGCATGTTCCCTAGCTAGCCACATTGAGCCTAATTAGCCTATTGTTTCTTGATGACCTTATTTTATAAGCCAAAATCTGGAAAAACCATGTTAACCCAATCTTAGGATTAGGAGAGCATGGAGACTGAGCAAGAGAAGGGTTGTGAGAAACTAAGTTTGGGGTGGCTACAAGGTGATATGACATTTTGGGTTGAGAAAAAGAAAAATAAAGGTTGAAACCCAAGGCAATATAAAAAAAAGGAAAAAAAAAAGAAAGAAAAAAAAAAGAAAAGAAAACAATTGCCAAAAGAAAAGGGGCAAAACAAAAAAATTAGCAAGGAAAGGCTGTAGTCACCCGAGGCAAAAAGAAAAATGGAAAAAGGAATTGAGTGGAGATTCAATGTGTCAATTGCTCATGCTCTCTTAGTTCCTAGGGACTTAAGCCTAATATCCTTGAATATCCTACCCTCAGTCAGGCCCCATTACAACCTTTATAAGACCTTCTGATGTTGCATGCATGTTTTCGTGGGAACCATTTTTGAGATGAAAATCAAATCCATGGGAAGTGCTCTTGGAATGTGACGTTGAGTGAAAAGTTGATAGACTAGACGAATTTGAGCGAATGAGTGAAATTTTACATACCGTTGTGAGGAAGGCAATTGTTTGAAATTGGTGATCTTCCTTTTGTGTGTAACTTCGATCCTCAACTTAGATTAATGATTGCATGAATGATAAGTTCTCAACTGTTTAAAGTAAATGAATGTGGGGATTACATCGATGCAAGGGGGGAAATCATTGAAGGAAAAACTGTTTTGTTAAGATTGCATGAAATTTGTGCGAAATCGATTGAATCCCTTAAGCTTGCCAATTCTTGAGTCCTTTTTGAGTTTTAGCTTGCTTGGGGACAAGCAAGGTTTAAGTTTGGGGTGTTTTGATAAGCCTCTGGCTTATCTAGTTTTATAACTAGATGGACTGTGGTTTATGTGCTAATTATTCGAGTTCAATCTCGTTTTCGCCCAAATTTGGCCTTGTTTTGTTCCTAAGTTAGACTTTGACTCGTTTTATGTATTTTTTTTGTAGTTTTTAGTCTATTTTGAATAGAATTATGCTTTTTGTTTCTTTTTATTGTTTCAGTTTAGAAGTGAAGCTCCGAGAGTCAAGGAAAGTCAAGAAACAGTGGAAATTTCCATTCTGGAGATACTCGCCTCGCGAAAGGACGCTCGCCTCGCGAGCCTGAAGACCAGCTGAGCAGCAACAGTCATCAATTCTGTCTCGCCTCGCGAGTCACCAGCTCGCCTCGCGAACCTGAAGGCATGACTGTGCCAGAGAAGTCATCCTTTTGGTCTCGCCTCGCCAATCACAGTTCGCCTCGCGATCATTCAAACTCAGGATAGAACCAAAACTGAAATTCGCCCCGCGAGAGTATTTTCGCCTCACGAGAGTTCAATTTGAATGCGCGCCAATGTTAATGTTCGCCTCGCGAGCGAGCGCAGATTTAGAACTCTATATATTGTTGTTTCAGTATCAGAACAGGGAATCCGAATCCTAGTAGTTTTTCCACTTGTTTAGATTAGTTTTGTTACAAATCCTTGTTACTTTGGAGCTACGTGTCCCTTTTTTCTTCTTTTATTTTACAATGGTGGTTATGTCTGATTGCTTGTCTATGAGCATGAGGAACTAATCCCCTCGTCTGAAGGAACAATGAAGCCACCCATGGCGGATGTAGATTCAATGTGATGTATGTCTTTCTCCCTTTTCTCAATTAATGTTTTCCAATTCTGATTTGATTGTGTTGATCATATGCATGCGTGATTAACTAGTTAAACGTGACGAGGCTTAGGAGGCAATTTGCGTTTTAGAACTTGAATTGGGATCATCGGTCGAATATTGCACAAGAGTGAGTAGGAGATCGGTGCAACCTTATAGGGAACAAGAATTAATAGAGTTTGATGATTAGGGTTATTAGACCTAGTAAGTAATTAACTCAATCATTGAATACGTCCTAATGAGCACGACAGTGGATTTAGGAGAATTTGGGGGTCCTGGTTGACATTATAATTGAACTTAGGGAGGAATTCATCATCACTTGGGTATGCATGACTGGGACGGTGGATTTGTGACCTTGGACATTTTAATTTCAGATTTTTAGTTAATTAATTTATTAGATTTGTTAATTTAGATTGCGACCTTATATTTTCTCTCTCTCAACCACTCGCCTCGCTTGACCAACGTATCGGATTTCCCGCGAATTGGTAGAATTGGTACCCCAATCCTTGTGTTCGACCTCGGTAAATTCTTACCGTGTTTATTTTATTACTTGCGACGACCCGGTACACTTGCCGGTGACTCAACAGTTCATTGACCCCATGTTCATTCAGGATGTTGTTCTCCTAGCATCAGAAGAGCCGGTCACCACCATACGTGATATACTTGCCCGAGACGATCATCAATTCTACCTTGCGCCTTATCTCAATAAGTAAGTACCAGTTATTTAATTATAACTATATATGACTTAGTCACTAATTGCGTCGTAAATACAGCAAGCATTGGCAACTGTTGATCTTGTACCCTAGGATGAATGTCGTGGTCTTCTTCTGCTCAATTGGAAATAAGCCGACGAATGAATTGAAGATGATCATGGAAACGTAAGCATTAAAATACTTTATAATCAGTAATGCAGTTGTTTTAATTGTCTGAAATCTATTAGATACACTTTAATTAATGTTTATTTTGTCATGATAGTTCTATTAATGCAAACCACATGTTGCGTGGTGAAAGGCGTCGGGCTATTAGATGGATTATTCCTAACGTAAGATATTTATTAGTTCAAACGCTTCAAATGCAGTAGGTATAATTATTGATTTCTATTTAATTCCTCATATTCTAATTGGGTTTCATTTGTACGCAGTCTCGTATACAACGTGGATCATGGGAATGTGGATACTATGTGATGAAGTGGATGTTCGAAATTATCTCCTCCAGGATCACTGAAAGATGGCACGAGGTAAATGTTAATTGGTAACGATTAGAAGTAACAGTTATAGATTCGTTATATGTTTTATGTTAGTTTATTACTTAAAAGATAGAATCTTTTGTCAAATTAAACTTGCAGATATTCAACAATCCAACTCCATTATCTGATTCCGACATCAATAACATAAGGAGACGTTGGGAAACTTTCTTTCTTGAAGTGTACCAACCATAGTTTGTATGTAGTTAGTTTAAAAACTTATCATGTACTAGCTATAGTTTACTTTTGACTGATCATATATATTTTGATATGAAATCTATAATATATCATGTAGCTTTTTGGTTTCTAACTATCTTTGTTGTATGAATGTAATTGAACGTACATATGTATTGTTCATAATAAATTCAGTATATATTAATTTAGTGTGTTTTTGTTGTACAAAAGTGATTGTGTTGAGAATATTTAGAATATGTTATACTGGTATTGATCTGGATTACTGAAACAGGGGAAATGAATGATAGAAATGTAAAGAGAGTTTTTTTTTTTAAAAAATGAGACTTTACACATCGGTTACTAAAAAACCGATGTGGAAAGTTCACTTTTCACATGGGTAAATAAAAAACCGATGTGGAAAGTGAAATTTCCACATCGGGTTTGGTTAAAACCGATGTGGAAAGTTCACTTTGCACATCGGTTACATTTAAAACTGATGTGGAAAGTGATATTTCCACATAGGTTATAGGATAACCCATATGAGAAATGAATTTTCCATATCGGTTATTTAGAAAACCGCTGTTAAAAATGTACTTTAAACATCGGTTTTAAAACCGATGTGAAAAGTAACAATAAACAACATCGGTCTTTCAACATCAGTTTGGAAACCGATGTGAAAAGCCAAAAATAACCGATGTGGAATCCCTTTTCTGCACCAGTGTAGACCTCTAAAAGTCATGGTCCCCCGATTGCCCTTATAAGGATCTGATTCATGAATCTAGCCACAAGTAGGGATAAACCCTCTCAATATGACTATTCCATGATCTCATGTACAATTTGAGTGGTGAACCGGCAAGTATCAGGGAGGTACTAGACCTCTTCAATGACAATGTCGGAGCACCGCCTAATCCTTGGGTTTTTGAGCAAGCTCAGGTATAGAGCTAAGAGTGTGTGCAATATGTGATAGTGATGTATGTGAAAGGGGCATACAAACCTGTAACACTTAAAAATAAAAAGGAAAGAAAAGACAAGAAAAACCTGCAAAACAAAAATATAGGTATATGTAAAAATGGTTATAAGTCCTCTACCCTATTGTTAAAATATAGGAAAAAAGAAAAGAAAGGAGGAGGAAACAAACATTGTTAGTGAAACATATACAAGAATAACATGAGTTAAAAAGTATGTACAACTAATTTTTCTCATTTAAATAAAAGGAAAACCCAAACAAAAAGGACAATCCAAATAAACGTCACTAAAAATAAAAAACATTTTTTTAGTTTTGTCATTTAATTATTGAAAAAAAAAAACAGCAACATATAGCCATAAAAGGTAAAACAAATAAGCTACAAGTTACTAAAAATTTGCAAAACCAATTTTTACGGGCTAGACTCTCTTAAAAGGATCCCCACCAAAGTCGCCATCTGTCACGACCGAAAGGAAAACTTGCATAAACATGGAGTCGCCACCAACTTTATTTAATTTCGGGAAAGTTGGAAAATCCTTTAAGAAAAAGCTTGGGGTTCGGGAGTCGATTACGTCGAGGGAAGGCATGGAGACTTAACCCCATTGCACCCTAGAACATCCATAAAAATGGTTACCCAAAATTAGTTGTGTGAATTATTAATAACTTTGAAAATATTTGTTTTACCCACAAAATCATTTAAAGGAAAAAAAAAATCATTTTTAGTTGTGAAATTTTTTATTAAACCTAAATGAGGTTGAACATGGCATGTGAGTCCACAGGGCAACCTCAAAAGCTAAAGGGTTGAGCATGACACTTGTCATAGAGCAACCCAAAAATAACATTGATTTAATTAAGTGATCATATTCTATTTTTATGTAAAATAAATAATTTTACCTCTTGGAAATAGAACAGAAATGAAACGTAGAAATGAAACATTTTACTAACTTATTCAGTAAGTAGAGACACAAACATTATAGTAAATAGAGACAAAGATGAAACATTTTACTAATTCATTCAGTTTACCCAAAAACGAAACATATAGCACTCATCATACCAACTCATTCAGTTTCAATATCCATGGATTCTCCTTTCGTCATAAACAGAGACACAAAAATAAGAATGTCAAGAGAAACTCATGAATAATATCAACAAAGAGAACAAGGATTACCAAATGAGAGCATAAAAACAATGATTTTGTTTTCTCCCAGTGGTAAGATTTCAAGATCAAAACTCTTACATTTCAATTTCACTGACTCTTTTAACTCTCCCTTCTTCTGAAAATTTGGAACCACTCTAATGACAGAGAAGCGGAAAAAAAATCAAATCCCTAATCTCTTTTCTTCACAAAGAAAATATTAGATAAAAATATCTCTCCCTCTGTCTTTGTCTCCTCTCCTCTGATTTTTTCCCCCTCATGTCTTCGTTCTTTCCCTTTTTTATAGATGGAGGAGAGGAATTCATGCCGCTTCTTACCCAGCGGCTTCAAGGTTGGTCTTCACGAAATCCGGAGCTTGGGTGGTTCTGAGCAGAAATCACGTGTGTCCGAATGGGGGCGGCGTGAGCAGCGGAAAGGAGGTGATTTGATGTGAAGGTTGCGTGTTTGAAGAGAGAAGGAGATGGGGTTTTATCTAATATGTAAGATGGGATTTTTTAGGGTTAGAAGTGGGGCTGCTAGGTTAAAATGAGGGAGGAGATGAGGAAGAAGAAGGATTAATGGGTAGAGGAGGCGCAGGGGCGGTTGGAGAGTGGGAGGAGGAAAAGAGGTCTTGTCTGATATGTAAAATAGGGTTTTTTAGGGTTAGGAGAAGTAACTCAATCTCCTTTCTTCTTTTCGTTGATTGTCCTTTTCTCCTTCTTTTCTTCGTCATTTCTTCATTATCTTCTTCTTCTTCTTTCTTTATTCTTTAGCCTCCAGCCTGAAAATAAAATTGCAGTGGACGGAACCTCCCTGTCCAACAGAAAGTTAGATATGCAAAATTAAATATGCATTGGACGGACCTCCTCGTCCAACAGAAGTTTAAACATGCAATGGACGAAATCTCCTCGTCCAACAGAAAATTAGATATGCAATGGACGGAACCTCCTTGTCCAATAGAAAATTAAACATGCAATGGAAGACCTACTCGTCCAACAGAAAGTTAAACGTGCAATTGAAGACCTACTCATCCAACAGAAAGTTAAACATGCAATGGGCGGAACCTCCTCGTCCAGCAGAAAATGCAATGTAATGGACGGGACCTCCCCGTCCAAGAGGAAATGCAATGCAATGGACGGGACCTCCCCGTCCAACAGAAAATGCAATATGATGGACGATACCTCCCCGTCCAATAGGAAATGCAATGCAATGGATGAGACCTCCCCGTCCAATAGCAAATTAGATATGAACCTCCTCCTTTCTTCATTTTTTTCTTTTTTTTCTTTCTTTCCTTATTATTTTCTAGTCTCCCTGAAATATAAAATCATGATAATAAAATGAAGACGGACAAAAATGGGTGTCCACAAAAATAAAGGAGGGACCATTTTGGAACTAAAAAATTGAGATAATTGAGATAATAAATTTATGATATGCTGCAGATGATGGATAGTTTCAGGGGTACCAACCTAGTTGGGATGTCTGTTTCTATTGTGATGCCTTTGCATATCATTTTGGTTATAAAAAAAAAGTCTCAACAAGAAAATAGTAACAAACTTTACCCTTTATTATTTTGAATTTAACTTTGTTAAAAAGATAGTCCCTCCTTTAATTTGTTAAGAGAATATAGCAAAACTCATCAAATGTGTAAGCATCCAAGCGCATTCAAGATATTTAAGATGAAGGAGGAAGAGTGGTTCATTGATTTCTACCTTATTTTTGTGTAATTGAGGTACTAACATCAATAATGAGAATGATTGATGTTCTCATTATTGGCCTTTCAATGCTAGGTTCATTCTATGGTGCACTACCCAATTTTTGCACCACTCTTTACACCACCCGGCATGGTAAGTTATAAACCAATCTTTTTGACACATGTACATCTGACTTTTCAACATAGTCAACCCTTAAATCCCTATATTATATTTGCAAAATGAACCACTTTATTAGTGTATTTACCCGTATACCCCTAGGTAAAAAATTAAACAAAAAGAACACATTTATTATGTCTAAAGGAAACCCATAGATTCAACCCGCTGCCAATCGCCCGCCTCATCCAGCCGTCGTGGACGGTCAACCCCCGCCGTTAACGGCCAGCTACCAGCCCGTCTCTCTCTCTCTCTCTCTCTTCTCATCATGTGCTTCAACGTCGTCGTCGCTGTCGCCTTCCCCGTTGTGCCTTCAGATTCAGTCTGAACTGGGTTCCACCCAAGATCCGACTTCGACTCCTACATCACTGGCTGTTAGAGCTTCGTCAGCGATTGACACCGTTGCTTATTGTTCTGCTTCGTCGATGGGTCGCGACTCCACATCGTGGCTCATTGTTCTGTTTCCTCGTGCCGCGTCGTGCACTCCGTCAGGAGACGACTGTATGTCGGAGATCCACATCACGATGGAGTTTAGCCTTCAGCCGAGGGGGTATAGCTTCACATGCGTAGGCGATTGGAGAAATTTGGTTATTTTATTGGGAAAAATATATAAATACTATATATACGTATATTATACTATAATATACAATACATAGAAGGTTTGACTACTGTACAATACATCTCCAAGGTTTGAAAATTTGACCACCCGTGTGGCAATTTTATTGGCCCACAAATTGCTGCATGGATGGTGTATTAGGTGGTGTAATTTTAGGGTAGTGCAACTTAGCCTAAGCCTCAATGCTATGTCAACATGCATGTTTGCTTTCATAAATATAACGGTTAATTTTAATAAAATAATACCCGTCCACAACATGAGGGCTTGTTAGGGTGTATGCAATTCTTTTTTCTTGATTCACATGGCTCACAACTTCCCCCTCATCACATGGCTTAGGTCACTCTAAGGACCCAATTACTTTTTTATGGTCATTAGCATATGTAATCAATACATCATTCATTTGTTGTCGTCATTGCCTTTACCTCATTTTGGAATTGACTTGTGTTAGATCACATGCACTGGCCATAAATTAGCTTCAGGGTGGAATCTGTTGGATGGGATCTCAAAACAAGCTCCTAAATAGCACGTTTAGCTTCCATACTAGCAGCCCTCCTGATATTCTAGGAAATAATAGACAACTCCTTTTAAACACTATCATCTGGATAGAAAAAACACAGACCAATTGCACTAGGCAAGGAAGATGTTTCTTAGAGTCCTTGAGCAACATCCTCATGACTTAACTCCTCATAACGAGTTATCTTAGCCATTGTTGTATCCATGTCCTAAATTTTCTAGGTTACTACCACCTCTCACCCTATGCAAGACATACTCGATTTATCATGCGGTTCTACATGCACATCATATACGAAGTGCATGTCCGACGGTGATACCATAATCATTTTGGAAGTGGGCTTTAGCCACAACCCACTTTGTAAAACACAGTCCATACACCCATCCTATCCTTTTGGAATATGGTTTCCTATCTCCTAACTATTGTTTAGCTCACCAATTGTCGGGGTCTTTTAATAAAAAAGAATACTAAAAAAAATCAACCATTAACTGTGAAGGAATGGAAGCATGAGAATGTAAGTAGCATACTTTGAAGTTTGAGTCTAACAAAAAAAAATTCCAACACAATTATCTAAGGAGAAAATTAAAATCAAAATTCTACATCTTGTGACTCCTCATTAATTTGAATCTCCTCATTGGAACCTTGCTGCATAAGAAAATAAAAAATATTATATTAGACCAAAACTTTTTGGATAATGTAGAAATATATATAATTAATTTCCTAGAAACTAAACTATATTTGCAATGTACGACGACAATATGCCAGCTACTCAGATAGAAGAAAAAGAAATATTATAGGCAAGATACATGGGTTGCACCCCTTCCATTGTTCTACATCCAAGTAACTTTGAAATCTCTGTGTTTCTTTGTTTTTTTTTTTTTGTTTGGATAAGGCAAATATCATTAAAAGAGTACAAGTAGTACTTTTTTCCTTTTAAAACTAAAACTAGCACAAGTAGTACTATAACCACAAATATCATTAAATCTACAAGTAGTATTTTACGATCCAGTCTAAAGACCAATAGAACCACAACTATAACCAACACAAAATTCGACTAAAACCAGTAAAATCAAACACTTGAAAGTCCCAACTCTGTAACCAGCATATCCACCAATTTACCAAGAACCAACCAGACACACTTCCTGCCAAATGAGTTCAAGCAAATAATGGAAAAAAACACCAATTCGTGAATGAAGAGGTCACCATCAGAACCACACCTATAAGTCTATAACCAACATAAAGAAAAAAAAAGACTAAACTATCATTTCTAATATGTTAGTTTCTGAGAATATCAAGAGAAAGTATGGTGTCCAGAAGTTGCTTAGATAGCTAGGCGAACAAAAAGACAAACAAAAAGTTCTTGTTTCTTCTGGTCATTCTAACACAACATAAATCAAGTTAATCAACTGGTCCCACACATCTATCTATAAAAAGGAGATTTTCTTTATGGCTAGTTTCTCTTTCAACAATTTTTAGGATATCAAACTACTACTACTTGCCTTTCTTTTTTGTTTTTAGATAAGCAACCATAAGACCAAAGGCAAAGAATATATAACCACAATATAGTAAGATAAAGCTATAGATTAAAACAACAAAGCAAGTATGGAAAAAAAAAACAAAGAGAGTAAATCATATGCTAAAATAGAGACCAAATATCATTCCTATTTATTCGCTTGAAGAGATGTGCAGTCCATAAGGCGATGCATCTTACAAATGAGTACTTGATAGTTATTAATTATTAATATCTTAACTGTCGTGTTCATGATGACTGGTCATCTCCTCTGGCGGCTCTGCAAGAAAATTTTAAAAAAATAAAAATTTAGCAATACTAAATAAATTAAGAAAAAGTATAAAGAAAATATAAAGAACTATGAAAACATATACCGCTTGCCGTGATTCTTCTGAGAGTCCAAGAAACTATAAAAGTCCCGTGCAAGAATCGGTGAACAGTTACCAGTGTGTCACGCAAGTCCCAAGGCATGTAGGGATGTAGTAGAAGTTCATATATAGGAAATATTTCTCCATTAATTCTATATCCCAATCGCATGATGATTTGTCCCTGTCAAGGAATACAGGGTCAAAAGAGACCCCAATGCTCTCTGCCAAATGCAAGAACAATCTCTGAGCAAAAGTGGCCTCAGACCTTACTGCAACAGTCAATACCAAGTTGCCATTGAAAAGGCAAGGATGTGAGAAATGGAATTCTCCAAGATTTTCCATAAAGGCAAGTTGTATATCTCAGAGAGAAATGAATTACAAACAAAGAATGGGAATGGGAAGAGAAGGAGGAGGAGAGAGAGTGAATGACTGGAGCAGTAATGATTTTTTTTATTAGAAGCAGCAGTAATAATGTATTTATAACAGAATAACCACCTTTAACTATAAATCTTCTGCTTGCATTCTTTACTTTAATTAATTTTTTTTAAAAATTTCTTACTATTAAGTTGTATTGCTCATGGCCCCGATCAGTATTTTTAATTAATTAAAAAAAATTCTTACTATTCAGAGGCCTTTCACTCAGCAGCAACCGGTGGTTGCAGCTTTACCTTTACCGTCAACTGTAACGAGAAAGAAGAAATTAGAGGAGTTGCAACAAGAGAAGAAAGACCAAGAGGGTTTGCACCTCCTGACTTTGCTGCTTCAGTGTGATGAGGCAGTCTCAGCTGAGAATTTGGAAGACGCGAACAAGATGCTGCTAGAGATCTCGCAGCTATCAACGCCATTCTACTTTCTCATTTTCTACCTCACCTGCTAAAAACTCATATTCAAGGTAGTATAGGGGCTCAAGGGATTGAGCCACTTCGTCATGCATTTATTTACATTTTATGGGAAGGTGTTGTGAATGCACAGAGATCTGGAGCACTTGATAATTAGCAATGACCTGAGTAATTGTCACCTGGTCCCTCAAGAACTGTAGATTAGCAACAAGAACATCTAGACTGGCTCTAGCATTATCCAGGTTCTTCTGTAGTAGCCTTCACCAAAAATTTAGGAAATAAATTAAACAGAGAAAAAACAGCAACAACACCTAAAAATAACATATGATCACCTCTTCTAATGAATATTCCAACATAACATTGGCTCCCAGCCATAAACAAACAGAGTCAGTCTCCTCTATGCGAGCTCGTGAGTATATGCCTTCTAACACTTCAAAATCAGCTATAAGTTCCTGTATTTAAGTAAAGTCAAATATAAACCATCAAATTGATAACGCAACTAATTTTTTCACTTGCAGTAAAAACTTTCGCCAGTTTATTAAACAGGTGGCACCATATAGTTTATTATTTGACCAAAATTAAGAGGACACATTGTAGACCCCTCTAATATATTGGACTAAGGATGTGTCATCATTTGAAATTCTCTTCCTCGGAATGCAAATTGAGACAGACCATAACATTAAAATATTTCAAATTGATTGAGTTCTTCATTGAAGGAAAAAGAAGTATAAAAAGAAATACTTTAGGTATGAAGGTTACAAATAGAAAAGCAAAGCAGTGCATTCAGCACAAACATGAATAGGACCGCCTTTATGATATAGAGTGTATTTAGGAAAGATTAAATCTTTCCCATTCAGCAGTTTTTGAGCAATAAGTAATCGAGGAATGATTTTCTAACACCTCAAATGAACACCTAACCTACACACCATATTTTGTACCATATTTTCCATAACAAAATATTATAGATTAGATAGAAATAGTAGATAATGTGTGGGCCAGATGCACTTTTATATGGTGTTGGTGTTCTAGTTAGGTGTACAAATAACACACCTCTAAGTGATTTGGTTTCCAAATATTTGGGTATTCAATCATATATTGTTGAATATGAGCCTTCCCTTTTTCATTTTAGTTACGTTTTTTCCGGTGTAACCACCAATCAATCAACATGTAAATCTTCGACAGAATCTTCTCTCATAACTCTAGGAACACCTTCCGAATTAAAAAAAAAATCAATGCTGTCATGTTCCAAATTCATTCCCTTACAGGCACTGGACAATGACGACTGAACCACCTTGTTTTAACCTAACAGATTCTGAATAGTCGTAAGGATCCACCCACTTATGCTTTCGTACCTGGAAGTCGTGGCCTAAATGATCATAGTAATCACACAACTAGTAGATAATGTGCAACCCCTCACACTTCACTCCATACATACTGACGATCTTATAGCCAAACCTTTCCAGCCATTCATTTCGTTAGATCGATCTCAACACAAAACTTAGAAAACCTTCCTCATGCGACAATCAAAGTATTCATACCCACTCTGACGGGCTCCTACCATTGTCTCTAGAGTCAGGAAAAAATTTAATAAAAAGAAAGATACTATATTAAGGCCGTGAAATGCATCTAAACAAGAGTTTGACAATTGGTGTTGAAGGTGATTACAAACCTGAGCATCCAATTTTCAATCACCAAATAAAGATCAAACAACATTCATGGCGCACCTCCATTCAATCATCCTCAAGATCAAATTTCACAACAAAAAAACTATTCCTCATGTCCATTAATTCAAACCCATTATAGAGCTTCCAAAGTGCCTCAATCACTACAAAAAAGGCTAATTATTGATGGCCAAACACCATTGGAAAAGACAAATAGCCGTCGGTAATCAGTGTTTCCGACGGACATATGTCAGTCGGTTAGAAGCACGTACAAAAGGAAATGAAGTTTGCTACAACATTTAGTCCAGGAAATGAAGTTTGCTTTCCACCAGTAATTGCGCCCAACTACTTAAAGACTTGAAGGCTATTCCTAGCTCATTCAATACAATTAATTTTGCAATTAATTTTTCTATCTTTATCTTCAATTCAAGTCTACTAACTTGGTTTTTCCAAACTAGTTAGCTAATATTTCAGCTTAGTTGATCAAGCTAAACATAATTTAAACATTAAATCAGAAGAGAAGAAAATGAATAACATCCATAACATTGATTAACCCTTCGGTACAATTACAAATTCATAGAATCATAACTGAAGGAAATCAGCTCATAATGAGCTTAATGACAAAACAAGTAAAGGAAATGGTAGAATAAAGCATAAAACGAATTACAGATGGGACAAGGAGCTGACGGCTGCTATAGTACCAGCTGCTACAGTACCAACATACCCTAAAAGCAAGGTCACAATCCTATTTGTACTAGCTCCCAAAAGTAGGGTTACACTCTCTCTCTTGCCTCACTTTTTGGGCTTATAAAAATTCAAAGAATAAAATAATCTCTAGCCCAATTCCCAAGTACAAATAATTGCTGCCTTTGACATTCTCTTTCTTTCTTTTTGGGACAGCGCAACAGGTATTTTGTCTTGTAGTGAGAGGGTACTGAGCTGGAAATGTATTTGTCATGTTGTGCAACACTCCCAGAAGCTGCAGCATTCTACAACATTACGAAGCATCTCCTTCATAATTCCTCTTGCAAAACCTGCTCACAACTCAAATAGACCTTTAGTAAAAATAACTCAGAATTTACATCTTTTTCAACACTTTAACAATTCATCATGGACGATTACTGAACAAAGCAAAACATGGTTTTCTTTTCCAAAATTAGTCAAAACAAGAACAGTTTAAGCTCAAAGAATAGAAATAACTCTTATTTCTACGAGTTATCACACCCATAAACTTGAACCATTACTTGTTCCCAAGTAATGACATTCAAAAGGCCTTAGCAAACAAAATCAGAGCAGTATAAGCAAAGTCCATGGCAGTCCTCAGATACAATTTTCAGAAACATGCTCAACACACAATACCCTTTTCTTAAACACTTTCCATAATTGTGTGTGTGATTTCCCTAATCTCTCAACTCAGTTTTAGCAAGGAACTCTAACCAAACCACCTCTCAATAAATTCTTAGGTGCATTTTCCAAATATCTTTTGGATGCAAGGGTGAGGACTCGCTAGATTATCTTGCTAAAATCAGGGGCTTAACACATTATTGAAAGAAAATTTGTCATATCACCCAATTCACTCCACTTTATGTTCTGTGTTGGCGTTTCACTCAATCTTCATTCATATGCAACTCTATCAAAGGCTTGACAAATTTCTAACAATCAAAAGCATGAACACAAATTGCACACAGCAAGAGGACTTTAATGGGTTGTAATGAGGCTAAGGTTCAGGTGTGGAATTTTTGGAAAGTAGCTAACTTATGTGGAGTTCAAAATATTTTTGACCCAAATCACCCACCCCCAAACTTAGACATTTCTGTATTCTTGCCCACATTTCTAGTGACAAGGGGGACTTTTATTGCTTTTAATTCTGTTTTTTTTTTTGAATAACTAACATTGGGAGGAAAGGCAGCAGCTTCAGTGTAATCGTACTTTGCAGTTTTTCTGCAACATTTAAATTTTTACATTGTTCCTTTGATGAAATGCTCATTCCTCCCTTTTATTGCCCCAAAACTTAAATTGATGGGTGTCCTCAACCATTGTGGCCAAAATCCATAGGTAAAAGACACTGTGAAACAATTCGAAACTCCACCTAAACAGGGTAATACATTGTTTTTCAGGGAAGTTGAGCTGATCGTGTGGCTTAACACAACAATAAGGTCTCAGGCTCAAAAGGGCTCACAAAGGCTCAGACCTTTCTACCCTCTCCCTGAGTATGAATATGAGCATGAACCTACATACACCCCATGGCATGTACCCATACCTTATG
This sequence comes from Sophora flavescens, assembly GCA_030762895.1. Classification (NCBI taxonomy): domain Eukaryota; kingdom Viridiplantae; phylum Streptophyta; class Magnoliopsida; order Fabales; family Fabaceae; genus Sophora; species Sophora flavescens. The sequence goes on from CM061062.1 coordinate 224,229,614, forward strand.
AACCAACTGGTCCACTTCCATTTACCTTATACAATCATATTGGACCTGCCCTCACTCACCTTCCACTACAGAAATTCCCACCCAGAAAGATATACCCGAATCTCATCAAATTTCCTCCCTTCAAACTTTTCACAGAAGGTGCTAATAGGCATATTATTCCTGACTGGACTCAAGATCCTTACAAAGCTAAAGCTAAGTCAGTTGAGTACAGAAGATCAAGAACTTATGGGAGACCCGAGTTCATATTGGACAGAAACATAAAATGGAGGAACTTTGTGCATCCCAGGGAATATGGAAAAAGCTACTGATGTTGTGGATCACATCATGTATGTGAACACCCATTTTTGTCCGTCTTCATTTTATTCTAATTTTTATGATATCATGTTTCAAGGAGACTAATAATAATAAGAGAGAAAGAAGAAAAAGAAAATAATGAAGAAAGGAGGGGGTGTTCCAATCCATTACCTTGGATTTGTTGTTGGATGGGGTGATCCCTTCCATTCCATCACATTTGCTGTTGGACGGGGAGGTCCTATCCATCACATTATTAACTTGCTGTTGGATGCAGTCTAGGCCAGTCCATTGCATTGGACTTGCTGCTGGACGCGGTCCAGGCCAGTCCATTGCATTGGGCTTGTTGTTGGACGCGGTCCAGGCCAGTCCCTTGCTATGGACTTGCTGTTGGACGCGGTCCAGTCCAGTCCATCGCACTTGCTACTGGACGGGGTGGTCCCGTCCATTGCTTTGCACTTGTTGCTGGACGGGGTGATCCCGTCTATTGCTTTGCACTTGCTGTTAGATGGGGAGGTCACATCCATTGTTTTGCACTCATTGATGGACGGGGTGATCTCGTCCATTGCTTTGCACTTGCTGTTGAACGGGGAGGTCACGTCCATTGCTTTGCACTCGTTGATGGACGGGGTGGTCCCGTCCATTTCTTTGCACTTGCTGATGGACGGATGGTTGCTGGACGGGGTGGTCCCGTCCATTGCTTTGCACTTGCTGTTGGACGGGGTGGTCCCGTCCATGTCTTTGCACTTGCTGTTGGACGGGGAGGTCCCGTCCATTGCTTTGCACTCGTTGATGGACGGGGTGGTCATGTCCATTGGTTGGCACTTGCTGCAGGACGGGGTGGTCCCGTCCATTGCTTTGCATTCATTGATGGACGGGGTGGTCCCGTCCATTGCTTCGCACTTGCTGCTGGACGGGGTGGTCCCGTCCATTGCTTTGCACTTGCTGTTGGACGGGGTGGTCTCCTCCATTGCTTTGCACTTGCTGTTGGACGGGGTGGTCCCGTCCATTGCTTTGCACTTGCTGCTGGACGGGGTGGTCCCTTCCATTGCTTTGCACTTGCTGTTGTGGTCCCGGCCATTACTTTGCACTTGATGTTGGACGGGGTGGTCCCGTCCATTGCATAGGACTGGTTGTTGGACGCGGTTCAGTCCAGTCCATTACACTTACTACTGGACGGGGAGGTCCGTCCCGTGTATATCTACTTTTGCATATCTAAGTTTCTATTGGATGAAGAGACTCCATCCACTGCCATTTTGTTTTCATGCTGGGGACTAAAGAATAAAGAAAGAAGAAGGAGAAGATAAGGAAGAAAGGACGAAGAAAACAAGGAGAAAAATACAATCAAAAAAAAGGAAAGGAAACCGAGTGACGCCTCCTACCCACTTTACATATCAGGCAAGACCTCTTTTCCTCCTCTACCCATTGGTCCTTCTTCTTCCTTACCTCCTCCCTCGTTTTAACCTGGCAACCCTACTCCTAACCCTAAAAAGCCATCATACGCATCAGACAAAACCCCCCATCTCCTTCTCTTTTCAAACACGCAACCTTTAGGATAAATCACCTCCTTTCTGCTACTTACGCCACCCCACCTAGACACACGCTATTTCTGCTCAAAAACCCCCCATCTCTTTCTCTTTTCAAGCGTGCAACTAATAGTGTGATTTTACATCATGTTTCCTGTACACTTTTGCATGCATTTTTCATATAGATTAGGCATTCTTTATTTGATTTTAGTTAGTTTTTCCCTTGGAACGGGTGAAGCGGTTTCTTGGTGTTGTTTTGCAAGAATTAGTGATTAAATGCTCAGAATTAGCCAAGATGGAGCTTGGATAAAATAGAGCTTGAAAAGTGAAGAAAATGAGCCAAGCAGAGCCCATCACGGCCATGATCAAGAAAACTGAGAAGATTGAAAGCAAAAGTCAGAAGTTGTCACGGCCTAGCCGTGATAACCATCACGGCCGTGACAGGTCAAGCAGAACCAATCACGGCCTAATCGTGATGAGGCTCACGGTCGTGATGCTCCAAATTTGAAAGCGCGCCCACTCTAGAACACTTCACGGCCTGGCCGTGATGGCCATCACGGCCGTGACGCGTGGTCTCTCTATAAATAGAGCACAGAACAAACAGAAAAGGGTGATTCTGGGGAGATTCTGGGGTGCGACCCAGATGGTTGCAAGGAGGGTTTCCAACCCTAAAAGGGAGCTGACTTAGGGGGTTGCTGTGACGACATTGGGAGGCTTCAAAGGAGTTCTCCCTTTCCCTTTTCTCTACTGCTTTTCTGGTTTGGCTTTCTTTATAATTATGAGTAGCTAATCCCCGTTTGTTGGGATTAGATGTAACTAAACTAAACTTCATGTATTTGTCTTGACTGATTAATCTATGTTTATGTTTCTCTATTAGTGTTTGATTTCCTTTGATTAATGCCTGTTGTGGCTAGCACCCCCATGACTTGATTAATGTTTTGGTTTGCAATTGGAAAATTCGTATTAGAACCAGAACTGGAATTAATCACCTAGTAACCCTTGCGTCTAGGAATGGAGTTTGGTTTACTAGAAATCGCGTAATCCTTAATCTTAATGCAAATTCATTAATCTAGGCCACCTAAGGAATTAGGGTCTATTAATGGATTTAGGCTCTTGTCATCTGAGGAATCGGGGCTTGAGTAATTTAGTGGATTGATTTTAATATTTGAAACATGAATGGGAGGTATCTAGTCCTGGTAGTGCATGAGGCAGAGGTTTGGTGAAATCTGATCCTAACATATCCCTTTCGCATTCCAGGTGCTCGACAAAAATACAAAAAGATTTTTATTCATTTTGTTTTGTTTGTTTTGAATTCTCTTCATAGTCTAGATAGTTGCTGAAATTGTGAATTGGTAATTGACATCCAATCCTCGTGGGAATGATATCGGTCTCACCACCGTATTACTTGCATGACTGGGTATACTTGCCTAGAGCCATCAACAAGTTTTTGGCGCCGTTACCGGGGATTGGTTTTGCCAATATCATTAGTAACAAAGGAGGCAACTAATTTAGACATTTATATTTTTTTTATATTTTCTTTATATATTTGACATTTTCTCTGTACAGATTTGATTTTTTTTCTTTTGAGTGTTTGTTTGTGCAAGGTTGAGACAACACATGGACGATCATTACTATCCAACTTGGGGATCTCAACTTGATTGGATCGTGTTTGATGGTATCACCAATAAGCCCGTGAAGATTTACTCCAAAGAGGAATGAGAATCCTATGTGTTATCCTTGCAACCACCACCACACTTCGAGCTGGACCCCGATTTGCTAGAGATTCTTTGGGATATAGATGCTCATCTTTTGAGCTTAAGCATAGAACGTAGCAAGAGGAAGTTAGTTGATAAGCCTTTGGCTTATCTAGTTTTATAACTAGATGGACTGTGGTTTTTGTGCAAATTATTCGAGTTCAATCTCGTTTTCGCCCAAATTTGCCTTGTTTTGTTCCTAAGTAGACTTTGACTCGCTCTAGGCATTTTTTAGTAGTTTTTAGTCTATTTTGAATAGAATTACGCTTTTTGTGTCTTTTTATTGTTTCAGGTTAGAAGTGAAGCTCCGGGAGTCAAGGAGAGTCAAGAAATAGTGGAAATTGCCATTCTGGAGATTCTAGCCCCGCGAGTTGATGCTCGCCTCGCGAATCATGAAGACCTGCAAGACAGAGACCATCACGGCTAAGCCGTGATGAAGGTCACGACTGTGACAGATTAGGGTTTGAAGTCTCGCCCCGCGAGAGGTATCTCTCCCCGCGAGAGTTTGAAGACCCTGGAAGTCAGAGACCATCACGTCCTAGCCGTGATGAAGGTCACGGCTGTGAGAGATTGAAGCTTGAAGACTCGCCCCGCGAACACACTCTCGCTTCGCGAGAATCCAAATTGAAAACGTGCCAAAACTAATGTTCGCCTCGCGAAAGATGGTTCGCCCCGCGAGTGTCCGAGAACCAGAATCCCTATTTATAGGCTGTTTCAGATCAGATTGAGGGATCCAAGTTTTTCCACTTGTTTAGATCAGTTTAGTTACGAATCCTTGTTTTCTTCTGGAGCTGCGTCTCCCTTTTTCTTATTTTATTTTATTATGGAGATTATGTCGGATTGTTTGTGCGTCGTCACGGGCATGAGGAACTAATCCCCTCGTCCGAGGGATCAATGAAGCCGCCCATGGCGGTATAGTGTTCATGTGATGTATGTTTTTCTCCCCTTCTCTCAATGAATGTTTTTCAATTCTGATTTGAATGCGTTGATCATATGTATTGCGTGATTAACTGGTTAAACGTGTTGAGGCTGATCGGTGATTCGCGTTTTAGAACTTGAATTGGGATCACTAATCGAATATTGCACGAGAGTGAGTAGGAGATTAGTGCAACCTTATAGGGAACAAGAATTAATAGAATTCGAGATTAGGATTATGAGACCTAGTAAGTAATTAATCCAATCGTCGAATACATCCTATTGAGCACGACAGTGGATATAGGAGAAATTGGGGGTCCCGGTTGACATTGTAATTGAACTTAGGGAGGAATTCATCATCACTTGGGTACTATACATGATTGGGTAGGTGGATTTGAGACCTTGGATATTTTAATTTCTGATTTTAAAACCTTAGCTTTATTTGATTTGTTATTGAATTGCGATAATAATCTCTCTCTCTCAACCACTTTCTGTTACTTAACCAACTTATCGAACTTCTCACGAATTAGTTGAATTGGTAGCCCAATCCTTGTGTTCGACCTCGGTAATTTCTTACCGTGTTATTTTATTACTTGCGACGACCCGGTACACTTGCCGGTGACTCATCATTAGTTCCATGATTTAAAGGGCTAAAATACGAGCAGGGAAAAATGCTAGTAATATAGTAGCATCACTAAGCGACATCTTTCAGAAGTTGGAAGAACAAGCTAGTGAATTCTCTAAATTGCTAGCAGAAAAGCCACATGGAATTCAAATTGAAGAGAATCTACTTGCTAGCACGGACGTGAATGAAGATGAAGTGGTGGTGGTAAAAGAGCAACAAGAAGAGGAATGGGAATGGAAGGAGCAAACACCTTTGAAAGTTGCTCTAGAACAATATTCCCAAGAACTATCCATCTTTGAGGCCAAGACAAGAGCCAATTGTGACAGTACCGAAACTGTGAAGCAGAACTTCAAAACGCAAGTTGAGGAGATTTGTAAACAGTTAGTATAAGAGTCAGATGAAGCACAATTTGAGCAAAATCTGGTTTGGGGGATAGTTCAAAATGAAGATGAAGTGGTAGTGGACTCCACCATGCTTGCCGAGCAATCTGATTTTGCTGCATTAAATAAATATGTTGTCTTGCATGCATGTGTGGACACTGGTAAGTTAGCCCCTTCCATTTTCTGGCACACTTCCTCGTGAAAACACTATTTGACCCGAGAGGAAGTGAGTTCATAATTGCAAAGGTCAATGGATTTTTCACACACTGGTTAGGTGGAATTGTGGATAGAGTCGTACTGCTTCTGCAATTGTCGCTCCATAAACTATGGGATCCAGGTGGAGGATCTTGCATCTTGAGCACACCTTGGTCCTTATACCACAAGCTATGGGATCCAGGTGGATGCTTTTCAATAAGTCAAGCCAGTGAGGTTAAAGAAGCGCTTATTGGGAGGCAACCCAAGTTTCTTAACCCTTCTTTTTAGTTATTTTCATTTTCTTAGTGGTTTTTGTTTTTGATTTTAACTCTTGCATAATTTGAGAAGATCAAGAGGAAAAATAATAAATTGAGATTTGCCAAGTGATTTCAGGGAAAGAATGAAGGGAGAGCAAGAAGACAAGGAAAAGAGCAAAGGCAGCAACCATCACGCCCAGGCCGTGACACTGGTCACGGCCGTGATAAGCTAATCATGAAGACCAGAAAGGATCACGGCCCAGCCGTGATCCACATCACGGGCGTGATTAGAAGACCCTGAAGTCAGAGAGCATCACGACCTAGCCGTGATGGAGTTCACGGTCGTGATAGGCCAACACCCATTGATCAGAATTGATCATGGCTTGCCCGTGATGAGGCTCACGGCCGTGATGCATTCCCCAAAAAGTTTCTGACTAGAATGTTTGCCAACACCCCTACTGCCTCGGTATGTCGTTCCATTCTTCTCCTCTCTCTAACTTGATTGTTTACATTGGGGACAATGTAAATTCTTAAGCTTGGGGTAGGGGTACTTTTGCATTTGCATTTTGCATGTTGCATTCATATAGGAATAGTTCGTATGATCACATGATCAGATTTCCCTTGCTTAGATTTTGCATCCAATTGTGAGAACTAAGTGCCAAATAAATTGAGATAGTGAATTGTGAACCCAATTTTTTATTCTTGTGATAAGGCTGCAAATGAAAATGCTTGAGATGATCATTGATAGTTGATAATTTGCATGTGGTTCTATAGATTTGTGTTTCTCATTGATTCTTGAACAACTAAAATGTGAGATTTTGAGCCAAAAGGGGTACTCACTAAATTTACCCCATTCCTTGTGTTAGAGTGTTATTCCTCTTGGATTGTATTTCTCTAGAACTTGACTTGAAACCGTTTTGAAGCTTAAAAATTTTTGAAAACATTTTTGAAAATGATTGAGGCACCATGTATTTTTCTAGCCTTCTGAGCTTTGAATGACTAAATGCTACCCCTTAGTTGCCCAATTTTGAGCCTGAAAGAATAAAATACTTTTCTTGGTACCTTGAATTACTTTGATGAATATGCTTCATAGGGCACCTTTTAAAGTATTACAAAAAGGATAAAAAGGTAGTTGAAAAAAGTTTGGGAAGAGAAAATCAGAAAAATATTTCTCTTGAGCTGAAAATCTCCCCTTCTCCAAATAAAAGAAAAATAAAAGAAAAATAAAAATCTATGGAGAAGGGGATGGCAAAAAGAAAAGTGAGAAATAAAATAAAAAGAAAGAAAGAAAGGTGGAAATATGAATCAAGACCCAAAAAGGTATTTTAGAAGGTATGATATGCTTTGCAATGCTTGATATTTTGTGTAGCCTTTTGAAATTTCCTTTTCTTGATTTCCCCACCTAATGATTAATCCCATGGCCCCGTTACAACCAAAGCAAAAGACCTCTTGATTCTTAATTGTTTTCATTAATAGAGTAGAGATTTGGTTGATAGTCAAGCCTATGGTAGAATTCATTCCTTGAGGAAAATGGAGCAAATTGTCTTATGTCCCTAACACTTGAGTGAGGTGAGAGAGAGAGCCAAGAAAATGAACAAGCTTGGGGTGATCTTCAGAAGAACAAGAGTGCCTGAATCAGTGAGAATATGAGTCTAAGAAACCTAAGCTTCTAATTGGACTTGAATTGATTGTCTCTTGCTGAATTATTTGAAATGCCTGCTACTTGGATCATTTACTCGGGTTCTTGGTTCACTATCCACGCTTTGATTATTTATCTCTTCTGGCCTTAGTGATTTCTGGAGGACAAGTAATTGAATAAGCTTGGGGTGATTTGATAGTGTGATTTTACATCATGTTTCCTGTACACTTTTGCATGCATTTTTCATATAGATTAGGCATTCTTTATTTGATTTTAGTTAGTTTTTCCCTTGGAACGGGTGAAGCGGTTTCTTGGTGTTGTTTTGCAGGAATTAGTGATTAAATTCTCAGAATTAGCCAAGATGGATCTTGGATGAAATAAAGATTGAAAATTGAAGACGATGAGCCAAGCAGAGCCCATCACGGCCTGGCCGTGATGACCATCACGACCATGATCAAGAAAACTGAGAAGATTGAAGGCAAAAGTCAGAAGATGTCACGGCCTAACCGTGATAACCATCACGTCCATGATAGGTCAAGCAGAACCGATCACGGCCTAGCCGTGATGAGGCTCATGGCCCTGATGCTCCAAATTTGAAAGCGCGCCCAGTCCAGAACACGTCACGGCCGTGACGCGTGGCCTATCTATAAATAGAGCGCAGAACAGACAGAAAAGGGTGATTCTGAGGAGATTCTGGGGTCTCTAACACAGACTTTCCATACCAAAAAAAGAGACTTGGAGCTGCTAAAGGAGGGTGCGACCCAGATGGTTGCAAGGAGGGTTTCCAACCCTAAAAGGGAGCTGAGTTAGGGGGTTGCTGTGACGACAATGGGAAGCTTCAATGGAGTTCTCCATTTCCCTTTTCTCTACTTCTTTTCTGGTTTGACTTTCTCTGTAATTATGAGTAGCTAATCCCCGTTTGTTGGGATTAGATGTAACTAAACTAAACTTCATGTATTTGTCTTGACTGATTAATCTATGTTTATGTTTCTCTATTAGTGATTGATTTCCTTCGCTTAATGCCTGTTGTGGCTAGCACCCCCATGACTTGATTAGTGTTTTGGTATGCAATTGGAAAATTTGTATTAGAACCAGAACTGGAATTAATCACCTAGTAACCTTTGCGACTAGGAATGGAGTTTGGTTTACTAGTAATCGCGTAATCTTTAATCTTAATGCAAATTCATTAATCTAGGCCACCTAAGGAATTAGGGTCTATTAGTGGATTTAGGCTCTTGTCATATGAGGAATCAGGGCTTGAGTAATTTAGTGGATTGATTTTAATATTTGAAGCATGAATGAGAGGTATCTAGTCCTGGTAGTGCATGAGGCAGAGGTTTGGTGAAATCTGATCCCAACATATCCCTTTCACATTCCAAGTGCTCGACAAAAATACAAAAAGATTTTTATTCCTTTTGTTTTGTTTATTTTGAATTCTCTTCATAGTCTAGATAGTTGCTGAAATTGTGAATTGGTAATTGACATCCAATCCTCGTGGGAATGATATCGGTCTCACCACCGTATTACTTGCACGACTGGGTATACTTGCCTAGAGCCGTCAACAACAACCCTCATATCAAATCACCTCCTTTCTGCTACTCATGCCGCCCCATCTGGACACACGCTATTTCTGCACAGAACCCCCCTTTTGTACCTCCTCTACCCATTGGTTTTTTCATTTTTTCCTCATCTCCTCCCTCGTCTTAACCTAGCAGCCCTACTCCTAACCCTAAAAAGCCATCATACCCATCAGACAAAACCCCCCATCTCCTTCTCTTTTCAAGCGTGCAACCCTCACGTCAAATCACCTCCTTTCCGATGCTCAGAACCACCCAAGCCTTGGGTTTCGTACAAACCGACCTTGAAGCCAATGGAGAAGAAGCAAGAAGCCCTCTCCTCCATCTATAAAAGGAAAGGAAAAGGAGAAGAAAAGGAGGAGGAACATTTTCTTTGAGAAGGACTTATGATCTGATATTTTCTTAGTGAGAAAAGAGAAAAGAGAGGGAGATTTTTATTATGAGGAAAAGAGATCAGAGATCTGAGTTTCCTTTTCTCTTCCCTATTATTAGAGTGATTAAGAAGGAAGAGCTGAAGAAGCCAGTGAGATTGAATGTAAAGACTTCGATCTTGAAATCTTACCACTGAGAATAAACAAAATCATTCTTATTCTGCTCTCATTTGGTAACCCTTTTTCTTTTCGTTGATATTATTTATAAATTTCTCTTGACATTCTTATTTTTCTATGTCTCTGTTCACTTAATAAGTTAGTAAAACGTTTCACTTCTACGTTTCATTTCTCTCCTATCTTCAAGAGGCAAAATTATTTATTTTACATAAAAATAGAAGATGGTCACTTGATTGAAACAATCTATTTTCTGGGTTGCCCTATGACAAGTGTCATGTTCAACCCTTTGGATTTTGAGGTTGCCCTGTGGACTTACGTGCCATGTTCAACCTCATTTAGTTTTAATAAAAAGATTCACAACGGGTAAAACAAATATTTCAAAGTTGCTAATAATTTACACAACTAATTTTGGGTAACCATTTATGGATGTTCCAGGGTGCCGTGAGGTTAAGTCTCAATGCCTTCCCTAGACATAATCGACTCCCGTACCCAAGGCTTTTCTTAAAAGGTTTTCCAACTTCCTTGAAACAAAATAAAGTTGGTGGCGACTCCATGTTTTCTCTCTAAAAGAAAGCACAGGTCGCTACAATGTATGCTCATTTGTAAGCTGAGATTGAGCTACCAAGATATATTAGAGCTGCCAACTTTGTTCCACCAACATGGCAGTTCCACTCCACCAAGGACACTAGAATTGGAGTGAGACCTTACATGATCTGTCCAAGACTACCTATGTTGGACTTGAACAAGGATAAGGATTTGAAAAAGCAAAGAAGTACTGCAAAAATGCCAGCTGACATCTCCTGTATGCTTACAGAGTCTGATGCCTTTGTTGATCAGAATCTAATAGATTTCTGGATGTCACAACCTGTTGAGGATATACCTGAAGACTCTGCAGTTGATTTTTGGAGAAATCACATGATAGCTTGTACTAAGGAAGCATCTTCTTCTAGGCTAAGTGATAAGCAAAAGAGAAACTCCTACTGTCAGAGGAAAAAATGAGTTCTCTCAGTTAAGACACTTCATTATGGTGATGTTTTAGCTGTGTCTATCATCAGTTCTATTTATGAAGAAGACCCTGTTCACTGGGCTCCAGATCTGCCTCCTCCTGTGCTCACTCTTGTATCCTCTCCACAAGCCTTTGATGCATCTGCTAATTCTTCTGAGCACACTGAAGAAGTGATTATTGTTGAAGGTTCTGATCTCAATATAGAAGTTGCCCAGTTTAAGCCTTTGGGAGAAGAAGTTGCAGAGTCTGCAAGCAGACAAGAAACTTCTGAAAAGCACTATTCACAACACTAGCTCTGGCAGTTGTGCATCCTCATGACCAGCCTCAACACTCTCAAGTTCACAGTACTCTACAAGGTCAGCAATATCTGCATGATTCAGCTGAAAGCTCAAGACCTTCACTGCCACCAAATTTTGAAGAAATCATAGGCAAGATAATAGAGGAGAGAGTGAAAGTAGAAGTTAAGGAACAGGTCAAGGAGCAAGTTGCAAAAGCTTTGGCTCCAACGACTATGATGATCAATCAGATGATGAACATTTTACAAAGTTTCCAATAGAGTCATAATCTACCTACTCAACCTCCTCCACCCCCTCCAAATCAAGACCCTCCTCTTCCACCTCCACCCTCTTCTTTGTTTTATATTTTTAATTGACAATGATGGTCCTCTCCTGTTTCCTTTTTGTTTGATGCCAAAAAAGTGGGAGAAAGGGAATATTGAAAATTAAATTTTAAGTTTTTGGTTTATGAGTATCTGATGGCATATGCATATTATTATTTTGTCTTGTTGCATATCTCTGTTTAATATGCTCTGATGCTATGTTTGTTGTTTCTGATATGTTAATTATGATATGTGATGCCACACATCTGTTTTAAAGTTTGAATACTTTGTCTTTAGGGGGGCTCTGTAGCTCTCTTAGACTTTGCTCACTCAAATTTAATTAGTTTTTGTCATCATCAAAAAGGGGGAGATTGTTAAAACCAAAGCAGTTTTTGGATTAAATAATCTCTTAATTTTTTATGTTAACAAAAATTTAAATTTATATGGCAAAGTAATATCAAAGATCTAACTTGTGTGTTTTAGATTGCATGGCTGTTTGGATTATACTAGTCGGGTAAACTTAAAATTTATGGAATCTTATCAGATTTTATTTTTGATCCTCTAGACTAGTATGCATTTCTTGATAAAATTTTGAGTCTGTTAAAGATTATGTTTAGATGAAGTACTAAAATTGGATAGGATAGACGATTTTCTAAGTCTAAAATAAAATTCAAGTAGACGATACAATTAAAATAATCTTTAAAAAAAAAGTCCAAAGACTTGATTTTAGACGAATAGTCTCACTAGACGCCACGTCAGTAGACGAGCTATTGAGAATAGCGAGTCCAAAGACTTTGAGCTAGATGAGAGTTTATAGACACAATATCTTGCACATCCAAAGACCTGCGCGTCCTTTATATATTAACAGTGAACCCGTCCAAGCTTAAGCATATTTATCTCAAACGATTGTCTATTTAATTCAAGAGAATATATGTCATTTACCCTTGCTGCTTCTATTGTTAACTCTTTGTTTCTTGATATTAGAAACTTAGTACCATTGAGAACATAAACCTTTTGTGCTCTGACAACTGCATTGCTGTAAAGCTCAAATCAAGTACAAAGAAGGAAAGTCATAGAGCAACTTTTGGTACAATAGGGAAGTGACAGGTCTACTTTGAGCATTCTTCTGATAACCATGAGCGCTTCTCCATGAAGCATATCAAGCTATCAGTCTCAATGGATCCAAGCATTTAATGCTATGTCTAAATGGATATATCTTAAAGACCGTTGAAGAAGTTGAAGAAAGCGATGCTCTTCTTCTATAAATGCTGGAAGGGAGAGCAGATGTACAAGTTCTGATATCAAAGTGCAAAAAATCTACTGAATTTGTCAAACAAATTCACTTGTAAACTTTACCGATCTTAAACTTTCAAATCCTCACACATAGTGAGTTCTTAGATCAAATATGTTTATCTCTTTGTTAGAGTTAGAGCCTGAAGAGACTTGGTAGAGAAAGAATACTTGTACCCTTAAGAGGTGTTGAATACTTGTAATCTATTTGGAGAATAGTGGAGAAAACCTTCAAGTAGAAGAGACTGGACGTAGCTTGTGGTTGGAAGACAATGAACAGGATAAAATACTTGTGTGATTCTTCTAACCCTTATATTTTACAGTTTTTGGTTATACAAACTGTGGGGTTTTGAATTTGAGTTTGTTAACTCTTTAAAAAGGTTTTTCTGTTAGTGTGTTGCGTTTATTGATTTTCTTGTAAAATTGTTGAAGGAAAGGCTTTTTAGAAAAACTGTTAAGAAACACAATTCAACCCCGCTTGTTATGTTTCCCTCTGTCAACTTCAGACATTGTGTTGCTTCATCTCAAAATCAAAGGATTATGATCTAAATGACGTCTAAGCAAGTATTCCACAGTAGCTTCTTGAAACTGCAACCTCAAACTATCATCACATAAGCCTCTGTCCAACCTTTTTGACACCAACATGTTCCCCCTACATTTCTTTTGCTATGTAAGTTTGGAACCAAAGAAATCCAGGTCAAGCATGTTACAATTGTTCATCATTTGGGCAAATCTTGTAGCTCGCATTTGAGAGAAAACACCACCCCGCTGCTCTGACGGAATCACAATGTCATTAAAGTCACCTAGCATGATCTAGGTCAAAACAATGGTTCTTCTTTGATTACTCAGGTACTCCAAAAAATTGCACCGCAATGAATAGTTAGGACTTGCATAAATAGCTGAGCAAGTCCATGAAGTCGAACCACTAGCAATCTCTAAAGTAATATAATATTATACACCATAGTTCTGATAACGCTTGCAAGGACCCAAATACCTCCAGAGTGACCATTAGCTTCCTCCAAAGCTACACACTTGTATCCTTCTCTATCCCAATAACGTGTCGAGCTCGAGAAAGACACATGAGTTTCATAGAGAAAAATTAACCCAGGCTTGTATCTCCTAATCAGCTCTCTAACGTGCTGGTTACTTCTCTTGCTGGAAAAGCCACGAACATTCCACGAAATAATACATATCTCTTTGAAATTAATCATTAAAAAAAGATTATAAGAAAAAGGACCATAAACAACTTATCAAACCTGAATCATCTCAAGGGTTTCGGCCACCACTTCCTCTTCATCACTTTCCTCATCCATGTCCAACACCTCATTTGACCTCCCAAACGCTTCTGTTTCACGATTAGGATCTAGTGGTTCTGGCTCATCTAGTAGCTGCAATTGGTTAGGAGAGACCATCTCTAAGTGCATGGCTGTGAATATGTCATTATCATGTAAAGATTGTTGGTTATTTGGCCTATCCATACTCTGTTCCATGCCCACAGTTTTGGTCCCTGACCCATTCTCTTTCCTTGGGTCCGCTTTAGCTCCAGTGTGCCCAAAACAACCACACTTTTTACAGAGCAAGTGTAAACCCTCATATTCTATGTTAAACCATCTGTTTCGGAACCAAAATTTCCCCACCACTAGCTTCTCAAGGTCTATTTCAACACAAACCCTTGCAAACTTTAGGCATCTACAGTCCTAATGTCCACCCTTACTAGGACACCAACCACGGTTGCAAGTGCTAAGAGAACACTCTCATCATAATATTCCATTCTAAGTCCTGGAAATCTAATCCATACCAAATTCCTATTGATTTTCACCTCCGATGCTACAAAATCTGGCTCCCATGACCTTACAGCAACACAGTGATCAAAAATCATCCATGGACCCCCACAAATCACCTTCTCTCTATCTGTTCAAGATCGAATTTCACCATGAAAAACCCATGACCTATATCCACCTTCTCTAATATAGCACATTGGCTTTAACCTGTCTCCATTATCCCATTCAATCTTGAACATCTTATTTGCCAGAAGATCAACTTTCTCTCTTCTTGGCAAAGGCTCTTGTGTACCCATCAACTTGTCTCAAAAAGATATCTTAGAACCAGCAGGTACCCCTCCTCCATCCGGCGGTTTTGGAGGGGGATGGACACAAACGCCTCCATTCTCTCCCTTCTCTCCCTCAGCTTGCATACTTTCTAATGCAATTTTAATGTAACATACATAAAATTTTAATAATATATTGGTTGTGGTACCAATTAAATGATATAATGTAAGATAATTTATTACCGTAATGCAATATTAGAGCATCCACAATGGTCAATGGCGGATCCACATTCAAGTGGGGAAATTTCCCGCATAAAGCAATTTTTTTAGATGGGCATACTTAGTAATTTTTTATTTTCCACCAAAAAAAAATTGTGTTGCCCCATAAGATAATTTGGAGAAGAGTACCCTTGTATTTTAGTTAATATATTTTGTTTTATAAAAAAAAATCTCATTGGCAAATTTTATGAGTTTAATTTATATACACTATCAGTGTAAAGATTTTTACACTGACAACCAATCGAATAAGAATAAAGATTTGTGATGAAGTGTTAATTTCTGATTGGTTGATAGTGTAAAAAAAACTTTACACCGTTAGTGTATAGCAATTAAATCCATTTTAATTTAGCATAATAACAAAAAAAAGGGCTGAGCGATTAGTTATTTAGAATTATAGGGAAACGTTGAAAGATATGTATTCTATGAAGTAATTGCAAATAGTCTAGTTAAAATTCAAATAGTAATGCAACATACAAAAGTTAAGTAGTTAATTTTTTTTAATTGTTTCTTTTTTTTATATAAGCTAAAATTTTAATGTAACATACATAAAATTTTAATAATATATTCGCTGTGGTACCAATTAAATGGTCTAAAGTAAGAGAATTTCTTACCGTAATGCTATATTAGAGCATCCACAATGGTCAATGGCGGATCCACGTTTTAGTGGGGCAATCGCACCAATAAAGTAAAATTTTTTTAGATGACCATACTTAGTAATTTTTTATTTACCCCCAAAAAAAAATATGCGTTGCCCCAATAAGATAAATGTTTTATTAAATGAACATAAAAATTCATAAGGGATAAAAGAAAGAATAAATTTATACTCGTTTTCTAGGAGAAACCATCCGTTATTAACCATGTTAACCATTAATTATTAATCATTTCTTCCACACTAAATACGCTACACACACTCTAATCCTTCACGACCGGAACACCGCCGGAGGAGTTGCTTTCACCACCACAACTTTGAACGCTGTCATACCAAATTCAGATTGGATTATAAGCTAATGGGTTTTTTCCTATAACTTTTCAGTTGTTTGTTCTTGATAGATTTGGGTTTTCTGCTTCAGCTTTGTGTTTGGTTCTTTGATTAGAAAACACCATGCATATTGTTTTCCATCCTAATTGCCACATGTATGCGACAACCACATTAACAAACAATCGCTTGAACCTTGGAATTATTGGAACATACCACAACACCTTCACAGGAGGACCCTTTGTGATCACATCACAACTAGAATCACCATCCTTCATTTTGTACCGTGATACCTACACTTGGGGCAGTCGTGCAACTCTTCTTACACATCCATATATAATATCCAATCATTAGGGCATGCTTGTATCTTCTTATACTACATTCTCATCGGACATGTACAATGCCTTCTTCGTCTCTTCTCGTTTCCTCTCTACCACCACGCCCAACACCGCGCCACCACCACTAGCGCCAGCACCACCTCTCTATGGTATGGATCCCCACATTTTTTATTTTTATTAGCACCACATCAAGTTTGAATCTTTAACCACCATTGTGCACCACCACCACAACCAAAATTGTTCATACAAATTTTAATTATTTTCTTTTTAATTTTTTTTCTTATTGTTGAGCAGTCACTCACCCCTGTGTCTCTGTGTGTTCTGCAACAAGTATGATTTATGTAATTTTTTAATTTATTAAATTGTTGTTCTGTTATGTGTGTGTGTGTTTATTTTCTAATATGTATGCATGCTTTGCTTGCTTGTTTGCTATTTTGTTCATATGTGTATGTACTTTTGTCAATCATTTTGTGTGTGTACTGTTTGTTCTCCTAATAAATGTTCATTCCATTGTTCATCGTTATTGTTGTTGTTCTGATCATTTGGATATCTTTAATTTATAATTAAGATGAGGACCTTTAAATTTTAACAACTTTCAATAATTGTATAAATGGTTGATAATAACAAACTATGTTGGTATGGGTAGAAGATTAGTTTTAAAGACGAATCATTTTAATCCCAGGTATAAAGGAAATATTAAAGAAATTGAATACTAAATTAAAATTGTTAAAAATAAAATAAATTTTATTTAAAAATATAAATAAATTATATGAGAAGAATTACTAGTTATTATTTAAGTAATTAACTAATATACTAATAATTGATTTATACACGACTTGATATCAAAGGACTTTAAACAGTAAAGTAATCTGGGAAAAGTGGGAAGAGGAATCGGGCTTCCGAGAAGGGCGAGAGCATACACACTGGTGTTTCGATTAGCCACATGCAGCAGGCCATTAACATGGTATGCATATATAAATAATTTCATTTATAAATTGTATATTTTCATTAAAAATATATTTTATAATTAATTGATTTTATTCGTGTGTTGGTTGCAGGCATAAGAGCTTGCCCGTTCCGCTGATGTCCCTACGGTCTTTGAGCAGACTCATATTCGTGCGGACACCGGGTTATATGTTGATGAGAGGTCGAGGTTGACCGTGGTGCGTTAAAGTATCCTTTTACATTTAAATTATATGTTATTATTATAGTTTAATAATATAATGTTTGTAATGTATTGATCGCAGAAGGAGTTCAATAACACGTTTAGTCAGGTAGCTTCTGTGGTTGCCACCTGCTCTGGTGCCTCGGATCATTTCCAACTAGACCCCGCCGAGGTTGACCGATTACAGACCCAAGTCTGGATTGATGTGGTGGGAGGGAAGAAGAAGGGGCGGGTTTACGATATTGCGAGCCAATCTCGTACCATCCGTCAGGGGTCAACGCCGAGCTTGACCATTCGGGAGCCTACATCCTCCGGCTCACAAAACTCGGAGGAGGTGCAACGACTGAGGCAGGAGGTGCAGGAGCAGAGGCAAGCGAACAAGCACGTGATGCTGCAAATGGAGGCATGGTCTACGGTGATGACCGATGTGCTCGATTTGCTTCCACCAAAGAGGCACAACACTCTACAGAGGTCCTCCATACCAGGCAGCCCTCCACTACTTCTACCGATCCACCATCGCAGTCGCATGATGCCGGTGTTTCTTTTGAGCCGCAGCCTGATGGTTATACGACGCTGGTGAACTCCCCTCATTAGGATGACGATGACGATTATTATGGTGATGATTATTAGGATAGTTATATATGTACTAGTGTTTTGTAGCTCGACGGATATTTTATGTATGGATTATATGTTGAATTTGTTTTATGTTTTTATTTTAATTTAATTTTAATTTAATTTCTTTTTTAAAATTATTTTTAATTTCAATTTTTTAATTAATAATATAATAAATTTATTATAATAAAATGAAATAATAAATAATATCTAAAATAAAATAAAAATTAATATTTAAAATCAAAAATAAAAACTAATATTTAAATTTAAAAATTAAATTTAAAAAAAAATTAATAATTAAAATTTAAAATTAATTATTAATTATTAATTATTAATATTCCGACGAACATGGCCGTCGGTAAGTTCAGAATAGACTTTTCGACGGATATGGACGTCTGTAACTCCCACAGATGGTTTACGACGGACATATCCTCCAGTAGCTAGGGGCCCCAAGTAACGAGTTTCCGACGGCCTTTTCCATTGGAAATTTCCACAGACGGTCAAGATCCATCGGAAACCCTTTTGTACGTGCTTCTAACCGATGGACACGTGTCCGTCGGAAACGTTGATTACCAACGGTGTTTGGCCATCAGTAATTAGCTTTTTTTTGTAGTGATTGGGGCACTTTAGAAGCTCTACAATGGGTTTGAATGATGGACATGAGGAATAGTTTTTTTTTTTTGTGGTGAAATTTGATCTTGAGGATGACTGAATGGAGGTGTGCCATGAATGTTGTTTGATCTTTATTTGGTGATTCAAAAATGGACGCCCAGGTTTGTAATCACCTTCAACACCAATTGTCAAACTCTTGTTTAGATCCATTTCGCGGCCTTAACATAGTGTCTTTTTTTTTTATTAAAGTTTTTTGTTGACTCTAGCGACAATGGTAGGAGTCCGTCAGAGTGGGTATGAATACCTTGATTGTGGCATGAGGAAGGTTTTGAGTTTTGTGTTGAGATCAATCTAACAAAATGAATGGCTGGAAAGGTTTGGCTATAAGATCGTCAGTACGTATGGAGTGAAGTGTGAGGGGTTGCGCATTATCTGCTCGTCGTGTGATTACTATGATCATTTAGGCCGCGACTTCCAGGTACGAAAGCACAAGGGGTGGATCTTTACAACTATTCAATATTTGTTAGGTTAAAACAAGGTGGTTCATTCACCATTGTCCAGTGCCTGCAGGGGAATGAATTTGGAACATGACAGCATTGATTTTTTTTATTCGAAAAGTGATCCTAGAGTTATGAGAGAAGATTCTGTTGAAGATTTACATGATGATTGATTGGTGGTTACACCGTAAAAAATGTAACTAAAATGAAAAAGGGAAGGCTCATATTCAACAATATATGATTGAATGCCCAAATATTTGGAAACCAAATCACTTAGAGGTGAGTTAGTTGTACACCTAACTTGAACACTAACACCGTATAAAAGTGCATATGACCCACACATTATCTACTATTTCTATCTAATCTATAATATTTTGTTATGGAAAATATGGTACAAAATAAGGTGTGTAGGTTAGGTGTTCATTTGAGGTGTTAGAAAATCATTCCTCAATTACTTAGACTGTGTTTGCGAAAGCTGGAAAAAAAAGATTATGCTGATAATCTGTTTTCAAATAATCAATTATTGTGATAATCAATTATAATCAAAATATGTTTTTGTTTGGGTATGTTTGCTGAAAAATGATTTTAAGGTAATCTATTTCGTTTGGGTGGTGCAAAAATAATCATTTATATATAGTAAAGATGGAGAATGTTGTGAATAGATGCTGGTTAGAAAAAGCTTTTTTAGAAAATAGATGGGTCTTGCAGCTTGTTTGAAAATAGCTGAAATGAGGAGAAAAAAGCTTTTGCAGAAAATAATCTAGGTACCCCAACATACTAATTTTTTCACAAAACCACTTAATTGCTCAAAAACAGCTGAATGAGAAAGATTTAATCTTTCCCAAACAAACTCTTAATATGGACTCATATAAAAGCTTATCAACCAAAAATCTGCATGGGAAGACTATTGACAATCATGTGGGGGCCATGGTACAACACACTAATTCCAATATAGAATTTGACAGATCACGTGAAAGAGTTGCATAAAACATGCTTTTGTGGCAAGACTCAAAGTTTTCAAGTAATGGGACCTACTCGAACAACTTTGGAGGTCCCCCGAGTTAACTTGGCTCAACTCATCTTAAATGACCCCAACAATTGGTGAGCCTAAAAGTGAAATAGACAACTATAAATACGAGAAGGGGGTTGAATTGTGTTTATCAGAATTTAAGAAAAGCTGAAATCTTTTCGCAAACAGAAAGCTAGCTTTGGACGAGTGGAAGAATACAGGATGGACGGGTGACTATTGCACAAACACCACTTGACAGATGCAAGAAAAACTAAAGCAATTAAAGAGTTTAAGGGAAGAGAGATTGACACGGTGATTTATCCTGGTTCACTCTTCAAATCAAAGAGCTACGTCCAGTCATTGGAAGCACAAAGATTTATCCACTCTAATTGATACGGTTACAGACTCAAGTATTATTTGCACACCTAGCCTCTTCAGGCTCAAGACAAGTATTGTTTTCACACCTAGCCTCTTCAGACTCAAGACAAGTATTGTTTTCACACCTAGCCTCTTCAGGCTCACTTAAGTTTGTTTGAGAGACCGCGTCCACTAATATGAAGGCATAAACAGATTGATAATTCAAAGCAATTACATGATATTCGGTTCAGTTACATCTAATCCTAACAAAGAGGGATTTAGCAACTCATGATTACAGAGAAAACTAAAACCAGAGAAATAGAGATAAGGGGAAGAAGGAACTCAATGGGAGCACTCCACAGCAGCCACAGCAGCCCCCTGGTGCAGAGAATATGTCTCTTTTAGGGTAGAAGTCGTTCTAGGGTTCAAGTCTGGTCTAGAGATATCCTCTTTTCGTTCTGCCCTGATGCCTTTTTATAAATCAGATGCGCGTCACGACCGTGATGGCCATCACGGCCAAGCCATGACGGGTTCTGCCTTGGGCGCGCTTTCAAAAACTTGTTTGTCACGGCCGTGACACTCATCACGGCTAGGCCGTGATTGCTTCTGCCATCACCAATTGGTCTGTCACGGCCGTGATGGGCATCACGGCCTGGCTGTGACAGATTCTGCCTAGAAGGGGTCTGACTCAATTAACATGTCACGGCCGTGATGGGCATCACGGCTAGGCCGTGACAGCTTCTGACTTTTGCTTTCTTTCTTCTTCAGTTTTGCTCGATCATGGCCGTGATGGTCATCACGGCTAGGCCGTGATGGGCTCTGTTTGGCTCATTTTCTTCACCTTTCAAGCTCTATCTTCATCCAAGCTCCATCATGGTCAATCTTGAGCATTTTACCCTAAATTCCTGCAAAACAACACCACGAAACCACCTTACCCGTTCCAAGGTAAAAACTAATAAAAATCAATTTAAATATGCCTAAACTATATGAAAATGCATGCAAAAATGTACATGAAATATGATGTGAAATCACACTATCAAATCACCCCAAGCTTATTCATTTGCTTGTCCTCAAGCAATCACTAAGGCCAGAAGATATAATTAATCAGAACATGGATAGTGAACCAAGAACCCGAGTAACTAATCCAAGTAACAGGAATTTCAAATAATTCAGCAAGAGACAATCAATTTCAAGTCCAATTAGAAGCTTAGGTTTCCTAGACTCATATTCTCACTGATTCAGGCACTCTTTCTCACCTCACTCAAGTGTTTATGGATATATGACAATTCGCTCAATTTCCTCATGGAATGAATTCTACCATAAGCTTGACTATCAACCAAATCTCTACTTTATTAATGAAAACACGTAAGAATCAAGAGGTCTTTTACTTTGGTTGTAACGGGGCCATGGGATTAATTGTTAGGTGGGGAAATCAAGAAAAGGAGATTTCAAAAGGCTACAAAAAATATCAAGCATTGCAAAGCATGACACCTTCTAAAATACCTTTTTGGGTTTTGGTTCATTTTTCCACACCTTTCTTTCTTTCTTTTTATTTTATTTCTCACTTTCTTTTGTCATCCCCTTCTCTTTCTTTTTTTTTTTTTTTTTGATTTATTTGGAGAAGGGGAGATTTTCAATTCAAGAGAAATATTTTTCTAACTTTCTCATCCCATACTTTTTCAAACTACCTTTCCACCATTTTTGTAATACCTTAAAAGGTGCCCTACCAAGTATCATCAAAGTAATTCAAGGTACCAAGAAAAGTATTTTATTCTTTCAGGCTCAAAATTGGGCAACTAAGGGGTAGCATTTAGTCATTCAAAGCTCAGAAGGCCGGAAAAATACCTAGTTCCTCAATCATTTTCAAAAATGTTTTCAAAAATTTTTAAGCTTCAAAACGGTTTCAAGTCAAGTTCTAGAGAATACAGACCAAGAGGAATAACACTCTATCACAAAGAATGGGGTAGATTTAGTGAGTACCCCTTTTTGGCTCAAAAATCTCACATTTTAGTAGTTAAAAAATCAATGAGAAACACAAATCTACAGAACCACATGCTAATTATCAACTATCAAAGATCATCTCAAGCATTTTTATTTGTAGCCTTATCACAAGAATAAAAAATTGGGTTCAACAATTCACTATCTCTATTTTATTTGGCACTCAGTTCTCACAATTGGATGCAAAATCTAAACAAGGGGCAATCGAATCATGTGATCATGCAAACTATGCCTATATGAATGCAACATGCAAAATGCAAAAGTACCCCTACCCTAAGCTTAAAAACTTACATTGTCCCCAATGTAAATAATCAAGTTGGAGAGAGGAGAAAAATGGAACAACTCACCGAGGCGATAGCGGGTGCAGGCTCACATGCCTAGTCAGAAGGAATTGCATGAAAATTGGGTCACGGTCGTGATGCTTATCACGGGCAGGCCGTGATCAATTCTAGTCCATAGGGGTTGGCCTGTCACGGCCGTGACCTCCATGACGGTTAGGCCGTGATGCTCTCTGATCTTCAGGGTCTTCTCATCACGCCCGTGATGGGTATCACGGCTGGGCCGTGATCCTTTCTGATCTTCATGATTGGCTCATCACGGCCATGATCAGTGTCACGGCCTGGGCGTGATGGCTGGTGACTTAGTTTGTCCTTGCCCTTCTTGCTTCTCCTTCCTTCTTACCCTGAAAACACATAACACATTTATTAGTTTTGATCTTTTTCCTCTTGATCTTCTCAAATTATTCAAGAGTAAAAATCAACAACAAATGGAAAAGGAAAAGAAAACTTGGGTTGCCTCCCAATAAGCGCTTCTTTAACGTCACTAGCTTGACGGGTGAGTGATCTCAAGGATCATGAAGGCGCACAGCTGTGATCAATCTCTCAATGTCACCACCCAAGTAGGCGTTGAGCCTTTGGCCATTGACTTTGAAGGTCCTTTTTGAAGTAGGATCCGCCACTTCTACAGCTCCATGAGGTGAGACTTCGTTGACAATGAACGGTCCCGACCACTTAGACTTCAACTTGCCCGGAAACAATCTCAGTCGGGAATTGAATAATAAAACTTGTTGTCCCGGCTGAAATGTTTTCATCAAGATCTTCTTGTCATGGTAAGTCTTGACTCACTGCTTGTAAATAACTGCATTCTCATATGCATTAAGGCACATCTCCTCTAATTCATGCAGCTGATTGACTCTTTTCTCACCCGCCAGAGTAGCATCAAAATTCAAGAACTTCAATGCCCAAAAGGCTAGATGCTCTAACTCTGCGGGTAGATGGCATGCCTTCCCATAGACCATCTGAAACAGAGATAACCCCACAGAAGTTTTCAATGCAGTCCGGTAAGCCCATAAGGCATCGTCAAGCTTCTTTGCCCAATCTTTTCTTGAAGTGGCCATAGTTTTTTCCAGAATTCTCTTAATCTCTCAGTTAGAGGCCTCCGCTTGCCCATTTGTTTGTGGATGATAGGGAGATGCCACCTTATGCCTCACATCATACTTGGTCAACACATTTTTCAGTTGTGAGTTGCAAAAGTGAGATCCCCCATCACTTATAAGGACCCTAAGGACACCGAACCGGGCAAAAATGTTCTTCTTGATGAACTTAATCACTGTCTGGGCATTATTCTTCGGTGTTGCAATGGCCTCCACCCATTTGGAAACATAGTCCACCGCCACCAAGATATATTGATTGGAGAATGAAGGTGGAAGTGGACCCATAAAGTATATGCCCCAGCAATCAAATTCCTCAACCTCCAATATGTTTTGCAGTGGCATCTCATCCCTTTTTGAAATGTTCCCGGTCCTTTGGCACTTGTCACGACTCTTCACATGATTGTAAGAGTCCTTGAAGATTGAGGGCCAAAAGAGCTCAGATTGGAGGACCTTTGCAGTTGTCCTATCCCCATTGTAATGTCCACCATATGGAGAGTTATGGCAATGCCACAAAATATTCCTTGCTTCCTCTTGACTAACACACCTCCTCCATAAGCCATCTGGTCCAACCTTCAACATAAATGGGTCATCCCACATGAAATGGTTGGCATCCCAGAAGAATTTTTTTTGTTGTTGCCAAGTGAGGTGCTCTGGAACAATGTCGGCTGCCTTGAAGTTTGCCATGTCGGCAAATCATGGTCTTTCATGCACCAGAAATAAGGTCTCATCCGGGAACTCATCACGAATGTCTTTTTCTTCTGCAGTAACCTCTTCATTCACCAACAGAGATAAGTGGTCAACCACCAAATTTTCGCTGCCCTTTTTGTCCTTAATGACTAAGTCAAATTCCTGCAACAATAGAATCCACCTTATGAGTCTTGGTTTTGAATCTAACTTAGTAAACAAATATTTAATTGCAGTATGATCAGTAAAAGCAATGACTTGTGAACCAATCAAGTATGAACGAAATTTTTCCAATGCAAACACTATGGCCAGGAACTCTTTTTCAGTTGTTGCATAATTTATTTGGTTCTCATTGAGAACCTTGCTAGCATAGTGAATGGAATGGAAAAACTTGTCCCTCCACTGTCCCAAAACTGCCCCAACTGTGTAGTCACTGCCATCACACATTAATTCAAATGGTGATTCCCTGTTGGGTGCAACAAGGATGGGAGCGGTGATCAACTTTTCTTTCAAAATTTGAAAAGAGGCAAGGCAAGCAGTATCAAACACAAATAGTGTGTCCTTGTTCAAAAGGCTACACAACGGCTTGGCTATCTTTGAGAAGTCTTGGATGAACCGCCGGTGAAAGCCTGCATGCCCAAGAAAACTCCTCACACCCTTGACATTCACTGGTGGAGGTAGTTTCTCAATCACATCAATCTTGGATTTATCCGCTTCGATCCCCTTAGCTGAAATTTTGTGCCCAAGCACAATGCCTTCCTGCACCATAAAATGACACTTCTCCCAATTTAAGACTAAATTGGTGTCCATGCACCTCTTTACCACAGCAGCAAGGTTAGACAAACAATTATCATAAGAAGAACCGAAAACATAAAAATCATCCATGAAAACTTCAATGTATTTCTCTACCATATGAGAAAAAACCGAAAGGCATCTTCCGATAGGCAAAAACTCCAAAAGGGCATGTGAAGGCAGTTTTCTCTTGGTCCTCCGGGTTAACCACAATTTGGTTATAACCCGAATAACCATCCAAGAAACAATAATAAGCTTGCCCGCCAACCTCTCCAACATCTGGTCCATGAATGGAAGTGGGAAGTGATCCTTCCTAGTTGCTTAATTTAGCTTCCGGTAATCTATACACATTCGCCAATCGGTGACCGTTCTAGTTGGGATCAACTCATTCTTCTCGTTGTTCACGACGGTCATGCCACCTTTCTTGGGAACCACTTGTACCGGACTCACCCAAGCACTATCGGAAATCGGATATATCATTCCAGCTTCAAGGAGTTTCAACACCTCCTTCCTTACCACTTCTTTCATTGTAGGATTGAGCCTCCTTTGCGGTTGGACCACCGGTTTAAATTCAGCCTCCATCATGATCTTGTGTATACAAAATGTGGGGCTAATACCTTTCAAATCTGAGATGGACCATCCAATGGCTGTTTTATGCTCTCGAAGCACCCCTACAAGTTTCTCCTCTTCCAACTTGGACAATACATTGCTCACTATGACAGGATTTTCATCATTCTCACCAAGGAACACATATTTCAAGTGGGGAGGTAGAGGTTTATGCTCTAACTCGAGCTTCTCTTGGACTTCATCCTTCTTGAGCTCTTCTTTCTTAGTATTGACAGAAGGTTGACTGGGTTGAGCTTCCAATTCATACAAACACTCTTCTATTTCCTTCTCCTCTTCATCATCAAGGTTTTCAATAGAGTTCATAATTACCTTCTCAAGAGTAGAGGAATGGTGCTGCTGTGCAAAGACTTCTTTAGCCACTACATCCACAATGTCCATGCGGAAACAATTCTCTTCATCACTCGGGCAATGCATAGCTTCAAACACATTGAAAGTAACCTCTTCATCTTGCACTCTGAGTCGAAGTTGGCCTTTTTGTACATCTATCAAAGCACGACCAGTTGCTAGAAAAGGTCTCCCCAATATAAGTGGAACTTCTGCATCATCCTCCATGTCTAATATCACAAAATCCGCTGGGAAGATAAACTTATCCACTTTATCCAAAACATCTTCCGTAATACCATAATGACGCTTGATTGATCTATCGGCTAGTTGCAATGCCATCCTTGTTGGTTTAACTTCACCACCTCCAAGCTTGTTCAAGATTGAAAGCGGCATCAAATTGATACTCGCCCCCAAGTCACATAAGGCCTTCCCAATAGCAACACTCCTAATTGTGCAAGGGATTGTAAAACTACCGGGATCTTTAAGCTTTGGAGGTAGCTTCCTTTGAAGTATCACACTACATTCTTCTGTCAAGGCAACAGTCTCACCTTCTTTAAACCTTCTTTTCTTTGTAAGCAACTCCTTCATGAACTTTGCATAGGTTGGCATTTTCTCTAGTGCTTCAGCAAAGGGTATGTTGATTTGTAACCTCTTGAAGATGTCCAGAAATTTGGTAAACTGCTCTTCCTTTTCCTTCTTCTTTCTTAAGTGAGGATATGGCACCTTTACATAAGAAGGGATCTCTTGAGGCTTGTCTCCATCTTTCAAAATCTGACTTTTAGTCTTCCTCAAGATTGAGTTTTCATCCACCAACTTTTCTCTCTTGTCTTTTTCACTGCATTTTTCTTCTTCCTCTATTACAACCTCTTTGCCTTTTTCCTCATTCAACTCAGTTTTTTCAGCATTCATCTCTGTTTTTTCAACATCTCTCTGATTTTTCAACAAAGGCTCACCGCTCTCTTGATCAAGACTTTTACCACTCCTCAAAACAATAGCCTTACAATGCTCTTTAGGATTTGTTTGAGTGTTACCTGAAAAACTGCTGCTGGATTGTTCCGCTAGGTGCTTTGCAATTTGTCCAACTTGAACCTCTAAGTTCTTTATGGCAGCATCGGTGTTTTTCTGGTTTGACATGGACATTTACATGAATTGATTGAGAGTGTTCTCCAATATTGAAGTCCGGTCTTGAGGCGGTTGTGTGGGAAGAGGCTTGCTTCCTTGTCCAGCGTCTTGTTTCCAACCAAAACTTGCTTGATTCCTCCACCCTTGGTTGTAATTGTTGGAGTATTGGTTGTTACCTTACCGCCCATAGTTCCCCAGATAATTAGCTTCCTCATGGGAACTAGGTGTGGCCTCACAGTTTCCATTTTCATGATCTCCTCCACAAAAATCACATCTCATTACCTGTTGAGGTGGCATGGTTGTTCCTTGAATGGTTTGGAGTTGTTGTGGGAGTTGAGCTAGTTGCTTGGTGATGGACTCAAGTTGTTGTGTCATAAGCTTATTCTGATCCAAAAGTGCAGTTTACGAGTCTAACTCCAACACTCCCCTTCTTGATGTGGTACCTCGGTCATGATGCATCAGATAGTCATTAGATGCCATAGCTTCTATCAAAATCAGTGCTTCCTCCGGTGTCTTTGTGTTCATGGAACCTCCAGCTGAGGCATCCAACATATACCTGGTTGATGGCCTCAATCCATTGCAAAATGTTTGCATTTGGGTAAGATCATCAAACCCATGATTTGGACATCTTCGGAGCAGATCTTTGAATCTTTCCCATGTGTCATGAAGAGTCTCACCCTCTTGTTGAGCAAAGCTTATGATATCACCCCTTGTCTTCACAAATCTTGAGGCGGGAAAGAACCTTGCAAAAGATTTTGCCGTTAAGTCATCCCATGTAGTGATGCTCCCCCTTGGTTGAGATTGGAGCCAAGACTTGGCTCTATCTCTTAGAGAGAATAGGAACAACCTTAGGCGAATCACGTCATCGGAAGCACCATTTATCTTCATCGTATCACATAACTCCAGGAAGTTGGAGACATGATTATTAGGATCCTTTTGCTCCAACCCGACAAATTGATTTTGTGCAACCATATTCAAGAAAGCTAGCTTGATTTCAAAATTGTTGCAATTCACTGGAGGCCTCACTATGCTAGTGACATGACGGTTGACATTTGTATTGGCATAATCTCCAAGTGTCCTCCGTGGAGCACCTTCACCATTGCCTGCCATCTTGAGTTCTTCTTGATGAACTTGAGAAGTGGAAGTCTCTTGTTCTCTTTCTTGTTGCTTTACTAACTTCTACTGTCTTGCTTGCTTCCGATTCTCCCTAGCTGTTTTCTCTATTTCAGGATCGTAGAGAAGCTGGTCAGCTGGGATAGTACCTCGCATGCACAAACGTCTAGAGACCAAAACTGTTAGCACTAGATGACAGCACAGAAACACAGATCAGTAAAACAGAAAAATAAAATTGTGCCTAAATTAGTAATTGAATTGGGTATGCTAATAATGAAACTCAGCCCCCGGCAACGACGCCAAAAACTTGTTGATGACGAATCTAGGCAAGTATACCTAGTCGTACAAGTAATACGGTGGTAAGACCGATATCGTTCCCACGAGGACTGAGACAAGTACTAGCACGTACCGAATCAATTACTATCTAAGTGAATTTTTGGATTGAAGGGAGTTCTATACTAATTATCAAGCCCAAAACAAACAAAAGAAAAGGAACAGACTCTTTTTAGTTTTTTATCAAATACTTGGAGTGCAGAAAAAGGTGGTTTTCAAATATGATATAGATGTTGGGACTAGACTTCACTAAACCTTAGCTTCATGCAATTATCAAGAACACTAATCCAGTTTATGCATTCAAATATTAAAATCAATCCACTAGATTACTCAAGCCCTGATTCCTCAGATGACAAGAGCCTAAATCCCCTAATTAAACCCTAATTCCTTAGGTGGCCTAACTAGTGAATTTGCATTAAGAGTAGGGATTACACGATTACTAATAAACCAAAATTCATTCCTAGATACAAGGTTTACTAGGTGATTAATTCCAGATCAAGAATTGATAAGAACGTCCCCATTGCAAATCAAATCTCAAAATCAGTTCATGGGTGATCAAACCACAAAAGGCATTAAGCGTAGGAATTAAACACTAATATGAAGGCATAAACACAGATTGATAATTCAAAACAATTACATGATATTTGGTTCAGTTACATCTAATCCCAACAAAGAGGGATTTAGCTATTCATGATTACAGAGAAAACTAAAACCAAAGAAATAGAGATAAGGGGAAGAATGAACTCCATGGGAGCACTCCACAGCAGCCCCCTGGTGCAGAGAAGATGTCTCTTTTAAGGTAGAAGTCGTTCTAGGGTTCAAGTCTGGTCCATAGATATCCTCTTTTTGTTCTGCCCTGATGCCTTTTTATAAATCTGATGTGCGTCACGGCCGTGATGGCCATCACGGCCAGGCCGTGACGGGTCCTGCCTTAGGAGCGCTTTCAAAAACTTGTTTGTCACGGCCGTGACACTCATCACGGCTAGGCCGTGATCGCTTCTACCTTCACCAATTGGTCTGTCACGGCCATGATGGGCATCACAGCCTGGCCGTGATAGATTCTAACTAGAAGGGGTCTGACTCAATTAACATCTCACGGCTGTGATGGGCATCACGGCTAGGCCGTGATAGCTTCTGACTTTTGCTTTCTTTATTCTTCAGTTTTGCTCGATCATGGTCGTGATGGACATCATGGCTAGGTCGTGATTGGCTCTGTTTGGCTCATTTTCTTCACCTTTCAAGCTCTATCTTCATCCAAGCTCCATCATGGTCAATCTTGAGCATTTTACCCTAAATTCCTGCAAAACAACACCACGAAACTACCTTACCAGTTCCAAGGTAAAAACTAATAAAAATCAATTTTAAATATGCCTAAATGATCAGCCCCTGGCTCATCTAGTTTTATGACTAGTATGACCGTGGTTTTGTGCTAATTATATTTAGTTTTTGCCCAAATTAGACTCGATTGTCTTCAAGCAACATTTTGAGTCTCTAAAGTATTTTTAGGTTAATTTAGCTAATTTAGAGTCGAATAAAGTACTTACTGTTAATCCTTGTTTCCAGGTTAATAAAGAGAAGAATTCTGGAGTCTTCGCCCCGCGAGAGGACACTCGCCTCGCGAACCTGAAGCCTGACTGTGCCAGAAATGTCATCCTCTCTGTCTCGCTCCACGAATACTTTACACGCCTAGCAAGTCATCCAACCCTGAAGGACAGATACCATCACGGCTTACCCGTGTTGAAGGTCACGGCTGTGACAGTTTGGAATTTGAGGAGTCTTGCCTCGCGAATGATAAGCTCGCCTCGTGAGAGAGTCAAACACTGAAGACTGTTCCTAATATTCGCCTCACGAAGGTATGCTCGCCTCGCGAGCTCGCGGAATCCAGAATCTATATTTAAGTCTGTCGTAGGACAGAACTAAGGAGATATCATCTTCTCTTCTTCTTTTATTTTCACAGCTGCGGCTGCAACAGTAGAATTAGGTTTAGTGCTTTGTTTTTCCTTTGTAATGGAGAACTAGTCTCCTTGATCAATCTACTGTGATCGGGTTCCATTTACGCTTGAGGTTTTGTGATTCCTGAACTTAATGCTATTCTCTTTCAATACTTGTTTTATATGTTCTGTTTGCTTAATTCAGAATTGTATAGAATTAGTATTGATTTGTTTCGATGATTGTGTGTTCCTATACTTAATCGCGTTTGCTTAATTCGCGTGTGTTCAATCATGTTCGCTTAGTTCATGAGTGCTTCACCCCGTTTGCTTAATTCGGGAATAGGAACATATGTCTCGTAGCATTGATTTCACTTGTTAATTGATGCTACAATTGAAAAGGGATTAGAATCCGCTTAGGGCCTGGAGTTACATGAACCGATGATAGTGGGAAACCGAAAGCAGTAGGTTGATCGTTTTTAGCTATTTGATAGTCACTAGTTGCATTATTTTCTGTTTTGTTTCCTTAATTTAGTTTCAATCCCAAAACCCCCCAAAAACTGACTTTTCTGTTAACAACAACCCAAGAGTCCTTGTGAGACGATACTCGAGTTGTCGCACTTTCCCTATCTACATATTTTGTAAACCGCTCTCTTTTTGATGCTTGCACGATAGCGTGTCAAAAATTGGCGCCGTTGCCGGGGACTCTTGTTGTTATTAACAGAAAATTACAAAAAAAAAACCTTTTGCATTACTGAATTAGTTACGGCTGCTTTGTCTGGTTGTGAATCTTAGTGCTTCCCATGGATAATTATATGCAAGATTTTATGCCTAATGTTGATTATGAACCACGCATATATTATCCTAACTTTGATAGGCCACCACCATGCATATATTATCCTGACTCTCCTGGTTTAATACATCGGTTGCCAAGGTTTAGTGGTCTTGCAGGTGAGAATCGGCAGGAGCATCTGAGGGAATTCTAGATTGTTTGTTCTACAATGCTGAGACCTGAAGGAATAACAGAAGACCACATCAAGATGAGGGCCTTCCCATTCTCACTTGAAGGTGCTGCGAAGGATTGGTTGTATTGTCTCGAGCCGAATTCCATCTCAACCTGGTTTGATTTGAAGAAAGTCTTCCTGTTGAGATACTTTCCTGCCTTCAGAGCTGCATCAATCAGGCACAACATTCCTGACCCTTCCAATGATGAGTACCACCCCAGCTGGGGAAACCATCCAAACCCTTGGTATGGGGACTCACAACTGATGTTACCACTGGCACCACCACAGAACCCCCCCCCCCCAAGTGACCACTTCTGCACCTTCCGGACCTTCACTAGAGGACCTGTTCAAGAAAATGACTGCACAGATAACTGCACAAATGGAAGCAAACAATCTCGAATTTCAACAGAGGATGGAAGCAAGTAATCTTGAATTTCAACAGAGGATGGAGGCAAGTCGTCAGGATTTTGCCACTAAAAATGCTCTCATCGTTTCCACCTTGGCTACACTACAAACTCCACATTCCCTTGAAGAACATACAGATTCACAAGTAGTTATTCTTGACGATACTTCTGAGGATAATTTTGATAATGATGTCAAGAATACTTCTATTGATGAACTGTGTGTTGAATCTCCAGATATTCACGCCTCCCCTGATTCTATCTATTATACTTCATGTACTGATTGTACTGACTTTGCTTCATTTGTAGCATGTTTTGAAAACTCATTCTTTTCAGGGTGCGAGGAGCAAAACGTCCATATGGAACAGGAGACATATGAGGTTGAGGGCCCTGTTCGGTCAGGAAACATAGAAAATGAGGATCATGAGGACATCTGCTTCACCATGCTTGAGGATAATGAAGAACCTTTGGAATTAGATGCAGGTGTTGAAAGTGATGGGGTGGATGAACTGTGTGCTGAATTTCCAGACATTCAGGCCTTTACTGATTCAGTTTATTGTACCATATGTACTGACTGTACTACCACTAACCTTTGTGTGGTGTGTGCTGAGAATTCTGCATGTATAACAGGTGATGGATTTGTCAATGCGGTGAATGAAGATCGTGCAGAAGTTGAAGAGGCACCAGAGATCCTCGTTACCTGTCTGCCACCTCCCACTGTGGAACCACCAGTGATGGAGTTCAATCCTCTGGATTTTGCACCCTTGGATATGAAGGCACTATGGCCAATCCAAGAGGTTGAACCCCGATTTTATTGGGAGGACTTTGTTGAGAAAGAGGTCAACCTTGACCCAAGAGGGAGTGAGAAGTCCGCCGCACTTGGCGAGGTCACCATGATTGTCAAGCACCCACTTCCATATCAAGGCTGCAAGTTTGGGGACCATGGAACAAGCTTCCGTCCCTTGTCTATCACGTGGGCCTTATGCTGCATGCCATGGGATCCGGGAGGATCATACTGCAATTTGGGCATTCCGTGGCCCCTGTATCACAGACAGTGGGATCCCGGTGGAACCGCCCCCATTAGTTTTCTCTGAACCCTCTTCTTTTTAATTTTCTTTTCTTTGCTTTGTTTTTGTTTTGTTTTCTTTTAGCTCCTGAATAATTTGAGAAGATCAGGAGTATGTGTGTTGAGTCTTGTGTCGACTAGCTTGCTCGATTTTAATTGAATTTGCATAGATTGATTGCATGATAATTGTTGACTGCTGATGATTTTCCCCCTAGGTTTTGAAATCGAAAATTGATCCCCATGTGAAAAATTGAAAATTGAACTTTGAGATATTCTATTATGATGGCATGATTTATGATAAGTTTGGGGTGATGGGAAGCACACACTAGGGATAGAATCTCAGTCAAACAATTTGCAAAAATGTCCAGGTGAGGATTTGAGCCTCCAACATGTTTGTAACTGTGTGAATCACTTTTGAGTTACACTTTCTCGAATTTGCTTGAATCTCTTCATGGTTTGCATGTTTATGTGTTTGCATCAAATGATTTAGGCAGATTTTCTTTGTAAATAACCACTTGGCCTAAATTGAACCAGTCCCTGATGCATGTTTCCTAGTTATCCCCATTGAGCCTAATTAGCCTATTGTTCTTGATAACCTCATGTTATGAGCCTAAATCTGGAAAAACCATGTTAACCCGATCTTAGGATTAGGAGAGCATGGATCCTTAGCAAGACAAAGGTTGCAAGAAACTAAGTTTGGGGTGGCTACAAGGATGTGACATGTCATTCTGGGGTGAGAAAAAAAATATAATAAAAAGGTTGGAGCAAAAGAAAAAAAAAGAAGAAAAAAAAAGAAGAAAAGGGAAAAGGGGAAATAAAAAAACAAAAATGTAAAAAAAGGATATCTAAAGAAAAAGGCTGTAGTCACCCAAAGCATAAAGAAAAATGAAAAAGGAATCTGAGTGGAAATTCAAAGTGTAAAAAGTTTCATGCTCTCTTAGTTCCTAGGGACTTCAGCCCAGTACCTTTGTATATCCCACCCTTAGCCAGACCCCATTACAACCTTAAAAGACCTTTTAATGTTGCATGCATGTTTTCGCGGGAACCATTTTGAGATAAAAATCAAATTCATGGGAAGTGCTCTTAAAAGTGAAATTGAGTGAAATGTTGATTGCCTAGACAAACTGAGAGAATGAGTGAAACATTAAATGCCCTTGTGAGGAAGGCGATTGTTTGAATTTGGTGATCTCCCTTTTGTGTGTAACTTGGATCCCTTGCTTAGATTACTGATTGCATGAATGGTAGAATTCTCAATGTTTAAAGTAGATGAATGTGGGGATTGCATTGTTGAAAATGGGGGAAATCTTTGAAGAGAAATTGTTTTGTTGAAGTTGCATGAAATTTGTGCAAAGTTGATTGAATCTTTTAAGCTTGCCATGTCTTGAGTCTTTTTGAGTTTTTGAGTTTTAGTTTGCTTGGGGACAAGCAAAGTTTAAGTTTGGGGTATTTTGATCAGCCTCTGGCTCATCTAGTTTTATGACTAGTATGACCGTGGTTTTGTGCTAATTATATTTAGTTTTCGCCCAAATTAGACTCGATTGTCTTCAAGCAACATTTTGAGTCTCTAAAGTATTTTTAGGTTAATTTAGCTGATTTAGAGTCGAATAAAGTACTTACTGTTAATCCCTGTTTTCAGGTTAATAAAGAAAAGCAATTCTGGAGTCTTCGTCCCGCGAGAGGACACTCGCCTCGCGAACCCGAAGACTGACTGTGCCAGAAATGTCATCCTCTCTGTCTCGCCCCGCGAATACTTTACTCGCCTTGCGAGTCATCCAACCCTGAATGACAGAGACCATCACGGCTTACCCGTGTTGAAGGTCACGGCTGTGACAGTTTGGAATTTGAAGAGTCTCGCCTCGCGAATGATAAGCTCGCCTCGCGAGAGAGCCAAACACTGAAGACTGTTCCTAATATTCACCTCGCGAAGGTATGCTCGCCTCGCGAGCTCGCGGAATCCAGAATCTATATTTAAGTCTGTTGTAGGACAGAACTGAGGAGATATCATCTTCTCTTCTTCTTTTCTTTTCACAGTTGCGACTGCAACAGTAGAATTAGGTTTAGTGCTTTGTTTTTCCTTTGTAATGGAGAACTAGTCTCCTTGATCAATATACTGTGATCGGGTTCCATTTACGCTTGAGGTTTTGTGATTCCTGAAATTAATGCTATTCTCTTTCAATACTTGTTTTATATGTTCTGTTTGCTTAATTTAGAATTGCATAGAATTAGTATTGATTTGTTTCGATGATTGTGTGTTCCTATACTTAATCGCGTTTGCTTAATTCGCGTGTGTTCAATCATGTTCGCTTAGTTCATGAGTGCTTCACCCCGTTTGCTTAATTCGGGAATAGGAACATATGTCTCGTAGCATTGATTTCGCTTGTTAATTGATGCTACAATTGAAAAGGGATTAGAATCCGCTTAGGGCCTGGAGTTACATGAACCGATGATAGTGGGAAACCGAAAGCAGTAGGTTGATCGTTTTTAGCTATTTGATAGTCACTAGTTGCATTATTTTCTGTTTTGTTTCCTTAATTTAGTTTCAAACCCAAAACCCCCCCCAAAACTGACTTTTCTGTTAACAACAACCCAAGAGTCCTTGTGAGACGATACTCGAGTTGTCGCACTTTCCCTATCTACATATTTTGTAAACCGCTAGCTTTTTTACGCGTGCGCGATAGCGTGTCAGTAAACTATATGAAAATGCTTGCAAAAATGTACATGAAATATGATGTGAAATCATACTATCACTCCTTCAGTCTGATGACTTTCACTTGAACTAGCTCCAGCCGTCATGTCTATTCTTCAGGACCTTTTACCTCTACACTGTTAGATGCTAAACCCAGAGGCTGAGCTCTGATACCAACTGAAATACACAACTATAAACACGAGAAGGGGTTTGAATTGTGTTTATTAGAATTTAAGCAAAGCTGAAATCTTTTCGCAAACAGAAAGCTAGCTTTGGACGAGTGGAAGAATACAGGATGGACGGGTGACTATTGCACACACACCACTTGACAGATGCAAGAAAAACTAAAGCAATTAAAGAGTTTAAGGTAAGAGAGATTGACACGGTGATTTATCCTGGTTCACTCTTCAAGTCAAAGAGCTACGTCCAGTCCTTGGCAGCACCAAGATTTATCCACTTTAACTGATAAGGTTACAGTCTCAAGTATTATTTGCACACCTGGCCTCTTCAGGCTCAAGACAAGTATTGTTTTCACACCTAGCCTCTTCAGGCTCAAGACAAGTATTGTTTTCACACCTAGCCTCTTCAGGCTCACTTAGGTTTGTTTGAGATATTGGGTTTGTAATAAATACAATTTCTCACAGGCAGATCTTTCACTAACACTCAGAGAGTGGTTTAAATGTAAGGCTCAGGAAAGTCTGCGTAATAACTTCAAAATGATTGAAGAATAAACAATAAAAGAATGAAGAAATAAATGCTCAGAGTAATGGCGTTTTTAATGCAATGTGTATTCTCTTTTTCTTCATCTTCAATGACTTCTGTATTTATGGTCTTCAAGCATTTAGGATGCATTAGAGACATCTCCTCAGATGTTGGCTTCAAGCAAAACTTCATTAATTGCAATAGAGTCGTTCTAGGCAGTCATTAATGCAATAGAGTCATTCTGGGCAGCAATTAATGCAATAGAGTCGTTGGTTGTACTCTAACATGAAGGATCATGGCTTTATTCATCATGCTACAGCCATATCAAAGTTGTGTAGAAAGCTTTTTGTACTTAACTGAGTACACTTCCCTTTTGTGTAAGGACCAGAGGTACTAGGGAATAAAGCACGTTGGAAGCATTCTTTAACTGGTCTTTGGTTCTGATTATCCAAGGTTGCTTGAGAGAGTAGCTTCTGACTTTTCTTGATAATCGTGAAACTGAGTAGGAGAGAAGGCTTCAAGTCTCTTTCTGGTTCTTGAACTAAGATTCTGATAATCCTTATAGAATTTGCGTTCATAAGATAAGTGCTTCCATCTTGAAAATAATCACGTCTATCTAGTCATTTGAGTTTTCATTCGGGCTAGTAGACGAGCTCCATATTAAGGACTCAGCAAGTCCAAAGACTAGTGTCCGAGCGCTTCTGTCACCTTTAGTGGACGAGCACTTCTGTTAATCTAGTGGACGAGAGCTTCTGTCACCTTTAGTGGACAAGAGCCTATGTTACTTTACTGGACGAGAGCCTCAGTTAGTCTGGTGGACGAGAGTCTCAGTTACTCTAGTGGACGAGAGTCTCAGTTACTCTGGTGGATGAGAGTCTTAGTTACTCTAGTGTACGAGAGTCTTAGTTACTCTGGTGGACGAGAGTCTCTTGCCACGTCATTGGACAGATACAATTTGACCTTAATGGACGCACTGTTCTGATACTTTAATGGACGCGCTATTCTGATACTTTAATGGACGATCTCCAAGTGCCACATCGTTGGACGGATAATTCTGATACCTCACTGGACGGGCTTTTCTAATACTTTGATGGACGAGCTCCAAGTGCCACGTCATTGGACGGATAATTCTGATACCTCACTGGACGGGCTTTTCTGATACTTTGATGGACGCGCTATTCTGATACTTTAAGTAGACGCGGCGCACTACAACATAATAGACTTTTAATAACGCACCTTTAATAGCATTTCCGTGTGGAAATGCTATTAAAAGTGATGGGGGACTTTTAATAGTGTTTCCCTAAGGGAAACGCTATCTTAGGTATCACCTAAGATAGCGTTTCCGTGTGGAACCGCTATTAAAAGTGTCACTTAGGAAAAGATAGCGGTTCCACACGGAAACGCTATCTTAGGTGATACCTAAGATAGCGTTTCCTTCAGGAACCACTATCTTAGGTATCACCTAAGATAGCGTTTCCTGTAGGAAACGCTATCTTAGGTCTTCCCAGTAAAATTAGACGCGCGCTCGGCCTTCCCTCTCTGTTTCTTCCTCATTTTCAGTCTACTGTTTCCTTCCCTCTGCATGCCATCTCTTTTTTCTTCCCTCACCTTCGCCATTGCTCGCCGCCGCTGCTACTCTGAAAGAGAAAGAACTTAAATCATACCATTGTAGTTTTAGTTTCACACTTTCATAGTTTAGAGAGAAAGTGTGTGTGTGTTCTGTGGAGTGGAAGATAACTGAAGCTCTAGAAGGAGACAACACAAGGAAGAAGAGTGGAAACAAAGGGATACCCATTGTTTTTCTTCTTCATTACAATAGTGGGTTGGTGTTCCTTCTGCTTATTATGCTTGTTGTTCCTTCTTATTGTCCTTTTGGGTGCATCTCTCTTTGTTTCACCATTTTACATTTTGCTTGTTCAGATTCTTTTTTTGTGTTTTGTTTTTTACTCTTTGTGGCATTTTTTGGGTTCTATTATTTCTCTCTATCAGTTGTTAGGTATTGTCCTTTTTAAGACATTGGATTTCTGGATTCCTGCCTCTATATGAATAAATGTCAATTTTTTGTTTTTGTTTTCTAGTTGATTGCTAGTGAAGTCATGTCTTCTGAGTCTTGAGCTTCATTAATACCTTGCAAGGTGAAGCTTCTTGCTCGAGAAGTTTGTATTTTTAGGCTGTCTTAGTAATGAGTCATTGAGGCTTTGATGATTATATCCCAAAAGCTAAAATTTCACCATTTCATGATTTTTTTTCTCTGAGAAGCTGTTTATTTCCCATTTCTCAATTCAATTTTCAAACTCGAATAACATAAGCTCCTCTGCATTCGAGCCATATCTGGAATGGTAAATAGATTTTGTATGGTTGATTATGGTTATGATTTCTAATGCCGGAGGGTTCAAACTACAATTGGCTTCATGTGTCGTTTTGTATGTCAATTTAATGTTTAATGCTGTTTGTGCTTGATGCGACCCACACTATAGAGCAAAGTAGTGCTTGATTTTTAAATATGATTAAGTCTCATACTAAGAGCTTCACACTGCTCGGGTCTGTGACACGATCACGGGGGCGCATTCCCGTTGAACCCGGTTCCAAGTTTGCAGCTTTAGTGGAACCCACTTCCAAGTTCACAGATCTGTGTTCGGGTGATTTTCTATCATTTACAAATTTTATTTCGGACATTCTTAATATTTGTGGGAGTGTGTTTTTATCCAAGTTCACGATCTGTGTTCAAGGTTTTATTTTACTTGCTCTTTAATTTTCGGTTTGATTGGTGTTGAATGGAATGTGACTTGTTTGTGTGTCAATCATTATTTGAAAATATGAATATGGATTGACGGATTGACTTGTATGCATTTTGAACCTAATGTCTTTGGTATCCTGTTTTGTTTTGTTTCAATGTTTTTCGGAATGTGAAGAATGGGTTCATATGTTTGTTTTTGTTGCTTCAGTTTGTTGATCCTTTCCCTTTATATATCATTTAATTTAATGTTCTGTGCTCAGATTTTGGTGTTTTTAGAGAGTGAGCAAGTTTGCCTTAGTCCTATGCCTAAGTCCTAGTTGTTATGGATCTCATCCAATGTGTATTGTGTATCCCCTGATCTGATGCCTTGATCCTTATTTATAGAAATTGGGAAGTTAGAGTCCCAAACCAACTCAAAATCTGATCTATTTCGGTTTCTTCAGGTCCAAGTAATGCGCGTCACGGCCGTGATGGCCATCACGGCCAGGCCGTGACGGTCTCTGTTATGGCCATGAAGAATTTCACGGCTGGGCCGTGATGTGCTCTGACTTGTGGTGGTTTTGGGTCACGGCCGTGATGGATATCACGGCCAGGCCGTGACGGTCTCTGTTATGGCCGTGAAGAATTTCACGGCTGGGCCGTGATGTGCTCTGACTTGTGGTGGTTTTGGGTCACGGCCGTGATGGATATCACGGCCAGGCCGTGACAGACTCTGACTTGACCTTTCTTCTTTTTCAGTTTTGCTCGATCATGGCGTGATGGGCATCACGGCTAGGCCGTGATGGACTCTGTTTGGCTCATTTTCTGCACTTTTAAAGCCCTATCTTTATCCAAACTTCATCATGGTTGATCTCGAGCATTTTACCCTTGATATCTGCAAAACAACACACGAAAACCGCCTTACCCGTTCCAAAGGAAAATTAACCTAAAATCTAATAAAAATATTCCTAAACTA
The DNA here is from genome assembly GCA_030762895.1 of Sophora flavescens. Lineage (NCBI taxonomy): Eukaryota > Viridiplantae > Streptophyta > Magnoliopsida > Fabales > Fabaceae > Sophora > Sophora flavescens. The sequence continues at coordinate 224,270,011 of CM061062.1, forward strand.
CATGAAAATGCATGCAAAATGATAGACAAAGATGATGTGGAATCACACTCATCAACAAGTCGACACTTGGTTCCTTCAAAGAATACTCGGCGACAATGTGTTTTGTTTGCAGCCTTTCATTCCTTTAATCTGTATACATTGCATGTATACCTCAACCACTCTAAACTCAAAGTAAATATGTTTAATAAATATTTTTGTAGATCGGAAAAGCATGGATCGGAAATGGATGTCCGCAATCGTTTAACGAAGGAGTATGAGGATGGGGTGAAAGAGTTCATTAGTTTTGCAGTTCGGCATGCGAAAAACCCTAATACAATCATATGTCCTTGTTTAGATTGTTGTTATGCAAGGCGAGTTAGTGCAGCCGATTTGGAAGAACATTTAGTGTGTAATGGAATCGATCAAAGTTATACATGTTGGACAAAACATGGTGAGACAAGAGCTGAGTCTAGTGAAATGAGGAATCGTGTGAGATATTCATCATACGATACCGACACAAATACTTATGAGGGCGATCGTTTTGAAGACATTGCAAATCTTTGTTGAAGAGGATCTTCGGGATTGTCCACAAATGTTTGGGAGGTTGGTAAGTGATGCGAGCAACCATTGTATGATGGATGTACTAATTTCACAAGATTGTCGGCGATGTTAAAGTTGTATAACTTGAAATCGGGCAACGGATGGACTGATAAGAGCTTTACGGACTTACTCACACTATTGAAAGACATGTTGCCGGATGATAATGTGCTTCCTAGTCGGACATACGAGGCTAAACAAATGTTACGCTCTATTGGCATGAGCTACGAGAGGATACATGCTTGTCCTAACGATTGCATTTTATTTCGGAATGAATATGCATCGTTACGGATGTGTCCTAAATGTAATGCCTCACGATATAAGAAGAAAGAATCAGATCCGAGAGAAGGTTGTGTGGTATTTTCCCATAATACCCAGATTTAGGCGCATGTACCGTAGTTCGAAGATTCAAAGCACTTGACATGGCATGAGGATGAAAGGATCAAAGATGGCAAGTCTGCGGCACCCGGCAGATTCTCCGCAATGGAAGAAATTTGATCATGATTATCCTGATTTTGGGCAAGATTCAAGAAACCTACGACTTGCATTGGCTCTTGACGGATTTAACCCGCATGGTGTTCAAAGTAGCTCTCACAAGACATGGCCTGTGATTTTGGTGATTTACAACCTATCCCCATGGCTATGCATGAAGCGCAAATTTATGATGTTATCTATGTTAATTTCTAGGCCCAAACAACCAGGAAATGATATAGACGTCTATTTGACTCCTTTGATTGAAGACTTGAAACAACTGTGGGAGACAGGTGTGGAGGTGTATGATGGGTATAAGGAAGAAAGTTTCAATTTGAGAGCTATGTTGTTTGGGACAATTAATGATTTTCCAGCCTACGGTAATCTGTCGGGATATAGCATCAAGGGTCGGTGTGCATGCCCTATATGTGAAGAGGGTGCAGATTGGATGCGGTTAGAACATTGTAAGAAGAATGTCTTTCTTGGGCATCGTAGATTTTTGCATCCAAGTCATCATTACCGGTGGTGGAGAAAGGCGTTCAATGGGAACTCGGAAGAAGGTAGAGCGCCTTCACCTTTGACGGGTGATCAACTTTTTGAAAAGGTAAAGGATTTGAATATCCAATTCGGTAAACCTTTTGCGAGAGATATTGTCACAAGAGGGTGGAAGAAAAGGTCGATTTTCTTTGAGTTGCCATATTGGAAATCATTATATGTAAGACATTTCCTCGATGTGATGCACGTTGAAAAAAATATCTGTGATAGTGTCATTGGTACGTTACTCAATGTGCTAGGGAAGACTAAAGATGGCATCAATGCAAGGTTGGACTTGGTTAGTATGGGAATAAGAAGAGAATTGGGACCGACGAAGAAGGGTAAAAGTACATATCTTCCTCCCATTGCTTACACTCTATCTAGAAAAGAAAAAACTGTTCTTTGTAAGTTTCTTGAAGGAGTTAAGGTTCCGGAAGGGTACTCTTCAAACATTAGGAACCTCGTATCGATGAAAGATCTCAAGTTAAAAGGTCTAAAGTCCCACGATTGTCATGTTCTCATGGAGCAGTTGATACCCATTGGTATACGGTCTATTTTACCTAACAAAGTGCGGGGGCCTTAACTAAACTCTGTTTCTTCTTCAAGGCAATTTGCAGCAAAGTGATTGACCCCGGGAAGTTGCCATCATTGCAAAGAGAAATTGTTGTGACTTTATGCGAGCTTGAGATGTACTTTCCACCTTCATTCTTTGACATAATGGTTCATCTAACCATTCACCTTGTTAGAGAGACACAACTGTGTGGGCCAGCTTATATGAGATGGATGTACCCGATTGAGCGTTATATGAAGATATTAAAAGGGTATGTGAAAAACCGATCACGACCCGAAAGGTTGTATTGTTGAACGGTATATTGTCGAAGAAGCTGTTGAATTCTGTACCGAATACCTATCCAATGCTGAATCTATAGGGCTGCCAAAGTCTCGTCACACATGGAGAATGATGGGGCAAGGAATTACTGGAAATGAAATAGTGACTATAACAAGGACAGAATGGGAGCAAGCACACTTATATGTTCTGCACAATGCCGATGAGGTTGAGCCATATGTTGAAAAACACAAGGACATGCTTAAGAGTTTGTATCCAAATAAGAATCAAAATTGGCTAACTAGAGAACACAATCGTTGTTTTATAACGTGGCTAAGAGATCACATTTATGCAGAGTTGACTGAAAATGATACTTCAGTTTCAAATAGATTGAGATGGTTAGCCAAAGGTCCAAGTTTGCTTGTGTTCTCTTACCACGGTTATCAAATTAATGGGTACACATTCTATACAAAAGAACAAGATGGTCGGAGTACAATGCAAAACAGTGGTGTGACTCTAGTAGCTTAGTCGATGCATATCTCAAGTGCCAAAGACAGAAACCCGATATATGCAAATATGTCATACTTCGGCGTCATTGAACGCATATGGGAGTTGGATTACACAAAGTTTAAGGTTGGTGTGTTTGGTTGCAAGTGGGTTGACAATAATAACGGTGTTCAGATTGATGAGCCAGGGTTCATGCAGGTGGATCTTAATAGGGTGGGGTATAAAGATGAGCCTTTTATATTAGCATCTCAAGCTCAACAAGTGTTCTATGTCACTGATCCAGCTGATATGAAAAGGTCCATTGTTCTTTTGACTAACAAAATAATTACTAATGTTGATGATCAAGACCATCGAGATGTTGATATTGAAGATGATCCTTTCGTCGGGGACATTACAATCACTTGAGATTGATCCAACTAGGGATGATGGTATGTATATCGAGAGATGATCATGATGAGGGCTTTTGGTCAATCCACCATTTCGTACTAATAAAGGACAAACAAATCTCAATCAAATGAAGAAAAGAAAAAGGTTGACTTAAACATGTATGTAGTGTTTGTGTTTAAATGAACTTTCTGATCCTTTTATATTATAGTTAGCATCTTCCGGTAATGCTAGTGTTGATTTTGTTATTCATAGTTGTTTTATATTTTGCATCAATTAATGTTATATTAATGTCCATTGATGTTTTACTTGTATCTAATATTTTTGTAGGTAAATGGCATCTTCAAGTAATTCTAGTGATGCCAAAGCGGCGAGACGTGGGCCAACAGTTATGAAGGCGGTCATCCGTGCTAGGAGTAAAGGACAAAAATTTGATGTAATTTACTTACTAATCTAAGGATTTCATAATGTTGTTTGATATCTAGATTTAATTACTTTATTATTTTTATTAGGTTGAATGGAATTCTTTGGACCAACCTATTCGTGCTAATGGTAAAATATTGAAGAGTTACATTGGGGCCGTTGTTCGGTAAACGGTCCCAATTATTTGTTCTAATTGGAAGGATGAAGCTTTGGATGGTTTCAAAGAGAGCATATGGGATGATGTACAGGTAATTGTTAAAATTTATAAATTATATTGTAAACTATGTAAACATACTTACTTTGACACGTTGTTTATATTGTTTTGCAGATGTCTTTTAATGTTGATGAATCTAGGAAAAAATTTGTACTTGGGAAGTCTGGTAACCTACATAGGGCATTCAGAACTAGATTGACCAAAAAATTTCTAAGAGGTGCCAACGGGAATATCAATGAGGAGCCTCCATCACAATATCCACACATATCAAGGGATGAGTGGACAGATTTTATAGCAATACGCACAGGAGATGCTCAATTCCTGGTATGTATAATATCACGTTAGACCATATAATTTTATAGCAATACGTACATATGACATTAACCATGTATTAATATTACTTATATGTGTCTGAATAGAAATTAAGCAATGAAAATCGCAACATGGCGTTAGATCCTGCATGCCCTTACAAAGCATCACGTAAGGGGTATGCTGACATTGAGGATGAATTGGTATGTATATATATATATATTTAACTGCATTTGTGGTAAATATGACTTTTAAACTGTTTGGTTAATTTATATTATCTCAATATACAGATATCGGGAGGCGGGGCGAGAAGTTAAGAAAATTAAACGCCATATTGTGTGGAGGAAAGCCCGCGAGAACAAGGCGGGTGTAATTGACAACAAAAATACGCAGACCGTGTGGAATAAATGTGTTAGTAGACTAACGATTACATTATCAATTGTTATTTTCATATGATAATATATAATAATTTTAACATTTGCATTTCACCAATAACTATGTGTCAGGAGGAACTCATCACGATCTGCGGTAGAGGGAAAGATAGAAGACTTTGGTCGCCAGGATATTCTTGCCAAAGCCATAGGTGTGCCAGAGAACCCTGGGCGTGTTAGGGGTGTGGGTTTCGGCGTCTCACAAAAAGATTACTTCCCACCCGAAGGTCGTGCAAGAAATAACTCGGAAACGAAAAAGTGGGAGACATTGGTGTCTCAACTCTCTGATAGATTGAACATTTTGGAAGAAAAGCTGAAACAAAAGGATGATGAGGAGAGGCAGGCTAATTTCACAGCCCAAGCAAGCGTCAAAGATAGTTGCACTCTACCATCTGCCAGCAGGCTTCCAGAGGTAATGCATGCCTTTTTTTTTACTAGTATTGCATTCGCAGTTAAATACATTCAATTGGATGCCTTAATTCACAGCTTATTCATCTATCATTGGATTAGGGCGTCAACTCATGTCAGCTATATTTATCGACCCCAAACTATCGTATGGTTGCTATGGGTAAAGTATACAATGAGCCGGGTGTTACACTGCACACTGGACCAGTACCCCTTAACCATGTGAAAGTTGGAGTTGATGTTGCAACTGAGGGGGATGCGCCATTGCTGGTACCTATCGTTGATGCAGATGTGATGACAGTAGGAGATGCAATAGGTACTTATGTGGCATGGCCAATTGATCTCGTGGTTGTAATTAATATGGAATGTAATTGCATTTTTCCACCTTTTCATATACGGCATATATGCATTACATTAGTTGATCACTAACTGGCATATTGAAATGCAAAATTTCCAGGCACCCGCAAAAGCTAAAGGCAAGGGCAGAGTGTCTGGATATACAAAGGAGTCAATTACAACCCCAGAAAATAAAGGAGGCAACTCTGAGGCCAACCCACCTACAGCTGGTTCAACTACAACTTCTCTGGAATATTTGAATTTCCTTAAAATACATGAACGAAAGAATATGAAAAATGCTGACCAATTGTACGTAGAGATGGAAGAAAATATTTTTGGTCACCATTTCATTGAGATGCTAAATACTGAAAATATCAGAGAAGTTGTAAATCATGAATGGGTATCTGCCTCCGTTATTTCCGCATATATCAGGTAATAAATCAGGTTTAAAGTGTACAATATTTTTTTAGTCTTTCCATTTAAATATTGATGTATGTCATTGGTGTAATCCATTTTTATATTTTAATTGAAGGTATTTGTATGAAGAATTGTTGCTTCCAAAGGAAATAACGAGGAGGTTTCTGTTCTTGTCCCCACACCAAACAAATACATACGGCTACTTCGGGAGGGATTCACGGACAACGTATCTAGTGACCGGTTTGCAACTAAAGAAAGAGAATATCAGCCCTTGTTTTTAGCGCCGTGCAATGTTGGGTGAGTCGACTTATCCTAAAGGACTTAATTCACAATAATGAAATAAAAAAAAATAGAGATGCTTATGAATTGTTATCTCAAAATATTTGTAGGAATCATTGGGTGTTGTGCGCGATAAATATTGTTGAAGAGATTATTTACTATCTGGATCCCTTGTATGTTGATCCTAGGGATCGCCCAGAATTAAAGAATCTGTTCGATATGTAAGCATGTTTTTATATTTCTGATTTTCTATGATTCTGTTCGATACGTGAGCATGCGTGTGTTTGTGATGATTGAAAATATGTTTCTTAATGAAGTCTGTTTGATTTTGTGATTAGTGGTTTGCAAGTTTATCGCGCAAATATCGGAGCTAAGGTGCCGCGTTTAAAGGCAACCAACATTAAATGGATTCAGATACAGGTATATTTGCAAAAACTTAATGCGCAATTAGATAAAAAAAACTATATTGATTTACTATTTTATTTTTTATAGTGCCCAAGACAACCCAACAAAGATGATTGTGGGTACTATGTCATGCGTTTCATGAAGGAGACTATCTTGCAGAACCAAGTTAAAATACCAATGGCGGTATGTTGTTTACTTAGCTTTTAACTGTGACTGTTCAAATGTTTTAGCAATTGTAACTTATTTTATTTAATTTTTATGTCGCAGTACTTCCCTGACTTCAAATGCTCCACATACTCCACTACTCAGCTATCTGAAGTCAAGGAAGAGTGGTGTCGCTATATTGTTGAAAAGTTCGTTTGATTATGTCAAATTGATCACAGTAGTTGCAGCAATACTCATTGGTATGTGAATAATGCTTTATATTTATCAACCCCAAACTATCTATGTATTTGTTTTTCCTTGGTACATGCCTTCGAGTTGATGTGTCGCTGCTAGGAGAAAATAAGTTCAAACTTATTATTTTTGTTACACTTTGTTAATGCTTGATTTGAATTCTGTTTCTTGCTACAGTAGTATTTACCTAATTAGTCTGCTGTATCCCAATGTAACAGGTTAGTCTTTGTGGTGGAAATGCAGTATGTATGCTACAGAGTCTTTGGATCACATTTCGACACATTACTTTGGTGTTGTCTTGGTCTCATGAAAAACAAACAGAAGCTGTAAATGTAGATTAATTGTAGATGTATGTTGGTTTTCGATTTTGGTTTCTTAAGGATTGAGATCTGGTATAGTTGCTGCACTTTGATTTTGTCTTACTCGTGTGAATTTGAATACTTTAGAAACAGTGGTGTACTTATATCTGGTTATATATATATATAGTTGCTTTGTATAGAGTGTTGCACTTTGATTGTATAGTTCTTGGTTTCTTTGCACAAACACATGCGATCTTTGCATTGAACACTTATATTTTGAACACCTGTTGAACAATTGTGTTGACTGCAACAATTGTGGTTTTTTTGTGTAAATATGCAGGAATAATGGATGTAAAAGTTAAGAAATAAAATTAAAAAAAAAAGGGCTTTAGATAGCGTTTCCTTGTACAAACGCTATCTAAAGTCAGACTTTAGATAGCGTTTGTATAAGGAAACACTATCTAATGTCTGACTTTAGATACCGTTTCCGTGTACAAACGCTATCTAAAGTCAGACTTTAGATAGCGTTTGTATAAGGAAACGCTATCTAAAGTCTGACTTTAGATAGCGTTTCCGTGTACAAACGCTATCTAAAGTCACCTATTAATAGTAGTTCCTAAATGCTATCTTTGCTAACGAGTTTTAATAGCGGTAGAATAGATAGCGGTTACAAACGCTATTAAAAGGCATACGGAAACGCTATCTAAAGTCTAATCTGTTGTAGTGGGCCTTCTGTTGTTTTTAGTAGACGCAGTCTTCTGATACTTTTAGTAGACGCGACCTTCTGATACTTTTAGTGGATGCGACCTTCTGTTACTTTTAGTGGACTCAGGTTTCTTTCTCTTGGATTTTGGACGTGCGCTTCAAACATTTGCGATGGACGTGAGCTTCAATCTTCAAACAGTGTTGGACGGATGATTCTATTTCTTAATCTGCACACTCAATAGATAGGTTAGCAACCAATATGAAGGTTAATTAAATCATTAACCAATGTTTAGTTTCATCAAAACTTAGGGAAATGCACATCAGACATTTTAGAGACTTAACAAAAAGTAGTTAAGAGAAAGGAAACCATATTCCAAAAGGACCAGATGGATGTATATATGGGTTGTGTTTTATGAAGTGGGTTGTGTCTAAAGTCCACTGCCAAAATGATTATGGTATTACCGTCAGACATGCACTTCGTATATGATGTGCATGTAGAACCACATGATAAATCGAGTAAGTCTTGCATAGGGTGAGAGGTGGAAGTAACCTAGAAAATTTAGGACATGGATACAACAATGGCTAAGATAACTCGTTGTGAGGAGTTAAGTCATGAGGATGTTGCTCAAGGACTCTAAGAAACATCTTCCTTGCCTAGTGCAATTGGTTTGTGTTTTTTCTATCCAGATGATAGTGTTTATAAGGAGTTGTTTATTCTTTCCTAGAATATCAGGAGGACTGCTAGTATGGAATCTAAACGTGCTATTTAGGAGCTTGTTTTGAGATCCCACCCATCAGATTCCACCCATAAGCTAATCTATGGCCAGTGCATGTGATCTAACACAAGACAATTCCAAAATGAGGTAAAGGCAATGACGACAACTAATGAATGATGTATTGATTACATATGCGAATGACCATAGAAAAAGGGGTTTAGTTAACTTCCCTTAGAGTGACCTAAGTCGTGTGATGAGGGGGAAGTCGTGAGCCATGTGAATCAAGGGAAAAGAATTGCATACACCCTAACAAGCCCTCATATTGTGGACAATTATTATTTTATTAAAATTAACAGCTATATTTATGAAAGCAAACATGCAAGTTGACATATCATTGAGGCTTAGGCTAGTTACATTACCCTAAAATTACACCACCCATTGCACCATCCATGTGGCAATTTGTGGGCCAATAAAGTTGCCACATGGGTGGTCAAATTGTCAAACCTTGGAAATGTATTTGTAAAGTAGTCAAACCTTTTATGTACTATATATTACAGCATACTATACGTATATATAGTATTTATATATTTTTCCCAATAAAATAACCAAATTTCTCCAATCGCCTACGCATGTGAATCTATACCCTCTCGGCTGAAGGCTACACTCCGTCGCGATGTGGATCAACGATGTACGACCGTCTCCCGAAGCAGTGGACGGTGCGGTACGAGGAAGCAGAACAATGAGCCACGACATGGAGTCGCGACACTGGTTCACCAAAAGGCCCTTGAAATCGTTCTTGAACATATGACGCGGTGCCCCGACGAAGCAGAATAATGAGCAACTGCGTCAATCACGGACGAAGCTCTGCCAGCCAGTGATGTTGGAGTTGTAGTCGGATCTTGGGTGGAACCCGGTTCAGGCTGAATTTGAAGGCACATCGGGGAAGGCGGCGGCGGCGACGATATTGAAGCACAGGCTGAAAAGAGAGAGAGATAGAGACGGGCTGGTGGCTGACCGTTAACAGTGGGGGTTGGCCGTCCACTGTGGCGGGATGTGGCGTTCGACTAGCGGCTGGTGGAAGCTATGGGTTTCCTTCAGATATAATAAATGTGTTCTTTTTTTTAATTTTTTACCTAGGGGTATACGGGCAAATACACAAATAAAGTGGTTCATTTTGAAAATACAGTATAAGGATTTAAGGGCTGACTAAGTTGAAAAGTCAGATGTACATGTGTCAAAATGATTGCTTCATAACTTGCCATGCTGGATGGTGTAAAGAGTGGTGTAAAAATTGGGTAGTGCACCATAGTATGAACCTAGCATTGAAGGCCAATAATGAGAACATCAATCATTCTCATTATTGATGTTAGTGCCTCAATTGCACAAAATAAGGTAGAAATCAATGCACCACTCTTCATCCCTCATCTTAAATATCTTGAATGCACTTGGATGCTTACACTTTTGATGAGTTTTTTTATATTCTTTTAACAAATTATCTCAATTATTCTTTTAATGTTAATAAAATTATTAAATTAAAATATAGGTGCATTTAATAGTGTACAAACAATGTTTTTGATAAGTTTTAGTATGTAAGTATGCAATAATGGTTTGAAGTAGGGGTGGGAATAGGCTAAGCCAGGCCAGGCCTGGCTTTAGCTAAATAGGCCTGGCCAGTTTCAAAATTATAAAGCCTAAGCCTGTCTTGTTACCTGGTATATGCTATTTTTAAGGCCTGGCCTGGCCTGAGAGAGAGATAGCTCGAGATATTATGAAAGCGTAAAAGTCTTTCTCAGAGGGAAAAGGTTTCTTTTAATAGGATCTTGAATTCCAAAAGGCTTTTTTAAAAAAACTTTTGATATGACATGTCATAATGATAAAACGGCATTGGTAACTTGGGACCATAAAAAGTCTTGATGAGATTGATGAGGGTTGCTGACTCAGCAAGGAAAGAGAAGTGTTTTATATAAATGTGTTCAAGAACAAATTAATATAAGCAATAAATGTGTACATAGATGTCGCGACCAAAAAGAAAACTTGTTTTTTCTTTTATAGAATAAACATGGAGTCGCCATCAATTTTATTTAATTTAGTAAAAATTGGAAAACACTTAAAAACGGTCTTTGAAACCAAGATTGAGTTCGGGAGCCGATTATATTTAGAGAAGGCATGAAGATTGAACCCCACGGCACCCTAGAACATCCATTAAAAATGGTTACCCAAATTAATTTGTACAAATTTTTAGTAACTTTGAAAATATTTACTTTACCCTTTTTGCTTGAGTTTTTTAGAATCAATCAATTATGCAATCAAAGGGATTCATTATTTTCAAAAGATTTCCATTTTGAAGAGAAACTACTAACTTTAGAATTTATTAATTAAGAAAATAAAAAAAACCCAAAAAAGTATCAATTACATTAATAACATTGCAATCACCATAATGAGTTACTGACAAGATGGAAATTTTAGATAATAGCCTATAAACATAAATGTCATTTAAAAGTATTCTTGAAAATCAACAAATCATTTACAGAGTAGCATTTGACTAAAACTCATCCCAGGAATTCATCAACTAAAGCATATTTTCAAATTTTATCAAATCAAGTTTATAAACACTAGTGGAAAATATACATTAGACAGTAAAGGTTTACGTCAGTTAACCAAAAACTAGACGTTAAAAAGGGGGCGGTGGCAGTTTTGTAAATATCGGACTTCATTAATTCAATTTTAACGTCAGTTGTTTTAAGGACTGACGTTAAAAGTGAAGTGACTCACTTTTAACGTCAGTTCAATAAACAACTGACGTTAACAGTGAACGTTTTAACGTCAGTTCTTTATAGAACTGACGTTAAAAGTGAGTCATTTCACTTTTAACGTCAGTCCTTACATCAACAGACGTTAAAGGTTATTTTAATAATTTTTTTTATCTATTATACGTACCCTTTCGCATTGCCTTCCTCAAAGTTTCAGTTTCACAATTGCTTTGATGTTTTGTGTTTCTATTTTGAAAACTAAAATATATGTGCGAAGTATAAGTTGAATCAATAACCCAAACCGGATCTCATTCATGAAGTGTAATCTGATGATCTGAGAAGATTGAAAGGGTTTAAAATCCTATAAAAAGTTACATTGAAAGGGTTTAAAATCCTAAACATTAAAGATACATCCCATCAAAGAGTTTTATGAAATATGCCAAAGGGAAAACTATACTCCGAAAACCTCAGAAAACTGGGGGGCATGAGAGATCTCAAGAGGGCAAAAACAGGTGCACTACATCTGTTTCAAGCAAAGGCAGTGGTTCCAGAGACTTCCATGACGGTCATTTGCTGCCAAAGCTGAGGTTTTGGAACTGTGACGCCCGAGCACCTGATTTGCCCTCCAGCAGCTGATTCTCCGGAAGGATGATTAGGTGAGCAACTCACATAATGTGGTTTACACAAACTTATCACCCATGTAATGTGATTTACACAAACTCAGAAGTTGTTTGACCATTAAGACAAAGATCTTTGAGTCTAGGAATAGGAAGAAAGAGTGATGAAGTTAATCTCCATGGCAGAGCCATATTGTGAAGCCGAAAATTAAAAGGATGGAAGGAAGCTATTTATAGGAGCAGGGGATGAAGTTACTAAGCTATTCTGATTTTCTTGAAAACTTATCTATAAACTTAATGCTCATTAAGAGGATTAAGTTACAAGGTGCATGGGTAAGTAGCACAGTAGTCAAAGGAATGAATGTTTTTGCAGATATCTATACACTTTTAACGTCAGTTGTTTAAAAAAACTGACGTTAAAAGTGTTTTTAAAATAAAAAATATTTATTGTTAACGTTAGTTTTTTATACAACTGACATTAAAAGTGTGATTTTTACTTCAGTTAAATAAATAGCTGACGTAAATAATCCTATATATTAAAAACGTAAATAATCCTTCAGTTACTAAGCTATTATGATTTTCTTCAAAACTTATCTATAAACTTAATGCTTATTAAGAGGATTAAGTTACAAGGTGCATGGGTAAGTAGCGCAGTAGTCAAAGGAATGAATGTTTTTGCAGATATCTATACACTTTTAACGTCAGTTGTTTAAAAAAACTGACGTTAAAAGTGTTTTTAAAATAAAAAATATTTATTGTTAACGTCAGTTTTTTATACAACTGACGTTAAAAGTGTGATTTTTAATTCAGTTAAATAAATAGCTGACGTAAATAATCCTATATATTATAAACGTGCAGAATGAATATTGGAAATAATGTAATTAATATACGGGAACTTGGCAGTCATAAATTAAGTTGACGTTAAAAATGAGGTGGTGGCAGTTTGTAAATATTAAATCACTATTTGCGTCAGTTCTATAAATAACTGACGTAAATAATTATGAAACTCATTTCATTGGTTGTCATGTCCCCGTTGTCCCTCTTAACGCATATCACTCCATATAGTACTGCAGTTTATTTCTAAACCTTTTTTTTAAACAAGTTTATTTTTAATTTTTATTAATTAGCTTGAATTAGTAAACAAATTCTTGTGCAAATTAAAATAAATAAACACTTAACATAAAACAAGTTATATGTATAATCAAATCGTATGTCATTGAAGCGATTCATAAGTTAAAATTACATGATTAAAAGATAAAAAATTTCTGCAACATAGCCCTAAAATATAAAAAAGTTTCTGCATCAACATCATTTTCTTCTCAGTCCTGTCATCAGAAACTCCAATGGATGCATCACCTCCCTCACTTGAATTCCATGATGCAAAGTAAATCCTCAGTCACTAGCAGCGAAAGCAAAGTGAAATGGATCTTTGCATCTTTCTTCTTCACTGGAATTCCTTGATGCATCATCTTGAATCCACAGTCACTTGCTTCCAAAGCAAAGTGAAAGGGATGACGGGGATGAAATAAAGTGAGAGAATCACATTACGTGATTCACCCAACCTTACCATCCATGTAATGTGATTTACACAACCTCAGAAATTGTTTGACCATTAAGACAAAGATCTGAGTCTAGGCATAGGAAGAAAGAGTGATGAAGTTAATCTCCATGGCAGAGCCATATTGTGAAGCACAAAAAATTAAAAGGATGGAAGGAAGCTATTTATAGGAGCAGTGGATGAAGTTACTAAGCTATTCTAATTTTCTTGAAAACTTATCTATAAACTTAATTCTCATTAAGAGGATTAGGTACAAGGTGAATGGGTAAGTAGCACAGTAGTCAAAGGAATGAATGTTTTTGCAGAAACTAATAAACTTTTAATGTCCGTTGTGTAATACAACTGATGTAAGAAGTGTGAGTGTTTTTAACGTCAGTTTCTTAATACAACTGACGTTAAATATATGACCTTTAACGTCAGTTTTTACTAACAACTGACGTAATAAGTGTGAGTGTTTTTAACGTCAGTTTCTTAAGACAACTGACATTAAATATATGACCTTTAACGTCAGGTTTTACTAACAACTGACGTAAAATGTTGTTTTATTTTAATTATAACGTTTACACCCGCGCACCTTCTGCACTTCTCTGTACGTCTCTTTTCATCACGCTCAACCCTCACTCTCAGCCCTCACTCTCGCTCTCACTCTGGCATAATCGCGAGCTCATCTCCACCGTAACCACTGCGAGGGCTTCTTCGCCACCACCGTGAGGTACACTCTTAACCCCTAACTCTGTCTTTCCCGCTCATTCTTTGCAATAACTTGACATCGCTCTTTCCCCTTCCCGCGCACTAACTCTCCTTGTCCCTCTGCTCTCAGTAACCACATCGAACGTTGGCCACCACTCGAGCTTCCCCCCCACCACCACGCGAGCGCCTATTTCTGGTGAGTCTTTAGGGCACATTTTTTTATTTTTGGTTTTGAGTGCATGCATGTTGCTCTGCTATTTGAAACTATAGTCTCAGTAGTTGAAACTTGAAAATGTGAGTTTAAGTTGTTTGGAATGTCTCTATTTTTGGTTTTGAGTGTATATTGAAATTGTAGTCTCAGTAGTTGTAACTTTAAATCGTGAGTTTGAGTTGTTTGGAATGTCTCTATTTTTGGTTTTGAGTGCATGTTGCTCTGCTGGTTGATCTGCACGGCCGTGATGCCCATCACGTCTAGGCTGTGATCAGTTCTGCCTATGAGGGTCTGGTTCAGTTGGTACGTTATGGCCGTGATGGACATCACGGCCAGGCCGTGACCAGTGCTTGGCAATCTTCAAAAACTATAGTTTTCAATCTCCCGTATTGTCCTTATATTGGATATATAGATGTTTTGTATATCTACAGGACCTATCTAGTTATTTTTATTTATACTTCTGTATTTATTTTGAGTTATAACCTATGTTAATACATATATATTGTTTCTGAACAGGCATACATATGGATCAGTCAGATAGCCCACATGCACGGGAGGACACTGTGGGGGTTTCGCAGGACCCGATCACGCCTACGCCTGATTCTAGTGTAAGTTTACATGTTATATACTAACTTTAGTCCTTTTTTTTAATGTAAGTTTATAATGTTACAACCCTCTATTTTATCATTTTTTTTATCCACACAGACATCACAGGCTCATAGGAAACGGGGTAGAGGAGCCACCTCGTTGAAGAAACTAGAGAAGGACAGGCAAAGCGGACAGAAGCTTGAGGTGTCCTTCGATGCTAATCTAAATGCCCAGGGACCCCGTGCTAAAGAATTTAATAAGTGGGTGTTTCTACAAGCGAAGCAGCACGTGAGCATCAACTACAACCACCGGAATGACGTTCCACAGAACGTTAAGGATCAGATTTGGGAGGCTATCATGGTATTTTACCTTTACATTCGTTTGATTTACATTATTAGATAATTATCCGAGTTATAATCCATCCAGTTGTTATGTATTTAATGTGTAGGTAGCTTGGATTGTGCCAAATGATGAGGATCATCGTCATAAATGTATGAAAATGGCATCAAAGCGTTGGAATGGGTTCAAGCATGATCTTACCAGGTACTGTGTATATGGGAAGAAGCGGCTTGATAAAATGTTCTCGGATTATCCCTGGATTGATCAGGATACTTGGGATATGTTTGCCAGGAGTCGACAGGATGGAGAATTTCAGGTTGGTTTGATTAAGTTAATTTTGTATGCTTATTATAGATCATTTAACTGTATTTAATTATGTGTTTTTGTTTGAATAGGCTAAGGCAAATAAGGGTCGGCAGAATCAGGCGAAGAACATCCACCGCCACACCATGTCTCAGGGTGGGTACCAGACTCGGATCGAGCAGATGATGGCGGATAGGCCGAGGGCGAAGTAGGAAGAGCACTCTGCTAGGATTGAAAGAGGAGAGGTGCCTGAGGGCACACAATCAAGTCCTCCGTCGGACATCGACCGCGAGGATGTCTGGTTAGCCGGCCGCATGACAAAGACGGGATCTTTTAAAGTTGATGCCACTCGCGAAGTGGCAGATAAGATTGTAGTAAATAATTAACCTGATTTCAATTGATATTTGTATAGATATTTGCAACACTTTTCACTTGCACATTTTTTCATTTTTTTTCATTGTAGATGGATCTTAAAGCACAATCCTCCCCAGGCGCATTCGTCCCTTCTGGACGGCAGGACGTCTTGATGATTGCTCTAGGCAAGAAAGACCATCCTGGTCGGGTTCTCGGTGTTCCTGGGAACGTGACCATCAAAGAATATTATGGCAAGTATGCTTCACGAAAGCGGGTGGTCAATGAAGCATCAATTTTGGCTGACATTACTCAGCACCTCATGTCCAACCCAGCTATTACAACACATCTGATGCAAGGCTTAATATCCAACCCAGAATTCAAGCAGGTGCTTGCCAGAGAGCTTTCCTCCGTCGGTACATCCCAAGACACCGCAGGGCATGCCAACCCTTCACATGTGAGCACAAAAGAGAGTTTTAATAGGGCACATGTAGAGGACGATGAGTTGGCAGCTAGGGAGCGGGAGTTGGAAGTCCAGCGCCATGAGCATGAGTTGGAAATGAAAAGGCGTGAGCTTGAGTTGGACTCCAAACGACGTGAGCTCGAAATGTTAACAAAGGTATTTATTCATTATTAATGTCCAAATTAGTCAAATAATTACTTGTGTTTTTTTAATTATCAACAACTTATCTAATTTATTTTTCCTAAACTGAAGGCCAAGTCGACGTCGGTGTCGCTGTCACCTATCACTCGTTTGTTCTCACTTGGTGAGGATTATACGTTTGAGATTTTTGAATGTCCATTGGAGCACGATGGATGGGTGGCACGCCCAGATCAACAGAGGATATTTACCTTCTGTGGTGACGATCTCGAACGCCCTGCGAAAATAACGTCTGGTTGAACAGCAATGTTTTCAGTCTCTGGTGCACGTAAGTTAATTTTAATTTTATAAATTATTTATTTTTGGTATTTTTCCATTTAATAATTTATTTTAATTTCAATATATATATTATGTAATTAACATCCACACCTTTTCATATCTTAGGTATCTCCATCGTCTTGACTTGATAAGGGCGTTGCATCGCTTTCGGCTTCTTAGATCCGTCGGTCCTTCCGCCCCAATTCTTTCTTTGGTGATGCATTGAGTAAATACATAGGGAACTTGTTGGGAGAAAATCGGAAAGCATTATATCTGGCTCCCTACTGTATGAATGACCATTGGCAGTTGTTGGTACTTCACCCGTCTAGGCATACTGTCATATTCTTCTGCTCTCTCCACCAAGATCCGCCACCGAAGGTGGTGGAAGCTGTAAATAAGTAAGTAACTCATCTTAAATTTAATTTAAGTTTTAATATCAGTTGTTTTTAGTTTATTACACACATGATATATGAATTTGTTAATTGATCGACATGATTATTTGTTTATGATAGCGCGCTGAAGGCGAGTAGCATAAGTTGCGCCAACGGGAGAAGTAGGACTTCTAAGGCTAAAGCAAATCCTGTATGGAACATCCTCAAGGTTTGGTAGTTTATTTATCAAACAATTAATATTATAATTAATAATTTATATGTATATTCAACTGACGTTGAAATTAATTTTGTTGGTAGTCTCGATTTCAAATTGACGGGTGGTCGTGCGGCTATTATGTGATGCTTCATATGCTGAACATAGTCTCCGCATCTATTACAGATGGATGGATTAAGGTAACATTTAAACAACTTGTTAAATTATATATTATAGTTTTGAACACTGGTGCAGAAAAGGGATTCCACATTGGTTATTTTTGGCTTTACACATCGGTTTTAAAACGATGTTGAAACGACTGATGTGGTTTATTGGCACTTTACACATCGGTTTTATAACCAATGTTTATAATATTTTATACAGCGGTTAACTCTTAACCGATGTGGAAAATTAATTTGTCAATTGGTATCCTATTGTGAAATTTCACTTTACACATCGGTTTTATATAAAACCGATGTGTAAAGTGAAATTTCACATCGATTTTAATAAAACCGATATGTAAAGTCTCATTTTTTTTTCCTATTATTTACATTTCTATCATTCCTTCCCCCCTGTTTTAGTAATGCAGATCAATATATACCAGAATAACATACTGTAAATATTCTCAACACAAATAACATATATTGAATTTATTACGAACAATACATATATATATATATATATACTTTCAATTACATTCAGAGACAACAAAAATAATTAGAAACCAAAAAGCTACATGATATATTATAGATTTCATATCAAAATACATATAATCAGTCAAAAGTAATAGCTAGTACATGATAAGTTTTTAAACTAACTACATATATACAAACTATGGTTGGTACACTTCAAGAAAGAAAGTTGCTCAATGCCTCTTTATGTTGTTGATGTCGGAATCAGATAATGGAGTTGGATTGTTGAATATCTGCAAGTTTAATTGGACAAAAGATTATATCTTTTAAGTAATAAACTAACATAAAATATATAACGAATCTATACTATTACTTCTAATTGTGTCAAATAACATTTACCTCGTGCCATCTTTCAGTGATCCCGGAGGAGATAATTTCCGACATCCACTGCATCACATAGTAGCCACATTCCCATGACCCACGTTGTATATGTGACTACGTACAAATGAAACCCAATTAGAATATGAGGAATTAAATAAAATAGAAATCAATTATTGTACCCACTGCATTTGATGCATTTGAACTAATAAATATCTTACGCTGGGAATAATCCATTTGATAGCCCGAGTACGCCTTTCACCACGCAATATGTGGGTTGCATTAATAGACCTATCATGACTAAAACATTAATTAAAGTATATCTAATAGATTTCAGATAATTAAAACAACTGAATTACTGATTATAAAGTATTTTAATGCTTACGTTTCGATGATCGTCTTCAGTTGATTCGCCGGCTTATTTCCCAATGAGCAGAAGAAGACCACGACGTTCATTCTTGGGTACAAGAGTAACAGTTGCCAATGCTTGCTGTATTTGCGGAACAGTTAGTGACTAAGTCATATATAGTTATACTTAAATAACCGGTACTTACTTGTTGAGATAAGGCGCAAGATAGAATTGATGATCGTCTCGGGCAAGTATATCACGTATGGTAGTGACCGGGTCTTCCGATGCTAGGAGAACATCACCCTGAATGAACATGGGGTCAATGAACCCATAAAGGGCGAGGTTACCCTGATCGACTAACATACGATGCAGATACCTAATATATTGGAAAAACATGTTAATTATCATAGTATTTAAAAATTAATTACGTACTTAACTTATAAATAAAATGTACTTACGTGCACCATAACGATATGTGTGCAGAACTAGCCATTTGTTTATTGAGTACCATCTCCATAAGTTCCTTCTTTGGGATATACAGTACATCACCAGGGTTGGCATCATGTTCCAACCTTACCAAGGCTGCGTCATTCTCCATGGTGACAACCTGTATAGCCAGAACTTTAAAAACATCACCATGTCCAGGTGCCCCTTTGTCGATCCCCTAAACAACATAGATATATATTAGTAATCACGGATAATTAAGTTATTTAATTCGTTATTAACTAAATGGTCAAATGAATACCTTGGCAGGAGCAGACATCTCTGGTCTTCCTAGATCCGACCTTTTAGGCACAATATCATTTCCAATATCCTATAACGAATAAAAATAAAGCATTATCTTTAAACAATAATAAATTATTTCAACTATGAATATAGAAAAACACAACTAACCGAATACCTCAGATGCAACAAGAAAGATGACCAGTCTTCTTGGCCAGAGGATGAAGTTACCGAGGGCCTGACCCACTGTTTGAACCTCCTCAGTGGGCACAGGGACTCGAGCATCAGCATCTCGAATAATCTCAACAACGACCCTCAGCTGATCATCCGGTAATAACCGATGGTGTATGGTATTACCTAAGTTATTATGTGCCCTACCCAATGCCACTAAGCGGCGATGATGATGATCATCAACATACAGCTCACACCTATCAGGGTTGTCATCATCATCATCATCATCATCATCATTTTCAGGATGATGAGGAGGATCACATGAGCCCTTAGTGCTCACATGGACAGAGGGTTGGATAGAGGGTTGGACACCGGCTGTCATCTGCTGTGACATAGAAGTCAATATTGCCATCTGCTGGGCAAACTGCTCGGCCATCTCCTGTCGAAGCTCAGCTGCAATCTCCTATTTTAGTCGTGCTCTATCTGCTTCAAAATCCCTGTGGCATTGGTGTGAAGATGAACCATGGTATTGGCGAATGCCGACTCCCCATCCAACACCAATGACACGGCCCGGGTGGTCTGGTTTACCAATGGCAGCAGATAAGATATCATCGCGTCCTCTAGGAACAAAGGTTCCTTGGGTTAGCTGATCATCCAAGGCATCCTATCACATAAAATATCAGGTCACATTACAATTCGGTAACAATCTTAAAATGACAATTACAACAAACTATACTTACAATCTTCTCAGCTACTTGGCAGGCCTCCTCGGATGTATATTGTCCTGTTTTTCTTTGTCGGCCCCTCTTCCATGAACGATGGCGTGGGGGTGGAGGTGGATCAACAACCTCTGGAAGATTTTCAGCATTAGGATCCGCCTGAGATGCTTCTTCCTGACGTGCTTTCTTTTCCTCTTCAACCATTTTCTGAACAAGCTTTTTATATCCCCCACGAGACATGACATGGGGGTAGACATTCTTGCTTTGGTTTTTCTGCCCCTTTTTCCTCTTCTCCTGTTATAAATAAAAGACAATTAAATTACATAAGTAAATGAAATTAATGCAATTACATAAATTTAGAGACAAATCAAATAAGTTAACCTGAAAGCTGGGATCATGTTAGCTCTGAACAAAGCGATCCCATGTAGCCTTGTCAAGAAACGGATACACCTCAAGTGGGTTCTTTTTACTTTTTGGATTGAATACATAGTACCTGCCCAGGTCGGCCTTAAAATCCCTCCAACGCTCTCCAGCATACTTTAGCAAACGCTTCTTCATAACGTACGTATCCGGTATGTCAAATGTCAACTACATTAAGACCAAAAGAATCAACGAATTACTGTATGATATTATTAAGATAAAAATAAAGTAGATACAGACAAACACAGGACGTAGAAGTATAGATACCAGAATACTCTCCCATATCTGATCCTTCACGTCCGCCGGTACATCTCTCCACCTATCAATGAGTATACTGGGCCTGTTCCTAGTAAGGGTCGCCACAAAACTGTTAAACTGATCTGCCATTGGCCCAATAGGATTGAGGTTATTATCAAAGTCTACTCTTATCCTTTGATTTGACCCACGGTTGACAGTCAAATTCCTCATCCGTGTGGCACGTCTACCCTTTCTACCAGTAGACGGGGTCTCTGACCCGCTGCATAAAGGAGGGATATCCTCACGATCAGCCATGTATACCTGTTTAAACAAAAAAAAACTTGTTAGTATGTTAGGATAAATATCAAACATAACTTATAAATATCGATCAACGTACATAAACATAACTTATAAATATCAACGTAAACATATAATATGCCAAACTTGATGGTAATATCAAACTAAACTTACTTTGTGGTCAATTAGTAAAGTTCTCCCATAACCCTTCTTGGTGATCATTACGAGTAGCATGTACATCATCACTTCATTTTCCTCATTGAAATTAGGCACTCGTGTTGAGAAAGAAGGAGTATCAGAAATATCAAGAGTTGAATTGTGATTTCCCTCACTACCATTATACATGTTTTTTCCCTGGAGAACCACTGACCACCTTTTGTTAGAAGGATCACAGATATAAAACACTTGTTTTTCTTGGGATGCCTTGATGAAAGGTTCCTCTTTATTACCTACCTTATTAAGGTCCACCAATTTGAATCCTAACTCATCGGTTTGCACACCATTGTTACTGTCAACCCACTGACATTTAAAAACAGGTACTCTAAACTTCGTGTAATCAACCTCCCATATCTCTTCAATGATTCCAAAGTATGAAACTGATGCCATAACAGGGTTTTTATCTTTCGAACTAGAGAAATGCATGGACTCAGCGACGACCATAACCCCACTGTTTTGCATAATACTTTTGTCATCCTGGGACTTTGTATAGAAGGAAAACTTATTGATATCGTACCCACTCCAGCATATGACATCAAAGTTAGGCCCCTGTGCTAGCCATTTTAATGTATCAGAAGCAATACCATCCTTTGCAATTTTTTCTTTAAACCAGTTCAAGAAAGTCTTGTTATGCTTGTTCAAACACCATTTTTCATTCATTCTAGGGTAAGTTTCATTGATGATGCTTTTATGCTCACATAAGTATGGTTCAACCTCATCAGTGTTATTCAATATATACAAATGTGCTTGAAGCAATTCCTCCCGATCCATGCTCTTAACAGTGATACCTCGTGTACCCTTACCATCATATCTTCCTTCGTGACGAGACTTCGGAAGCCCTACAGGTTCCGCTTCTGACATGTAGTCTGTACAAAACTCAATAGCTTCTTCTGCAACATACCTTTCAACAATAGATGCTTTGGGATGGTGTGGATTTTTCATATATCCTTTCAGGATCTTCATGTATCGCTCAACCGGGTACATCCACCTTAAATAAACGGGACCGCACAATCTAATCTCCCTCACTAGATGAACAATCAAATGAACCATGATGTCAAAAAATGAAGGTGGAAAATACATCTCCAATTGGTACAAGACAATGGCTGCCTCATTTTCCAACTCATCCAAATTTTTAGTGTCAATGACCTTGCTACATATAGCATTGAAAAATAAGCATAACCTAGTAATGGCATGTCTGACTTTTTTAGGCAATATGTCACGAATGGCCACCGGTAGTAGTTGTTGCATCAAGACATGACAATCATGAGACTTTAAGCCAACTAATTTGAGATCTTTCATTGAGACAAGTCTTCTGATATTTGAAGAGTAACCCTGTGGCACTTTGACTCCCCATAGACATTCACAGAAACTTCTTTTCTCTTTTTTTGATAAAGTATGACATGCTGGGGGCAAATAAGTCTTCTTTTCCCCCACTTTAAGTGGAGCTAACTGCTCTCGTATACCCATCGCAACTAGATCCAGACGAGCATTCACACCATCCTTTGTCTTGCCTTGAATGTTGAGAAGCGTTCCGATTAAACTGTCACACACATTTTTCTCTACATGCATCACATCAATACAATGTCTTACATCAAGCTTGCACCAGTATGGAAGATCAAAGAAGATTGACCTCTTCTTCCATATTTTATTCTCGGTAGCCTTCTTCTGGGTCTTCCCATAGATAACATTAGTGTTGTTCACCCTTTCATAAACTTGCTCTCCGGTCATGGCCACCGGAGCAATTTCATTCTCCGGAAGTCCATTGAAAGCTTTTCTCAATCTACGATAAGGATGATTACGTCGGAGAAATCTCCGATGCCCAAGGTAAACCGTCTTCCTTCCATGTTGCAGTTGATGGTAACATGTGCCTTCTTCACATATTGGACATGCTTTATGCCCCTTAACACTATACCCACACAGGTTCCCGTATGCTGGAAAGTTATTGATGGTGCAAAATAACATGGCACGCAATCTGAATGTCTCACGGCAATACCAGTCAATCACATCAACGCCTTCATCCCACAACATTCTCAAGTCTTCAATCAAGGGACTCAGATAAACATCAATATCATTTCCTGGCTGTTTAGGACCCGAAATCATCATACTTAACATAATGTATTTGCGCTTCATGCACCATCCTTCACTTTGTAGCGTGATGCCCCACACCTGGGGCACTCGTGCATCTCTTCAAACTCTTTCCTGTACAATATGCAATCATTGGGGCAAGCGTGTATTTTCTTATACTCCATACCCATCGGACACAATATCTTCTTCGCCTCATAGTTTCGAGATGGCAATGTGTTGCCTTCTGGAAGCATTTCTTTCAACAACTCAAGCAATTCAGTAAAGCTTTTATCGCTCCACCCATTTCTCGCCTTCACATTGAACAATCTTAACACCGCTGACAACCGTGTGAAATTAGTGCACCCCGGATACAAAGCCACTTGCGCATCACTGCACAAAGTATCATACACATGTGCGCGCCGAAAAGACTCTTGCCCAACATCACGGATCATGTCCTCTAGTCCATCGTCCATTTCCACATCATCAACTTCCTCTCTATCCGACACCCTCGGCCTGTCTAACGATTCACCATGACATATCCATGTTGTATAACTCTTGCAAATCCCCTCACAAATAAGATGATCACGTATCTCCTCAGCTTCTAGTCGTCTCTCATTCAAACAGTTAACACAAGGACAATAAAACCTTCTGTTACCACTATCAGGAGCATTTGTTTTTGCAAACTGTAGAAAATATTCCACTCCATTCTCATACTCATCACTTGTCCGTCTAGCATTCATCCAACCGCGATCCATGACTAAACCAATACCTTCGTACTTAGTCCAACATATTCATCAACCACTTCTTATGACAGGGTATGGCCCTATCCCATTCGAGAAGAAACTTTTTCAACATTCGGTTAACAGTTAGTCCTTAACTCTCATGCTCATACTCGACAAAATTTCGGCAGCATTTCCCTGCAGTCTCCGACGTACACTACTTGAACGCGATGACATCCACCACGATAAAGTATGCACCCGGAGAACGAAAGGAAATTTATCAATCCGAACTTTCATCAAGTAAATAACATTAGAATCAATGAATAACTATTTTAACTGAATTATGAAAAAGTTTTTTCCCAAACTGTCCAACTTTGGACAATTCAAGATCCAACACAATGAGCGGTACATTAAGCACATACACGTACGCTCATTAGTATTGCATCTCAAACGGGAAACTAAGGCTTTACTAATTATTGTGGGCATATTCTTGAATCAAATAAATTTTCAAGAAAATACATTAAAACTCCAATGAAATCTTTTGAGCCAAAACGTACCTTCTGAGAGACACGCCTAGTTGTTATTGTGCAAAGACAGCAGAGAAGTGAACAAAGCAGAGGCAGTAGCACTATGCAACGGAGTCAAGGACACTCCTCAAATCAAATCCGCAGTCCAGGAAAATAACACCTGTCAATTTCTTGTTCTGCAAATAGAGTAAGAAAGTTGGTCAGCGGCAATGATTGATAGAAATGCTAAATGTTAGAAATGCTTAAAAATTTAGACAGGCTTGGCAACATCTGTGTGTGTGTGTAGCATGTAAAAATTTAGACAATTTGGAGAAGTTTTAATCATAAGTAATAAAATTTGGTTCACCATAAATTAAGAGCAATACATGCATTCCTCATTGTTTATGTCCTTCACACCCAAGTTATACTATTTTAACACATTATAAACCACATAAGCAGGGTAATG
Organism: Sophora flavescens; assembly: GCA_030762895.1. Classification (NCBI taxonomy): domain Eukaryota; kingdom Viridiplantae; phylum Streptophyta; class Magnoliopsida; order Fabales; family Fabaceae; genus Sophora; species Sophora flavescens. Next base: position 224,295,452 of record CM061062.1, read on the forward strand.
GACCCATTAAAAGAAACCAGACAGTAATTGTAAAGGAGGAGGGAAAAAAGCTTCAAAAGTAACATGTCAATGTCGTGTTTAAAATCCTCATATGCATCTTTCTATTCATCACCAAGTCTTTACAGTTTGCACAATGCTGATTTTGCTTTTTCCATTCAATATGGATTCAACATTTAAAATAGTTGGCAAATTTTGAGAATCAATATATGCATACTAAAGCAATATCACATTTGATTTCAATCTAGCATATGTTTGCTAGTTAAGCGAATAAACCATTTCATAGAAAAGGATATCGCACCAATGAGACATCCATGCCATTTATCTCATCACCATGGTAAATCCAATCTTTGTAACCATATACAAGTCCTTTGCTTATTAAATGATCAAACACTACATCTCTTTTTTCCCAACTATCATTGCAACATACAGCACAGGGGCACAAAATCTGTTCTCCTTCAACCTTTCCTTTAGTGAATGCAATATCCAAAAAGTATCTAACACCGTTGATATAATCATCACCATATCGAGGCATCGAGGCAAGTCAATTCAATCCTTGTTTATCATGTTTGGTTTACTGAACAACAATGAAACATTATAAAGAGGCAATAAATTTAAGAAATTAAAAAGCTATGAGAATTGGCATAAAATAAACTAAAGCTTAGAGAAAGTTGGATTGCTATAGTCATAATCATGTCAGAGTATAGTATATAGAGCTAGACTTAGTAGTTAGTTAGACTATAACTTCTTCGATAATGAACCAAGCTATATCTAAGAGGTGGAAAAGAAGCAAAGAGCAGGTGAAAAAACTGTAATGATGTACTCAAATAAGTTACAAACACATAAGTTTGAGCAATTTTCACCCATACATTTTGTAAGCTCAACAGCCAAGACTAAAAAACTAACAGCCCCAAGCATAGACTAGGTATAAAACTGTATAAACCTCCCCCAAAAAGAACACTATCCCCTGCCACCGTAAAACAGAACAATGTACAGGCAAAATCAGAAGAAAAAAAACAGCAAACCAAACAAACCAGTCCCAAATAGTGCAGCAATAGAAATCATCCCCCCACACACAGCAAGTATACCAGATACACCAACCAGCAAGGTAACCACAACAGTAGCAAAACTTCAGTGAATCCAAGACAATCATGACAAACAGAAAGTAACCAAAACGCAGAACAGGGAACATCAAGTATTTTCTACCTTTTGATGCACTCCAATGGACTCACACACCAGTCCGATAATTGATTCAGAGGAGATGAACTTCGAGGAGGAGATGAGGGATGAGATGAACTTCGAGCTGGGATTGCGTGAAGGAAGAAGCCGCGCGTTAGCGGAGGAGATGAACTTCGAGGAGGAGATGAGGGAGGAGATGAACTTCGAGCTGGGATTGCGTGAAGGAAGAAGCCGCGCGTTAGCAGAGGGAGGGAGTGTTTTGTGTTTTAGGGTTCAGAAACTGAAGAATGGGAGTGGGCGCGGAACACAAGGAGGGAAAGAGAAAAATTAGGAATATTACACATCGGTTATTAAAAAAACCGATGTGTTAACCATATTATACACATCGGTTATGGTAAAACCGATGTGTAAAAATTAAACTTTTAACTTCTGGATTTTTATTTTATTTTACACATCGGTTATTAAAACCGATGTGTAAAAGTAAAATTTTAATTTCTATTTTTTTTCTTTATAATTTTATACATCGGTTAATTAGAAACCGATGTGGTTAATCACTATTATACACATCGGTTCATATAGAACCGATGTTGAATGTTAAAAATTCTGACTTTAAATTTTTTTTATTTTAATTTTAAACATCGGTTAGAAATAACCGATGTGGAAAGGTTTTACACATCGGTTATTCTCTAAATCGATGTGTAATACTTTGATTTTAATTTCAAAAATGCCACCGCCTCGTTTTACACATCGGTTTTTAAGAAACCGATGTGTAAACTCCGATGTAGAATCCCTTTTCTGCACTAGTGGAAGATGACTTGCATTGATGTTATTGTTATTATTTGAAGGTGTGTAGGCATTTAGTGACCAATCGCCTATTCAAGAAGATGAGTTATAAGAGACTTGAGGATGCGCTTCGCTGAATTCTTCTTCAAGTATGCGGCTGAAAAAGGAATTGACAAGATACCTCCGCAATACTTAGATAAATAGTTTTTTTGTTAGACTTTAGAAACTAATTAACAACATGTATATATATATCCTTAGATTGGTAGTTTTGTTTTTTAGACATTGGAACTAAAATTTATTTATATATATACATGGGTTTTGGTTTTAAGTCCCCCAATTGTTCCATTTTTCCTTTGCAATTCTGTAATGTGTTGATATTCTGTTTTACTGGGATATTTACTGAATGCAGGGATAGATGAGGGGAGTGATATTTTAAAACTGAATTTAAAAAAATCTATTAACGTCAGTTGTATCAAACAACTGACGTTAATAGTATTTTATAAAATATACAGTACACTATTAACGTCAGTTGTAATAAACAACTGACGTTAAAATTAAACCTTTAACGTCAGTTCTTTATAACAACTGACGTTAAATTTAACAAAATTAACGTCCGTTGTCTTAAAGAACTGACGTTAATAGTTTTATGTTTAACGTCAGTTGTTTAAAAAACTAACGTTAATTTTTAAAAAATTAACGTCAGTTGTGTTAAATAACTGACGTTAATAGTTTTATATTTAACGTCAGTTCTCAACTGACGTTAAAATATTAACTATTAACGTCAGTTGTATTTACGTCAGTCAGTATTCTGACGTAAAAAATCAATTTTAACTGACGTAAAAAATCAATTTTAACTGACGTAAAAAACACTTATTGCACTAGTGAAAGCATTGAACTCACTCAAGTCTTCTAACAGACACGGCTTCTAGCAAACATATGACTTGCAAACTAAAACAAAGCACCCCTTAATCACCATAACAGGCGTATGGTCTAGCACAAAGGGAATGAAACCAAAAAATCATATCCAATCCTATAGTAACTCAACATACAAACCAAACAGAACATGAACCATCGTTAGCAAGAACAAAAATAAATAAAAACCCAATAAGAACAGTGTTCCTAATTCAGTGATCAAGAGGAAGAAATTAAGGTTACCAAACGAGATCTTCCTTTGATATTTCTCTTGATGTTCCCCAAATCACAAAGGATGAATTCCAAATAACAGTGATTGAGTACAATAATTGTGACTCTCCCTGACTTCTCAATCTACCTTTTCCAAGTTTCTCAACAAAACCAAAAAGCAACAAGAGGAAATGGATCACTCTCCATAGAAAAAAAGAATAAGAAATCAGAGAAATTTTTCGAAGTTAACACACACAGATCAAAGAATTTCTTGGTCCCCCTTTTCTGTCAAAACCGAAAAACTACTCCCCCTTTCTCTGTCTTCTGCGTTGCCCTTTATAGGGGCAGAGGAGAGGACTTCATGCTTCTCCTTACCCAACGACTTCAAGGTTGGTTTCACAAAATCCGGAGCTTGGGTGGTTATGAGCAGAGATTGCATGTGT